>CM035846.1:16187090-16852090 GCA_020510985.1 Pholidichthys leucotaenia
ACACCAGCAAGTCCACCTCTGAATGGCTTAAGAAAAACAAAATGAATACTTTGGAGTAGCCTAGTCAAAGTCCTGAACTTAATCCGATTGAGATGCTGTGGCATGAACTTAAAAAGGCAGCATCACGATCATGCTGATTGGATAATCACAGTATCATGACCTGTCAGTCACCACAGTGTTCACTGGACAAAACAAGGAAGTGAAAATGGTATTCACTTATATAGCGCTTTTCTTCTCATCTAGGATGACCAAAGTGTAAATACTTTAGCTCAGACCAACTAAAAAATACAATTTCTGACCAATTATTGTCAATAATACACTTTAATAGTAGAAGTCTCAACATGAATTTTTCCAAAATCCAGGACAGTTTGTTGCAATATAACACAATTATTTCTGAGACTTGGCTAAAAATGACCAACTTCATACAGTGCAAATGAGAGGCTATGATTTATATACCACAAGCGGGTCAAAAAAAAAGGGGTGGTGGTGTTGCTTTATATATCAGGTCCTGCTACCAAAGCCAAGTTGTAGATAATATGTCTTTTGAAATGGAAAACATCATGGAGTGTGTAACTGTGGAATTAATTGCAATGAGAAAAAACATCATAACAAGTTGCATTTATAGAGCACCAGGTACCGATATTGACATTTTCAAAGAAAAATTGTCTGAGCTTTTCAGTGCAGTAAGTATTAAGAAGCTGGTATTTATTTGTGGAGACTTCAATACTGACTTTTTAAATCCAAATGACTATATCCAAATAAGTGAATTCATAAATTCCATGTTTTGTATGGGTTTCTACCCTTCAATAACATACCCCACTAGAATAACAACACATTCAGCAACGCTTATTGATAAACATTTTCACAAATGTCACTGAGGGGAACGTAACTGCTGGCCTTATTGTCAATGCTGTGACAGACCATCTGCCTGTTTTTGTTTCTTCACACACTGGTGTAACACATAATGTTGAAATAGATAAGGTTTTTAAACGACTTGTAACAGAAACCACAATCAACAATCTTAGAAATGATCAAAAAATTCAAAACTGGAGCAGTGTATATGTTGACGACATTGATACAGCATATGGAGAATTTGCCTTTATTTTATCACAACTATATAATAAACATTGCCCTCTAGTGGTAAAGGAAACTAAAGTTAAATACAGAGATAAGCCTTGGATCACCAAGAGCCTGCAAAATGCTTGTCAAAAGAAAAACTTGTTATACAAAACGTTTCTGAAATTAAGAACTGTGGAAGCAGAAAAGAAATGCAAGACTTATAAAAATAAGATCGAGTAAAAAAAGTAAATTATTGGAAAATAACAAAACTAATACATGTAATATACAGTATAATACATGTAATACATGTAATATATGGAAGGTGTGGGATAACCCCCACAACAGACTGGGACATGCAGAGTGCGCATCTGGAGCGATTAACAGAACAATAGGCAGCCTCCCTGTGTCTAGCTCCTTCCGCTGGTATCATGCTGTTTTGTATGACTCAAATGCAAATATTCATGCTTCCTGCTCTTACTGTGATGCAAATGTCCCATGCCTTTCATGTATTGTCTGTAACTGGGTATAAATACCGCATATGTTCTGTAGCTCATTCTCTCTTTGACTGCACGCATTGCCTATTTGCTGGAGAGCCTCCGGGCTCGCTCTGGCGCGCGTGCACGGCGCCGGAGCGAGCTCCGTGATGGCGGTATGATTTAATAAACCTGCTTAAAACTATCAGTTCGCCATGCTTATTATTCTTTACCGCCACACTGGTGACCCCGAGAAAGCACACGCTTTGTGCGACGCAACCTTCTGGTCTGGACAGTTACGCTGGTGACCCCGAGAATGCACACGCTTTGTGCGACGCAACCTTCTGGTCTGGACAGCTATGCTGGTGACCCGATGCTTCATGGTGAGATCTGTACGTCTGAGATCTGCACATCCACGCTGGGACCGGCCGAGGGACAAAGATCATCTATTCCCTCTCATCGCTCCTCCGCATCGACACGAGCCCGAGGGACAAAGATCGTCTATTCCCTCTCACCGCTCCTCCGCATCTACACGACCCCGAGAATGCACACGCTTTGTGCGACGCAACCTTCTGGTCTGGACAGCTACGCTGGTGACCCGATGCTTCATGGTGAGATCTGTACATCTGAGATCTGCACATCCACGCTGGGACCGGCCGAGGGACAAAGATCGTCTATTCCCTCTCATCGCTCCTCCGCATCTACACGAGCCTGAGGAACAAAGATCGTCTCCTCCCTCTTACCGCTCCAACGCATCTGCATGAGCCCGAGGGACAAAGATCGTTGATTTCCTCTCACCGCTCCAACGCACCACGAGCGAATGCAGCAACAGCTTACAGGGATGATGATCGGCGCCGACTACGCTGATCTCCAGCAAGCTCCCTGACCCTGACTCGCCTCTCCAGCGGGCCCACCCACGCACGGAACCCCTGCACACGCACTGGGGGGTTACGAGGACGGCGCACCATGCACGGGATAATAACGGCTCCACAGACCGCCATCGTCCTTCGCCGCTGCATGCAGAACCTCCAGGGCTGCTTGTACACCTGAGGCACGCACGCAGCTCGCTCACAGGATTTTCTAATGGTCTTAGCCACGGCGCACAAAGGGAATTCAGCAGTCTGCGGTTCCCGAGGGCTTTAGGGTTGCGCCTGCACCTAAAGTCAACACGCCAAGTCCCTCTGCCCCCTACACTGGACCCTCACCAGTTTGCCTACCGGAGCAACAGGAGTACAGAGGATGCGGTTTCTACAGCGCTGCACTATGTACTCTCACACCTGGATGACAAGAACACCTACGCAAGAATGCTGTTTGTTGACTTCAGCTCAGCATTCAACACAGTTATCCCCTCCAAGTTGCTCACTAAACTTGGGGACCTGGGAATCAGTACCTCCACCTGCAACTGGATCATGGATTTTCTGACCAACAGACCCCAGCATGTTAGGTCAGGCCCCAACCGTTCTTCCATCATCACACTCAACACTGGTGTACCACAGGGCTGTGTGCTCAGCCCATTCCTCTACTCCCTCTTCACCCATAACTGCAGGCCTATGTATGGATCCAATTCCATCATAAAGTTCGCAGATGACACCACGGTGATTGGACTCATCAGGGACAACGACGAGTCAGATTACAGGGCAGAGGTTGAGCACTTGGCTACTTGGTGCGCTGACAATAACCTGCTCCTTAACACCAGCAAAACCAAGAAGCTCATAGTGGACTCCAGGAAGGAGAGGGGAGAGACACATGACCCCATCCATATCAATGGCATAGCTGTTGAACGTGTCCACAGCTTCAAATTCCTGGGGACCCACATCTCGGAGGACCTGTCCTGGTCAGTTAATACCACCAGCCTGATCAAGAAAGCCCATCAGCGCCTCTTCTTGAGGACACTGAAGAAGAACCATCTGTCAACTGACATCCTGGGCAACTTCTACCGCTGCGTGATAGAGAGCACCCTGACCAACTGTATCACAGTCTGGTATGGGAGCTGCTCTGTCGCTGACCGTAAGGCGCTGCAGCGGGTGGTGAAAACCGCCCAACGCATCACAGGGACTCCACTTCCAGTTATAGAGGACGTCTACAGGAAAAGATGTCTGCGCCCGGCACGCAGCATTCTTAGGGACTCCAACCATCCTGCTCATGGACTGTTCCAGCTTCTCCCCTCCAGAAGACGTTTCAGAAGCCTTCGGACTAGAACCAGCAGGTTTAGGAACAGTTTCTTTCCAACAGCTGTCACGTTATTGAACTTAGTTCCCCGCTGACTCTCTTACCATCATCTCTTACCATCCTCACCTGTACATAACTGCCCATCTAACTTATTGTACATTATTTGCACATAACGGTACTCTTAACTTTCTGCACTGCTGCATATATTTGCATATATTTGCTTAAATTGCACATACTGTTAATTACTGTATATACTGCACTGCTGTCCTTTGCACTTCTGATTGGATGCTAAACTGTGTTTCATTACCTTGTATTCATACATGTGTAATGACAATAAAGTTGAATCTAATCTAATCTTTTGTTTTTTTTCCTACAGCCGCTACGCAGCCTCGCCGCTCCTGTTTTTCATCATGGCCGCTATTAATCCTCGCAGGACTTAATCGCGAGAGGAGTCAGTGACTAATTTTTTTTACAGCTGTTGTGGACCTCCGCACGTTCAACGGGACAGCCCCTCAACATCGCGGATCCACAGGCAATTTTTGCGCAGCCCAGACAATTTCGCCGTCCCGGGCCGGCACTTGCTACCCCCACCCCCCTCCCTCCACCTCCGCCTGCACAGAGCTTTCCCTGCTCGCTACCAAAGCCGGACTATCGAGGCCTCAGCCGCCTGCTGAGCCCTCTAGGGGGGAGTAGTGTGGGATAACCCCCACAACAGACTGGGACATGCAGAGCGCGCATCTGGAGCGATTAACAGAACAATAGGCAGCCTCCCTGTGTCTAGCTCCTTCCGCTGGTATCATGCTGTTTTGTATGACTCAAATGCAAACATTCATGCTTCCTGCTCTTACTGTGATGCAAATGTCCCATGCCTTTCATGTATTGTCTGTAACTGGGTATAAATACCGCATATATTCTGTAGCTCATTCTCTCTTTGACTGCACGCATTGCCTATTTGCTGGAGAGCCTCCGGGCTCGCTCTGGCGCGCATGCACGGCACCGGAGCGAGCTCCGTGATGGCGGTATGATTTAATAAACCTGCTTAAAACTATCAGTTCGCCATGCTTATTATTCTTTACCGCCACAGAAGGTGTTAAATAATATAACAAAGAGAGGAAAACTAAATTCCAACCACATCTCTTATTTAAATTCAGATAATGGAATAATCAATGAAAATAGCTTGATCTCCAACACGTTTAATTAATATTTTGTTAATATAGGAAAAAAGATCTCCAGCTCCACTGTATCATCAGCAAATACAAGTGGCGCTGACAATGTCGTCAACATAAACGCTTACTCATTGTTTATGAAAGTAGTTAGTAGTTAGGCCCATCGCTCCTCCTGGAGCATGGGCCGCTGACAACAGTCCACCAGAGTGCTCTGTCCTGAGCTGCTCTCTCCAGCTGTCTCCAGGTCTTTCCCATCTTCTTGATGTCAGTATCGAGGTCTCGTCGCCAGGTGTTTCTTGGCCTTCCTCTCTTCCGCTTTCCTTGGAGGTTCCACTTGAGTGCTTAACTTGTGATGTTGCTGGCTGGCTTCCTCAGGGTGTGCCCAATCCATCCCCATCTTCTGCGCCGGATCTCGTCCTCGGCTGGCAGCTGGTTGGTACGCTGCCACAGGTCTGCGTTGTTGATGGTGTCGGGCCAGCGTATCTGGAGGATCCTTCTCAGGCAGCTATTGATGAACGTCTGCACTTTCCTGATGGTGGTCTTCGTTGTCCTCCATGTCTCTGCTCCATACAGTAGGACTGACTTGACGTTAGAGTTGAACAGCCAGATCTTTGTGCGTGTTGACACCACCTTGGAACTCCATATGTTCCCCAGCTGCAAGTATGCTGCCCTCGCCTTGCCGATTCTTGCTCTGACGTCTGCATCTGTGCCGCCCTGCTTGTCAGTGACGCTGCCCAGGTATGTGAAGTTCTCTACCTCTTTCAGCTCACTCCCATACAGTATGACTGGGTCCTCATTTGCTGTGTTTAGCTTGAGGATCTTGGTCTTGCCCTCGTGGATCTTGAGGCCAACTTGTGCTGAGGTGGCAGCCAACTCTGTTATCTTGTCCTGCATCTGCTGGTGGCTGTGGGAGAGCAGGGCCAGGTCATCTGCAAAGTCCAGATCATCTACGTAACTGGTCAAACAGTGTCCACAGGATTCCGTTTCTTCTGTCTGCTGTTGACGTCTTCATGGTCCAGTCGATCGCCAGGAAGAAGAGGAAAGGTGACAGGAGGCAGCCTTGTCTGACTCCGGTCTTCACCCTGAAGCTGTCTGTTAGCTGTCCTTCATGGACTACTCGACAGGTCATTCTTTCATAGGAGTTCTTGATCAAATTGACCAGTTTGGTTGGCACTCCGTAGTGGCGAAGCAGCTTCCAGAGGGTTTCGTGGTCCACGCTGTCAAAAGCCTTCTCGTAGTCAACGAAGTTGATGTACAGCGAGGAGTTCCACTCTAAAGACTGCTCAACGATGATGCGCAAGGTAGCGATCTGGTCAATGCACGATCTGGTCTGGCAGAAGCCAGCCTGCTGGTCTCGGAGGAGGGGGTCAACGGCACCTTTCATTCTCTCAAGTAGGATCCTGTTGAAGACCTTCCCTGGCACTGACAGAAGCGTTATTCCTCTATAGTTGTCGCAGTTGCTGAGGTCTCCTTTCTTGGGTAGCTTGATGAGGTAGCCCTCCTTCCAGTCTGCTGGTACCTCTTTTTCTTCTCATATCTTCTCAAAGAGAGGGTACAGCATCTCTACAGTGGTCTCCAGGTCTGCCTTGAGTGCTTCTGCAGGGATGCTGTCTGGTCCTGCTACCTTGCCGTTCCTCAGTAGCTTGATGGCTTTCCTAATCTCCTCCCTGGTCGGCTTCTCACAGTTGATGTCCAGGTCAATGTCAGCAGGGTCGATGTCCAGGGGATTCGGAGGGACAGGTCTGTTCAGGAGCTCTTCAAAGTGCTCTGCCCATCTATGCAGTTGTTGCTCTGTTCCCAGGACGGTGTTTCCTTCCTTGTCCTTGACTGGACACTCGGGCCTGCTGTACTTCCCTGACAGTTTCTTGGTGGTGTCGTACAGCTGTTTCATGTTGTTACTGGCTGCTGCTTCCTCGGCCTCCTCTGCCAGGCTGTCGATGTACTTGTGCTTGTCTGCTCTAGCGCTTCTCTTCACTTCTCTGTTGGCTTCTGTGAAGTCTTCTTGTGCCTTGGCCTTTGCTGCTTTTGTTCGGCTGTTGTTTACTGCTGCCTTCTTCTGCTTTCTCTCCTGGATCTTGCATAGTGTCTGCCGATATCCACTCCTTCTGTTGGTGTCTCTTGGGGCCTACTACTTCCTGACAGGTTGAGGCAAGTGTCTCCTTCACTTTCTGCCACTGGTTCTCGGTGGTGACCTCTTCTTCAAGCAGTTCTTGTAGCACTTGGTACTTGTTGGTGAGAGCCAGTCTGAATTCTTCTCTGGTCTTGGTATCTTTCAGCATGCTGACATTGTACTTCAGCCTCTTTGTTGTTGCCCCCATCCAGTTCTTCTTCAGCTTCAGCTTCAACCTAGCTACCAGCAGGTGGTGGTCAGATGCGACGTCTGCTCCTCTTCTCACCCTTACATCCTGTAGGGCCTCCCTGAATTTCTTGGCCATGCAGATGTGGTCGATCTGGTTCTCAGTCACTAAGTCCGGTGATACCCAGGTGGCCTTATGTACTCTTCTGTGGGGGAAAGTGCTGCCACCGATGACCAGGTTGTTCATTGCACAGAAGTCTGCAAATCTCTCGCTGTTCTTGTTTATCACTCCCAGTCCGTGTCTTCCCATCACTTCCTCATATCCGGTGTTGTCTTGTCCGATCTTGGCATTGATGTCGCCCATGAAGATGTTGACGTCTTTCTCTGGGTACTTGGCCATGACGTTTTGCAGTCTGTCGTAAAATCGGTCTTTGACTTCTTCATAACTGTCGTTGGTTGGGGTGTAGCACTGGATAATGTTCATTTTGATCTTCTTCTTCGTTCTGAAGGATGCTGCGATTATTCTTGACCCATGTGCTTCCCATCCTATCAGAGCTCACTGTGCAGGTCCTGACAACATGAGTGCGACGCCTTCTGTGTGTGGAGCGTTGTCTTCGTGGCTGGTATACAGCAGCATCTCTCCGGTGAGCAGTCTTCTTTGTCCTGACTGTGTCCAACGGGTCTCGCTAATTCCAAGCAGTGTGAGGTTGTAGCTCTTCATCTCTGCGGCTACTTGTGCTGTTTTTCCTGTCTCATACATGGTCCTCACATTCCATGTTCCGACGTTGATGGTCCTAGTTGATAGAAGGGGGGTCAGCCTTGTAGCTTCCGTAGACTCACGGCTTTCACCACACAGCGTCATATGTCTTCTTGATGAGGACCCTTCCTCTCCCAGGGCAGTAGTCTCTTGGTCTGTTGTTGGCGTTTCTGTAGCATGCAAGGTTTTTACGGGGTGGGGTTGCTAGCCCCACGCCCAACCCTCCTCCTTTCTCATCCAGGCTTGGGACCGGCCATGGCGGAGTTGTTTATGAAAGAAACAGATGAAAAAGAAATTCTTGACATTGTTAACAAATTCAAAGACAAAAAAAAAAAAATTCAACTGATTGTAATGATTTCAGTATGTTCTTGGTTAAATGTATTATTGATTGTATTGACTTCAATTCAATTCAATTCAACTTTATTTATATAGCGCCATTTCACAACAACAGTCATCTCATAGCACTATCAACTGTAGGGGGAACCCCCACAGTTGCAGAAAGACCCCAGCAATCAGGCAATCCCCTGTGAGCAAGCACTTGGCGATGGTGGAGAGGAAAAACTCCCTTTTAACAGGAAGAAACCTCCAGCAGAACCAGGCTCAGGGAGGGGCAGTCACCTGAATCTGTTTTTCAATAGATTTGACCAACCGCCCTCCCCCCTGACTGCACAACAACCACTGCTGCCTCTAAAGAAATCAAGTCCTGCTGCCCACTCCCCACTCCACCAACACCCCCCCACTCCCAACACACAGCCCCCCATCCTGACCCTGACCAGGACCCAGGTGAGGACGGAGCTGAGGAAGATCAAGGCGAGGAAGGCGCCGGGACCGGACGGCATCAGCGCAAAGCTCCTCAAGTCCTGTGCAGACCAGCTGTGTGGGATTGTGACGTATATCTTCAACATGAGCCTGAAACTGGGGAGGGTACCACAGCTGTGGAAAACATCTTGTGTGGTACCTGTACCAAAAACTTCCCACCCCAAAGACCTGAACAGCTACAGACCGGTGGCCTTGACGTCCCACTTGATGAAGACCCTGGAGAGACTGCTCCTTGCTCACCTCCGCCCCCTGGTGGAACCAGCGATGGATCCACTCCAGTTCGCCTACCAGCATGGCATTGGGGTGGAGGATGCGGTGATCTTCCTCCTTCACCGTTCTCTGTCCCACCTGGAGAAGCCCGGGAATATGGTGAGGATCATGTTCTTTGACTTCTCCAGTGCTTTCAACACCATCCAACCGATGATCCTGAAGGACAAGCTGCTGCGCGCAGGGGTGGACCAGCACCTGTCATCATGGATCCTGGACTACCTCACGAACCGGCCTCAGTTTGTGAGAACCCGGGACTGTGTGTCCGACACGATCATCAGTAGCACGGGGGCCCCCCAGGGAACGGTGCTGGCTCCCTTCCTGTTCACTCTTTATACTGCGGACTTCTCACACAACACAACACACTGCCATCTACAGAAGTTCTCTGATGACTCTGCGATCGTTGGCCTCACCTCCAATGGAGATGAAGCTGAGTACAGAGGGCTTATCCAGGACTTCGTGGACTGGTGCCATCGGAACTGCCTCCAGATCAACGCGAGGAAAACTAAGGAGCTGGTGGTGGACTGCCGCAGGCATGGGCAGCCCCTCACAGTACCAGTAAATATACAGGGAACAGACATCGAGATGGTGACATCCTATAAGTACCTGGGTATTCATCTGAACAATAAACTAGACTGGTCACACAATACTGATGCACTCTACAAGAAGGGACAGCGCAGGCTGTTCCTGCTGAGGAGACTCAGGTCTTTTGGTGTACAAGGGGCGCTGCTGAAGTCATTCTATGACACGGTGGTGGCATCAGCCATCACTTTTGGAGTGGTCTGCTGGGGCAGTGGCATTACTGCAGCCGATAGGAAGAGACTGAACAAACTGATTAAGAAAGCTAGCTCTGTCCTGGGGCAGCGCCTTGATCCGATGGAGGAGATAGGAGAGAGGAGGACGGTGGCTAAACTGTCATCTCTGCTGGAGTCCGAGTTCCACCCTATGCAGGACATACTGAATGCACTGAGGAGCTCATTTAGCAGCAGACTACATCATCCCAGGTGCACAACCGAGAGGTTTCGTAGGTCCTTCCTACCAACGGCTGTCAGACTGTACAACCTAAGCAGGGCTGCTCGCAGAGATAGCAAAAAGACGTAACAAACTAATAGTTTTTTGAATGCAAAAGATGCAATAGACTTACACAATGGTCCTCTCCGGCATACAACTAGGAACATACCGGTCGCTATGGAGGGTGAGAATATGTATGGGCACATAATCATACCATGTAGGATAACTAAGTAGACGGTTATGCTGTTTCATTCCATCTAGCAACAATGCTCTGCACTGTGTGTGTTTATATATTTGCATATTTATTCCATCTAGCTACAATGCTCCGTACTGTGGGTGTTTATATATTTATATTTATATATCTACATATTATTCCATCTAGCTACATTGCTCCGCACTGTGTGTGTTTATATACTTGCATATTTATTCCACCTAGCTGCAATGCTCCGTACTGTGGGTGTTTATATATTTACATATTTATTCCATCTAGCTACAATGCTCTGCACTGTGTGTTCATATATTCATATATTTATTCCATCCAGCCACAATGCTCTGCACTGTGTGTCTGTGTGTGTGTGTATATATATATATTTTATAGTAATACGTACATATGTTTATTAGCTGCTCTTGCTTGCTTGTTTTTTTTCTTGCCTTCTGATTGTTGCTCTGAGTGTTGCTATCCCTGTGCTGTTGCAATCCTGGAATTTCCCCGTTGTGGGACTAATAAAGGCTTATCTTATCTTATCTGCTGCGACTGGCTGGGGGGTGAGGGGATAGAGAAGATGAAAAGAACAGACATGTAGAGAGCAAACAGCATGATGGGGACTCAATCTATGGGAGAGAACAAACAAATGTTAATGACCAGCAAAAAAAAATATTTCATTGAGAGTGAGGAAAGGAGTGAGGCCCAGTGCATTACTGGAGGTCCCCCGGCTGACTAAACCTATTAGCAGCATAACTAAGGGAGGGTTCAGAAACACATGATCCCTCCCTAATTGTAGGCTATATCAAAAAGGTAGGTTTTAGCCCTATTCTTAAAAACAGAGATTGAGTCTGACTCCCGAATCCAGATTGGCAGCTGGTTCCACAGGAGAGGAGCTTGATAACTGAAGGCTCTGCCTCCAATTGTACTTTTGGAGATTCTAGGTATTACAAGTAATCCTGCATTTTGGGAGCGTAGTGCTTAGGATAATACGGTAGTATCAGATCTTTTAAATAAAAAGGAGCCTGATTGTTTAGATCTTTGTAAGTAAGAAGAAGGATTTTAAACTTAATTCTAAACTCTATGGAAAGCCAATGAAGGGAGGCCAGAACCGGAGAGAACACTTCACTTTCATATGCAACATGTCACTTACTGCTGGTAAATTTCCAAAGAAAATGAAAATAGCAAGAGTTGTTCCTCTGTATAAGACTGGTGACAAACACTTACTGTCAAACTACAGACCCATCTCAGTTCTCCAAAATACTGGAAAAAATATTTGTTGAGACTAAATGATTTCATTGATAAGAACAATATACTCTGTGAGAACCGGACCACCTCACTGGCACTCATGGACTTTGTTGAACAGATTATGGATGCAACAGATAGAAGAGAATACATAGTTGGATTATTTCTGGACTTACAAAAGGCATTTGATACAGTTGACCATAAATTAGTCCCCAGTAAATTACATAAGTATGGCATCAGAGGAACTGCTTTTGACTGGTTACACAGCTATTTAGAAGACAGATATCAATATGTTCATGTGATTAATACAGACTCTGAGTTGCTGAAGGTGATGTGTGGGGTACCAGGGTTCTGTGCTTGGTCCATTGCTGTTTATTTTGTATATTAATGATTTATGTTCTGTGTCTAAATTGCTCAAGTGTATTTTATTTGCAGATGACACAACTTTTTTTTTTTTGTATTGGAGAAAATCTTAAGCAGCTTCTGGATTCAGTAGAAAATGAACTTAAACAAATCAATCAATGGTTCACTGCCAATAAATCTATTCACCTTGGAAAAACAAAATGTATAATATTTGGAAACCGCAAATTATATAATCACAGAAAAATTAAACAATGTTGAAATTGACACAGTTTTAGAAACCAAGTTCCTAGGGGTCTTTATTACCTCCGCCAGGCCGAAAAGGCCAGGAGGAGGTTATGTTTTTGCCGGGGTTTGTCTGTTTGTCTGTTGGTTAGCAAGATAACTCAAAAACTTTTGGACGGATTTTGATGAAACTTTCAGGCGTTGTTGGAAATGGTAAAAGGAAGAACTCATTACATTTTGGGGATGATCCGCATCACCGTCTGGATACAGGAATTTTTTAAAGCATTTTTTTAACACTGTGACATACGGCCATTTTCAACATGTGCGCAGGCGCAATGGAGGCCACTGGTCGTCGTGTCTGACCAACACAAACTCTGCGTTTTTCAACGTTTTACGCACAAAAGCATGCGGAAAACACTGGTGGCCTGGGCCCGCCAGCGTGCCTGTGTTTGCGCGCAGCTGCAAAACCTGACACGGGCAGCTGTCCGCCGCTGGATTATTTGCCAGAAATTCACCGGCCAGCCATAGGCGCTGCGCAAACACGAGCTCTCTGCCGGGGAAGCTTCTAAATTCTGTTTTGCCGCGGAGTGCAACCCCAATAATATAATATAAAACCCACGGCAACCTGTCTACCCAATCTGCATCCGTCAGTGGAGGACATGGACACAACAGCAACACTTCAGTTTATTACCTCCGCCAAGGAGGCAATGCTTTTACTACTGAACCACTAATCCTATCACTATCAGATTGATTGTCATTGATTAATTGTCTATGTTTATTGCACTGTTCCTGTCAAATAAACAAATAATCATTGTGAATCCAATTGCTACTCATATGTTTTCATGGTCAAGGAAGCTGAAAACGTACACACAAACACTGTATGGGGGGAACTGTGGCGCTTGGCGGAGGTCTGCGCTCTCCGAGTGCTTTTCTAGTTGATAACTAAACTGGAAATCACACATAAATTATGTCAAAACTAAAATGTCTAAATCCATTGCCATACTGTATAAAGTTAAGGATCTCCTGTGTCAGAAATCTCTTTGCATTTTATATAATTCACTGATAGTTCCTTTTATGACATACTGTGTGGAGATCTGGGGAAGCACATATAAAACAAACACAAATTTAATCTTTTTATTACAGAAAAAAGCCGTGCACATTGTATCAAAGAAACCTTAACGTGAACCAACAAATCCTATATTCATTCATTCACATACTCTTAAATTTAGAGATCTTGTAGATTATAATGTCATTCAAATCATGTACAAAGCAAATAATAACCAATTGCCTGTAAATATTCAGAGACTGTTTAAAAAAAGGGAAAGAAAATATGAGCTAAGAGGTAACTGTTTTTAATAAGCCAAAGGTTAGAACAAATACAAAGTATCATTGCATGTCTGTCACTGGAGTTAAACTGTGGAACTGTTGCTCTGAAAATATTAAAACATGTTCAACTCTGAAGCAATTCAAAAAATTGTACAAAGATAAGAAAATCTCCCAGTATCTCACTGTAAATGCTGGGAGATAAATTTGTAATAACCTAAAAGTTTTTTGGTTTTTTTTGTCTAATTGTTCTATTTGATTTTCTTTGTTGATTTTGGGAAAGACTTTAAAAATTTTTTATGTTACTGATTTTTACCTCCACCAGGCCGAAAAGGCCAGGAGGAGGTTATGTTTTTGCCAGGGTTTGTGTGTTTGTCTGTCTGTCTGTTTGTCTGTCTGTCTGTTTGTCTGTTGGTTAGCAAGATAACTCAAAAAGTCTTGGACAGATTTGCATGAAACTTTCAGGCGTTGTTGGAAATGGTACAAGGAAGAACTGATTAAATTTTGGGGGTGATCCGATTCACCGTCTGGATACAGGAATTTTTTTAAAGCCTTTTTCAACACTGTGACATAGGGCCATTTTCAACATGTGCGCAGGCGCAATGGAGGCCGCTGGGCGTCGTGTCTGACCAACACAAACTCCGCCTTCTTCAACGTTTTAGCCACAAAAGCATGCGGAAAACACTGCTGGCCTCGGACCCCCAGCGTGCCTGTGCCAGCCATAGGCGCTGCGCACATTGCGCTGGTCGTCGTGTCTGACCAACACAAACTCCGCGTTCTTCAACGTTTTAGGCACAAAAGCATGTGGAAAACACTGCTGCCCTGGGCCCGCCAGCGTGACTGCTTTTGCGCCACGCTGCAAAACCTGACACGGACACCTGTCCGCCGCCCCATTATTTGCCACAAATTCCCCGCCCAGCTATAGGCGCTGCGTAAAAACGACCTCTCTGCCGGGGAAGACTCTAAATTCTGTTTTGCCGCGGAGCGCAACCCCAATATAATATAAAACCCACGGCAACCTGTGTAACCAATCTGCATCCGTCAGTGGAGGAGATGGACACAGCAACACTTCAGTTTATTACCTCCGCCAAGGAGGCAATGCTTTTACTACCGTAAAACGGGGCTATAAGGGACGGCAGCTCCTATGGCTGGCCGGGGAAGGAGCTGCGCATTTGGCAGAAATTCCCCGGCCAGCCATACGCGCTGCGCAATAACGACCTCTCTGCCGGCGAAGCTTCTAAATTCTCGTTTGCCGCGGAGCGAAACCCCAAAATAATATAGTAATATAAAACCCACGGCAACCTGTCTACCCAATTTGCATCCGTCAGTGTACTATGTGCATGTACTATCAATAAGCCCAAGTCATTCCTTCATGTAATTTTGTTAAGCTGGTGAGAGAAAATTTTAAAAAAAAAGGATTCATGGATATTTGACAATAACAACACAACTCAGCGTCCTGCTCAAAATAAAAAAAGCAGAATTACATTTAAAACATTTCCCACAAAAGTGTCCCTTATTAACCCGCCGTCCCTTATAGCCCCATTTTACACTACTGAACCACTAATCCTATCACTATCACATTGATTGTCATTCATTAATTGTCTGTTTATTGCACTGTCCATGTCAAATAAACAAATAATCATTGTGAATCCAATTGCTACTCATATCTTTTCATGCTCAGGGAATCTGAAAACGTACACACAAACACTGTATGGGGGGAACTGTGCCGCTTGGCGGAGGTCTGCGCTCTCCGAGTGCTTTTCTAGTTTGGGAAAGCTATTCCAGCTCCAGTTCCCATTTGCCTCAAGCTTGTAGAAGATCATCTGGTAGGTGAGGATCATCCCATTCTCTGCACTTGTCCCATAAGTGTTGCACAATAATTTTGGCAGGGTATGATGAAGCCAATGGGGTCATATTGCTTTGCAAGTACTCTGTATATGTAACACATAGTGGGCTTGTTCTCTGTAACAGATCTGTATCTGTAACCCAGTTCATATTTTTCACAGTACCAGAGGAGTCCAAGTGCGATTTCTTGTTGCTGTAATTGATTTTGTGCGAGCCACTACACATTGCTGCAGCTCCTTGCTTCTTCTGGAAGGTGGGCTATGACACTGGGAACATTACTAGCCCATTGCCTAAGTTTGAATCCTCCATAGGAGAAGTGATTGTAGCCTTTCTACCAACTCCTTTGCTCTCTCTGTACAACTGAGACTGTACAAGCAGTTGTCTACATAAAAGTTGTTTTCTACAATGTCTCCTGTTTCTTCACCATGGGTGGTGCTGTCTCTGGTGTGGCATTGCAATGCATAAATAGCACAGCATGGGCTACAAGTTGTTTCAAATGGCTAAACTTGCCATTCATACACATCTGGTGGTCGCTCTGTTTTCAAGTCTCTCCAGAAGAACCTCAAGAGTGGTGTATCCTCAGGAAGCAGACGGACCTGGTGGAACATACCTTTAATGTCACTGGAGATTGCAATGCTGTGCTGTCTGAAGTGTAATAGTACTCCCAGTAGTGTTAGACCTAATGTGGGTCCTGGCAGCAGGTAGTCATTCAGGCTCTGTCCTTGGTAGATGATTGAGCAGTTAAAAACTACTCTGTGTTTCCTGTTGTGCTACCATGTCTCCTTTGCATTCTCTACAGCCTCAGGTTTCAGCTTTGTGACGTAGCCTGCAGTCTCCACTTTTGCAATTTCCTGGTTATAAATGTCTTCCCTTTTTAAGTCCTTCAGCAGTTTCTTCTCTGTTTCTAAGGAGAGACAGAACAGACTCTTTGGGGGCATGCAATGTTGGCATGTCACAGGCACATAGGAGAGAAGTTGCATACCTGTGTGTAGAATTGATGTTCACTGTCTCTGTTTTCTCTTCCAGAAGTTGGACTGCTCTTTGATACTGACAAGATCTGCTGGCAACTTTCTCATTTCTTTATGGCAGAACATCTAACTGCCAGAGCCTCTGCACATTTTCCAGCAGATCTGGTGCTCACGTAGAAGTGAACAAACACTGAATTTGAGTAGAAAGCTGCTCTTTCAAGACACTTGTTGGAGCCTGCAGTGTCCATCTGAGTCTTGTTTTTATGGCAGCAGGCCCTCCAGGGGGTCCTAGTCTCACTGGTTCGAATGGGGTGATGAGATGTGGATAGTTGGACCTGATTTGTCAGGACCCGAGCCGGCTTGGTTTCTCCCGGTTCGGTCCTGACCTCCCTGTGGGGTTGAGTGCCACTGTTTATGTGTATATTATGTATTTCAGTCTGCCTTCCTTACTCATAGCCACTGTCTGACCAGCAGTTGTTAGACAGCCCCTGTGACCTACTTTCTGTGAGCGCTGCTGACAGTCTGTTGGTCTGACCACACCCCACCACCACCATCAGCTGTTCCCAGCCCCGTTAATCATCTTTCCCGGTCCTTGCCCAGGTGCTTCTAATCCCATCAGCACCAGCAGTGCGTATACTTAAGCACCTTTTGCCAGTCATGCACTGCTGGGTCTTTGACTGACTGTAAGTATTGTCTGCTGCATTGTCCAGGGATAACCTGACTCAACTTTATGCCATGACGTGTAGCCACTCCGCATCGCTGTGGTTCTCTTGCACCCGCACAGCGATACCGGCTGTGGGACGCCAGTCTGGCTACACGTCTGCCCTCACTGGGCAATGCCAGCCCTCGAATGTCCTGTGTAAGTTATTTGCATTTTTGTATGTCTTCACCCGTTTGGGAACTGTGTGACTTTACGTTAATAAATGTGTGTGATGAACCCAGCACATAAATCCTCATTATTTTACCCCTCGCCGTGCGCTGCGTAAAGTGCACGGGAGGATTCATGACAGAAAGACCCAGCCAAAAAGAGGATTTAGTGGGTTATACCCTTATATCCCTTTTTTCCCTTTTTCACTCACTTGGTTTTTTGAGCGCATGATGTCGTGGGCGTGCTGACCTCAGCACCGCAGAGGAGGACCGGCAGCGGGTGTCCCTACGTTGGAGGGAGAGTGGGCAGCGGACTTTATTCAGGATTTTTTGGAGGAGGGTCTCGCGTCCCGAGGTCTCAAGAAGAAATGGGAGAATCTGCTTGGGGCCGTGGGCATTCTGGAGACACATCCTGGCCTCTGGAGATGCCTGCAATATGCGGAGCTGCTCTCTATGGTCTGCGCGCTGGAGCAACAAATTCCTGGATTATCTGCGAGGGCAATTCCCGCTGAGCCAAAGCGGAGATCCCCCCCCTTGTCAGCCATCTGCTTCCTCTTCTGCTCTGCTTGACCAGCCAGCTCCAGCCCATGCATCATAGGCTCCACAACAACGGCGCCATCCGGTGAGGAAACTCCAGGAGAAGCTTTCCCCTCCTTCGGTTGTTGACGTCCTTCCAGCCACCGAGAGTGCCATGGTTCCCCGGGTCACGCCGACTTCCACATCTCCAGAGCCGGCTCTTCCATCATTCAGAGGGGGAGCCAAAGCCAGCGTAGATGCCAAGAATTTTTTTTTTTTCTTGCCTTCTGATTGTTGCTCTGAGTGTTGCTATCCCTGTGCTGTTGCAATCCTGGAATTTCCCCGTTGTGGGACTAATAAAGGCTTATCTTATCTTAAGAAGGATGACCGTCGGCTCTCTGCAGCTGTGAACATCAAGCACCGGGAGGACAGGCAAGTGTGTTTTCATTCTATTCCATATAATAATGATAAACACTGTCTGTCTCCCAGAAGAGAGGCCCAGCTTCAGCAATCCGCTGGGTCCTCACCTCCAGCTGTGGCGGTAAACCACTTTCCTGTCTCTTCTGTGTCTCCCCCATCGATTCCTGAGAGTAAGCAGAGCCACTGGATGATGGAGGAGCTAGGGGCCCTGGAGGATTCCGCTCCGGAGCCAGCACGGAGCTGGTCCCCTGCAGCCATGCCAAAGGAGCCATCGGCACCGTGGGAAGGGGCTAAAATCTCCGTAGACCTGGAGAGGGACGATCATCCGCCTGCTGCAGCCGAGAACACCAAACACCAGGATGACAGGCAAGTGTGTTTTCGCTTGACTCAATTAATCCATGAAAACCCTTGTCTGTCACCCGAGGGAGAGGCCCAGTCTCAGCAGTCCGCTGGGTCCTCTCCTCCGGCTGCAGCAATAAACTCATTCCCTACTCTCTCTGTGTCTCCTCCCTTAATCCCTGAGTACCTGTTGGCTCTGGAGACGAGATGCCAAATGGTGGAGGAATTTGGGGCCCTGGATGATCCTGCCCAGGGGCCCGCAAGGAGGTGTTTCCCTGCAGCCACGCTGGTGGAGTCCCCAGCGTTGTTGCTGCTGCAGAAGTGTGAAGAGACTGCTATCACTATCCTGCCAGCTGCAGAGACGGCCGCAGCGGATTGGGAGCCTGAGTTGGACCTCTTGGAGGCCGGGCCCAAGCTGTCAATGCCGGGATCGACGGAGTCCTGGACAGCGGTGGAGCTCAAACTCAGGCAAGTTTTCTCTCTTGTTTTTCTAATGTCTGTTTTAGAGAGATCTTGTCTGGCTCTAGTTGAGGAGAGTCAGGTGCAGGCACAGCTGCATCTGAACTTCCCTCGCCAGCCTCCGCCACTGCCGGCGACCCTAATAACCTGGTTTCTTCTCCCGCTCCTGAGTGTTCTTCTAGGGCCACCGGAGAGAAACCATTGTCACTGGGGGTCTCCATGGAACCGGTCTCGCCACCTGTCGACATCGCGGGTCCAGCCCCCCTGCTGCCTGAGGCTGCTGTATGGGTCCCTTTGCAGGCTGAGTCTCTGTGGGTGCGGCATGCTGACTTTGGACCCTCGTGGGGGCTGCGCTCCAGGATCAGCCGGACGTGGGTGCTACACTCCTGCTTGGACCCGTCATGGACAACACGCTCCAGCACGGGGTCCACCGAGGGTGCAGCATTGGACCGGTCGGGGTCCACCGAGGGTGCTGCAGAGCTCCAGCCGGGGGCCACCATGGGTGCTGCAGAGCTCCAGCCAGGAGCCACCACTGGTGCTGCAGAGCTCCAGCCAGGGGCCGCCGCAGGTGCTGCAGAGCTCCAGCCGGGAGTCGCCGTGGGTGCAGCTTTGCTCCTGACCGGGACCATTGAGGGTGCTGCCGGTCAGCCTGAGGATGTCGGGGCTGTTACTCATCAGCCTGACACCGTCGTGGGCCCCTTTTCCTCCCAGTTTGACACCGTGGGGGTTCCCTCCCAGTCCAGTCACCCACCAGAGAGCCTCCCGGTGGGTAGGCCACCTCCTGCTCCACCCCCGCGGTCCTGGTGGCTCTACAACGTTGACCGACCACCAGAGGAACTGAGTCTCTGGTCCAGATGGCCCATGTTTTCAGGCAGGCCACCGGACACTGTTTGCCGGACTGCCTGCTGGGCCTGGGACTCTGAGCAGCCTCCCGAGCCTCCATGCCTTTGGACTTAGGGGGGTTAATTGTGGGCCCTGGGCGGGGTATTGTGTTCCCTCCTTCCTGTTCCCCCTACCTCCTACCCTGGTGTATTTTTTGTTGTTGTTCCTGTTTGGGGGGGGGGGGGTCCTCGGGATGTTACCTTGGGTGTCTAGGGATCCACCCCTTGAGAGGGGGGCTCTGTCAGGAGCTGAACCGGCTTGGTTTCCCCTGGCTCGGTCCTGACCTCCCTGTGGGGTTAAGTGCCACTGTTTATGCGTATATTGTAGAGGGTGTAAGGGAAGGATGTGGAGGTGAGGCACGAGCATAGGTCGACACAGATTCTTTATTAAACCCTCTAACATAATGTACAGCCTGTGACCCCAGTGTAGCCCACTGGGGCCAAGTCATGTAGAAGAGAACGATTATCATAACTACGATGGCACGATTATCCTAACACTTTACATACAAATGCAATGTGTGGCACGATTATCATAACACGTTACCTTCCTAATATACATTCACCTCCCTGTGCTGTAGTCTAGAGCAGAAGGAGGCAAAGGTGCCTTAGAGTCTGGTGTAATTACTCCTGTGGGGTGCTATCCCCCTCAGTCCATTGTTCAGCCCCTCTGTCTGCTTCTGGTGTGAGATAATGTCCATCTGCAGTATGCTGGTGTCACCACACAGCCCCCCCCCCCCGAACACCTAGAAGAGGCTGTGACCCCCCCCCCCCCCCGGTCGTTTGGGCTCAAGACAGCGCCCCTGGTGTCTGTGTCTGCAGCGGGGGTTTACCGCTCCGGTCGAACTGTCCTGCTGTGGAGGAGTGGAGGAGGGCATGTTAGTCCATGGGGGGAACCAGGGAGGGGTGAAAAACACAGTCTCCTCCGCTCCGAGTTCCACCACGTTGACCGGCCCTGGATCGTGGGCGCACGGGGGCCGGTGTGCATCGTGCGTAATGGAAAAAAAGGATCTGGGGAAGGCGATCGGCCCAATTCCCCGAGGATGCGTAGTGGCTGTGGAAAAAAAAACTAAAGCTGTGTCAGGGAACGTGACAATCTTGCTTTAGGTGTGGAAGCAGCCCTAAAGGCATTGGGGAAAGCAATTGCCTAAATTCCCTGCTGTGCGCAGCGGCTGAGAAATAAACACGTCCTGTGTGTGAGGCTGCACGTCTGCTTTAGGTGCGAGGGTTCCAAGGATGGCAACTGGCCGTGTTCCCCGGGCATATGCAGCGGCGGAGGCTGATGTGTAAGCCTGTGGAGCCGGTTTGTCCCTGGTGCGTGGCACAGTGACCATGTAGCTGGAAGTTGCGCTGTCCTTGTAATCCTGTGGTGTGTGCACAGGGCTTCTGTGTGCTGAAACTCCGCTGTCTGGAGGTCAGTCAGGGTCGGGGAGCTTGATGGAAATCAACGCAGGCGGTGCCGATCTTCCCCATTCAGGCTGTTTCTGTGCGGTGCTTGTGTCGCTGATCCTGGTGCGTCTCGGTCCCCGCGACGCCCACTCTGTCCGGCCCTGGAGGTGGAGAGAGGAACACGCGTACGCGCTCCAGTGTGGATGAGAAGGATGCAGGGGTGCTCTGGTACTCTGGAGTCCACAGCGTGGTGAGAGGGAGAGACAGTCCATCTCACGTCAGGTCACCAATGTGGTTTGCAGCGTAAGGGAGAGACTGTTCATCTCACGTGAGGTCACCAATGCAGAGAAAAAGAAGTCCACAGCGTGGCGGAAGGGAGAGACAGTAAATTTAGGTTATGGAAGGAAATTCTGGATCTTGATGCATGGAAATAAAGATATAAAGGAGGAATGCACGGAGACCCGGGACTCTCTTTTGCTGTAAGTTATTTTGGAGAAGGAATAAAGTTTCTGTGTCTTCCAGCTCGTTGCCTCGCATGCCTTCTTTCTCCACAGTATTATTGTTGTTATTGTTTTTATTATCATTATTATTAGCATAATTATTATTCAGGAAGGGGGATGATATGAATACATGAATTCATAGTTGCATGGAGAAGGGGTGGGATTAAATAAGTTTTGACTTCTTACCACTCCTCTTTGAACAGTTTGCTTTCTGTTGTTTTTTCTTTTGTTTGTTACCTCTGCCAGGCTGCAGGCCGCAGGAGGTTATGTTTTTGCCAGCGTTTGTCTGTCTGTTTGTTTGTCTGTTGGTTAGCAAGATAACTCAAAAAGTTTTGGACGGATTTCGATGAAACTTTCAGGCGTTGTTGGAAATGGTACAAGGAAGAACTGATTAAATTTTGGGGATGATCCGGATCACCGTCTGGATCCAGGAATTTTTTAAAGGATTCTTTAACATTGTGAGATACGGCCATTTTCAACATGTGTGCAGGCGCAACGGATGGCGCTGGTCGTCGTGTCTGACGAACACAAACTCCACATTCTTCAAAGTTTTAGGCACAAAAGCACACGGAAAACAGTGGTGGGCCGGGCCCGGCAGCGTGCCTGTGTTTGCGCTACGCTGCAAAAGCTGAGACGGGCAGCTGTCCGGCGCGGGATTATTTGGCAGAAATTCCCCAGGCAGCCATAGGGGCTGCGCAAAAACAAGCTCTCTGCCGGGGAAGCTTCCAAATCCTCTTTTGCCGCGGAGCGCAACCCCAATATAAAACCCACGGCAACCTGTCTACCCAATTTGCATCCGTCAGTGATCTATGAAAACGCTCGCATAACCCATTGGCCTGTGGGTTGTACGCGGTTGTACGATGAATTGCAACGCCCGCAGCCTGGGAGTTTGGAGATGGAGGAGATGGACACAACACCAACACTTCAGTTTATTACCTCCGCCAAGGAGGTAATAAACTGAAAAACACTGTATGGGGGGGAACTGTGGCACTTGGCGGAGGTCTGCGCTCTCCGAGTGCTTTTCTAGTTTTAAAATTGTGAAGGGATAGGCACTAGTTTCAGCCTACACCCTTTCGGTTGTTCTTTTTGTATTGTATGTGTTTATTATTACCTCCGCCAGGCCGAAAAGGCCAGGAGGAGGTTATGTTTTTGCCGGGGTTTGTCTGTCTGTCTGTCTGTCTGTCTGTCTGTCTGTTTGTCTGTCTGTTTGTCTGTTGGTTAGCAAGATAACTCAAAAACTTTTGGACGGATTTCGATGAAACTTTCAGGCGTTGTTGGAAATGGTAAATGGAAGAACTCATTACATTTTGGGGATGATCCGCATCACCGTCTGGATACAGGAATTTTTTAAAGCATTTTTTTAACACTGTGACATACGGCCATTTTCAACATGTGCGCAGGCACAATGGAGGCCGCTGGTCGTCGTGTCTGACCAACACAAACTCCGCGTTCTTCAACGTTTTATGCACAAAAGCACGCGGAAAACACTGGTGGCCTGGGCCCGCCAGCGTGCCTGTGTTTGCGCGCAGCTGCAAAACCTGACACAGGCAGCTGTCCACCGCTGGATTATTTGGCAGAAATTCCCCGGTCAGCCATAGGCGCTGCGCATTTGGCAGAAATTCACCGGCCAGCCATAGGCGCTGCGCAAACACGAGCTCTCTGCCGGGGAAGCTTCTAAATTCTGTTTTGCCGCGGAGCGCAACCCCAATAATATAATATAAAACCCACGGCAACCTGTCTACCCAATCTGCATCCGTCAGTGGAGGACATGGACACAACAGCAACACTTCAGTTAATTACCTCCGCCAAGGAGGCAATGCTTTTACTACTGAACCACTAATCCTATCACTATCAGATTGATTGTCATTGATTAATTGTCTATGTTTATTGCACTGTCCCTGTCAAATAAACAAATAATCATTGTGAATCCAATTGCTACTCATATGTTTTCATGGTCAAGGAAGCTGAAAACGTACACACAAACACTGTATGGGGGGAACTGTGGCGCTTGGCAGAGGTCTGCGCTCTCCGAGTGCTTTTCTAGTTATTATTGTTACCAGGAGGAGGTTATGTTTTTGCCAGCGTTTGTCTGTCTGTTTGTTTGTTTGTCTGTTGGTTAGCAAGATAACTCAAAAACTTTTGGACGGATTTCGATGAAACTTTCAGGCCTTGTTGGAAATGGTACAAGGAAGAACTGATTAAATTTTGGGGATGATCCGGATCACCATCTGGATACAGGAATTTTTTAAAGGATTCTTTAACATTGTGAGATACGACCATTTCCAACATGTGCGCAGGTGCAATGGAGGGTGCTGGTCGTTGTCTTTGACGAACACAAACTCCGCGTTCTTCAAAGTTTTAGGCACAAAAACACGCGGACACGGTGTTTCACGTGCCCGGCAGCGTGCCTGAGTTTGCGCTACGCTGCAAAAGCTGAGACGGGCAGCTGTCTGACGCCGGATTATTTGGCAGAAATTCCCCGGGCAGCCATAGGGGCTGCGCAAAAAACGAGCACTCTGCCGGGGAAGCTCCCAAATCCACTTTTGCCGCGGAGCGCAACCCTGATAAAACCCACGGCAACCTGTCTACCTAATTTGCATCCGTCAGTGAAGCACTGAGTGCTGCTTTCAGTGGAGGAGATGGACACAACACCAACGCTTCAGTTTATTACCTCCGCCAAGGAGGCAATGCTTTTACTACTGAACCACTAATCCTATCATTGTGAATCCAATTGCTAGTCATATGTTTTCATGGTCAAGGAATCTGAAAACGTACACACAAACACTGTATGGGGGGGAACTGTGGCGCTTGGCGGAGGTCTGCGCTCTCCGAGTGCTTTTCTAGTTTCTGAATAAATTCATTCATTCATGACCAAAGTGCTTTACAGATCCTGCAATCCACCCATTCACACACACATTCACACACTGATGGCGGCAGAGCTGCCATACACACTAACCAGGAGCAACTGGGGGTTCAATGTCTTGCTGAAGGACACTTAAGCAGACAGAGTGGGAATCGAACCCATGACTCTCTGATCAGTAGTCAGTCACACTACACCTGCGCCGCCACCACCGCCCCAATGACGCAAAAATGACAAATTTGACTAGAAAAAGATAATACTGAAGATTTAATGCTTAAAAAAATTGTTCCATAAAGTTGCTGTGATTGTGTTGGTCTAAAGGATAATTTGCCATATGTGGAAAACACGAGGCACACAAGCAGACTGGGTGGAGGGTCAGTGGGACCGGGTCTGACAAAGAATACAGGTGTATCAACACCAGTTTTGGGAGTAAAGCGTTACAAAGTATCGCGTTATTGTAACACCACTACTTTTGCAGTAACGTGCTGTGTAATGAAATTAGTGTAAAAATTCAGTAATGCGTTACAATTTCTGAAATTTGATCAGATGCGTTATTCGCATTACTCATTCTATTAATAAGGATAGATATTTTTAGTGCAAATAAATACAAACTGACCCTATGTAGTTGACACGCCGTCAGTCAACATTGCAAAGAGCCTCTTCACTGCTGCAGCCAGCAGCCACAAATGGAACTTGCGCCTGCTGGGAAAAAGATGAAGCTACTTTGTTTCTGTAGAAATAAACAGATTATTTTTCCTTTAAGGACAAAGGCGTATTAATGGGTTGGAAGCTACGCGCTGTGTGAGACCGACTGCAATCTTCAGAAGCGCCTGAACAGCAACAAGATCAAAACTAGTCCTATGCTATGCTAGTACCGTGTTATTGGTGGATTTATACTATCTAAACAGCCACACTGGATTTCAAGCACAGGTATGCATCTGAACAGTTTATTACCCAGTAAGAATTAAGCTGACTGATTGCCAGAGATGTTGTTACAGAATGAAGATCTGATAAGTCATTTTCCATCAGACAGCTGAGACTGTGATCCACTGAAGTTAAAACACGTTTACTTGCTACCTGGATAAAGATTATTCAAAAATGGATTTTGATCTTCAAAAGCAATTTATGGGACTGGATCATGTCTCTGTCACAGCAGACATTTGGACTGTGGATAATGAACATTTTCTTTGGATCACTGCGCATCGGATTAAATCCATAATGGTAAGAAACATTGACAGCTTTATGCAGTGTTGTCAACTCACTCTTTTACCCCCTTTCTCACTCCACAAACCCTATTTCTCACTCCAAAATGAGGAAATTACTGGCAATTTTGTGTTGATTTTCTTCAATTTTTTCCATAGTAAGAGCTCTCAAGGCAGGATAAAGCAGACTGAACATGTTCTAAAAGCTCTGTCTGAAACAGTCTGTTTTCAGCCTGACATTAATAACCCCATAATGTAATCCATCCATCCATCCATCCATCTTCTACCGCTTTTCCGGAGGTCCGGGTCGCGGAGGCAGCAGTTCAAGCAGAGAAGCCCAGACTTCCCTCTCCCCAGCCACCTGCTCCAGCTCTTCAGAGGGGATACCAAGGCGTTCCCAGACCAGCTGGGAGAGATAGTCTCTCCACCGAGTCCTTGGTCTGCCCCGGGGTCTCCTCCCAGTGGGACGTGCCTGAAACACCTCAAGTGGGAGGCGTCCAGGAGGCATCCTAATCAGATGCCCATACCACCTCAACTGACTCCTTTCAATGTGGAGGAGCAGCGGTTCTACTCTGACCCTCTCCCGGATGACTGAGCTCCTCACCCTATCTTTCAGGGTGAGTCCAGCAATCCTACGGAGAAAGCTCATTTCAGCCGCTTGTATCCGCGATCTCGTTCTTTCGGTCATTACCCAAAGCTCGTGACCATAGGTGAGAGTAGGAACGTAGATTGACTGGTAAATCGACAGCTTTGCCTTAGAACTAAGCTCCCTCTTCACCACAACAGACCGGTACAACGTCCGCATCACTGCAGATGCTGCTCCAATCCGTCTATCGATCTCTCGCTCCATTTTCCCCTCACTCGTGAACAAGACCCCAAGATACTTAAACTCCTCCACTTGGGGCAGGAGCCTGTCCCCAACCCGGAGAGGGCAATCCACCTTTTTCCGGCTGAGGACCATGGACTCGGACTTGGAAGTGCTGATTCTCATTCCAGCAGCTTCACACTCAGTGGCAAACCGTCCCACCAAGAGCTGTAGGTCATTGCTGGATGAAGCCAACAGGACAACATCATCTGCAAACAACAGAGATGAGATCCTGTGGTCACCAAGCATGACACCCTCCATTCCCTGGCTGCGCCTAGAAATCCTGTCCATAAAAATTATGAACAGGATCGGTGACAAAGGGCAGCCCTGGCGGAGTCCAACTCTCACTGGGAATGACTCCGACCGAGTGTTGGCAATACGAACCAAACTCTCACAATGGTCGTACAGAGACCGAATAGCTCGTAGCAACAAGCCCGATACCCCATACTCCCGAAGCACCCCCCACAAAAATCCACGAGGGACGCGGTCAAATGCCTTCTCCAAGTCCACAAAACACATGTAAACTGGTTGGGCAAACTCCCACAAACCCTCAAGAATTCTCGAGAGGGTAAAGAGCTGGTCCGATGTGCCACGGCCAGGACGAAAACCACATTGCTCCTCCTGAATCCGAGGTTCGACCAACGGCCGGACTCTCCTCTCCAGTACCTTGGCATAGACCTTCCCAGGGAGGCTGAGGAGTGTGATCCCTCTAAAGTTGGAGCACACCCTCCGGTCCCCTTTTTTGAAGATAATAATGGATTACATTATGGTTATGGTCGAACCATAATGTAATCCATTAAATAAATTATCTTGCTATGTGTGCATGATGATGCATTTAAAAGTAACGTGTGTAGAGAGAGGAATAATCAGGCAAGGCAGTCAGGAGCAGAGCAGACTTTATTAATCTCTCTCGAACATTAACAAGAATCAGAAGCCTAAAAAAACTAGGTTGCGGGCACTTGTCTTTTTATACCATACAACTCACCCTGCGACCTGAGGTGTTGCATTAACATGAATACATTTGCCATGACAGTTCCCTTTGTCACTGTTTGCATTAATACACATGAATCCCTCATGACAATTCCCCTTGTCACCCAGCCTGTCAGCGCATTAAAATGCAGACCGGAGGAGAATGCATATTCTCATGCGAAAACCATAGACAGCCCTGCACATCCATTTCTCCACTCTTATGCATCTCCTCTGGCCGTGCCCTTCAGTCTGAGTGGAGAACATACTGAGTGGGTCCCCCACACCGCCCCCCCAGAAACTCAAGACTGAGCCTTAAACCTCATGTCCTTTGGGCTTCAGCCTACGTCCACAGTGGCTGTAATGCGGGGTCGCTGGCTCCGAGGCGCTGCTGTGCGGGTGGGGCACTCTTGGAGGTGCGTTCGTCTGTGGGGGGGACATCTTCAGCATGCCAATGTGACTGATGTGACCAATCATTTACCTGGGGAGTTCTCAGTGGGGGTCGTCCAAGCCAAGTAGCTCGGGCCAACACCACCTGCTCATCTGCTAAAATGAAGGCGGGCTTAAGCCTGTCTATACAGATTGTTTCTCTGCGTCCCCCCAAGTCTAACACAAAATGTTTCTCCCCAGGTTCCAGCACTCTGAACGGGCCATCGTAGGATGGGCGCAACGGGGTCCAGTGGGCATCATGCCTGACAAACACGAACAACGCATCCTTCAAGGTCTTTGGCACAAAAGCACAGGGAAAACAGTGGTGGGTCGGGCTGGGTACTATCCCTGCCTCTGCGCTATGCAGTGAAAGTGGGGATGGATCGGTGTTCGGCGCGGGGTTGTCCGGCAAAAATTCTCCGGGGAGCCGCAGCGGCTGGGAAAAAAACAGCTCTGCTGGGAAAGGCTGCACAGTGGCGCAGTGGTTTAGCACTGTGGCAGCACAGTTTTACCCTTGGCCGGGGGATCGCGGGGATCATGAGGTCGTGGGTTCGATCCCAGCCCCCGACCAACAGTGAGCTGTGTGGAGTTTGCATGTTCTCCCCGTGTTGCGTGGGTTTACTCCGGGATTTCTCCGGTTTCCTCCCGCATACCAAAAACATGTAGGTTTAGGGCGCTCGCGCACGCAGCGACCAGCAGCCGGTGGCTTGTCACCAGACTGCAAACCAAGTCTACCTACGGGTACAAATAAGTAACAAAAAAAAAAAAAAGGCTGCCAAATCCTCCTTTGGTGCTGAACACAACCCTAATAGAACCCACAGCAACCGGTCTACCCAATTTGCATCCGTAAGTGAAGCCCTGAGCGCTGCTTTAAGTGACCTATGGAACGCTTGCATAACCCACTGGCCTGAGGGTTGTACGCGGTCGTGCAATGAATTGTGATGCCCAGGCTCCAGGCCATCATGGACCAGAGGTCGGAAACAAACTGTGGGCTCCGGTCGGACGTGATATCCGAAGGGGCGCCGAAATGTGCCACCCATGTCATCAAAAAAGCGTGTGCAACTTCTGCCGATGCGGTGGAAGCTAGCGGGACTGCTTTGGGTCTGCACGTGGTGCGGTCCACCACTGTCAGGAGGTGAGTGAACCCCTGCAATGGCGGGAGGGGGCCCACGAGGTCCACGTGAACGTGGTTGAACCTCTTAGCCGGGACGTGGAACTGCTCAAGGGGGGCCTTTGTGTGCCTGTGCACCTTGGCTCGTTGGCACGCTACGCAGGCTGCTGCCCACTCTTTCACCTGTTTGCGCAGGCTCGGCCAGACGAACTTTGCTCCCACCATTTTGACTGACACGCGCACTCCTGGGTGCACCAGGGAGTGAACCAACTCAAAAACGCGGCGGCGCCAAGCGTGTGGGACCACCAGGCACGGGCGGCCTGTGGAGACATCACAGATTGGGGGGGGCCCCCCGTCTTGCAGTACTGTGCTCTCCAGCCTTAACCCTGTTGGTCCAGACTGGAGCACGCAAACGTCCGCATCTCCAATCTGCTCAGGAGCCATGGCCGTGTAATCTATCCCTACGTAGACTGGGGCCACTAATGCGTGCGAGAAGCAGTCTGCCACCACGTTGAGTTTACTGGCCACATGCTGAATGTCGGCCGTAAACTCCGAGATCGCGGCCAGCTGTCTCTGCTGCCGGGCCGACCATGGTTCCGAAACCTTGGCCATAGTGTACGTTAGTGGCTTGTGGTCCACAAACGTAGTGAAGGTGCGCCCTTCCAGCCAGAACTGGAAGTGGCGTATGGCAAGGTGGTGAGCCTGTAACTCCCTGTCGAACACGCTGTATTTACGCTCATTATCACGCAAAAACCTGATAAAAAAAGTGAGCGGCTGCCAAGATCCAGCGACGCACTGCTCCATGACAGCCCCTATGGCCACGTCCGATGTGTTGTAGTGAGCGCTATCCGAGCCGCCGGGTCCGGGTGCGCCAGTAGTGTGGCGTCCGCTAAAGCTGTTTTAACCTCAGAAAACACCTGCTCTCGCTCAGGAGTCCAGTCGACTCTGTCCGCTGGTTTCCATTTCTTAAGCGTGGCATACAGCGGCTGCATTAGCTGGGCTGCTCGGGGGAGAAAACGGTTGTAGAAGTTAACCATCCCCAAAAACTCCTGCAGCTCCCTGACTGTCTGAGGCCGGGGAAAATCTGCCACTGCACGAATTTTATCTCTTGCTGGACACTCTCTGGCCTTATATCGATGTGTATTGGACCCACAACCCATACACCTGGGCGATCCCGGGGCAGACCTCATCTTGACAGCTGTAGCGCATTCCCCTTCCTCACTATCTCTGCTGTCCAAGCGAAACCCCTTTGCTGAGGTCACGTGACAGTAGTTCTGCTATTTCATATTGTTGAGCTATTTCCACAGCCGTGGCTAAAGTCAGCTCACTGGAGCATGTTTTTTTTTTCCACAATATCTTTATTGAACCTTTTTTTTTTTTTTAACAAACATGATACAAACAATCAAACACTAACACTAAAGTACTACAAAAAAAAAAAAAACCCTAAAAACACCAACAACCACCAACAAAATCAAGTCTTCAACAATGCTCCTCTGTTTAGTCTAGACAATCCAATACATAAGTATACATATTATGTTCACCAGTTTGGAATTTACAAGGTCCACACACATCATTCACCTTCTTCTTCAAGAGTTATGTTTAAATTTTTTACATAATCAATAAAAGGTCTCCATATATTCTCAAACACAATTTCCTTTGATTTCAGTATATATGTTATTCTTTCTAATGGAAGGTTTGTTAACATCTGTCTTAACCACTGAGTCACATCTGGTCTATGAGTCTTTTTCCATAATAGTGCAATACATTTTTTGGCATTAAGCAAACTGAGGTCTATGAATGTTCTTTCACTTTTATTGAAATTATGCTTTTCTGGGTACAGACCCAACAAAAACAGTTTAGGATTCAATATGATTTGTTTTGAGATTATTTTTTCAATTGTTACCCTCACCTCCTCCCAAAACATTCTTATTAATCTACATTCCCATAAACAATGAAATAGGGTTCCTTTACTTTCCATGCATTTTGTGCATGTATCTGGTATATTTTTGTTATATCTATTTAACTCCTCCGGTGTAACATACATCCGCATTAACCATTTGAAATGTATCAATTTAAGGCGTGCATTTATTGATTTGGTTTGAGCTTCTGTACAAGCCAATTCCCATTGTTCCTCTGAAATTTCAATTTGCAGATCTTCTTTCCAGTAGTTTAATCTTTTCAGTGAATTTTCACTTGAAGATAGTGTCAATGAGTTATAAAACTCTGAAATAATACCCTTTCTTTTACTATCTTTCATCATCATTTTTTCCAAGGATGAATAAATAGGTCGAGTGAGAGCTTTATTTTGATTTGATCGAATAAAGTTTCTAAGTTGAAGATATTTAAAAAAATGTGTTCTATTGAGATTAAATTTGATCCTCAGCTCTTCAAAAGACATTATGTTGTCTGCACATGGCAAATATAAATCCTGAATCTTTTGTATCCCTTTTAAATTCCATACTTTAAATACAGCGTCCGCTCTCCCTGGTTTAAAATATTGATTACCCCATATTGGACTAAATTGTGACAATAACTGTGGTTCTTTTAAATAGTTTTTAGCTTCACACCATATTTTGATCATATGCTTTACAAATGGATTTTTAACTTGTTTTTGTAATTTTTTTGCCGAATCTGAGTATATGAATATGGGAAGAGGTAAAGGTAAATTGTATGATTCCATTTCAGTCCAGTGAGGGAGATCATTTGATGAAAAATAATATGTCATAGACCTCAGTTGTGCCGACCAATAGTACAACATAAAATTTGGACATTTCAGACCTCCACGATCAAATGGTAAATATAATAAAGACAAACGTAATCTAGCCCTCCTGTTGTTCCATATAAATTCCACTAACTTTTTTTTTATTCTTGAGAATAGATCTAAAGGTGGTGATAAGGGAATGTATTGAAATAAATAAAGTATTTTAGGTAAAATATTACTTTTAAGTATATTGATTCTCCCGATCATCGACATTGGTAGTGACATCCATCTCTGAGTTAACTCATTGATATCTGACATTAAGGCTTCATAGTTGACACTGGCGACTGATTCTAGCTTAGGCATAATTTGGATTCCTAAATATTTAAACTGATTTACAACACTGAATTGATTTACCTCAGGGGCTGGGTAATTTCTCTGGGTCTCATTTAGCATTAATATTGAAGATTTAGTTTTATTTATTTTATATCCTGATATTTCCCCAAAATTCTTTATTAAATTCAACAAGGTTGGAATTGATTTTTTTAGATTCGACATAAACAAAATTATATCATCGGCGTACAGGGAGATTTTATGTTCTGTTGGTCCAACTTTAATTCCATATATTTGTGAATGTAAACGTATCGCTATCGCTAAAGGTTCAATTGCCATAGTAAACAGTAAAGGTGAAAGTGGACAGCCTTGTCGACATCCTCTATTGATTTTTATTGGTTTTGAAATATTGTTATTTGTTAGGATTTCTGCTGTAGCATTATTGTATATTATTTGAACCCATTTTATGAAATTATTTCCAAGTCCAAACCTTTGTAGGACTTCAAAAAGAAAGGGCCATTCAACTCTATCAAAGGCCTTTTCGGCGTCCAATGATAGGAGAGCTGTATCCGGTGCTTCTTTATTAAAATAAATAATATTAAATAGTCTTCTTACATTATGGAAGCCTTGTCTACCCTTTATAAAGCCATTCTGATCTCGATTAATAATATTTGGTAAAATTTCTTGTATTCGTCTTGCTAAAATTTTACAGATTATCTTAAGGTCGGCGTTTAATAGGCTTATTGGTCTCATATTTTCACATTTATTAGAGGGCTTACCTGGTTTTGGCAACAGTATAATTAAGGCATTATTTATGTATGATGGTAAATTATTATTTTGAAATGCTTCTAAAACCATTTCCAAAAAAGGTTTTATTAATTTATTCTTAAATTTTTTATAAAGGTCAACTGGAAGACCATCTGGTCCTGCACTTTTTCCTGATTTCATATTATCAATGGCTAGCCCAACTTCTTCTTGACTACTTTTAGACTCCAATATCTCCCTGTTTTCATTTGGAATACACGGTATAGATAGTTCGTTCAAAAACCCATTTAGTTTTGTTAAATCAGGTTCATTTTTGGTATCATATAATTTTTCATAGTAATCTCTAAAGGCTCTATTAATTTCTAAAGGATCTATAACTACCTGTCCCTTACTTATAATACTGGTAATTGGTGTTTTAATTTCCAATTGTTTAATCTGCCATGCTAATAATTTTCCTGATTTTTCACCTTGTTCATAAAAAGATTGTTTCAATCTTAGAAGACTCGAGGCAGCTCTATTCGCTGATTTTTTGTCGTATTCAGCTCTCAAAATCAGTAATTCATTCTCCAACCTTGGGTCACTTCCTGCATACACTTTTTCCTGAAGACTTTTTATTTTATGTTCCAATTTAGCTCTCTCCTCTCGAGTCTTCTTAGATTTTGATCCTGTATAACTAATAATATGTCCCCTAATAAAAGCTTTGAAAGCCTCCCACTTTACACATGCTGATGTTTGTGTAGTATTGATGTCAAAGAACTCGTCTATCTGTTTTTCTATATACTTGACAAATTCCTCATCCTGAAGCCATTTATGCTGAAATTGCCATCTACCTGATTCCTTTGTCAATTTTTTATCTACATATATTAGACAACAGGGTGCATGATCAGAAATCACGATGTTATCATAAAAGCAGTTTTGAATCTTGGACCTTAATTCTGTGGAAATCAAAAAATAATCAATACGTGAGAATGTCTTGTAGGTACTGGAATAACAAGAATAGGCTTTAACTTGTGGTTTCATTTCTCTCCGTATATCTAACAATCTCAATTCTTTCATAAAATGATTAATAGTCATCCTACATCCAATGTGCGTACAATCCAGTCCTGTTGATCTATCCACACCTGGATTCAATGTACAATTAAAATCCCCTGCTATTATATGTTGCCCTGTAAGTGATGATAAGATGAGAAATAAATTAGCAAAGAACTTCTGATCATCTATATTGGGACCCACTGGAGCATGTTAATAATTTTGACCGTGCTGACATGCACAACATGTGCTCCGCCAGCTGGTCACGGATCATATCCTCCTCCAAATCGCCAAACTGGCAGTCCCCAGCCAGCTGCTGTAGGTCCGCAACATATTTTTGCAGCGACTCGCTGATCCGCTGGTGGTGCTGCCGAAACCGGATCCTCTTAACAATGATGTTGACAGGCACACGAAAATATTGCGCCATTAGCTCAACCACATCCTCGCAGATATCTCTAGCTCCCAAAGCGGCAAGAGTGCGTTGGCCCTCCATGCCTAAATAATGAACCAGAACAGCCCGTGCTCGTACCTTCATCATTACGGTCAGGGTTGGCATCACCACATAGTTCTCAAAGGCAGCGAACCATCTCGCCCAAGGCACTGGAGACTCCCCCAGAGTCTCCAAAAACAGCCAAAAAGACGACACACTTGTTTCCATACTTTATCCTCGTCACCAAATGTTGTGTATGAGAAATGAGGTATAATGACAAGGCGAGTGGTGAACTATATCGAACTTTATTAGGTGACTCACAGGCACTGATAAACACTCCCACTAGGCAGAGAGGTGGTAGAAGAGACAGCCTCCTTGCCGTGCAGCCCTCTTATACCCCGAGTGATGGCAGAACCGAAAAGGTGGTCCGTCACCCCCCACTACCCCCAGACTGACACAGACACCATCTTAGTTCACCACAAATAAATCCCCTGGTAACAACAGCTTAGCAGGTGTATTTTATAAAACCTTCCACAATGATCTGTCAGAATTTATGCTGTGTGTCTTTAAGGAAGCAACTGAAAATGGGAAGATGCCTCCATCTATGTCTCAAGGCCTTATTTCGTGAATATCTAAGCCAAGACTTACTGTTAATTGAAAATTGGAGACCAATAACATTAAGTAATAATGATGCCAAATTGTTAACACTTATATTCGCCAAAAGGCTTAAATTATGTCTTAGCACAATTATTGATGACTGTCAGTCTGGTTTCACGAGAGGAAGGTACTGTACATATGTAATAATATTCACTTGATATTGGACCTAATTGATTACAGTGATTTTACTGAAGATAGCAGTTCCATATTATCTGAGGATTACTGTAAGGCCTTTGATACAGTAGAACATAGTTTTTTTATTTGATTTAAATTTCTTTGGCTTTGGGAATTATTTCGGCTCAGCACAGCGGGCCAGCTCCCGTTGCTCCTCCAGCTAGCCAGGCTAGCCCGGGGCCGCCCACCCGGTTCACTCCTATCCTTGCACCCACGCGCTTCAGCAGGAAGCTCGGTGAAGCCCGGGGGTTCCTCCTCCAATGTGAGTCGGTGTTCCAGAGCGTCCCCGGGGACTTCCCGACTGATCACAGCTGAATTGGGTATGTTGCTAACCTTTTGGAAGGGCGAGTGTTAGCTTGGGCCTATGCCGTAATGGCGAGGCCCAGCTACGCGAACCTAACCTATGCCCAGTTCGTGCATGATTTTGATTAAGTTTTTGATCATTCGGATCATGACAGTGTGCTAACCACCCGGTTGCTAAACCTTTGCCAGGGTAGTCGGTCGGCAGCCGATTATGCTGTCGACTTCCGGGTGGTAGCGGTGGAAGTTGGGTGGGGGGATGCTGCCCTCTGCAGCATCTTTGCCCGTAGCCTGAGCCCTAGCCTCCGGGATGAGCTGGCCTGCCGGGACTTGCCGGAACAGCTGTCTGAATTCATTTTCCTCGATAATAGTCTCGACAACAGGCTGAGAGAGCGGGCCGCCAAGTGGAAGACGTTCAGCCACTCGAGCGGAGCTTCCTCCCGCATCTCTCAACCTCGCCCCCTGGCGTTGCCCACGACAAGAGTCTGCCAACCACCCGGAGGCAATGCTGATTGGGCAGACCAAGCTTCCGCTGGCGGAGAAACAGCGCTGCAGGGAGCTGGGTCTCTGCATGTACTGCGGAGACGACCAGCACCCCGTGGAAGCCTGCCCGGTCAAGCCAAAAGGGGGAGTCCACGAGTCGCTGTAGGGGGCCTTGCGGATACAACCCAATCTAACTCCCTATCAAAATGCTGCCTCCCAATTAGATTCTGTCACAATCTCACTGAGCATCTCACTCACGCACTGGTGGACTCGGGGGCGGAACAAAGCTTTATTTCCAAAAGCCTGGCAACCCGCCTGGGCATCCCCTGCCAAGTTCTGCCAGCCCCTCTCAATCTCGTTACTCTCTCTAGAACCCCCCTGGCTAAGGTCACACACCGGACAGTTCCCGTCTCTGTCATCATCTCTGGAAATCACAGGGAAGACCTTAGCCTGTTCGTACTACCCACCTCAGCTTCTCCTGTCATTCTGGGTTACCCCTGGCTGCGCCTTCACAACCTGGCCTTCGACTGGCGATCTGGAAGTGTCCTCTCCTGGAGCACCTTCTGTTTGGGCACCTTCCTCCAGTCTGCTGCCTGCACCCCTTCGCTGCCTCTCTCCTCCTCCGACTCACCCCTCCGGACCTCTCCAAGGTGCCTCCGGAGTTCCACGATCTTGGGACTGTCTTCAGCAAATCCAAAGCGCTGTCTCTTCCCCCCCCACCGCCCATATGACTGCGCCATAAACCAATGCCGGGGGGCGCCCTTGCCATCTGGTCGCATATACAGCCTGTCGGCTCCAGAGCGGGAGGCCATGGACACCTATATAAAGGAGTCGCTCAGCGCGGGCATCATCCACCCCTCCTCGTCCCCAGTCGGAGCGGGGTTCTTTTTCGTCGATAAGAAGGATGGGTCCCTTCGGCCGTGCATCGATTTTCGGGCCTTGAACAACATCACGATTAAAGATAAATACATGCTGCCTCTGATGGACTCCGCCTTCGACTCACTCCAGGGGGCTTCCTGGTTTATGAAGCTGGACCTCCGCAGCGCATACCACCTCGTTCGGATCTGGGGGGGCGACGAATGGAAGACGGGGTTCCGGACGCCCAGCGGCCATTTTTAGTACCTGGTCATGCCGTTTGGGCTCACCAACGCTCCGGCCATCTTCCAGCGGCTGATAAACAACGTCCTTCATGACTTCCTGGGGGTTTTCGTTTTCGTCTACCTGGACGACATCCTGATCTTCTCCCGGTCTCGGGAGGAGCACCAGGTTCACGTGAGGCGGGTCCTCCAGCGCCTCCTGGAGAACAGGCTCTATGTGAAGGCGGAGAAGTGCGAGTTTTTCACAACCAAATCATCCCTGATCCTGCCAAAGTCAAGGTGGTAGTCGAGTGCCCCCCCCCCCCCGTCCAGGAAACAGGTCCAGCAGTTCCTGGGGTTTGCCAACTTCTACCGCCGTTTCGTCCCCAAATACAGCTCCATCGCTTCTCCCCTGATCCGCCTCACCTCCCCCAAGGTGCCGTTCCGGTGGACAGAGGAGGCTGCGTCCGCCTTCGCGGTGCTGAAGATGGAGTTCTCCTCCTCCCGGGTCCTGACTCAGGTGGATCCCGCACTACAGTGCCTCGTCGAGGTGGACGCCTCCGATACAGGGGTGGGGGCGGTGTTGTCTCAGCGCTCTCCGGTGGACGGGGTGGTGCGCCCCTCCCAGTGCCTGTCTGCAGCGGAGAGGAACTATGACGTCAGCGACGGAGAACTCCTAGCGGTGAAGCTTGCGCTGCAGGAGTGGCGCCACTGGCTGGAGGGGGTAGCACAGCCTTTCGTGGTCTGGACAGATCATAAAAACCTGGAGTACCTGAGGACGGCCAGGTGCCTGAATGCCTGCCAGGTGTGCTGGTCTTTGTTCTTTGTCCGCCTCAGGTTCACCATCACCTACCGCACTGGCTCCAAGAATGCCAAGCCAGACGCGCTGTCCAGGCAGTTTGCCCCGGAGGTCTCTGAAGAACAGGAACACACCATCCTGCCGACCTCATGCATCATGGGCGCCATTTCATGGTCCATCAAAGACAAGGTCCGGAGGGCGCAGGAGGCCGAACCTGATCCTGGCGGTGGTCCAGCGGGGAGGTTGTATGTGCCATCTTCCATCCGGGGTGACGTCATCCATTGGACTCACACCTCCAAGCTTGCCTGTCACCCTGGGATCTCCGGCCTGGTGGAGCTCCTCTGGAGGTCCTTTTGGTGACCGGGCCTCTGGGATGATGTTGCCAATTACGTCCGTGCCTGCCCCCAGTGCGCTACTGGTAAGACTTCGACCTCTCCCCCAGCGGGGCTCCTCCATCCTCTGCCAGTCCCCGGAAGGCCCTGGTCCCACGTAGCCTTGGATTTCGTCACTGGTCTCCCGACTTCCAACTCTTTCAACACCATCCTGACCATTGTGGACCGGTTCTCGAAGGCAGCTCACTTCGTGCCGCTCCGCGCCCTCCCTATGGCACAGGAGACGGCAAATTTGTTGGTCCAGCACGTCGTTAGGTTACATGGGATCCCGATGGACGTCGTTTCTGACCGGGGGCCCCAGTTCGTGTCTAGGGTCTGGAGGTGCTTCTGCAACGCCTTGGGGGCTACGGTGAGCTTATCGTCCGGTCACCACCCCCAGTCCAACGGGCAGTGCGAGCGCACAAATCAGGAGCTGGAAGCTGCACTGCGCTGCATCACCGCCTCCAGTCCCTCCTCCTGGAGGGCCCATCTGCCCTGGATAGAATATGCCCATAATTCTACCTTATCGTCGGCCATTGGGATGTCTCCCTTCCGGGCGTCTCTGGGCTACGACCCTCCGCTGTTCCCTGAAGAGGAGGGTGAGGTGGCAGTACCATCCATTCAGGCTCATCTTAGGTGCTGCTGGCACCTCTGGACCACGACTCGCCAAGCGCTTTTACGCACGGCGGCGCGCAACTCCAGAACAGCGAATTGTCGCAGGAGAGCCGCTCCCCATTACCAAGTGGGCCAACAGGTATGGTTGTCAGCCCAGAACATCAACCTGAAGGCCAAGAAGAAGAAGCTGGCCCAGCGCTTCATTGGACCTTTTCCCGTGGTCAAGGTAATAAATCCCGTGGCTGTGCGTTTGGCTCCCCCCCCCCTCCCTCTGTGTCTGTCCAACATTCTACGTCTCCCAGATTAAGCTCCTGGTGACTAATCCTTTCTGTCCTCCTCATAGGGCTCCGCCCCCTCCCGTGATGATCGATGACGACCCGGCATGGAGGGTCACTTCCATCCTGGACTCCCGCCACCGGGGTCGCGGTCTGCAATATCTGGTGGACTGGGAGGGGTATGGCCCTGAGTGGAGATCCTGGGTACACCCGTCGTTTGTGCTGGACAAACGCCTCATCACAGAGTTCCACCGGGTGTACCCAGGTAAGCCAGCGCCGGGAGGCGCTGCTCGGTGGTGGTGGTGGGGGAGTACTGTTACAACTCACTCTCACCTGTCTCCTGCTTCAGCTGCGCACACACCTGCGCCTCATCAATCCCGGGCTATATAGCCCGCTCCGCCTGGAGCCTCGGCCTGGAGCCGTCTGCTCATCAACGCTCTCAACTTCAACGCACACCCTCTCCCTTACGGCCTGCGCTTCTCGTATGATTCATCGCCTAGCACGTAAGCTATTCTTCCACTCACCTTCTCTCCAGTCTCTTCCCTGTGCACAGGTGGATCCTCTGGCGGCGGACTTTCCTCCCTCGTCCTCGCCATCCCCTTCCTCACCGCGCCGAGCGCGCGCAGAGACGCTGTCTTCCAGGCAGGAGACCTGCGGCTTAAGCCAACGCCAGCCTCCGAGTCATCTGCAAGTAAGCACCAGACTGTACTTTAATTCCGCTGGGTGTACACCGGCAGCTAATCCCTGTGTTTGCTCTGCCCTTAGGGTTGCCTGGCTGTACGGCGCTCTGTTTCGCCCTTGACGCATCCCGTCCTCTTGCAACACATCATATCCCGCACACACGCACTCATACACCTGTTATTTGCTCAATAAAATCATTGAATCACACTTGAGCCTGTGTGCGTGTTCCCTGGGCCCGACATTTTTTTTTTTTATTACTTATTTTGTACCCGTAGGTAGATTTGTTTTGCAGTCTGGTGACAAACCACCAGCTGCCGGTCGCTGCGTGCGCAAGCGCCCCTTAACTCCCTAACCTGCATGTTTTTGGCATGTGGGAGGAAACCGGAGAAATCCCGGAGTAAACCCACGCAAACATGGGGAGAACATGCAAACTCCACACAGATCACTGTTGGCCGGGGGCAGGGATCGAACCCAAGATCTCACGGTCCCCGCGATCCCCCGGCCGAGGGTAAAACTGTGCTGCCACAGTGCTAACCACTGCGCCACCGTGCAGCATTATGTCACAATAATCCAAAACTAATGGACAGACTTTGATGCAATTTTCACCACAAGTGGCTCTAGGCCTACACACAAACCCATTACATTTTGGAGGTGATCCATGAGAGACTGAAGGAGCCTTGGCGGAGGTATACGCTCTCTGAGTGCTTTTCTAGTTTCATAATACATTCCAGTAAACATTACATGTGAACAGAGGATGGCCTGTTCATGCTAGAAGTAAGCTGGCTAATCAGACGGTTGTGACCAAGGCCATCATAGTGTACGGGGCAGCAGCCCAAGAAGATAAATGTATGATGCATCCGGAAGTCGGGGCTCACTCTGACTGAGTTCCTGTGAGAGCTACGTCTCATTGAGCCCAGCGCTGTTTATGCTGCATGTGACCTAAATAAATGTTACACCTGTGAACTGAAGAATTCTCTGGTTTGTTCTTGGGGCTTTCAAACAAAGAATTTGGGGCTAACAATCGTGGCGCCATGACCTGGATTGGCTGACTTTGAGAAGGTTTCCGGACTGTGGACGGCCGGAGAAAACTGAAGGGACCATTTTTTCAGACAACTACAGGCGCCTGAGACAAAAGGTAAGTCGAAAACCTTTTATATGAGAATTTCTGCAATTTGGGCACATTAAAATGAGAGTTGTCTGATTAAGAGGTATCTCCGATCTCCAATTCTATAATATGGGTAATTAAAATTTAAAATCAAGAGAAACTGTTTTTGATGGAAATCAGAGGTCACATGTAAAGTATAAAGCACATAGTCTCACACGAAGGAAAGTGTGTAACGGATGCCAACTAGTACTGTTCGGCGTAGAACGTTAGTAAAAACCTCCCTCCCGAAAAGCCTCATACAGTATCGGTAGCGCTGAGCTACCGGTCGGACCTTTAGCTCAGCGCGATCGTGCTGTGTCTCCCATGCTCGAACTGTGTAGTTGACTGAGAGGTCGCGGGTTCGTGTCCCGTGTGGGGCGAACTGCGCAGGATGATCTCTGTCACAATGGTGCCGTGAACCCGGGATGGGAGTGAGGTTTAAGGGGGAGAGTGTAACGGATGCCAACTAGTACTGTTCGGCGTAGAACGTTAGTAAAAACCTCCCTCCCGAAAAGCCTCATACAGTATCGGTAGCGCTGAGCTACCGGTCGGACCTTTAGCTCAGCGCGATCGTGCTGTGTCTCCCATGCTCGAACTGTGTAGTTGACTGAGAGGTCGCGGGTTCGTGTCCCGTGTGGGGCGAACTGCGCAGGATGATCTCTGTCACAAGTGCACGTATCCTAATATTACTCTGAGTTAGGGCAATCAGGACGTACAGTTCACAGGTGTATAGTCCTCCAAATTTTGAAGTATTTTGGTGTCAGTCTGAACCAAAATAAATATGAGATTAGGGAACCGTGGTGGTCAATGACCATCTGTGTTCATCTCCCAAATTAAAACGAACATGGGTTAGGAACTTGATGCCGGGGGGAGCCATTTAAAGCGTTCCACCCCATGCCACTAGGGAGCCAAGCCACGTAGGTGGAGTATTCTGGGATTAGTCTGACCCGGAATCAATACAAGACTTAGGGGACAATGGCCATGTCTGTCTTCCAAATTAAAATAACCAGGTGTAGGATCCTGATGCTGGGGGAAACTTAGAGTTTGACCCGATGCTGCATGAGGCGATGCCATGTGTAGGTGAAATGTCCTAATATCAGTCTGGATTAGGGCAATAAAGGATGTAAAATTCATAGACGTGAATAACCACTGAGGGTTGTCCTCCAAATTTTGAAATTGTTTTGGAATCAGTCTGATCCGAAATACATAAAAGACTTAGGTAACATCGGTGAGTGATAATCATCTATGTTTGTCTTTTAAATTAAGGGAACCAGGATTAGCCTGGTGCTGGGGGTTAGGTGAAGTCCCGTTGAGTGGTACTGATTTTAAAAAAAAAAAGAAGAAAAAAATATAATTTTTTGCTACGAGGGCACAGGGATAAGTTGGTTATCTTTCATGAAATGTGGGGTGGTTCATCACTTAATTGGTATTTTACTGTACTCCTGTGTGTGTATCAAGCAGCTGAGACTGATTTGAGAATTCCACACAATATTACAGATCTTAAGTGATTCTGTGGGGACCGGGGTTGGAATTAGATTAGCGGGTGTGAAGCAGATATGGTACCACTGTTGATCTGAGTTAAAACATGTGTCACGACTGACGTGAAGTCCCAGCGAACAGGCACACAGAAAGTTAGCTTCTGTGTAGAAACTTCCTGTTGGGGTTGAGACACACGGACAATACGTCACTTGGTAACGACAGAGGGGTACGAGTAAAACCTAAATAAAATGTCACAAAAAATAATGGACAGAAGGAAGGAATGTAAATCCGATTCCTTGGGGTCGGTATTATCAGAGACAGTGACTAGATGGTTAACGAAGGTTCCAGAAGGTGACCAAAAGAAAGGAAAAGAAAGTTTCAGCAGTGGGCGTGGTAAGTGCAGGATCAGTGAAAAAAAAAATGTGTGTCTGACGGAGGAGTGAAGTTGTGTGTACACAGAAATCTGGCATAGACAACAGTGGCAGATTGATAGCATGCGTCAGAAGAATTTACTGGCCAAAGATAAGAAAAAAGGGAGGTAGAAGTGTGTGCAGGCACACACACACGTGCACACACACACACACACACACACACACACACACACACACTATACACATACACACACAAGTGAAGAAAGAACTGTAGGGGAGAAAGAGGCTGAGGGTTGAGAGTGTTGTTTAAAGCCGCAGGCACACAGCAGAGGTAAGACAAAAAGTTATAAGTTAAAAGACACATAACACTTAAAGGCCAAGTGAACAAATACAGATTGGGGAAAAATTGGGAAAAAAAAATTAGACTTCAGTTGAACTGACTGACAATTCAACCAGAAGTCTCCAATTTCTCAGTCAAGTAACGTGGAGAGTTGATGAGGAATTTTGACGTACAAATAACAATAAGTAAACAAAGAAATAATTGAGAATAATAATATAATTAATGAATAAACAGATTAAATAGAATATAGCAAACTAGTAAAGAGACATAGTTTTGTTGGCTGTCAAATAACTGACTCTGAGCCACATCATTTCATTAGGTAATACTCAAGGATTTTTAGATAACAGCTAACAGAATAAAAAGAAACAAAATTAAAACTTAACACCAATAATAATGGATTACAGGAGCAGCCAAATTATATATAAATAAATTAATGAATAAATTGACATATTAAAAAAATGGAAAAACTATTGCAAATAATAATAAATAATATGCAAGTAAGAACATTAATAACTGTAATGATAAGAAGGGAAAATAGGATTTATTTTTTTTTGAAAATCATGTTCTTTTCTTGTGGTGTTGCATAACATATCATTATAGGAAACTATAAGGAGAAAAATCATACGTTTTAAAGCTTATGATTCTTCCCATAATTCATTCATTCATCATGCTAAAAAGAAAGGAAAGCTGAAAAACAAAAGACTAACACCAACAGAGTCACTAGATCAACACAGACACTTTTGTCACAGTGAGGAGGAGAAGGAGTTCCCCAGTAAACTGGAGATAGCTGCCACCTCCACCCCCTCACCAAAACTGGAAACAGGAAATGAGAGAGCTGATTTAGGGGCTGCAATGAACAAATTACAAAGATCTTTAGCAGAGGCTGGAGCAAGTCCACAAAATGTATCTGTTTCTGTGGAAACACCCCTAAGAAAATCACTGACTACACAGACAAAATTACATCATCATCCCCAGGCACACAAACAGTGGAAATATGGTGATTATGGGTCAAAAACAGAAATTTTTACTGAAACAGCACCAAAGCACACGCGTTTACAAGTAGGAACCATATCTAAAGTAGTGTAGCAGATATATTTAATAAAATATAGGGTAATAAAGTACAGGAATTACTTATTTTATTTAATAGTGGGTGTGTGAAGGGACAGAGTTGAACCGTCACCCCTACACTCACTAAATAAAAATAGGAAAGCACTCGTAAAAAGGGGCACCAGTTCTAAAGAACAATTTGTATTATTAACTTAATTTCAATTAATTAATTTCAGTACCTTCAATTACTTAAGAATGAATGAATGAATGAATGAATGAATGAATGAATTTATTTCGGATAGTACATTACAGGTTAAAAGAAACTGTATAATATAACAACAAGGTCAAATTAGACAAAGACTCCTTCTACTATACAATTCCACGTGAGTTATCCGAAATGGGTGATGGCTGAAGCCGCAGCTTATATTGCCCACCCATATTCCATCCAAGAATTCAAAGGAGAAAAAAGAGAAAACAAGACAAGAGCGATTACAATTTAAAACAAGGCTAAGACAAAATATGACTGAGAGAAAAAGAAAACTGAGCTAGTCTAAGTTAAGCGGTTACTATTCAAAAACAAATCTAAGACATAGTGTCACAGAGAAAAAAGAAAAACTAAGCTATAACACAACACAGGCTGGATATGTCAATCCTTATGTGAGTTTACATGTCGTCTTGTAAATATGTTTGGAGTATTTCTTCCTTTAGTTTTTGTTTAAATTGTCCAAGCTTTGTACATGATTTTAATTCAGGTCCAAAATCGTTCCATAATCTGACACCTTGCACTGAAATACAATGTTGCTTGGTAGTTGTTCTCACTGTAGGCTTTTGAAATATACATGTTCCTCTGAAGTGATATCGTTTCTCCCTTGTTTGGAACAACTTTTGGATATTTGCGGGCAGTGATAGATTCTTCACTTTGAACATTATTATTGCGGTTTTAAAGTCGATCAGATCTTTCAACTTGAGAGTTTTTTGTTTAAGAAAAAGTGGGTTTGTTGGTTCCCTGTAAGCTGCTTTGTTGATTATTCTAATAGCTCTCTTTTGAAGCATAAAGAGTGGATATATGTTTGTTTTATATGTATTTCCCCATACTTCATTACAATATGTCATGTATGGGAGTATTAATGAATGATACAAGGTGTATAGTGTGGGTTGATTCAGCAAATTTTTCACTCTGTGTAATATTGCAATTGATTTGGATACTTTACCTTTTATATAATTAATATGTGGCTTCCAACACAGTTTGTTATCAATTATTACTCCAAGGAATTTAGTTTCGGATACCCTTTCAATCTCTACACCATTTACACTGAGTTTGGGTACTGGGTAGTTGTGATGGTTGTTAAAGACTATAAATTTTGTCTTGCTTAAATTGAGCGTTAATTTGTTCGAATCAAACCACAGTTTCAGCTTTCCTAATTCCTTTCCGAGTGTATCCAGAAGTTGTTCCAAGTTGTTTCCACTGCATAGCAGGTTAGTGTCATCAGCAAACAATATTAAGTCCATTTTTTCTGAAACTTTACATATATCATTTATATACATATTGAATAATAATGGTCCCAAAACTGAACCCTGTGGGACTCCACAGGTGACCTTCAGTAGCTCTGAGTTTTTGTTGTTAACACATACAAACTGATATCTATTCTTTAAGTAACTTCTTAACCAGGACAGTGCTACCCCTCTGATACCACAATTTTGTAGTTTCTTTAATAATAGATTGTGATCTACTGTATCAAATGCTTTTTTAAGATCCAGGAATACTCCAACTGAATACTCTTTATTTTCAATGGCTGTTGATATTTTTTCTGTAAATTCCATTAAGGCATATGCTGTTGTCCTTTTGTGTCTGAACCCATATTGCTGCTCACACAATAAATCATTCTTCAGTATGAAGTTGTCAATTCTCTCATAGAATATTTTTTCAAGTATCTTGGAAAATTGCGGTAATAGTGAAATTGGTCTGTAGTTGGAGAGTTCCCCTCTGTCGCCTGTCTTGTAAATCGGAGTTACTTTAGCTATTTTCATTGCATTGGGAAATATACCTGATTGGAGAGACAGGTTACAGATATACGTCAGTGGTTTCACTATGCATTCGATAACAGTTTTGACTAGTAGCATATCAATACCATCGCAGTCAGTAGATGTTTTACTTTTGAACGATTTAACAATTTCAATGACCTCTCTTTCGTCTGTGTTCTTTATGAAGATGGTGTCTTTTACAGCAGTGTTATTGCATATTGAATCACCTGTTGGCACCGTAGTGGGTATTTCTCGGGCCAGTTTAGGTCCAATGTTAACAAAAAAATTATTAAATTCATCTGCAGGTGAAGCTATATTCACATTCGGAGTCGATTTATTATTTTTTGGAGTGTTAGTTGGGTAGCTGGTATTTCTGCTTTTATTTCCAAGGATACTGTTGATTATTGTCCATGTATTTTTAATATTGTCTTTGTTTTTTTCCAGTTCTTTACTGTAATAGTCTCTTTTACTACATCTTATTATATATGTTAACTTATTTTTGTATGTTTTATACCGCTGCTCTGCTTCTTTTGTCCTTTTCTTTATGAAAGCTTTATATAATAAATTTTTCTTTTTACACGCCTTTTGTAGTCCTTTGGTTAGCCATGGTTTGTCAGTAAATTTGTGTTTAAGCTTTTTTTTAACTAATGGGCAGTTTTTTTCATAAAGAGTGGTTACAATGTTTGTAAATGCGTCATAGGCTTCATTTACATCTGATACATAGACTTCTGTCCAGTCTTGCTTCAGCAAGTCCTCTTTAAAAGAACTGATTGCGTTTGGTGATTTGTGTCTGAACGATTTTGAGATTTTTTCTGGGTTGGGCCCCGTGTGGCCATGGATAAGTGCAAAGATTGGCAAGTGGTCGCTTATATCATTTATCAATAATCCACTTTCTATTTTCTTGTCGAGAACATTGACAAACAGGTTGTCAATAAGTGTAGCAGAGTGAGCTGTGATTCTACTGGGATGTGTTATTGTGCGATATAGACTCATGCTGTACATAGAGTTCATGAACTCTGTAACTACATTTTGTTGATGTGGATTAAGTAGGTCAATATTGAAATCTCCACAAATTGCTACCATTTTCTTACTAGTAATATTATTGTACAGCTCGACTAATTTATCTCTGAATGTCTCAATGCAAGTTCCCGGCGTTCTGTATATGCAGCTTATGATTAGATTTTTTGTTTTGTCTAGGTCAATCTCAACAGTAACACATTCCAGAAGCCCTGGTAGTGCTGAGGACATTTCATTTACAAGCTTACATCTATATAGGTCATCAATATACAGTGCAACACCACCACCCTTTTTTTGAGATCTGTTAATGTTAAACATCTGATATCCCTCTATTGCCATCAGGGGAGCCTGGTCTTCATTAAGCCAGGTTTCAGAGACTGCTATAGCTGTGAATTTTCTGTTTAGCTGTTTTAAATAGTCCTGAATCTGTGAGAAGTTTTTGTTAAGACTTCTGCTATTGAAGTGTATTATTGACAGTTTACCATCTAATTGCACTTGACATTAAGACTTAATGGATAAGTCTTAAAATTTAAGGGAGTTCTTCTCCTGCCTTGATCTAGGAAACATATATATGCGAAAGGAAAACGCTTCAACTTCTCTTATTCACCCTTTTATTAAACTCATTCAGGTTACATGATATGGCATTCAAATGATGGATAAATAGATTCAAATGATAACAGGTGTCTAATATCACATCAACTGTTAGTGGATTCCTGAACATAAAATCTAGCGTTAAACCTTTGTAGAACCAAGGAGAAACCAGACTTATGTTTTAACGGTAATGGAAGGCTGAAATGTCTAACAAAAACAGAACACAATTTTATGGGGAAAAGTCATAAGCTAATTATCTAAAAATGAACTTCTGAATTAATCTATAAAAATGAAAGGAAGTTACTTAAAAATGAATAAGAATCTTCCTTCAGTTTATAGGTTTACCCTATGGCTGAGAGACTAATTGTACCATGAAATACTGGTTATGTTCAATTGTAATTTAGATTTTCAGGACATCACGTTTAACCCAGCAGATAGGAAAATGGGAGTCACTTGCGAACAGCTGTAGGTCCACTTGTTCAGCCGGTCAGTGCCGGCTGGGGTTTTGAGGTCGGGACACGGAGAGAAATCGACTGCTGCTATGCTTCCTCAACAGCCGTAAGAAATGCAGGCTCAGCCGGAGGCTCGACAAGGACAGCGGCAGCAGCAGTAATGGCCATCTCAGAGCAGAGGTGGAGAGTCCTTTTTGGCAACCAGTCCGAATTTATGATATCTCTGGCTGTGGGATAGACCAAAAAACTGAAGGAAAAACTTCTCAGTCAGGCTGGTATGAGGCCAGAAAGAAAGTCCAAAAAACAAACAAACCACAATCTCTGTTCACTTTAAATTTGGAAAATTAAAGGTCCACCATAATGATATGAAAAGTCAGAAAATCTAAGAAAAACATTCAACTTGGATAAGAATGGCTTCTGAGGTGAAGAAAAAAAAGGATTTTGAGAGTCTGACTCTCTTTAAGACGAGCTCGTAAGAAAAAGGTGGTTTCTCCTCAGTAACCAGAAAAATGAGAAAACTAACACAGGACTTGACAAACTTCACACAAAAAGGTTTCTTAAAAATTCACAGAACAATTTAAACAAAAGAAAACTGCAAGAAACTGAAGAAGAAGTGAAACAAAAACTTTTCTCTTAGATCTAGATCGCTATTCTGCTTCTTTAATCTTCATCTTAAACTTCTTCTTCTCCTTCTATATTCTTCTCTTTCATAAATTCTTCATCATCTCTGTCTATTCTAACATGCAGGGCAGTTTCTGCACTTTTTAACTGAAGCGCGCTGTTAGTCATCAAAGGTGGGGCCGGTCGGAGACAGGCCAATCAGCTTTCATAAAGAGGAGTTTGAACAGGCCTTTGTCCAATGCGAAAACATTTCTTTGTTTGGGAGCAGCCAATCAAATGAAAAGACATTATCCTGTGAAAGGTAGAGAGGAGTGGTTTACCATGAATGATATCGTACAAAGATTAATACCCATTCAGTTCTTATGAAATTAAGTACTCAGGATTAATGAATTACTGCAAACCCTGGTCGGTGATCAAAAGGATGATTTTCAGTGTCCTTAGGATCCTGGGACGATGAAAGCTGGAAATTAGAAAAACTTAAATGTTTAGTCAAATTAACCTTCAGATTATACAATGAAACATATTCCATAGATATCCACCAGGAGGTACTGTTGAGCTGTAGATAATTTTGTAGGTCTCTGTCATGGGAGAGAAATCGCCTAAAAAGCTCTGTGATCTATCTAGGAAAGGAAGGAGGGCATATATCTGTCTGATTAAGAAATTTATGACTTTTTAAGAGCATTAGTTTCCTGTAGGGCAGATGCTATCCACATGAACTGTCTACTTTGATATCTGGATTTCAGAGTTTTATAGTCCACTTAAGCCTTTTAAAGCAAATTCTGATCCTTGTCATCTCTGCAAGAGGGCAGCTGTTTACATTGGGGTCCTGGGAAAGGCACAGCATTCTTGGCCAGGCCTTGAGTGGAGGTGTTTTAATATGAAGAAAAGTGAGATTCCTGTAGAATGAAGAAAAGTGATCTTCTGGATTAGCTTGAGGGGACGTTGATGCTACATATTTCCCCCCTTTGTAGCAATGGTGAGCGTAGGTCAACATTGGTACACACCCATGGTAGCTTCGTCTCCTTGGCAACACTTGACCTAAATACTGGGTTAAAGGTTTTGATGTCTATACACACTAGCCTGTAAACAGTATGTATTACTAAGTAGAGATCTTTGAATTTGGTTTACTGTAAAGACTTCCAGGAATTTTCAAAAATAATTTGAATATGGACAAATGAAGATTATCAAATTGACTAAGAGTAGTAAGCTAAGGTATATGTCTTGAAATGACTCAAAAATTCTGGTTACAAAAGTAAGAAGAAAGTATGTAGTTTTACATACCCGAGGTAGGTGTTTTGGTTTACGATGAAACAGCTACTATAATTGTTCAAAAATAGTTTGAAATGGGCACAAAAATCAAAATGGAGTGCAAGGACTACATATAGATATATGTTTGTATATAAGCATGCATATAACTTCAAAAATTCTAAGAGTAAAGATCAAAACGACAAATGCAAAACAAAAAAAAAATATTATTGCTTGTTTCCACTTCTGCAACTTTGATGGGTCGTTCCTCCAGACCAAGAATCTCCTTTCCAGGAAATAGGTTCACAATGTTGGGACTCGGGTCTAGGTCTTGGTGTCTGACACTACGCCTATTATTTGTAGCCAAGCGGCTGAGTTGATCTTGGAAGGCTCTAATTTGCCAAAGGTAGATACCGGCTGCAGCAAACGTCAGGAGGTACCCAAAAATGACCAGGCACATGAGTACTGTATCTGGTACAGACCAGGAGTGCGAACTGGGATGGAGTAGTGGTTTAGGGTCTGGTTCAAGGACTTGGAGCTCATTCCCTATTGAAACTAAGTCAACGACTTGAGGACCTTCAAGAGTGACTTTATCCACAATCTCAGAGCTGAGTTTGAGCACTTGCTTAGAGAAGAAATCGGACACATTGACACTGCCGTTGTATTGGTCGGTGCTGAGGTGATACAGGGCCAAATCGCCAACATGAAAGAGTGAGCCTTTGGGAATATTAACCCAAAAAGTGTTGGAGGGGAGTGTGATCTGGGAAAACATGTCCTGTTGGTCACAGGTGACAGTAGCGGATTGCACTGGGGTGTTAACAAGCCACCGGTTTCCAACGATGTGGGCCTGCTTGGTGGTTACTTGAGATCGTGGGGTGAGGATGGTGGGACAAGTCATGTCCTGAGAGGATGCTTGGATCCCACAGATGCCTCTGGTGCTATCTTTAAGAAAAGGCTTACTAGGGCACAAATAGTGGACATCCCTGGTGAGAGTGCACATGCATAGGTTCGGGACCAAGTAAAGGCCAGGGCTGTTGTCATGATATGCCACCACTGAGGGGGTTTTGACCTTGACATGAGTGTCCTGCTTCCAAATCCCAACATTGACAGCCTTTTTCAACCGGGAGATGCTATCATAGGTGATCATAGGTACAGCCGTGGACAAAATTGTTGGTACCCCTCTGTTAATGAAAGAAAAACTCACAATGGTCACAGAAATAACTTGAATCTGACAAAAGTGGTAATAAATAAAAATTGTATGAAAATTAACCTCTTGCTCTCCGGGATACCGCGGGCGGTCACGTCTCTGCATCCTAGTGCATCCTCGTGCGTCCTAGTGCGCACTGTGCATCTCAGTGTGCACTGAAAAAAAAAAAGCTGCATTTCCGTTCTCCCACTACAGACACAGCCTCGAACAGAAAGCCAAAGGAGTGTTTTGATTGGTGTAGATTTGATTGACCTCTCATTCGACTAATAAGAGCCTTGAATTGGGTTTCTGAAACCTTGAAGAACCAATGACTGAAAACCTAGCAAGAAGGACCCGCCTACCAACGACTGCGAATACAACGAGCCAATTGAAGCAGAGAAGTTTGACGATTGAAAGTGTGCGTCCCGTGCGTAAAATCTGTTTTGTGTAAACCGCTGTGTGTAACGGTAGCGTTCGCCAGTCTTTTTTTATTACTACTGTTCTTATTTGTTTTGAAAAATCGTTCGCCAAAACCGCAATCATGGAAGCGCAAAACCGCAATAATGGAATCATGGTTTGACCGGGTCGCGTGACCAGAACCACGAGTCATAACAAGCGGACAAGCTTCATGTTCGTCTGACAATGAGGAACAAATGTTCGCCAATGACACTGCTGTTGTGGACAGGTAAGTGTTATAAGCTAAATTATTCTTTACCACTGAAAATAGTAATAAAAATGACTTTTGACCGATCGGTAATTACAACTGTGCGTCATCGCCACATGACGGACCGTTGCCGGACCGTTTTTTTGTGCGCCGCTCTCCTCTGTAGCGGGGGGGGGGGGGTGTTATCCTCTACGTTGCAGATATTTTAGTATAATTTTTATTGTTCTGTAGGTTATTTTTTCTTGTAAAAAAAGGCCACACATTTTTTACGTGGCATGTTTCTTTGTGTGTGGGGGGCTTGTTTGTTCATTCATTCATTTATGAATGAATAAACACCCCCCCCCACACACACACACACACAGCCCTGAGTGTCACCTTTCATTAGAGCCCAAGATCAAGCTTCTATGTTGAATCACTCAAAAGTTATAGACGTTTTTCCAAACTGTGCCATTTGGCACAATTAGGCACAGTTCAAAAACGCCTGGAAACAACCTGAGAAAAAAGTTGTGTAATATATTCATTTTTTGTGGTATTGTTACAAAATTTTGACCTCAGCTGGATAACACTTGGTTCTACATTTCTGTTGCATTTTCCAGCCAGTATCTGACTGCTGTGTGTTATTTGCAAGCATTTGTATCTAAAAAAACACCCAGGCAAACTTTATTTTCTTCAAGTTCAGTATGTTTAGATGACTGTTACTCAGTGGCAGGAGCACTTAGAGAGATTATGACTGTTTTGCCAAAAAATTCAAAGTGTTTTCTTTTAAATGAGACCAACCCCATGAAGATGCTGCAAAGGGTTGAAGAACAGCTTTTGATTTACTTTGGGTAAGTTATTTTTAGGCGTTTTTAGGGAAATTGACCAGAGTGCAAGGGGTTAACCAGTGAAAATCAGACAATGCTTTTGAACTGTGGTTCAACAGAATTATTTTAAAAAACAAACTCATGAAACAGGCCTGGACAAAAATGATGGTACCCTTAACTTAATATTTTGTTGCACAACCTTTTGAGGCAATCACTGCAATCAAACGATTTCTGTAACTGTCAGTGTGACTTCTGCACCTCTCAGCAGGTATTTTGGCCCACTCCTCATGAGCAAACTGCTCCAGTTGTCTCAGGTTTGAAGGGTGCCTTCTCCAGACGGCATGTTTCAGCTCCTTCCACAGATGTTGAATAGGATTTAGATCAGGGCTCATAGAAGGCCACTTTAGAATAGTCCAATGTTTGGCTCTTAGCCATTCTTGGGTGTTTTTAGCTGTGTGTTTTGGGTCATTATCCTTTTGCAAGACCCATGACCTGTGACTGAGACCAAGCTGTCTGACATTGGGCAGCACATTTCTCTCTAGAATACCTTTATAGTCTTGAGATTTCATTGTACCCTGCACAGATTCAAGACACCCTGTGCCAGATGCAGCAAAGCAGCCCCACAACATAACAGAACCTCCTCCATGTTTCACAGTAGGAACAGTGTTCTTTTCTTGGTATGCTTCATTTTTGCGTCTGTGAACATAGAGCTGATGTGCCTTGCCAAAAAAGTTGCAGTTTTGTCTCGTCTGTCCATAGGACATTCTCCCAGAAGCTTTGTGGCTTGTCAACATGCAGTTTGGAAAATTCCAGTCTGGCTTTTATATGATTTGTTTTCAACAGTGGTGTCCTCCTTGGTCGTCTTCCATGAAGTCCACTTTGGCTCAAACAACGACGGATGGTGCAATCTGACACTGATGTACCTTGACCTTGGAGTTCACCATGAATGTGTTTAGAGGTTGTTCTGGTCTCTTTTGTTACCATTCGTATTATCCGTCTCCTCCTGCGGCCACGTCCAGGGAGGTTGGCTACAGTCCCGTGTATCTTAAATTTCTGAATAATATGTGCAACTGTAGTCACAGGAACATCAAGCTGCTTGGAGATGGTCTTATAACCTTTACCTTTAACATGCTTGTCTATAATTTTCTTTCTAATCTCCCTAGACAACTCTCTCCTTTGCTTCCTCTGGTCCATGTTTAGTGTGGTACACACCATGTCAACAAACAACACAGTGTCTACTTGTCACCCTTTAAATAGGCCGACTGACTGATTACAAGTTTGTAGACACCTGTGATGTTAATTAGAGAACACATCTTGGTTGAACATGTCCCTATGGTCACATTATTTTCAATCTTTTCTAGGGGGCACCATCATTTTTGTCCAGGCCTGTTTCATGAGTTTATTTTTTAAAGTTATTCTGTTGAACCACAATTCAAAAGCATTGTCTGATTTTCATTGGTTAATTTTCATAGAATTTTTATTTATTACCATTTTGTCAGATTCAAGTTATTTCTGTGACCATTGTGGGTTTTTCTTTCATTAACAGAGGGGTAGCAACAATTTTGTCCATGGCTGTAGGTTGACAATGAAAGCCATCTGGTGCTTTTCAGGGTCAACGTAGATGGGAATGGCGTTGCCCAAGGTAAAAACTAAATAGGCTTGGGGCGGTATGACAGTTCTCTGAGTGGCTGTAGCAAGAAAGTCTGTAACCAATGACATGGGGACGAGGTAGGGTGGAATTTTGCCCATTGCCAAGGCGTCAACGGAAGAGCTGATGTCCCTAATCACGTCTGACAGTAACATAGACACTAGCTGTGCTTGGGCAAAGTCAACCTGAAGTACAGAGAACATCGACTGCATCAACTTGTTGAGTTTGACCAAAGCTTGAGCATGAGTGTTCACAACTTCCACCGTACCTTGCAAGGTGGTGCAGACAGCTTGTTGGCTTGTTTTCTGGACCGCCAGTTGGGCCTGAATCCGAGGGAGTTCAGCTTGTAGCTCCCCTACTTGACGTTTTAGGGTATTGATTTTGACCAAATTGACGGCGGCTGTACCTAAGCTAAAAAGTGATCCTAAGGCTGAGGCAGCTGTTAAGAATCCAGCTATAGCTCGTTGGTTTCTGACTTTGGGTGCAGTTAAATTGAACTGGGTAATGATGAACTTCTCGAGTTGTTCCAGAACGTGTGTGATATCGGCTTCCGCATGGTCTATAGCTTGCTTGATCCTGCGTTGTCCAACCCAAGAGGACAACCCTGAGCTTGGCGGAAGGTTTCGGTAGACCACTGGGGCGGGATCAAACCACACGAAGATCTTTTGGGTGTGGATTTGACATTCCGTAATCAGAAGTCCTGGTTGGTCGATCAAGGCGATTCCAGACTCGGGGCCCTCGCTCAAAAGGTCAGTGGAGGTAGATGCGAGGGTTAGGCAGAGGATTAAACCAAACAGCAGGAAGGCCATCATCCTGGCAAGACACATAGAAATGAGTGATTTAACTTGAGCTTCTTGTAGGTTTTCCTTTTCTTGAGGTACCTGAGTGGTAGGTGAAAATTATTCTCAGAGGTGGAACAACTTTGTTAGAGACGGAGCTCTAGGCTTTTAGTGTTTTATCACCATTAGTGGGGTTTTGTGATTATTGACTTAAGCTAGTGATAGTGGAGGTTTTGTGTGTACTATTTTGAAATAGGAAGTTGATGACACTGAATGAAACTTTGCAGGGTCTTTTGAGCTTAGATTTTAAGGAAGTCAGTTAGTTTGGGTTAACGCTTCCCTTTGGAGGTTTAATGCAGTTACCTGATTGAGGGAGAGAAATGCGACCGAGTATAGCTGAGGCTGATAGTTAGCTAATAGTTATCTATCGGGCGCAAACAAAATTTTAAGTTTGTTTATTGACTTAATGGAACAGTGTTGTCCCCGACGAGTCCCATGGGGTTTTTGTAAGCTTTGATTTGATTACGATGGGCCCATTTGGAGATGGGGTCCTGGCGACCTTTGCATATTTTAATTTGGTCACCGACCGGAGAGAGTTTATCTGTGATCATGTGTGGACCCGTCCACCTGGGGAGGAATTTTCGAGTGAGTTTTCCTGCTCGTGCGTTGGTGTGTCCTGTCTGAGGAATGAAAGAGTAGTAGAAAACCTTGTCTCCCACTTGGAGTTCGTCATGTGAGGCTTTCTGGTCGTAGTAGGCTTTGCGTCCTTCAGTTGATCGGTCCAAATGTTTTTGGGCAAAGGCAAAAGTCTGTTGGAGATGTCTGGTCAGGTCAGTCATGTACTGGTGAGCAGTGTAAGCTGTGGCAACACTGGCCTCTACAGGTTGGTAGAGTAAATGCAGGGGCAAAGTCATCTGCCGGCCTGTCATCATTTCAAAAGGTGGGACCCCAGTAGCTTCATGGGGTGTGGCTCGGATGGCCATCAAGACCAGCAGAAGTTTTACATCCCAGTCCTTTTGGTGTGGTGAAACATACTTATTCAGTATGTTGATCACAGTTCGGTGGGTTCTTTCAGCCTGTCGGGAGGATTGTGGGTGGTGGCTAATATGGAAGTTAACCTTAAAACCCAAGGTTTCCCACAGTTGTTGCATGACTTCAGCAGTGAAATGAGTCCCGCGGTCAGAGTTGATTCGGCTTGGCAGACCAAATCTGGAGAATACATGGTTCATCAACAAGTAGGCCGTGGTTTCTGCCATGCCATTAGGAGCAGGCAAGCACTCGACCCATTTGGTGAAAGCACATGTGATTGTGAGGAAGTATTTGTTTCCTCTGGCTGACCGTGGAAGGGGACCCACCCAGTCAATTTGGAGGGCAGACCATGGGATCGAAATGCTTCTTTTCTGTAGGGGTGCTCGATGAATCGGGTTGGTTGAAACTGGCAACATACGAGCCATCCCTTGATGTAGTCCGCTACATCCTTTCGCATGTATGGCCAGTATTCCACTTGTTTGAGCGCGCTGTACGTCACTTTGACGCCTTTGTGTCCTGCAGTTGGGAGATCGTGGGCATGGACAATCATCACCCCCCTCTGGTTATGAGGGACCACAAGCGCAGGCACAGGGAGTTCCGTTGCGCAGCTGCAAGGACGATCATGTGGCATAAAACGGTTTGGAGTCTGGAATGTCAGTGAGATCCAAGTCGGATGGTGCATTGAGTGCAGGATCCGAGAGATATTATATCATTTTATGGATCGCAGGGTCAGGAGTTTGAAGAGAGATAAGGTCAGCGTCAGTGAAAGCAGGGTCAACTGCGAGGGGACCTGTGGTTTGTGTCGGGTCTTGGGCCCTGTTTTTCTGGGCCCTGGTGACCGCATAGACTGTAGGGGTGGGTGGGTGGGACTGCGAAGTCGGCACCTGAGCAGAATCAAAGGACCAGGGGGTGCCTTGTATGGCTCCTTGTTTTGCAAGTGAGCCCACAAGGTCATTCCATTCTTTGTCCTGACCTGGTGTATGCGAGTGACCTCTGACCTTTTTCCAGTACACCTGGAGGTTGTTGGAGGTGACCAGGTGATCACATGCCTTGAAAAAATCTTGATGTTTAACCGGTTTGCGGTTGGAGGTTACAAAACCTTTGGCCTTCCAGAGTGCTAAATGACAAGTGAAAATGAGGCGTGCGTAGTTGGAGTTGGTGCAGATGACCAATGTGCGAATGCCATGGTCTACGGGAAGTTGCAATGTAATGAGCACACCTGCGATTTCCGCATACTGGGATGATTGGGAACCCAGTTGAAAGTTGTGGGGTTCACACGGCTGATTGTTCAACCATGTCACTCCCACACCAGCATGGATATGAGTTTCATGGTGGAAAGAACAACCATCGACATAAGCGGTGACCATATCTTGACAGATGTTTTGGTCGAAGTAGCGATGGTTCGGGTCTTCAGTGACTGTAGGTGGTTCTGCATGAATGGATGGTCCTGGAGTGTCCTCAGAGCACCATTGGCAGACAGCCAAGTCTGTGCCGAGGGGGCTTCTCAGCTTCTGTGCGTAGCGGACCTCCACGTCAAACCTTTGTAGAGCCATCAACCAGGAGGCTATTCTGGCATTTGTTACAACGCCTTCTCTAATGCGTTGACTGTTAAGAAAGACCACTGATTGGTGGTGAGTCTCAACTGTGATTCTCTGGCCTCCCACATAGTTGGAGAAATGTTTGACTGCCATTACAGTGGCCAGAAGGGCTTTTTCGCAGTCCGAGTACTTCAATTCCGGACCAGAGAGGGTTTTGTTGGCATAGACCATGACTCGTTTGTCTTGGTCGTAGATTTGGTATAATCCAGCACTTAAGCAGTTGGCAGAGAACCCAACTTGTAGGAAGAATGGCTGGTCACATTTGGGATAGGCCAGACATGGTGCTGTGCATAATTTTTGCTTCAATGCTAGCATAGCCAATTGTTGAGCCTCAGACCAAATGAAAGGGGTGTCCTTTTGTAGGAGGTCTGTCAGGGGTTTTGCCAAGTCTGCATAATCCTCAATGAACTGACGTGAGTAGTTGCATACCCCTAGGAAGCTCCAGAGTTCGGAGATGGTAGTAGGGGCCTTGATGGTTAAGACACCTTGAATTCGTGCTGTTTGTGGTAGGACCCCTTTGGGTCCTACCAAAGACCAACATAGTTGACTTTGGTTTTGCACCATTGGCACTTGGAGAGAGAAATTTTGGCTCCTGCTCCCGTGAGCTGGACAAGGACATGGTCGATTTCAGTCAGGTGGGTGTCCAGAGTTGGACTCTGAATAAGAATGTCATCAACGTAGATGAGGTTACGTCTGTCTCGGGCGTCTGGACATGCTTTGTTCAAGAAAATGTTGAACTCTGCAGGAGAGTTAGCATAACCGAAAGGGCATCGGGTGAATGTATATTGGTGATTCACGAACGTGAAGGCCAGTTTGTGTTGGTCCTCAGCTTGAACAGGAATACTCCAGAAACCAGAAACAATGTCCAGCATTGAGAAGAATTTGGCATCTTTGACTCTAGGGAGTTCTTGCTCCAGTTGAGTCAAAGGCCACCTAGAGAGAGGAACTTGAGTGTTCAATTTCCTGTAATCAATGGTGAGTCACCACTTACCATTGGGCTTTAGGACAGGCCATAAGGGGGCCGAGTAGGTACTGTTGCATGGCCTGATTATGCCACGGTCCAGTAGGTCATCGATTATTTCTTGTACTGGGCCGTACGAAGCGAAGGGAATCTTGTACTGCCTGACGTAGGTGGGAGGAGCGTCAGGTGGTGTAGGAATGCGTACTGAGTGGGTTGTGATTAGTCCACAGTCCAAGGAGTCTTTGGAGAAGGATTGTTTATACTTTAGAAGAACCTGGTGAAGTTTTTCATGTTCTTCATCAGAGGTTTGGGCATCAGCATCAGCTACACCTGTGTAATCTCTTCAGCGATAGTGAGGACCGATTTTGGTGAAGCATCGTTGGGATTGTCATTGGTCTGCTGATTGGATGCCGATGGAAGGAATACAATGGCTTTGACAAGCATTTGGTCATTGTTGGTCAAGTCAATCAGTCCCACTGACTCTTTGTCAGGGGCTGGCATTGACACAAGAGTGATGGCCTTAGAAGGCTTAGTGTATATGACTGTAGGTTCAAGAGACTCGGCCCAAAGAGAATCAGGGAGGCCACCTAGCATGGGAACAGTCAGTTTGAAATGGTAAAAATCAGTGGTGATGAGCCAGCCAAGAGGTGTGGCCTTGGGCAGGACAATAGTCTCTGCCGTGGGATTGTTTACCGGCAACGTGGTGGTTCTGTATTCTAGGCTTAAAAGGAGCGTGGCCTCCAGATTTTAGCCTAGATTGTCAAGAAAAGGAGCCGGTTGGAAACATGCTTGTGGATGCATGAGTTTCTGTCCGGTCTGAATGCATAGTTGGACCGGGTAGCACGTGACATTAGCAGGTATGAGACAGTGTTGAGTGTTCAGTACCTGGCAGGCCTCAGGGATGGGTCTGACCTGACTTTAGAGTGTCGAGATCTGGTGTAGAGTGAGCGTCTCGGACTGGGGTGAGAGACCATAAAACATTGTTTATGGTATCAACCTGGGCTCCGAGTCTCACAAGGAGATCACTGCTGATGTAGACTGCATGTGGCAGGTCGGGAACGACCAAGAAAGGATGAATTAGCAGTCTGTCATTCCACTGGAGGTGGAGGGCGCAGATACTTGTGGCGACCAATATTTTGTTTGATTTGGTCCCAGCAGGGAAACGAAAAGACTTGTTAGTGACCATAAGGTCAGGGTATTTCTCATGCAGGGAGTCGAAAAGTTTCTGGCTGATCACGGATTTATCAGCCCAGAGAGCCGGTACCACGTCTTCTACGTGGGAGCTCTGGATAACCAGTCCTTTGACCACTTGGGGACAGTACTCGCCATCGGCTGCCCCTGGTTTTAGGGTGCAAAGGAATGAACTATGTTAATTTAAGGTTGGGTTGTCGGATGTGGTGACATGGGAAGGGGTGCCTGTTTCAACCCGGTTCCCAAGGTCACCTTCCTTCAAACTTTGTTGGGTCAGCAATGCGAGTGGAGTGACTCCTGGAACGTCCAAGGTGTCAAGAGTGTAGCACTGTGATCCGGTTGCTTCAGGTAGAGTGGTTGGGAGAGGTTGTCGAACTTGAGCCCATAGTTTGAGATTCTTGAAGTCTATCAGAGGCTCAAAGTGATTAAGTAGATCCTTGCCTTTCAGCAATGGAATTGAGTTGAGATTGGACACATAGACCGGATGGATCAAGGTCCAGTGGAGCCCAATGGAGATCTTTATCAATGACATGTGTGACACAGTCGTGTTTGAGGGTGCATAAGGTTGAATAGCTAAGGAGCAAGGTCATAGCTTCAAGTCTTTGTGTGCGCGGTTAGCAGTGACACGTACAGGTAGGTGCTCAAAAAGGTCCTGCAACATGAGTGTGATGTCCACTGCGGTATCCAGTAGAGCTTCATGCGTCATTACATCTTCCAGGGTCAATGAAAGAAAAAATTTCCATGCAATCCCCCTTTCGGTCAAATCACACAGAAATTGTTGGACCGGTGGTTCAACGCAGATTAAGGAGTCACCTGTTTCGGGCGAGTGAGGTTTCCCAGGTAGCTGGACTACCAAAATGGCACTGGGTGGCGTTGCGTTTTCGGGCCCCTGCGGAGTTTTGGGTGGAGGATGCTCGGTTGTGTCTTCGGTATCCTCCCCCTTTGTAGTAGGAGGTTCCTCAGCGTTGAGTTGTGGCAACCCTAAAGGATCATTTGGGGTGGTCACAATATTTATGGCTAGGACATCTAGCTTCTTGTCCTCTTTCGCCTCTTTTTTCCTCTTCAGTTCGTCAAGAATACGTTGGAGAGTTTCCAGGTCTTCTCGGCTGAAAATGGGCTTTTCTTTCTTCTCCCAGGGTTTGGAGCTAAACTTGCCAAGGGGTGGTCTTGCTTCCCTCTCAAAGATTTTCCGGCGGTACGAGGGAAGTGACCATGTCCCGCGGTTACGCGAGTCTTGAAATCGATATCTGTCATCCCGGGTATCCGTACCATATTCTCGTGACTTACCTGGTGGGCTTAGCCTCCGATGGTAGTCAGGTTTTGGTGATGCTGACTTGGAGCTTGGTGCCGAAAATTTTGCCAGTTTCTGACTTGACTTAGCTTGACTAGTGGACTGTCATGGTTTTATTTGTGACCGAGGTGCTGGAACAGGGGATGGCCTTGGGGCGCCCTCTAGGTCCAGGGTGTCTGACGTGGTGTTGACAGCAAACACCGTGGTAGGCTCGGTATGCTTCTGATTGCTTTGTCGCTGTTTCTGGAATGCATAATGTGCGAACTCTCTTAGCTGGTTTATCGAGTTTGACCTTGGGTTAGCCATGACTCCAAGGTGGTGTCCGATCGTAGGATGGAGATTCTGAATGAAAAGAGAATTAAAATTGTGGTCTTCTTCCATCTCAGGCGTGTTTTGAGATCCGAAATATGCGTGCAGGAGTCACAGGTAGTATGCCTGTGGGGGCTCTAAGCGACCCTGTTTCACAGCTAGGGCTGTCGCTAGCCCTGACTGTAAACAGTCGTCGGAGAACTCCTTTTCAATGGCTTCATAGAGTTTCTGGTGGTTCATCTTGATATCAAATGGTTGCCGGTCTATAAATTTTGATACCGACCTGTTGGATGTCAACTTAATCAAATGCTGTAAATGCGATCGTCAACCATAGCATCAGGGTATTTACGCAAGTAGTAGTCGATGTCTTGCAAATAAGCCCTGATATCAGGTGACTCACTGGTTGAGGGGTCAACTTTGGTGACGTGGTGAGTGATCTTATTGAGGTCTCCATTGGAGCATTAGTTTCCTGTAGGGCGGATGCTATCCACATGAACTGTCTACTCTGAGATCTGGATTTCAGAGATTTATAGTCCACTTAAGCCTTTATAAGCAAATTCTGATCCTTGTCAGCTCTGCAAGAGGGCAACTATTTACATTGGGGTCCTGGGAAAGGCACAGCATTCTTGGCCAGGCCTTGAGTGGAGGTGTTTTAATATGAAGAAAAGTGAGATTCCTGTAGAATCAAGAAAAGTGATCTTCTGGATTAGCTTGAGGGGACGTTGATGCTACAGTAGATTATAGGAACATGCCCATGATAGCTACTGAAACTGGGGCAGAACAAATGTCTTTATGGTCCTTAAAGGACCATGAAAGAGGAATGCTTGAAGGGTTTGAGGGTGATCCCCGAAACAAGGGGACCTCACTATGTTCATGAAACAGGCAAGAGGAAATCATTGACCAGGCAGAGAGTAAGTATCGGGAAGCAAGTAGATTTCATAGAGGGAAAAACAGAAAAAGAGGTAAAAAGGACAGGAGAATTTTTGGCAGATTGTCACTGTTTTTTGGGAGAAATTAAGTTTACCATACAGAGGATGCTCCCTGTGCAGAGTTCGCCTCAAATGCTAGTTCAAGCTAATGCTTCTCCAGTGACATCAATAGCCACCACTAGAGAAAAAGAGTTAGAACCCAAGACTATTGCACAACCTGCTGACCAACCAACAGCTCCCCCTTTTGGTGGAGAACCAAAAGCTCCTCCTCCTCATTATGCAGAGACACGAACCCTATTAGACATGTGCCAAAACCAAATGCCACAAACTACTGCCACGGCACAGGAGCCAATTAAATGTACTCAATCAACACCCACAATAATATCCCCATTAGTGGTGATTAAAAATGGATTGTTACACACAGCCCTGTTCCAGGAAGAGCCAGAACATACTAAGCAAACTAAGGTATTTTTAGAAAAAACAGTGGAGAATGCTGTAGACACCTCGGATAATAGAGGGAAAATATCAGATTGTACTTTTGATACCAGGTCACATGTAGAGGCAGCCACTGATCAAGGCACTCTCTCAGTACATGCCTTCACTTCAGCCTTTGAGGATATAGGACTAAACTTACATGATTCCGCCGCTAATAGACGTGGTCCACACATAACAGCCCGTAGGCCTGACCATGGTAATGTACATACATGTATGAACAGGAATCAAACTCCTGGAGCGAGGCAAATGCCACTGACCACGGCAACGTCAACCATTGGCTGTGTGACCACAAACTACACTCTATTTTCACTACAGGAGATAAAATCTAAGTTACCAGATATACATAATGGCGGTGCTCCATGGATCAAGGCTTTCCTTGAGGCCTGTGCTGGAGTTGCACCGGCTCTGGGAGACTATAGACGGGTGTTCGCCTCATGTACATCCTTGGAGATGTTACAGGAGGTGGAACAATTTGGAGGATAAAACAGCAACTGCAGTTTATTGCACTGCCAGAAGGGGTCACACTCTTGCAATCTGTAGATGACATTCTGTTAGCAGCCCCTGACTCTGAATCAATCATGACTGCAACTACTACTGTATTAAAACATTTGGCTGCATGTGGGTTCAAGGTATCTAAATCCAAATTACAAATCGGGCGACCGAAGGTTACGTTTTTGGGTTGGGTGATTGGTACTCCCGGACTTCGTGTGACAGCCACACATAAAACTGATATTCTCTGCCACTCTAAGCCCATGACTGTGAAGGCAATGATGCAGTTTTTGGGGTTAGTGACATACAGCAAAAACTTTGTGCCAGATTTTTCTGGATTAGTGGTGCTACTACTGCCCCTTAATCACTCAAGCAGGATACAAAAATTACAAATCTCCCTTAAAATGGACACTGCAAACAGAAAGTGCCTTCATTGAAGTAAAAATTGCACTCTCCTCAGCATATTCTCTACATGCACTCAATTACTCGAAACCTTTCCGTTTGGATGTAGATGAAAAGAACAGCTTTGTTAATGCTGTTCTGTTTCAAAAGGGGGAGAGTGGGACAAGCATGGATAGAAAAGTACTAATACTACATGACAACTTAAAAGCGGAACCACTGGACAGTGCTGAGATGATTTTATTTTTTTGACGGCCATAGCCATCACACACAGATGGGCACACTGATAGCCTCTTATGCAGTAGTACAAGAAACCCCGGAGGGCCTGGAAATGAAGCAAGCACAGATCATCCCACAACCAGCATTGGCACAAATGGAAGAACTGGTGGCATGTAAATTAGCAAAGAAAAAATTAGCATGTAAATTAGCAAAGCAGAAGCATGTAAATTAGCAAAAGGAAAAACAGTAACAATATACACAGACGCAGCATACACAGTACAGGCTGTACATGTAGACATGTGTCACTGAAGAAGAAAAGGGTTTGTGACTTCAGCTGGCACACCAGTAAAACATTTGGATCAATTATTACCTCTGCCAAGGAGGTAATGTTTTTGCCGGGGTTTGTCTGTTTGTCTGTCTGTCTGTTGGTTAGCAAGATAACTCAAAAAGTTTTGGACAGATTTCGATGAAACTTTCAGGCATTGTTGGAAATGGTACAAAGAAGAAGTGATTAAATTTTGGTGGTGATCCGGATCACCGTCCGGAAGAAAACCGCCATTACGGAAAATGCCATTTTCGTGAATAACTACTGAACCACTAATCCTATCATTGTCAATCCAATTGCTAGTCATATGTTTTCATGGTCAAGGAATCTGAAAACGTACACACAAACACTGTATGGGGGGAACTGTGGCCGCCATTACGAAAAATGCCATTTTCCTGAATAACTACTGAAACACTAATCCTATCATTGTCAATCCAATTGCTAGTCATATGTTTTCGTGGTCAAGGAATCTCAAAACGTACACACAAACACTGTATGGGGGGAACTGTGGCCGCCATTACGGAAAATGCCATTTTCCTGAATAACTACTGAAACACTAATCCTATCATTGTCAATCAAATTGCTAGTCATATGTTTTCATGGTCAAGGAATCTGAAAACGTACACACAAACACTGTATGGGGGGAACTGTGGCACTTGGCGGAGGTCTGCACTCTCCGAGTGCTTTTCTAGTTGACATTATACTATGCACTATTAGAACCAAAACAAGTAGTGATTGTCAAGTGCAGAGGACGCCAAAAGGGAAATGGCAGAATAGTGAGAGGAAATAATGCAGCAGATATGGCAGCAAAGGCAGCTGCAGGATATAATGTAAATAAACAAATGAATCAGAGGGCAGCAGATTGGCCACACGGGGAGCTGTGTGTACAAAATATTAAGGAAATACAAAAAGCTGCTGCCCCTACAAAAAAAAAAAAAAAAGTTTGGAGAGAAAGGGGAGCCATGAAGGATTCCACAGGGCTCTGGAGTAATCAAGAGAGTAAAATAGTAGCACCGGCTGGACTACTAAACTTGCTGTGTCAGGAAGCCCACAGTAGAGGTCACTGTGTCAGCGCCAAGGTGAATAAACTCATCTCACAGCACTGGTGACATCCCTTTTTAAAGGACATTTGTAAATATTTTGTACAGTTGTGTGAAATTTGTGAATGTGACAATCCAAAGATCTCACTGAAAGCAGGATTGGGAAGTTTCCTAGTCTCGGGGGCTCCATGGATGGAGATAGTCATTGATTTTAATTCAATTCAACTTTATTTATATAGCACCATTTCACAACAACAGTAATCTCATAGCACTTTCAAAGGTAGGGGAAAACCCCACAATTGCAGAAAGACCCCAGCAATCAGGCGATCCCCTGTGAGCAAGTGCTTGGCGACAGTGGAGAGGAAAAACTCTCTTTTAACAGGAAGAAACCTCAAGCAAAACCAGGCTAAGGGAGGGGCAGTCATCTGCTGTGACTGGCTGGGGGGTGAGGGGATAGAGAAGATTCAATTCAATTCAATTCAATTCAACTTTATTTATATAGCGCCATTTCACAACAACAGTCATCTCATAGCACTATCAACTGTAGGGGGGGACCCCCACAGTTGCAGAAAGACCCCAGCAATCAGGCGATCCCCTGTGAGCAAGCACTTGGCGACGGTGGAGAGGAAAAACTCCCTTTTAACAGGAAGAAACCTCCAGCAGAACCAGGCTCAGGGAGGGGCAGTCATCTGCTGCGACTGGCTGGGGGGTGAGGGGATAGAGAAGAAGAAAAGAACAGACATGTAGAGAGCAAACAGCACGATGGGGACTCAATCTATGGGAGAGAACAAACAGATGTTAATGACCAGCAAAAAAAAAAATATTTCATAGAGAGTGAGGAAAGGAGTGAGGCCCAGTACATTACTGGAGGTCCCCCGGCTGACTAAACCTATTAGCAGCATAACTAAGGGAGGGTTCAGAAACACATGGTCCCTCCCTAATTGTAGGCTATATCAAAAAGGTAGGTTTTAGCCCTATTCTTAAAAACAGAGATCGAGTCTGACTCCCGAATCCAGATTGGCAGCTGATTCCACAGGAGAGGAGCTTGATAACTGAAGGCTCTGCCTCCCATTGTACTTTTGGAGATTCTAGGTATTACAAGTAATCCTGCATTTTGGGAGCGTAGTGCTCTGTTAGGATAATACGGTAGTATCAGATCTTTTAAATAAAAAGGAGCCTGATTGTTTAGAGCTTTGTAAGTAAGAAGAAGGATTTTAAACTTAATTCTAAATTCTATGGGGAGCCAATGAAGGGAGGCCAGAACCGGAGAGATATGATCTCTCTTTCTAGTACCTGTTAAAACTCTTGCTGCAGCATTTTGGATCAGCTGAAGACTTTTGAAAGATATTTTAGGACAACCTGATAATAAAGAGTTACAATAATCTAATCTAGAGCTAACAAAAGCGGAGATCAGTTTCTCAGCATCACTCTGAGACAAGATGCTCCTAATCTTGGCAATATTACGCAAATGATAGAAGGCAGACTTAGAAACAAATTTAATATGTGAATTGAAGGACAAATCCTGATCAAAAATAACTCCAAGGTTCCTCACAGAGCTATTAAGAGAAAGAGTAACTGCATCCAAACTGAAAGTTTGATTTGGAAAGGAATTTCTAAGGTTTTTTAGACCAACAAGAATGACTTCAGTCTTATCTGAATTTAATAGCAGGAACTTACAAGTCATCCAAGCTTTGATTTCCTTAAGACAGGCTTCTAACTTGGCTAATTGATAACTATCATCTGGCTTCACTGACAGGTATAATTGTGTGTCATCTGCATAACAATGAAAATGCATACAATGCTTTCTAATGATGTTGCCTAATGGAAGCATATATAAACTAAAAAGAGTAGGGCCTAGCACAGATCCCTGTGGAACTCCATGACTGAGCTTTGAGTTGGAAGAAAACTCATTATTAACATGAACAAACTGGAACCTATCAGATAAATAAGATCTAAACCACTGCAGCAAAGTTCCATTAAGTCCAACATAGTGTTCTAATCTCTCGAGTAGAATATTATGGTCGATAGTATCAAAGGCTGCACTAAGGTCTAAAAGGACAAGTACAGAAACAAGTCCATTATCAGATGCAATGAGGAGGTCGTTAGTGACCTTCACTAAGGCTGTTTCAGTACTATGATGGATTCTGAACCCAGATTGAAACTCTTCAAATAAACCATTTCCCTGCAAGTGATCAAATAATTGTATAGCAACAAGTCTTTCTAAGATTTTTGAAATAAAAGGCAGATTGGAGATTGGTTGATTGTTAACTAAAACTCCTGGATCCAGCGTTGGCTTTTTGAGTAAGGGTTTAATTACAGCAGTTTTAAAAGCCTGCGGTACATGGCCTAATGTCAAAGAAGAATTGATTATTTGAAGAATATGGCTGCCAATAAATGGGAAGGCTTTTTTAAATAACCTGGTAGGAATAGGGTCTAAACGACAAGTTGAAGGCTTGGATGAGGAAATTATTTTATCTACAGTGGGGCAAAAAAGTATTTAGTCAGCCATCAATTGTGCACGTTCTCCCACTTAAAAGATGAGAGAGGTCTCCAATTTTCATCATAGGTAAACCTCAACTATGAGAGACAAAATGAGAAAAAAAATTCAGAAAATCACATTGTCTGATGTTTAAAGAATTTATTTGCGAATTATGGTGGAAAATAAGTATTTGGTCATCTACAAACAAGCAAGATTTCTGGCTCTCACAGACCTGTAACAACTTCTTTAAGAGGCTCCTCTGTCCTCCACTTGTTACCTGTATTAATGGCACCTGTTTGAACTCATTATCAGTATAAAAGACACCTGTCCACAACCTCAAACAGTCAGACTCCAAACTCCACTATGGCCAAGACCAAAGAGCTGTCAAAGGACACCAGAAACAAAATTGTAGACCTGCACCAGGCTGGGAAGACTGAATCTGCAATAGGTAAGCAGCTTGGTGTGAAGAAATCAACTGTGGGAGCAATTATTAGAAAATGGAAGACATACAAGACCACTGATAATCTCCCTCGATCTGGGGCTCCACGCAAGATCTCACCCCGTGGGGTCAAAATGATCACGAGAACGGTGAGCAAAAATCCCAGAACCACACGGGGGGACCTAGTGAATGACCTTCAGAGAGCTGGGACCAAAGTAACAAAGGCTACCGTCAGTAACACACTACGCCGCCAGGGACTCAAATCCTGCAGTGCCAGACGTGTCCCCCTGCTTAAGCCAGTACATGTCCAGGCCCGTCTGAAGTTTGCTAGAGCGCATTTGGATGATCCAGAAGAGGATTGGGAGAATGTCATATGGTCAGATGAAACCAAAATAGAACTTTTTGGTAAAAACTCAACTTGTTGTGTTTGGAGGAGAAAGAACACCATACCTACTGTGAAGCATGGGGGTGGAAACATCATGCTTTGGGGCTGTTTTTCTGCAAAGGGACTAGGACGACTGATCCGTGTAAAGGAAGGAATGAATGGGGCCATGTATCGTGAGATTTTGAGTGAAAAACTTCTTCCATCAGCAAGGGCATTGAAGATGAAACGTGGCTGGATCTTTCAGCATGACAATGATCCCAAACACACCGCCCAGGCAACGAAGGAGTGGCTTCGTAAGAAGCATTTCAAGGTCCTGGAGTGGCCTAGCCAGTCTCCAGATCTCAACCCCATAGAGAATCTTTGGAGGGAGTTGAAAGTCCGTGTTGCCCAGCGACAGCCCCAAAACATTACTGCTCTAGAGGAGATCTGCATGGAGGAATGGGCCAAAATACCAGATGAGATGAGATGAGATTCAACTTTATTGTCATTACACATGTATGAATACAAGGTAACGAAACATGACTTGGCATTTGGGCACGCTCTGCAGAGCGCATCCAAGGCCGGGGCAGCCGCTAGGCGCCAGTCATACCAGCAACATACCATAGTCATACCAGCAACATTGTGTGAAAACCTTGTGAAGACTTACAGAAAACGTTTGACCTCTGTCATTGCCAACGAAGGGTACTTAACAAAGTATTGAGATGAACTTTTGTTATTGACCAAATACTTATTTTACCGAGGAATTTACCAATTAATTCATTAAAAATCCTTCAGTGTGATTTTCTGGATTTTTTTCCCCTCATTTTGTCTCTCATAGTTGAGGTATACCTATGATGAAAATTGGAGACCTCTTTCATCTTTTAAGTGGGAGAACTTGCACATTTGGTGGCTGACTAAATACTTTTTTGCCCCACTGCACCTGGTAGCATTTCTATCCGCAGTTCTACTGCTACACTTAAGCTGTTGACCAGTTTGCTTCCCCTGAGTCAGTTGAGCTTCCTAGAGTCTTCCTCGCTCTCCCGAGCACATTTGTTATTGCCTTATTTTTCTGTGGCCACGTTACACAGTGGTCTGCCCGCTGTTCGCTTTTGTGTCAGCCTTTTTGTGTACATTGTTACCTACCTGTTAGTCTCTATTTGTGAACAGTTTCATGTCAATAAATGTGTGTTTGGTGTAACCCTGCATTTAAGTCCATCCTTCCTTCTCCTCCGTGCACTGTGGAAAAGCACACAGGGAGTTTATGACAGAATGGTCTAGCCAGTGAAAAGGATTTAGCAGGTTCACCCACACATCCCTTTTTCCCTTTTTTGTGCATTGCTTGCTGGTGCTAATCTGGTTTGGAGATGTCTTTGGGCAAGCATTATCCAATGAGTCTCGGCTGGGAACTCTGCCGAGCTCTCATGGACATCGATGGCCTGATATTCATGGCAAGCGGTTATTCCACCTCAGCGGACGTTATGTGGTACGTCCAGCTGGCAGAGGCAGAGGTTCGGCGATGCCCTCAGCTCTCCGAACATCCCAAGGGAGTTGAGCAGATATCCCAGCTGGCAGCGCTCTGACACAAGTACAGCAAGAGGGAGAGGAGGTCTCCAAAGAAGACCGGGTTCACGCCACAGGGAGGGCACCCCCGGGACACCGCTGAAGCTGTTCCCTGCCAGGTCTCCACTCCCACTCTCACCAAACCAACCCCAGCAAGCAAGGGACAGTGTCGTCCTGCATGGAAGCACCAGGAGAAGCCCTCTCCTCCATCAGATGCCATCATCCCTCCGGCTGCTGGGAGGTCTGCTGAGGTCATCCCAGGAATGCCCACCTCCATCGTCATGGAGACGGCTCCTCAGCAAGCCCTTGAGAGGACCTACGTCACTGCTGGCACGGAGAGGGACGAGTGTCTGCCGCCTGCAGCTGTGGATAAAATCGACCGGGATGACAGGCAAGTATTTTTTCATTCTAAATCATTCATTAAAATTGAATCTTGCCTGTCTCCTGAGGAAGAGGCCCAGTATCAGCAGTTCACTGGGACCCCTCCTCCAGCTGCAACTAGTCATTGTTTCCTTCCCCTCTCTGTGTCTCCACCTTTAATTTCTGAGGGCCTGCCAGCCCAAGAACTGGGCCGCCAGACGATGGAGGGGGTTAAGGCCCTGGATGATCCTGCCCAGGGGCCCGCACGGCGGCGTTTCCCTGCAGCCATGCCGGTGGACAAGAAGTGGTCAGCTCTGCCCTTCGCGCTCAATCGCCGGGTCAAAGAGGAGCGCCATGAGAGGGAGGTCTGAGGATGCACTTCCCTGGCTATGAGGGTTCCTCCTCCTATGCCTGTTCAACCCCCAGACTCTCCATCGGACGAGGAGTGGGCAAACCTGCTTGCCACAGTCAACAGCCGGGTTGAGGAGGAACGTCAGATCACCAGGACTGCAACCACCATCATGCCTGTTGCGGGGATCGCCGCAGCAGAGTCATTCCCTGGACCAGACCTCCAGCCGACGGAACCCGGATTGTCGTTGTCGGCAGTGTCGGAGTCCTGGACAGCAATAAAGCTCAAGCACAGGCAAGTTATCTCTCCTGTAGTTCATTTGCCTGTCATTGAGAGATCTTGTCTGGCTCTTGTGGAGGAGAGTCGGGTGCGGTTTCTGGCCGCACCTTGGCTCTCCTCTTCGGGTGCTGCCACTGCCGGCAACCCTAACCCTTCCTTATCTCCCATGCCTGTCGAGCCCTTCACTAGGAGGGAAACTACAACTACAACTTGAAAAAGTTGTAGCTACACAGCTGATAGACTACTTACAAGACAGTCAACTTCTTCATCCACATCAATTTGGTTTTAGACCAGGATACTCAACAGAAACAGCAAATTGTTGCCTTATTGAAAACGTCAAACAGTCCTTGGACAGGGGTAATGTGGTAGGAGCTGTTTTTCTAGATCTCAAAAAGGCTTTCGATACTGTAAACCACAGTTTGCTTTTATCCAAAATGGTATCTTTTAACTTCTCCCCAAATACATTAGAATGGTTTGCATCTTATCTCCAGAATAGAGAACAGTGTGTAAAAGTTCACCAGGATAAATCCTCATTTTTAAACAACCGCATGGGTATCCCACAAGGGTCCATTCTTGGTCCTTTACTTTTCAGCATTTTTATTAATGACTTGCCGTTACACTGCTCAGCTGCAACATGCCAACTTTATGCAGATGATGCAGTTATTTACACAGCTGCCAAGACTCCAGCACAGGCTGCAGATGTACTGTCTACAAGTATGGTTGATGTCCAAGAGTGGCTCCTCAAGAACCATCTATTGCTGAACCTTCAGAAAACAGTCTCAATGTGCTTTTCAATCAAAAAATGTAACCTGCAACATTTTAAAGTTAATATACATGATCATGACATCAGTTTAGCTACAGAATTCAAATACCTTGGCATTGTACTAGATCCTCAACTCAAATTTAATCTTCATATAAAGAAAATTTCAAAAACAGTAAAAAAAAAATCTGAACTGCTTTAAATTAATTAGATATTACATACCTTACGAAGCAGCTGCACTGTATATGCATTCTATGGTTTTTTCTCATATATCATACTGTTTGACAGTCTGGGCTCAAGCAGCCCCTTCCACAATAAGACATATAGGTTCATTATATAATCAAACCCTAAAAATCTTGGACAAAAAGCCCATTAGGTGGCATCACTGTAATGTTTTAAAAAAATACAACCTATTGAGTTTTGAGAGCTTCATTGACCTCTGTTTTCTGAAATTAACGTTCAAATGTTTCCATAAATCAGCACCCGAGCCACTTGCTGGTTTCATCCAAAGACAGGACAGCAGCAGAGCCACCAGGAGTTCTGTTAACAATAACTGTAAAATATTCCACCGCAGAACCACATTTGGACAAACAGCTTTCTCTATAAAGGGCAGTCACATCTGGAACACAATGCCAAATGAAATTAAAATAATAACCGACTTTAAAACATTCACTAAAAATGTTAAAAACTGGCTGAAAAATAAACAAGAATGTACTCATGTATGAATTATTTGTCTGCAAAGTGAGAGTGAATGAAAGGAAGGAATAAATGTGTTTGTTTATAGTGAGTGACGGAGGGAGGAAGGCCTGAAATAGGCAAATGTGAGTTATGTTATATGTGTTAAATGTGAGTCAGGCTGTTATATTTGTGTATTTATAATATTTATGTTAAAGGTGAGTCAGGCTGTTATATTTGTGTATTTATAATATTTATGTTAAAGGTGAGTCAGGCTGTTATATTTGTGTATTTATAATATTTATAATATTTATAATTGTGTATTTATAATTTTTCTGCATTGATGTATGTGGTTATTGTGTATATTTTTATCTTGATTCTTTTTTCTAAAGCCCATCCAGGGACAAGAGTTGCAAATTAGCTAATAACTATACACTCTATGTGCAACACATCAGATTGATTGTCTTTGATTAATTGTCTATGTTTATTGCACTGTCCCTGTCAAATAAACTAATCTACTAATCTACTACTACTAGGGTCACCGGAGAGGAGCTGCCACCACCAGGGTTGCCTACTGACAACGATGAGAGGCTGGCGGTCGCAGAGGAGGTCGACAGGGGCACAGCACCGGGTGAGACAACAAAGTCGACGCACCCCAAATCACCGGAGTCCTGGACGGCGGTGGAGCCCAAGTTTAGGCAAGTGTGCTCCATTGTGTCAGGACTGAATATGTCAATGTCACATTGCCCGACTCATCGCGAGGAGGGCCCGGGGCAGCTTGTAGTAGCCCTCGGGGTTGCCTCACCGGGCTCTGCCGCTGCCGGTGACACTTACCCGGTCTCTTTTTCTCTCCCTCCAGGTTCGGAGCCCCCTGCCAGGGTTGCTGGAGAGCAGCAGACTTCACCAGAAGCCACCGAGGATAGGGGTCCAGCGCCAGGTGGCACAAGGAGCACCACCTCCCTTGCTGGGGAGGCCACTGTGGAAATATGAGGCCCCCGATGGGGGTCACCGCTGGTGCAACTGTGCTCCAACCGGAGCCCATCGCGGTTGCAACCACGTCCCAGACCGGGACCACCGCGGGTGCAGCTGAGCCTCAGCTGGAGGTCACCGCAGGTGCTGCAGAGCCTCAGCCCGAGGTCACCACGGGTGCAGCAAGGCTCCCGCAGCAGTCCATCATGGGTGCAGCGGAGCCGGCCCAGCCAGGGTCCATTGTGGGTGCAGCAGAGCCAGCCCGGTTGGGGTCCACCGTGGATGCACCTGGGTCACTAAGGGCCCTGCAGGTTGCCTTGAGGACACCATGGTCCCCTTCTCCTCCCGATCCTAAGCCATGGGGAGTTCCCTCCTTTTGGTCCGGTCACCCACCAGCGAGTTTCCCAGTAGGCAGACTGCCTCCTGCCTCATCCCACCGGCCCTGGTGGATGAACAATGCTGGCTGGCTACCGGATGGATTGTCTCCCCGGGTCTGGTGGCCCTTGTTTTCCGGCAAACCATCAGATTCCATCCACCGGCCCTTCTGCCAGGCCTGGGACTCTAGGTGGTCTCCTGAGCCCCAACGCCCGTGGACTTGGGGAGGGGGGCATTACTGGTGAGCCCTGGGCAGGGCATTGTGTTCCCTCCTTCCTGTTCCCCCTACCTCCCACCCGGGTTTGTGTTGTTGGTTGCTGTTGCTCCTGTTGGGGGGGCGGGGGTCTCCATGATATTACCGTGGGTGTCTGGTATCCACCCCCTGGGGGGGAGGGGTCTGTCATGAACCGAGCTTGTGTTCTCATGCGGGTTTGGTTCTGATTGTTCTTGGTCATTTGTTGTGTTTTGTTTTCTCACCTGTGTGTTTATTTTTATGCTTGTGGCCACTGCTCTGGCCGGCGATCGTTAGGCAGCCGCTTGACCCACTTTCTGGTTGGTGCTGTCTAACATTCGCCGGTCCGAACATGCCCCCTCTCTCTGACAGTCAGCTGTTTGCCCCGGTATTTATCTTTCCCGCGCCTCGCCCAGGTGTTCCAAATTTGTTTGGCCAGTGGTGTTTGTACTTAAGCAGCTCTTTGCTAGTCAAACACCGCTGGACCATTATACAAGTCACACGATCGTTCTCCGTCGTATGACCATCACATTGTTGAAGGACTTTTGGTTTGTGCTTGCTGGTAGAATTGGACTTTTTGGACTGTTCCTGCTTGTGAGTAAATTGTTTAGCGTTTCTCTGTGTGGTATTGCTGCTACGCTTATCTGGTAGCGTTTCTCTCCACAGTTCTTCTGCTACGCTTAGGCTGTTGCCCAGTTTGCTGCCCTGAGTCAGCTGAGCTTCCTAGAGTCTTCCTCACTCTCCGGAGCACATTTGTTATTGCCTTATTTTTCTGTGGCCACGGTACACAGTGGTCTGCCCGCCATTCACTTTTGTGTCAGCCTTTTTGTGTATATTGTTACCTACCTGTTAGTCTCTATTTGTTTCATGTCAATAAATGTGTGTTTGGTGTAACCCCGCGTTTAAGTCCATCCTTCCTTCTCCTCCTCTGTGCGCTGTGGAAAAGCGCATGGGGAGTTTATGACATAACAGATCATGGACTAGCAGAGACTTGGGAGTTAAGAGACCTAATATTTAACAAACCGCATTTAATTTTTAAATTATGAGGAGGAAGAGATACCAAATCATTAAATTTAGAGACTTGATGTTTAATTTGAGTTTTGCCAGCTTTTTGTTTAATCATTTTGGGATGCTTATACATTATATTTTTATTAACTTTAGAGGGAGCAAACAATGATTCTCTGATGGGGAAGACAGGGGCTAAGTTGAGGGGTGGCGGATGAAGAGGAGCTACAGAGAGGCGTGTATTTATCAAGTTATGTTGTATTTGTCTTGGGTTATAATGTTTTGGGTAACGGGAGACAGACACAATCTCTGTGGGGTTATTAACTGAAGACTGATCTAAACAGAGAGAATTATTTGGAATAATAGGATTAATATGAGAAGTGGAAGCAAAAAAAAAGTGCTGGTTGGCAGGCCCAGGTACTTTGGGGTAAGTTAACACACCAGCCTTCAGTCACTGTACTAAAAAAACGCTGAATGGAATAAAACAGATTGTCCCTTAGAACCCGTGCACCAAGTCTATTTGGATGGATGCCATCTGGCCTCATAAATGATGGGCAGTTCCAGAACAGGTTGAAATTGTCTATGAAACCAATGCTAAAAGTAGGACATGTTGAACACAACCAGGTATTAAGGATGAGAGTTCTGCTGAAATAATTGCAACCTCTTCTAAAAGGCGCATGTAGCCCAGAAATAAGCACACGTCTGCTGCAGCTCATAAGAATGGATAGAAGGCTCCTGAAGTCTCTCTTTAAAATCTCTGACACTTCATCTGGGATGTTGTTGGGAATGGGAGGCAGAGCCTTCAGTTATCAAGCAACTCTCCTGTGGAATCAGCTGCCAATGTGGATTCGGGAGTCAGACTCGATCTCTGTTTTTAAGGTTAGGGTTAAAACCTACCTTTTTGATATAGCCTACAATTAGGGAGGGATCATGTGTTTCTGAACCCTCCCTTAGTTATGCTGCTAATAGGTTTAGTCAGCCGGGGGACCTCCAGTAATGCACTGGGCCTCACTCCTTTCCTCACTCTCTATGAAATATTTTTTTTTGCTGGTCATTAACATTTGTTTGTTCTCTCCCATAGATTGAGTCCCCATCGTGCTGTTTGCTCTCTACATGTCTGTTCTTTTCATCTTCTCTGTCCCCTCACCCCCCAGCCAGTCGCAGCAGATGACTGCCCCTCCCTGAGCCTGGTTCTGCTGGAGGTTTCTTCCTGTTAAAAGGGAGTTTTTCCTCTCCACCGTCGCCAAGTGCTTGCTCACAGGGGATCACCTGATTGCTGGGGTCTTTCTGCAACTGTGGGGGTTCCCCCCTACAGTTGATAGTGCTATGAGATGACTGTTGTTGTGAAATGGCGCTATATAAATAAAGTTGAATTGAATTGAATTGAATGTTGTTGCATCCAACATGCACAATGACAGTTTTAGCGTGGGGGCATTCATTTAATAGGTCAGGGGTAAGAGCCTCGATGTCTGACACTTAAGCCCCAGGAAAAAAATTTGTAACACAGTACCTGCTTCTGATGTTCCTCATTATTGAATCACTGATTACCAGCGTCGTCTGGGGGGGGCTTTGTCGGTGGCTTATAAAATGGTGAATAATTTTGCCGTTGTTGCTGCAGTGGCAGTGGGGAGCCGATGCAGGGTTGATGAGGGTGGATGTGCTCTCTTCTTTTTGGAGCTGGTGTATAGTTTGGCACACCTAAGGTAGTTTTGATCTGGGGCTTGCAGGTTTGGGCCACTGCTGAAGGAGGAAGGGCGGCCAAGGGAGGAAGATTGATGTCCAGGTGGGCGAAATCTTCCAGGGAAAGGATATCAAATCTATTTTTCAGCAAAAGGGGAAGGGAGGAGACGCGGCCATGTCTGGTCAATCTCCGACATAAGCTATTTGGCCCAACCATGGTCCAGGGCGTGCATTGAGGCTGTGAAGAACCACCCGGGGCTTTGGTTTTAGCTTCGAGCTGAAGCCAGTGTTTGTTGCTGGGGTCCTGGAAAGCTGAGATGACCGGAGCAGGGGTGGAAGTGGATGGTGATGTGCTAATTTCACCCAGGTAAGTGGTCGTCTCTGCTAGCTGCGAGTCCATCACTGGGGTCGATGCCCATCCAAAAATAATAGTGTCCAGGTGGTTTTCAGCCTCCCGAATCTTATAGAGGTTAGAGAGTCTCAATTCCAACTCAAACCATCTTAGAGAGGGAAACACAGCTGACACAAGTCGGGGAAGGAGCCATGGTTTTCCAGGCCAGAAGTGGCTAGCTAACTAGCTAAAACAGGTTAGCCTAACCCGGTGAACAGCCCTGCCCGGGGTCTGATTCACCTATGAGCCTGTCTGGGCTGTTGTATTTACTAAGCTAACATTAAGTAAAAAGTTAATATCAGTAAAAGAGATAAAGAGATAAAAATTTAAAACGGAGGTATTACAACAAACAAAAACAGACAAGATAATGCTTTGACAGCATTGTGACATTTTACAAACAGATACCCACAGATGCGTACTAGTTACTATTTTACAGACATGGGGCGGATCATAGAGCAGAGGGTAAAAGATATTTACTTGTTTGTGTCGACCCCTTTTCAAGGTGGGTAGAAGCCACCCCCACAAAGAAAGAGAAGGGGAAGGAAGTAATCAAGTGGCTCACAAGAGAAATCATTCTGAGATTTGGAATACCTGAAGTGATAAGATCAGACAATGGTACCCATTTCTCTAACGAGGACCTACAACAGGTCGAAAGAATGTTTTGAATCAAACATAAGCTTGGCGCTGTTTACCGCCCTTCTTCACAGGGGTTGGTAGAAAGGCCAAATAGAACAATTAAGGAAGGATTGGCCAAAGTCTGCGCAGACACAAAACTAACCTGGGTTGAAGCTCTACCTATTGTATTGTTCAACCTCAAGTCCACCCCAAATGTCACACTGAATGTCAGCCCACATGAGATCTTGACAGGAAGGAAGATGCCTTGCACATTTACTACTGCACCCACTGACTCACCACCTGTGCTATTGCAACATGAAAACTTGAGTATGTCATCCAACTGAATAACACTGCCATGTGTATCTCTCAACAGGTGACAGGGATCCTCACCAAGGAACAGGACCATGACACGTCACCTGTGGAGGTGGGCGATTGGATCTTGAGGAAAGTAAACAAGCTCAACTGGTTTTCCCCTCGGTGGAAAGGACCATATAAAGTGAGCAAGGTAACATCACATTGTGTAAAGGTGTGGTTGACAAAAGACAGATTGAGTAATTGGATCCACAAGACTCACTGTACACCATCTAGAGACCCAACAGATAGGACACTGACAGACGTAAGGACAGACTTAGCCGAGGCACAAGGTAAAGATGACAAAGCCTCACCCAAATTTAAAGGATCTGAGACAAAAAGGGGAGACAGGAACTCGTGACCACCTTTGCATAAGACGAACTACGTGTTGGGAAGGATGGAAACATAGTTGGACAGACATATTAACTGCAATAGTAATAATTACTATCTTAGCCATTTTCCCGTATTTATGGTTAAAAGGTCAACAACTAAAGGAACACCGACTTGACAAGAAGGCCGCAGCACCGAGTGTACCCACGTTAACTTTCCAACAAGGAAATACATAAACCATTCAGATTGACTTTTGCGACATAGCTTACTGTGAAGAATGGGCAGATCAGAGACAGTTACAGTGGGCAGACAAATACATTTGTGTTATTATTAAAGGAGCTAATGGGTGGGGTGATAACTGTCAGAAATGGGATTGGGTAGGATTGAACACCCGAACTAAGTCCTGGAGGTATACCCCATGGGAAGCACAACGAGTCTGTAATGGGCAAAACCTCTTACAACGAATGTCACTGTAAAAAGGGACACCCCCCAGAGATTGTAAACCTTGAAAGTGCAACCCCATTTTTATTACATTAAAAACCCCATGCATTTCGGATGCTGGCACTTTTGTACTAGGAGCTTGGGTGTCTGGGACAGACCCATTGGGGTATTTCTACCTATGAATTAAGGGAGACCCAAGTAAGGATCAGAATTATGAGTGGCAGAAGATTAAGGATAGACACGGGAAAGAGAAAAAGGTTACCATCCTAACTCCACAGAAGATAACTGTTACTAAAACGATAGAAATTGAGACTGGGTTTACATAAAAGAATTATTGGTTCGACTGGGTAAGTAATGCTGCTAAATCTGTAACCAAAGATGATTGTATTGTCTGTTCCTCTTCTCGTCCAGTGCTTTTAACTGTACCATCATTGTTCTCCTACAATGAAACTTATTGTATGATGAATTTGCACATGACTGAACATCCTGAGTCTAACTGTAAATATTTAGAAACCCCGTACCAATTGGTGCCACAAGGAACAAATCCACCTATCTTTACTCCCATAAAAAATAACTACACCTGTATTACTAAATACAAACCCACCGGACACTCAGTAGGATGCTTACCAGATGGCTGGTGTGCGGAAATAATACATGCCATGACATGGGCAAATGCCACCAATCTTAAATATGCCCGTTTGGACCTTTATTGGTACTGTGGAGGTTATAAACTAAGGAACACCCTTCCCCACGACTGGTCAGGCACCTGCACATGGTATCCTTAATAGCACTCGTTAAGGTAATTTCCGCATCCGTGTCGGATAGCAACCTATGGCAGCAAGCCCAATTTGATCCACTGTCAAGTACTATGAGAAATAGGATTGGTAGAAGTGCAACTAACCCTTCTGATCTTTACGCAGGCTCTCCTACATACATAGATGCTATAGGGATACCCAGAGGTGTTCCTGACCAATATAAATTGGTAGACCAAGTGGCATCTGGATTTGATGTGATGTTCCACTATATTGGTCCAATAATTACCACTAGTAAGAATGTAGATTACATTAATTATATCCATTTCAATGTGCAAAGGCTCAACAATACAATACTAGAGATGCTGTTACTGGTCAACATGAGCAATTGGCCACAACTTCCCTAATGACGTATCAGAACAGGATGGCATTGGATTTTCTGTTGGCTGAAAAGGATGGTGTATGCTCTGTTTGCACAGGATTGCTGCGTTTTTATCCCCAACAATACGGCTCCAGACAGGTCTATAACGCTTGCATTATCAGGTCTAAAAACCCTGTCTGAGGAATTGGCAGAACACTCAGGCATTAACAATCTGCTAGGAAATTGGCTAGATCGAACATTTGGTAAATGGAAAACCTTGGTCATGTCTATATTTATATCACTGGTAGGAGCAGTGACTAATCTCACCTTATGTGGATGCTGCTGCATACCCTGTATTCATCACTTTTGTCTAAAATGCATCACCACTGCAATTAATGAAAAATTCCCTGTTCCACCTGATTATCAGATGGTGCAGTACCAAGAGGAGGTAGTCCCATTGATTTCCCTCTCTGAGCCCAGAGAAGGACAAGGCGAAGATCCCAAGATGGAAGATGATGATGAAGAAGACCGTTGTGCTATTACTGATTATTTGTAAACATGATATGCTACTGATAATACATAAATCCTATATAGCTTACAACACACATGTAGGGGTGTGAGACTTATAGTATTCTTGCGTTATTATTCACATCATGCTAATTGCGGTCATGTAGTCAGAAAAACTGTGAAGGTCAGAAGCTCTGTTGTACGGCAGGTTTCGAAGCCCAGATACAAAATACATGGACAAGAATATCTCCTGATTTAGAATGATTTTGCTTGCCATTTATTTACATTGACACATTACATACAAAGCTTTTTTGCATATACATATTGTTACATCATTTATCATGCTTGTACAATGAAGAACGCTTGCTGCTCTAGAACTGCAATGAAGACCAGCTTACACATATTTGCAAACACATAGGCCTCATTACCCAGCTCACTTATCATAGTCAAACCGCTGCTTGTCCTTTCCAATGAAGACCAGCTTTCATATAGTTAGCAAACATACATTCATAGCCTAATGGGTGATAACTTACAATAGTAACACAACAGCATAATGTCAACTAGGGATGTAGTGAATAAGGATAAAAAAAAAACAAACAGCATTATGGTGAATGACTGCACAGGCTCCAGCCATTGCAGTGGCAACCCCTACCCCACACAAAGGGGGTGTGGAAGGGGTGCATACAGGGGAGGCATGAGACTAGCATCAGACCCACCAAGTGACGTCTGCCTGTGGTGTGGTGAAAGAAGCCATTGAGGTTGTGGTTGTAGAGCTCCATCTACTGGCAGAGGAACTGTCTGGACGAACTACAGTTAGGCCCAAAAATATTTGGACAGTGACACAAGTTTTGTTATTTTAGCTGTTTACGAAAACATATTCAGGATACAATTATATAATCAATATGGGCTTAAAGTGCAGACTCTCAGCTGTAATTTGAGAGTATTCACATCCAAATTGGAGCAAGGGTTTAGGAATTACAGCTCTTTAATACATAGCCGCCTCTTTTTCAAGGGACCAAAAGTAATTGGACAATTGACTTAGAAGGCTGCAAAAAAACAAAACAAAACAAGGCTGCATGGGCTCTTCCCTCGTTAACCTGTCATCAGTTAAGCAGTTAAAAGGTCTGGAGTTGATTCCAGGTGTGGCGTTTGCATTTGGAAGCTGTTGCTGTGAACACACAACATGCGGTCAAAGGAGCTCTCAATGGAGGTGAAACAGACCATCTTGAGGCTGAAAAAAAAGAAGAAATCCATCAGAGAGATAGCAGAAATGTTAGGAGTGGCCAAATCAACAGTTTGGTACATTCTGAGAAAAAAGAGTGCACTGGTGAGCTTGGGAACTCAAAAAGGCTTGGACGTCCACGGAAGACAACAGTGGTGGATGATCACAGAATCCTTTCCATGGTGAAGAACAACCCTTCACAACCTCCACTCAAGTGAAGAACACTCTCCAGGAAGTAGGTGTATCAGTATCTAAGTCTACCATAAAGAGAAGACTTCATGAGAGTAAATACAAAGGATTCACCACAAGGTGCAAACACGGGAATCAGCCTCAAAAATAGAAAGGCCAGAATTGACTTTGCCAAAAAACACCTGAAGAAGCGAGCCCAGTTTTGGAACAGCATTCTTTGGACAGATGAGACTAAGATCAACCTGTACCAGAACGATGGGAAGAAGAAAGTTTGGAGAAGAATTGGAACAGCTCATGATCCAAAGCAGTACATCTTCTGTAAAACATGGTGGAGGCAGTGTGATGGCATGGGCATACATAGTTTCCAATGGCACTGGGTCACTTGTGTTTATTGATGATATGACAAAAGACAGAAGCAACCGGAAGAATTCTGAAGTGTATAGGGATATACTTTCTGCTCAGATTCAGCCAAATGCAGCAAAGTTGATTGGATGGCACTTCACCAATGATCCAAAACATACCGCAAAAGCAACCCAGGAGTTTTTTTTAAAGCAACCTGACTCCCAGTGACTTTGGGTGAAGGGGATAAAGGCTGAAAGGGATGCATTGTTACTTGGGATTAAAATACAATGTTACTGTGTGCTTTGATGTCCTGGGGTATAAAAGGGACGAATGTCTGGAGTTCACTCTCTTTCTGTTCTGCTGATGTTGGAGAATGTGAATAAACCTGACTTGTGAGATAAACTCAGCCTCATCATTTTCACATCCTCTACACTGGTGACCCTAAGACGTATCATGAGTGGAAGAAATTCCCCCGAGCCAGACTCGACAGGAGCCAGCCAAGCTAATGGAGCCACAGTCCAGCTGCCAGACTTCTGGCAGAACAATCCACGCTCCTGGTTTAATGCGGTTGAGGCGCAGTTCATCCTCCGGGGGATTTTGGTAGACGCCACAAAGTTCTACCATGTGGTTGCAAAACTGGACAACCACACAGCCCAGCATGTGGAGAGCCTAATCAACCAGCCGCCGGACACCGACAAGTACGACGCGTTGAAGGCTGCACTCGTCTGGCGCTTCACCCCCTCGGTGGAGGAGCGAGCAGAGGGGCTCCTGGCGCTGACTGAATTTGAAAGCGACAGGCCCGCGGACCTTATGGAGAAGCTCTTGAGGTTGAAGGACTCTGACGATGATCACTTCATCTTCACCCACCTCTTCCTCAGGACTCTACCGTCAGCGGTGAGAGCGACCCTGGCCAGTTCGCCACTGTTGGCCCAACGGGACTACCACGCGCTGGGCCAGGAGGCGCAACGACTCGTCAACGCCACCAAACGGCGCGTGGCCATGGCCGCGGCAGTGGAGCTCGGCGCGGCGTCCAGAGATGGCAGGGAGCCGGAGACAGCAGTGCCAGACTCACCGACGACGGCGGCGGCAAGGGCCAAGAAACACGGATCAGACGACGTCCTTTGTTTCTACCATCGCCGTTTCGCAGAGAGGGCACGCAAATGTGTACCACCGTGCCAGTTTGGGCATTCGGGAAACGCCAAGACCGGGAGTCGGTAGCAGCTGCGACCCTCGGGGAGGAGAACAAGCTGCTTTATTTGTTGGACGCCTGCTCGGGGAGGCATTTCCTCGTGGACACGGGCTCCCAGCTGAGTTTCATCACACCTTCCTACGCAGACAGGCTAACAGGTTCCAAAGGTCCCCGGGTGACAGCAGCGAACGGCTCGGAGATTAAGACCTTTGGTGAGAAGACTCTGCTTCTGTCTCTGCAGGGCCGTTCATTTGAGTGGACTTTTATCATAGCAGCAGTGAATTTCAATATGTTAGGGGCTGATTTTCTGTGCTCACATGGGTTGTTGGTTGATCTTGCTAACAGGTGCCTGGTTAATGCACTCTCTTTTTATTCTATCCCCTGTACAGCTCGAGTGGCCCCGCCAACAGCACAAGCCAACGTCACAGCCGCAGGGGGTAAGTTCCACACACTGCTCACTCAGTTCCCAGCACTCACGGTCCCAACATTTTCGGCAGCCGTGGCTAAACACGGGGTGGAACATTTTATTACTACCACTGGACAGCCCGTTTTTGCAAAAGCTCGGCGCTTGGATTCAGCTAAACTGACCATAGCGCGCGAGGAGTTCGCCAACCTGGAAAAGTTGGGCATCATCAGGCGTTCGAAAAGCCCATGGGCTTCACCGCTGCACATGGTCCCGAAAGCTGATGGCTCGTGGCTACCTTGCGGAGATTTCTGCAGGTTGAACAACGCTACAGCGCACGACCGCTACCCAATCCCGCATATCCAAGATTTTTCAGTTCATTTGGCGGGGGCGCGCGTTTTTTCTAAGATAGACTTGGTTCGCGGTTACCACCAGGTCCCAGTGCGTGCTGAGGACATACCCAAAACAGCAGTAATAACTCCGCTCGGTCTATTCAAGTTTTTGCGCATGCCGTTTGGCCTTAAAGGCGCGGCGCAGACGTTCCAACGCATGATGGACGCAGTGTTGCGCAATCTCCCCTTCGTGTTCGTCTACCTGGACGACATATTGGTAGCCAGCACGTCCGAAGACGAAGACGAAAACCACCTCACGGCAGTTTTCCGGAGGTTGGGGGAGCACGGGTTAATAATCAACCCAGCGAAGTGCCAGTTCGGGGTGGCGCAGATTGATTTTTTGGGGCATCGCGTCTCTCCAGAAGGGGCGGTTCCTCTGCCTGACAAAGTGCGCGCAGTAACAAATTTTCCCCAGCCACAAACGGTCAAAGCATTACAGGAGTTTTTGGGAATGGTGAATTTTTATAACCGTTTCGTCCCCCGTGCAACGCAGCTCATGCAACCATTGTATGCTGCACTAAAAAAACAAAAACCCACAAATAAAATCGAATGGTCTCCGGAGCGAGAGCGAGCATTCTCGGAAGTCAAAACAGCACTGGCAAACGCTGCGTTGTTAGCACATCCAGACCCAACGGCCCGCATAGACCACACAGACCCGCATAGCGCTCACTACTGACGCATCAGATGTGGCCATAGGGGCGGTCGTGGAGCAGCATGTAGCCGGGGTTTGGCAACCGCTAGCCTTTTTCAGCAGGACCTTGCGCGATAGTGAACGAAAATACAGCGCATTCGACAGGGAGTTGTTAGCTCTCCACTTGGCCATTCGCCACTTCCAGTTCTGGCTAGAGGGACGCCATTTCACCGTGTTCCTTGACCACAAGCCGCTGACTTACGCGATGGCCAAGGTTTCAGAACCGTGGTCAGGCCGGCAGCAGAGACAGCTGGCCGCGATCTCAGAGTTTACTACCGATATCCAGCATGTGGCGGGTAAACGTAATGTAGTGGCAGACTGTCTCTCGCGCGCCACCGCGGCTCCAGTCCGCGTAGGGGTAGATTTTGCAGCCATGGCCGCGGATCAGGTTAGCGACGCGGAAGTGCGTGCGGTCCCAGTCCACGTAGGGATAGATTATGCAGCCATGGCTGCGGATCAAGTTAGTGACGCAGACGTGTGCGCGCTCCAGTCTGGACCAACAGGGTTAAGGTTGGAGAACAGGGCGCTGCAAGACGGTATGCCCCCCCTAATCTGCGATGTCTCCACTGGGCGACCGCGTCCTGTGGTACCGGCCGCGTGGCGCCGCCACATTTTTGACTCGATTCATTCTCTGGCGCACCCAGGAGTGCGTGCGTCGGTCAAAATGGTGGGAGAGAAATTTGTATGGCCGAGCCTGCGCAAACAAGTTAGAGAGTGGGCAGCAGCCTGCACGGCCTGCCAACGAGCCAAGGTACACAGACACACAAGAGCTCCATTGGAGCCGTTTCACATCCCGGCTAAGAGGTTCGATCATGTTCACGTGGACCTTGTAGGCCCCCTTCCGCCGTCACAGGGGTGCACACACCTTCTGACAATGGTGGACCGCACCACCCGCTGGCCGGAAGTGGTCCCACTGGCGTCAACCACAGCCGAGGAGGTGGCGCGCGTGCTTTTAACAGCATGGGTAGCGCGTTTTGGAGTCCCGTCAGACGTTACGTCCGACAGAGGCCCTCAATTTGTTTCCGAACTTTGGTCAGCAATGGCCCGCAGCCTGGGGGTGACGATTCACCGCACAACCGCGTACAATCCGCAGGCTAACGGGTTATGCGAACGTTTTCACAGGTCATTGAAGGCGGCCCTCAGAGCGTCGCTTACGGATGCAAATTGGGTGGACAGGCTACCGTGTGTCTTGACGGCCGCTGGGCCGTCATCTCTCTCATCAGCTCCAGCTGCGCACAGACCAGCAGGTGTTAATCAGCGGCTATTAAAAGCCAGCGTTTTTGACAGCCCGGCACGGAGTCGTCTGTCTACCTCGACCGAGTATGAGCCAGAGCTTCGTTTCACAGCCAAGTCAAGAATGCCACGACAAGACCCACCACGTAAGAAAACCATTTGCTTTTCAACGCCAAACCTTTACCCCTGGACCTCCCAGGCGGCGGACCGGTATCTCCAACTGACGGAGAATTACCCTCTCCTCCCTGGAGCTCCTCCTTGCCATCGCTACTTCAGGAACTCTCATCACCACAGCTGCAGGTACTGTTACTCTCTCAGCCACAGGAGCCACAGGAGCCACTATCACCACGGTTACAGACATTATCACCTCCACGGCTACGGGAACAGTCACCGTCACAGCTGCCAGTGCAATCATTGCTCTTGCCACAATCACCTCCACGGTTACAGGAGTTATCACCATCACAGCCTCAAGCACCAGCACCACCACAGCTCACGGACATCGGGGAACAGCAAGATACAATCAGTGACAACCTCAAGTAAGCTTCACACCTGTACTTGTCCTTTTGTGCTGAACAGCCTTAACGGTTTCTGCTTGTGTGTTCCAGGGTTGCCAGGTCGTCATCTGTATCGCTCAGCTCCGGTGACCAGGCCACTATATCTGCACTCACACTTGCACTACACTCACTCTCACTTAACAATAAAGAATAACTATTTGTATCTGCCCGTGTCTGTGTCTGTCTCTTGGGTCTTGAAACATGTCACCGTGGGTTTTATTGGGGTTGCGTTCTGCACCTAAACAGGATTTAGAAGCCTCCCCGGCTGAGCTAGTTTTTGCGCAGCCACTTCGGCTGCCTGGGGAGTTTCTCCCAGACAATCCTGCGCCAGAATGTTCCCCGGTTCAGCGGTTGCAGAGCGGCACGGAATCGGGCACGCTGCCTGGCCCCGTTCACCACACTTTTCCGCGCGTTTTTGTGCCTAAGGCTTTAAAAAATGCGGAGTTTGTTTTTGTCAGACACGATGCCCATCGCCCACCGTTGCGACCTCCTTACGACGGACCATTTAGAGTGCTGGAAACAGGGGATAAGCATTTTTTGCTAGATTTGGGGGGCAGAAAAGAAAAGATTGGCATAAACAGGCTCAAACCCGCTTTTGTGTTGGCTGACGAGGATGTGCTCTTGGCCAGGGCTCCTCAGCGCGGCAGACCCCCTAGGGATCATTTCCCTGAACACCCACAGGGATTGACTAACAGTTCTCATCCTCAGACAGCAGCTCCCCAGCGGGATGGCGCCGCGGAAGTGTTGAAGCCTGCTTACAGCAGATACGGGAGGAGACTGAGACCCAAGCAGCACGTGGACTGATGTGTAATGATTCTATCATGACGTGCAGACTGTTATTACGTTGTTCCATCTTAGACGTTTGGGGGGGGGTCATGTGGGACACATATGTGGGTTTCGTATGCACAAATGTATATAACTTGATGCTTCATATGTATACCACTATACAGTATGCTTACTGTGTGCTTCACGTCTCAGAGGAACAAAGGACTGAGCCTCCTGGGAGATAACAGGAAGATGTGAAATGTGGTCTTTGATATGCAAAGAGATGGCCTTGGGGAGATTTCCTGACTCCCAGTGACTTTGGGTGAAGGGGATAAAGGCTGAAAGGGATGCATTGTTACTTGGGATTAAAATACAATGTTACTGTGTGCTTTGATGTCCTGGGGTATAAAAGGGACGAATGTCTGGAGTTCACTCTCTTTCTGTTCTGCTGATGTTGGAGAATGTGAATAAACCTGACTTGTGAGATAAACTCAGCCTCGTCATTTTCACATCCTCTACAATTTGTCCAATTACTTTTGAGCCCCTGAAATGAGGAGCGTTTGTATAAAAATAGCTACAATTCCTACATATTTAATCATATATTTTTGTTCAACTCCTTGGATTAAACCTTAAAGTCTGCACTTCAATTCCGTTGTAGTTGTTTCATTTCAAAACCAATGTGGTGGCATGCAGAGCCCAAATCATGAAGATTGTGTCACTGTCCAAATATTTCTGGGCCTAACTGTATGTACCCACCTCACCTCCAGCAGGGCTCCCAACCACAGCATGCATGATAGGAGACAAGACTTGTGGAGTTATGGTAGACATAGGAGCTCGCTTTTCATCAATATCAACTTCTCTACCCCTGTCTACTAATTGTGCATCAGTGGTTGGCATCTGGACCCCGAAGCGTTTCCCTTTCTCGGTGCCACTGAACTGTTCACTGGCGGGACTGGATTTTGTCCCCTCTTTTCTGTGTTCTCCAGACTGTCCTATGGACCTTCTGGGAGGAGATGTGCTTTTGAAGGTGAGGGTACACATCTGTTTTGCTTCCGCTGGGACTGTTGTGTGTCTACCAGATGGGACTATGCTCCGGCACACATCAGATTTGTCTATTTCCCAGAATGCTCCACAGCTGCAAATATAGGAAGCCAACACAGAGGAAGATCACACCTCTTTTGAAACTGTGCAGTAGTTGCAGCTGAATGATGTGAGCCCTGACAAAAACCAACTGGTGGACAAATATATTCCATGGGCTCCATGGATTGGCTCTGTTTGGCCTTGTGACCCCCCACATGATCCACTCCACTGCGCAATGAACTCTGGAACCGTATGATGGTCAGTGGGAGACTTTGGTGGGGGTACAGGACTAGGTGTCCAAAGACATTTATGCGGTCCACAAGGAGTTGCTTCTGCGGTTCATCTGGACAAAGACTTGTTGCTTCTGTATGCCCTCTCAGACACTGCTGCACCCCATGTCATGCTGGGGGTGTCTGCAGGAGAAGAGGCAAGGGCGCTGGGACCAATGGTGAAAACCTGTCTTAGGTTGACTGACTGTGTTGGAACACAATGTAGGGACCTGCATTATTCACCATATGCTGATTGCTATCGCATCTCATACAATATACAGTATGGTTGACATAATAAAATCATGTCAAAAGGGGGAAATGAAAGGCTAAAAATGAAAGGCTAAATTGACAAAATAATAATTGTGTAGGTAATTTCCTATTATGCTTTGTACATATTTTGTTTGTGTTCTTATGAATAAATATGTCAAAAGTGTTAAACCATAATCATTGTTAAACCATAATCTGATAAACAGTAACAAGGTGTAGTCAAAGGGCTCTATTCATTCCATCAGTCAGGTCTGTTGCAGTAGAGACGCACCCACGCCAACATTCACACATTTTCTTCATAATACATTCCAGTAAACATTACACGTGAACAGAGGATGGCCTGTTCATGCGAGAAGTAAGCTGGCTAATCAGACAGTTGCGACCAAGGCCATCATACTGTACGGGGCAGCAGCCCAAGAAGATAAATGTACGATGCATCCAGAAGTCGGGACTTACTCTGACTGAGTTCCTGCGAGAGCGGCCCGTTCATTTAGGTCAGTTCGCCTTGCAAACTATGTGTGGTGAAATGTTTTGTCAAGTGAACGCAAGGCTGATTTGACTGTTCGTTGCCATCCAAAATGGCAGTAAAACAAAAGACACGTGGCCCGTGTGACATCAGTGTAACTCCTCTATCCACCTTATTGTGAGGCCCCATGATTCCTTGCATGAATTATGGTAGCAACTTCCGATACTACTTTAGAACATATTGTTGTCACTGAAACGGGACACTTTTCCTTGCTAAAAAACAATGACTTCGGCATTAAAAATGCAGGAACACAGCCTTTTGCACCTCAAAAACAGTAATATAATCATACCACATGCCACGACTATGGAGGGATGAGAAGATGACCTTATGACACTTTACCCCAGTTGCTCCTGGTGGGTCTGGACAGTGCCATGTTGGGCAGCTATGCTGCCATCAGTGTGTGATTGTGTGTGTGAATGGGTGGATAGCAGGATCTGTAAAGCACTTTGGTCATCTAGTGATGAGAATAAAAGCGCTGTATAAGTGAATGCCATTTTAAAAAGTCACCAGTAGCGCCATTAGTTAACTCTGCTGCTAACATGCTAATGCTGTAAACAAGTAAAAGCTCTGATATCAATGTCTCCACCGCAATAAAGCCAGCTGCATTTTGTTAAAATATATTGGACATATTAAAATTTACCTCAGAGCAGACGGAGAGTCTCGTCAGAGCCATAAAGAACCACAACACCGTGCTTGGGCGTTTTAAATTTGGGGTAAAACAACATATCTGTGACATTCATACAAGTGAAAACATACCTGGCTCTTGTCTTGGTGTCTGTACCATCAATCACATGAACAATCCTTTAGTTTTCAGTGCATGATCTACTCATTGCTGTTGAAGCCACAGATTTAGCTGTGCTTATCTGTGAGGAGCCTCACACCACAAACAGCAGCAAATACCAGAACTATGCAAAAACATTCAAAAATACAAAAACTACAAGTGCTGAAATTAGCTGCCACTTGAGTGCAAAACACGTATGTGGACTATACATTAAAATGAATTTGAAAAACTTTTAAAAATGCTGTTTTAAATGCCTCTGCTACTCCACTCTAACTGTCGGATGTAACACCTAGGTTGTGGAGAGTGTAAATAACGAGACTGATTCATGTAGCAGATGACTTCATTCACTCATCAGTCATACACAGAAAAAGCATGTCTCAGTACACCATGGGTTTTCCTTTTATCCCAACCGCTTATCTCATATTTGCATAACATTACACATCAGAATACATTCATCCTTTCTCACCCCAGCTCCTTCTTCCTGCGATCTCACCATGATCTCCCTAGCTATTGTCCTCCTCTGTTTACCCTCTGTATCCAGTCTGAGATGATTAACCCAGTCTCTACACCTCTCTACACCGCCCCCCCCAGAATCTCAGACAGAGTTTCAGTCCTCACGTCCTTTTGGCTTCAGTCTCCTCCCATATCTGCTGTAACAGGGGTTTACCGCCTCTGCGGCGCTGCTGTGCCAGTGGGGGGCTCCTGGGGGGGTGTCTGTCTGCGGGTGGGCCATGGCGAGGGGGGAGGAAACTTCGATTTGCCCGTGTGGCTGCTCTGATGAATCGTTTACCTGGGGAGTTCTCAGTGGGGGTCTTCCACGCCGAGGGGCCCGAGCCAACAGCACTTGCTCGTCCTCCACTACAAAGGCGGGCTTAAGTCTGTCTATGCATATTTTCTCCCGACGACCCCCCAAGTCTAACTAAAAATGTTTGTCCCCTGTTTCCAGCACTCTGAACGGGCCATTGTAGGGTGGGCGCAACGGAGGGCGGTGGGCATCATGCCTGACAAACACAAACGCCGCGTTCTTTTTGGCACAAAAGCGCGTGGAAAACAGAGGTGGGCCGGGCCCGGCAGCGTGCCTGTGTCTGCACTATGCTGCAAACGCTGAGACGGGCAGCTGTCCGGCGCGGGATTATCTGGCAAAAATTCCCCAGGCAGCCACAGTGGTTGAGAAAAAACAAGCTCTGCCGGGGAAGCCTCCAAATCCTCTTTTGGTGCGGAACGCAACCCCAATAAAACCCACGGCAACTGGTCTACCCAATTTGCGTCCGTCAGCGAAGCCCTGAGCGCTGCTTTCAGTGACCTATGAAAACGCTCACATAACCCATTGGCCTGTGGGTTGTAGACGGTTGTGCGATGAATTGCAACCCCCAGGCTGCGGGCCATCACGGACCAGAGGTCGGAAACAAACTGAGGGCCCCTATCAGACGTGATGTCCGACAGGATTCCAAAACGCGCCACCCATGTCGTCAAAAAAGCGTGCGCCACGTCTGCAGACGTGGTTGCCGCCAGCGGGACTGCTTCTGGCCAGCGTGTGGTGCGGTCCACCACTGTCAGAAGGTGCGTGCACCCCTGTGATGGCGGGAGGGGGCCCACGAGGTCCACGTGAACATGATCGAACCTCTTAGCTGGTATACGAAACGGTTCCAAAGGAGCCTTCGTGTGTCTGTGTACTTTGGCTCATTGGCACGCTGCGCAGGCTGCAGCCCACTCTTTCACTTGTTTGCGCAGGCCTGGCCACACGAGCTTCACTCCCAATATTTTGACTGACGCGCGCACTCCTGGGTGCACCAGAGCGTGAACTGACTCAAACACGCGGCGGCGCCACGCGACTGGGACCTTGGGGCGTGGGCGTCCCGTGGAGACGTCGCAGATTAGGGGGGGCTTGCCGTCTTGCAGTACTCTGCTCTCCAGCCATAACCCTGTTGGTCCAGACTGGAGTGCGCACACGTCCGTATCGCTAATCTGCTCTGCGGCCATGGCTGTATAATCTATCCCCACGCAGACCGGGGCCACTACTGCGCGCAAGAGGCAGTCCGCCACCACATTCAGTTTACCCGACACATGCTGAATATCGGTCGTAAACTCCGAGATCGCGGCCAGCTCTCTCTGCTGCCGGTCCGACCATGGTTCCGAAACCTTGGCCATCGCGAACGTCAGCGGCCTGTGGTCCACGAATGCGGTGAAGCTGCACCCTTCCAGCCAGAACTGGAAGTAGCGTATGGCCAGGTGGAGAGCCAGCAACTCTCTGTCGAACGCACTGTATTGACGCTCACTGTCGCGCAAAGCCCTGCTGAAAAAAGCAAACGGCTGCCAAGAACCGGCGACATGTTGCTCCACAACGGCCCCTATGGCCACGTCCGAGGCATCGGTAGTGAGCACAATCTGGGCCGCCGGGTCTAGGTGCGCCAACAGTGCGGCGTTTGCCAGGGCTGTTTTAACCTCAGAGAACGCCTGCTCTCGCTCCGGAGTCCATTCGACTCTTATCCGCGGGTTTCGGTCTCTTAAGCATGGCATACTAACTACTAACTAACTAACCTGCACTTATATAGCGCTTTTCTAGTCACAAAGACCACTCAAAGCGCATACAATGACTGCATGAGTTGAGCTGTGCGGGGGAGGAACCGGTTATAAAAGTTAACCATCCCCAAAAATTCTTGCAGCGCCCTGACCGTCTAAGGCCGGGGAAAATTCGCCATGGTGCGCACTTTGTCGGGCAAGGGTATCGCTCCCTCCGGTGAGACGCGGTGCCCCCAAAAAATCAGTCTCCGTCACACCGAACTGGTATTTTGCCGGGTTGATTATTAACCCGTGCTCCTCCAACCTCTGGAAAACCGTCATGAGGTGGGTTATGTGTTCGTCCTCGGACACACTGGCCACCAGGATATCATCCAGGTAGACGAACACAAACGGGAGATCGCGCAACACCGCATCCATCATGTGCTGGAATGTCTGTGCCGCTCCTTTTTTTTTTCCACAATATCTTTATTGAACCTTTTTTTTTTTAACAAACATGACACACACAATCAAACACTAACACTAAAGTACTACAAAAAAAAATGTACTAAGAACACCAACAACCACCGACAAAATCAAGTCTTCAACAATGCTCCTCTGTTTAGTCTAGACAATCCATTACATAAGTATACATATTATGTTCACCAGTTTGGAATTTACAAGGTCCACACACATCATTCACCTTCTTCTTCAAGAGTTAAGTATAAATTTTTTACATAATCAATAAAAGGTCTCCATATATTCTCAAACACAATTTCCTTTGATTTCAGTATGTATGTTATTCTTTCTAATGGAAGGTTTGTTAACATCTGTCTTAACCACTGAGTCACATCTGGTCTATGAGTCTTTTTCCACAGTAGTGCAATACATTTTTTGGCATTAAGCAAACTGAGGTCTATGAATGTTCTTTCACTTTTATTAAAGTTATGCTTTTCTGGGTACAGACCCAACAAAAACAGTTTAGGATTCAATATGATTTGTTTTGAAATTATTTTTTCAATTGTTACCCTCACCTCTTCCCAAAACATTCTAATTATTCTACATTCCCATACACAATGAAATAGGGTTCCTTTACTTTCCATGCATTTTGTGCACGTATCTGGTATGTTTTTGTTATATCTATTTAACTCCTCCGGTGTAACATACATCCGCATTAACCATTTAAAATGTATCAATTTAAGACGTACATTTATTGATTTGGTTTGAACTTCTGTACAAGCCAATTCCCATTGTTCCTCTGAAATTTCAGTTTGCAGGTCTTCTTTCCAGTAGTTTAATCTTTTCTGTGAGTTTTCACTTGAGGATAGTGTCAATGAGTTATAAAACTCTGAAATAATACCCTTTCTTTTACTATCTTTCATCAACATTTTTTCCAAGGATGAGTAAATAGGTCAAGTGAGAGCTCCATTTTGATTTGATCGAATAAAGTTCCTAAGTTGAAGATATTTAAAAAAATGTGTTCTATTAAGATTAAATTTGATCCTCAGCTCTTCAAAAGACATTATGTTATCTGCACATGGCAGATATAAATCTTGAATCTTTTGAATCCCTTTTAAATTCCATACTTTAAAGACAGCGTCCGCTCTCCCTGGTTTAAAATATTGATTACCCCATATTGGGCTAAATTGTGACAATAAGTGTGGTTCTTTTAAATAGTTTTTAGTTTCACACCATATTTTGATCATATGCTTTACAAATGGATTTTTAACTTGTTTTTGTAATTTTTTTGCCGAATCTGAGTATATGAATATGGGAAGAGGTAAAGGTAAATTGTATGATTCCATTTCAGTCCAGTGAGGGAGATCATTTGATGAAAAATAATATGTCATAGACCTCAGTTGTGCCGACCAATAATACAACATAAAATTTGGACATTTCAGACCTCCACGATCAAATGGTAAATATAATAAAGACAGACGTAATCTAGCCCTCCTGTTGTTCCATATAAATTCCACTAACTTTTTTTTAATTCTTGAGAATAAATCTAAAGGTGGTGGTAAGGGAATGTATTGAAATAAATAAAATATTTTAGGTAAGATATTACTTTTAAGTATATTGATTCTCCCGATCATCGACATTGGTAGTGACATCCATCTCTGAAGTAACTCATTAATTTCTGTCATTAAGGCTTCATAGTTGACACTGGCGACTGATTCTAACTTTGGCACAATTTGGATTCCTAAATATTTAAACTGATTTACAACACTGAATTGATTTACCTCAGGGGCTGGGTAATTTCTCTGGGTCTCATTTAGCATTAATATTGAAGATTTAGTTTTATTTATTTTATATCCTGATATTTCCCCAAAATTCTTTATTAAATTCAACAAGGTCGGAATTGATTTTTTAAGATTCGACATAAACAAAATTATGTCATCGGTATACAGGGAGATTTTATGTTCTGTTGGTCCAACTTTAATTCCATATATTTGTGAATGTAAACGTATCGCCATCGCTAAAGGTTCAATTGCCATAGTAAACAGTAAAGGTGAAAGTGGACAGCCTTGTCGACATCCTCTATTGATTTTTATTGATTTTGAAATATTGCTATTTGTTAGGATTTCTGCTGTAGCATTATTGTATATTATCTGAACCCATTTTATGAAATTATTTCCAAGTCCAAACCTTTGTAAGACTTCAAAAAGAAAGGGCCATTCGACTCTATCAAAGGCCTTTTCGGCGTCCAGTGATAGGAGAGCTGTATCCAGTGCTTCTTTATTAGAATAGATAATATTAAATAGTCTTCTTACATTATGGAAGCCTTGTCTTCCCTTTATAAAGCCATTCTGATCTCGATTAATAATATTTGGTAAAATTTCTTGTATTCGTCTTGCTAAAATTTTACAGATTATCTTAAGGTCGGCATTTAGTAGGCTTATTGGTCTCATATTTTCACATTTATTAGAGGGTTTACCTGGTTTTGGCAACAGTATAATTAAGGCATTATTCATGTATGATGGTAAATTACTATTTTGAAATGCTTCTAAAACCATTTCCAAAAAAGGTTTTATTAATTTATTCTTAAATTTTTTATAAAGGTCAACTGGAAGACCATCTGGTCCTGCACTTTTTCCTGATTTCATATTATCAATGGCTAGCCCAACTTCTTGACTAATTTTAGACTCCAGTATCTCCCTGTTTTCATTTGAAATACACGGTATAGATAGTTCGTTCAAAAACCCATTTAGTTTTGTTAAGTCAGATTCATTTTTGGTATCATATAATTTTTCATAGTAATCTCTAAAGGCTCTATTAATTTCTAAAGGATCTATAACTACCTGTCCGTTACTTATAATACTGGTAATTGGTGTTTTAAATTCTAATTGTTTAATCTGCCATGCCAATAATTTCCCTGATTTTTCACCTTGTTCATAAAAAGATTGTTTCAATCTTAGAAGACTCGAGGCAGCTCTATTCGCTGATTTTTTGTCATATTCAGCTCTCAAAATCAGTAATTCGTTCTCCAACCTTGGATCACTTCCTGCATACACTTTTTCTTGAAGAATTTTTATTTTATGTTCCAATTGGACTCTCTCCTCTCGAGTCTTCTTAGATTTTGAACCTGTATAACTAATAATATGTCCCCTAATAAAAGCTTTGAAAGCCTCCCACTTTACACATGCTGATGTTTGTGTAGTATTGATGTCAAAGAACTCATCTATCTGTTTTTCTATATACTTAACAAATTCCTCATCCTGAAGCCATTTATGCTGAAATTGCCATCTACCTGATTCCTTTGTGAATTTCTTATCTACATATATTAGACAGCAGGGTGCATGATCAGAGATCACGATGTTATCATAAAAGCAGTTTTGAATCTTGAACCTTAATTCTGTGGAGATCAAAAAATAATCAATACGTGAGAATGTCTTGTAGGTATTGGAATAACAAGAGTAGGCTTTAACTTGTGGTTTCATTTCTCTCCATATATCTAGCAATCTCAATTCTTTCATAAAATGATTAATGGTCATCCTACATCCATTGTGCGTACAGTCCAGTCCTGTTGATCTATCTATACCGGGATTCAATGTACAATTAAAATCCCCTGCTATTATATGTTGCCCTGTAAGTGATGATAAGATAAGAAATAAATTAGCAAAGAACTTTTGATCATCTATATTGGGACCATATAAGTTCACCAACTTTATATTTTCTAATAACAAAGATCCTTGAATGATTAAATATCTTCCAAATTTGTCTCCAATTACATTTTTCACTTGAAATGGGACTGATTTATGTATGAGAGTCATAACTCCCCTGGCTCGGGATGAAAATGATGAGGTGAAAACACTTCCTTGCCATCTACTCCTAATTCTTTTTACATCCTCCTCTATTAGATGAGTTTCTTGTAAAAACACAATTTTTGAACTCATGTCTTTTATTTTATTCATAACTTGTTTAAGTTTTTTTAAATTCTGTAGACCTCTGCAATTCCATGAAGTTAAATTAAGATTAACGCTTTGGTTTATGATCAATAGGGAGTTTGGAATTACCTTGCAGTGTAAACATGCTCATACAGAGAAGCAAAAACATGAGTGGTTGAACATTCATCCTACAAACTACACACATACAAATCCCCCCTTCCCACATTTGTGGTAATCCCCCCAAAATCAAAAGAAAAATTCCGTCTCCCGATATAGCCATCGACCGCTCCACACCCACGAGGATCAGCCAAAGCCACTCCTTCTTCATCCTCCCAATCACCCTAACTCTACTGCTTTTAATGACATAACATTAACTCTCTTCTGTAGTTTTCCAACTTAACTCCAAAATTTTTAGCAACTTTGTACATCATAGTTTTTGTTTGTTTTTTTTAATATATAATACAATCTATATTTTGTAAACTTGCCATTTGCTTCAAATCAGTCAGATGCCTGTGCAAATGCTTAAATATTCTACCTTATATTTTGTTCATGCTTAGCTCCCACCAGTCTCTTCTTGGATCTTCTTGATGAACTCCTGCGATTCCTCTGGGGTCTTGAAGATGTGTGTTCTGCCCCCATACGTGGTCAACAGTCTCGCAGGATAAATTACACCATGACGAATCCCAAGGTTGCGCAGCTCTTTATGTACGGGATCAAACTGCTTCCTCAATTGTTGGATTCCTGTGGCCAAATCTGGGTAGAACCGCACCTGCTGGTCCTGGTGTTTAATCTCTCCCTTAGCTCGCGCAGCGTTGAATATCATACACAATGGTCCCCTCCGGCATACAACTAGGAACATACCGGTCGCTATGGAGGGTGAGAATATGCATGGGCACATAATCATACCATGTAGGATAACTAAATAGACGGTTATGCTGTTTCATCCCACCTAGCAACAATGCTCTGCACTGTGTGTGTTTATATATTTACATATTTATTCCATCTAGCTACAATGCTCTGCACTGGGTGTGTTTATATTTATATATCTATATATTTATTCCATCTAGCTACAATGCTCAGCACTGGGTGTGTTTATATTTATATATCTATATATTTATTCCGTCTAGCTACAATGCTCCGCACTGTGTTTTTATATATCTACATATTATTCCATCTAGCTACATTGCTCCGCACTGTGTGTGTTTATATACTTGCATATTTATTCCACCTAGCTGCAATGCTCCGTACTGTGGGTGTTTATATATTTACATATTTATTCCATCTAGCTACAATGCTCTGCACTGTGTGTTCATATATTCATATATTTATTCCATCCAGCTACAATGCTCTGCACTGTGTGTCTGTGTGTGTGTGTATATATATTTTATAGTAATATGTACATATGTATATTAGCTGCTCTCGCTTGCTTGGTTTTTTTTCTTGCCTTCTGATTGTTGCTCTGAGTGTTGCTATCCCTGTGCTGTTGCAATCCTGGAATTTCCCCGTTGTGGGACTAATAAAGGCTTATCTTATCTTATCTTATCTTCATCCTGTCTCTGTTGCTGAGGAACTTCATGATAAGCGTCCTCGGTGGTCCCTTATTTCTCCGTGGGCCGATACGATGTGCGCTTTCCAGAACGACTGCTGATTGCAGCTCCGCGCTGCCCAGCGCCTCCGGAATCCACTTTTCCAAAAAGGAACATGTGTCCCGACCTTCGGATTCCTCCAATAGACCCACCAGCCTCAAGTTGTTCCGTCTCGACCGGGACTCCAAATCCAGGACATTATCTTCCAGGCATTTATTTTTTTTTTCCAAAGTGCACACCTTTAATTGAAGACCGGTGACGTCATCCTCAGCACTAGAGACACGAAGCTCCACCTGCGCCATTCGTTCTACACAGTCACCCAATTCCTTTCTCATTCCTTCCAACGCTGCCATAATCCCATCAAATTTAGAGGAAAAGTCTGCTCTCATTGAACTAATGGCTGCTAGCACTGCACCTGTGCCGTTTCCCGCAGTCACTGCACCGCTGCTAGCTTCCTCCGCCATATATGGAGCTTTATCTGCTGCATCACAGACCTGAAAGTCCATTAATTTGGACTGTTTCGGCGGCTCGCTTTTTCCTCTACCTGGCTTTCCAGCCTTAGGCTTCACCGACATATCCTCGCCCAAACGCTGGGATACGTTCTGTCCCAAATGAGAGAGTTATTTGCCGATTTTTTTTTCTCCAGGAGCAGAGCAGAGTGATACGTGTCCCTCTCACATGGCCGCCAAAACCGGAAGTCTCTGTGCCGCTCCTTTTAATCCGAAGGGCATGCGTAAAAACTCAAACAAGCCAATCGGAGTTATTACCGCTGTTTTGGGTATGTCCTCCGAGCGCACTGGGACCTGGTGGTAACCACGGACCAGGTCTATTTTAGAAAAAAATGCATGCTCCGGCGAGGTGAATGGAAAAATCCTGAATATGGGGAATCGGGTAGCGCTCGTGTGCTGTGGCGTTATTCAATCTGCGGAAATCACCGCAGGGTCGCCACAATCCCTCGGCCTTAGGGACCATGTGTAGCTGGGATGCCCATTGGCTGTTCAACCGCCTGATGATGCCCAACCTTTCCAGGTTGGCAAACTCCTTGCGCGCTATGGCCAGTTTAGCTCCATCCAAGCGCCGAGGCCATGCGAAAATGGGCGACCTGGTGGTGGTGATAAAATGTTCCACCCCGTGTTTAGCGATGGCCGCCGAAAACGTCGGGACCATGAGTGCTGGAAACTGAGTGAGCAGTGTGTGGAACTTACCACCTGGAGCTGTGACGCTGGCTTGTGTTATTGGCCCGGCCCCTCGAGCTGTACAGGGGAGAGAATCAAAAGACAGTGCATTAACCAGGCGCCTGTTAGCCACATCAACTAGTAACCCATGTGCACACAGAAAATCAGCTCCCAGGATTGGGAAACTCAGTGCCGCTATGACAAAAGTCCACTCGTACATACGGCCGTGTAGGGATAAAGTCAGTGTTCTCTCACCAAAAATCTTAATGTCTGAGCCGTTTCCTGCTACCATCCCAGGGGCCGCTAGGTCCTGCCAGCCGGTCAGCGTAGGGCAGCAGGATGACGCTCTTCTGGGCTCCAGTGTCTACGAGGAAGCGCCTCCCGGAGCGCGAGTCTGTCACGTAGAGCAGCTTGTTCTCTTCACCGGCGGTAGCAGCTGCTACCGACTGCCGGCCTTGGCATTTCCCGAGCGCTTGAATTGGCACGGTGGCGCACATCTGCGTGCGTTCTCTCCAAAACGGCGGTGGTAGAAGCAGAGCGTGTCTCTCTGGCGCTTCCTGGCCCACGCTGCCGCTACCGTTGGTGGCTCCTCGCCTCCGCTGGTTGTCTCGCTGGGTTCCGACACCACCGCATTCACTGTGAGGGCTCTGGTGGTGAGGATGATTCGATCTGCCTCCTGGGCAAGCGCATGGTAGTCACGCGCGGCCAGCAATGGCAAATTGGCAAGAACCGCTCTTGCCTCTGTTGGGAGGTTCCGGAGGAAAAGGTGGGCAAACAGAAAATGCCCGTCGTCCGTGCCCATTAACGCCAACATCTTCTCCATCAGTTCGACTGCCGAACCATCTCCTAACTCGGAGCGCCTCAGGAGCCTCTCTGCTCTCTCACAGTCCGAGAGTGTGTAGCGCCGGGTTAGCGCAGCCTTGAGAGTCTCGTATCTGTCGTGGGCTGGAGGCTGTTCGAGCAGGCTCGCTACCTGCTGAGACGTGTGAGCATCCAGCGCTGTGACCACGTAGTAATACTTGGTGTCGTCTGCCGTTATTCCCCGGAGGGCAAACTGAGCCTTGTTGTGGTGGAACCAAGATCGCAGGTTGTGCAGCCAAAAGTCTGGTAGTTTGACCGAAACAGCGCACGTGTTGCTGGGGCTTCCCGTCCAGGCCAACTCCGGGGTTCTTGCCTCGTGTTCCATAATTCGTCAGGGGGTCACCAGTGTGGAGAGTGTAAATAATGAGACTGATTCATGTAGCAGACGACTTTATTCACTCTCTCATCAGTCATACACAGAAAAAGCATGTCTCAATACACCATGGGTTCTCCTTTTATCCCAACTGCTTATCTCACATTTGCATAACATTTCACATCACAATACATTCATCCTTTCTCACCCCAGCTCCTTCTTCCTGCTGTCTCACCATGATCTCCCAAGCTACAGTATTGTCCTCCTCTGCATCCAGTCTGAGATGATTAACCCAGTCTCTGCACCTCTCTACAAGATCGACTTCTGGAAGATGGCGATCCTGACCAGTTCGCTCTTCTAAACCCGCATTCTCCAGCCCCGAAACTTGGACAATAACTCATATTCAGACTGAAAATATTTTCAGAGCTGCCAGCTTCAAAGCAAGTAAGTTCGTTTGGCGATTTTGAACGTAAGTTTCTGTCATGGGAAACTAATCAAATCCGACGAACATGTCCAGCGGGAAAACGAACGTTAAGCTAACAACAACTACTACTGACCATGACTACACCCCGATGGAAACCTCTGTTAGTAGCGGTCCTGGTAAGAGAAAAAGTTCTCCCGTCACTCCAACAAAATCCTCTGCTCCGCCACTTTCCAAGATGAAAACTGACCAAGAGCAATCTTACTACAACTTGGTAGATGCTATCACAAAGCTAATTACCAAAGTTGATAATTTTGGAGCGCAGTTAAGGGAGACCGCCATAATGATAGCCAGCATCACTCGTCTTGTTGAAATCAATACTGCTGACATCAAAAACTGCCAGACCAAACTACAGAGCTTTGAGAGAGACATACCCAAGTTTATACAAGAAAACAAAGAGTTAAAGGAAAGGATTACTGAGCTGGAGAGGTACAAGAGGCGCTGGAACCTTAAAATACACGGGATCAAAGAAAAGGATAACGAAACGATCCGTGAGGAGGTAATTCACATTCTGTCAGAAATTGCACCACAGTGGGCAACAACCATGGGCACTATTGTTGATAATGTCCACCGCCTGGGAAAACGTGAAAATGGAAGAAACCGCCAGGTTATTCTCCAGTTTGTCATGAGATACCACTGTGAAGAAATTTGGAGGCTGACCAAAAACTCCAAATTCTGCAGAGTAGCCGGGATCCGATTCAAGTGAGATTTCTGTAAAGCCGACAGGGATGCCCACACAGCAGCATGGCCACAGATGGAGCAAGCCCGTGCAGCTGGGAAAAACATCTGGTACAAAGGCCATGTGGGATACATCGACGGTAGAAGAGTCAGCATCTAAGGGTCTGGTTCACAACTATGGCTGAACAAGCACTTTGACTCTTTAATGTTCTGTACATGTTGCTAAGCTACTTCAATATGGAGTCATTTCATAGTCCCCTTTTTTTTCTTTTTTTTTGTAACTTAGGTTTTTATTCATTTTTCATCATACATATTACATTCAGATCACCGTCTACATTTAAAAAAAGAAGCTAGAGTAAGAAAGAAAAAAAAGAAAAGAAAGGGGGGGGACAAATGTTGGAGCATCAAGTTTTTAGTTTCCATCTCTTAATTCTTCTGGTTTTTCCAGTGTCTTTGGTTATTCTTTCAATTTCTGTCTCGTTGTTGCACTTTGTAGTGTGTCCATTTCCGCCATTTTTTTTCATATAGTCCTTCTTGTATTCTTTGTCGATATGATAGTTTTTCCATCATACGTATATCCTCAACAATGTCAGTCCATTGTTCTTGGTCAGGAAGAACTTCTGATCGCCATTTTTTTGTGATTGTTTTTTTACATGCAATCAACAAGATTTTAACTAGATGTCTGTCCTCAGCCTGTATTACATTGTCTCTTTTAAGATCACATAAGTACATCAGGTTACAGTTCATTGGTATATTATATCCTAATATCGCTGTATTGTCACATTTATAGATTTCCAGAATGATGAGATTTTGCAGCATTTCCAAAACATATGTGAGTGGTCTGCATTTTGAGCCCCACAGCCCCTCCAGCATAAAGATTGGGTATTTGTATATTTTCTTTGAATCTGTGGTGTAATGAAAAAGCGTATCAGGTTTTTCCATCCAAATTCCCTCCATGTCCTTGAATTTGTTGATGTGTGTTGTGTTTTCCATATTTCCTGCCAGCTTTCTTCTGTTATGCTTAAATTTAGCTCTTTCTCCCATTTCTCCTTTATATAGTTACTTGAATGTTTGTTTGCCATAAGTGTCTGATATAGCTTTGAAATAATTCTAATTTTGTTTCCTGTATATGAGCTTAAAATGAATTGTATAATCTCGCTCACATCTGTTTGGAGGTTATGCCTAATCTTCTTCATATAATAGTCTCTCATCTGCAGATATCCGAAGAATTCTGATTTTTCTAGTTTAAATTTTCTTCTGATGTTTACAAAGCTCCCGAGATCTTTTTTTCCGATATTGCCCCATGCTGTGATTCCCTTGTTCACCAGATTTTTGTATCCCCCATCTTGCTTTGCCGGTTCAAATTGACTGTCAAATGCTACCCATTTCAATAGTTTGTCTTCCTTTATCTTATACTTTTGTACTATTTTATGCCACAGTTCCAAAGTAAATTTAGTGATTGGGTCTATTTGTTTGATTTGCTTATATGCATCCTTATCTCCTATTATGCTTTGTACTGGGAGTCCCTCAATTTCCTTTTCCATTTCTTTCCATTTTGCCTCATATCCTCCGTCACACCAACATATGATATATCTTATTTGTGCTGAGTAGTAATATTCCTTTAGACTTGGTAGGCCCATGCCTCCTTTCTCTTTTGGTAAGTGGAGAGTTTTATATTTCACTCTTGGTTTTTTACCTCCCCAAACAAATCTCGATATCATCCTGTCCCACTTTGAGAACTGGGCACCTGGAATCTCTGTTGGTAGAGCCTGGAAGAGGTAAAGTAATCTAGCTTGTATGCTGATTTTGACTGTCTCAATTTTTGAATTCAGATCCATATTTAAGATTGACCATCTGTCAATATCTTTTTTTATTTCTTGTTCCAACCTATCATAGTTTGCTTTATAGATTTTGCTTAGATCTTTAGGTATGCTCACTCCAAGGTATTTTATTTCTTTTTGTTTCCAGTTTAGTTTGATCTTATCAGTTATCTGGTTTAGAGGGTTATAGTGGAATGTCAGTATTTGTGTTTTTGTTATGTTTATCTTGTATCCTGATAATTTTCCAAAATTTTCTATCAAGTTCATCATTTCCATTATTGATTCATCTGGTTGTTCAAGGTAAACTATAATATCGTCTGCAAATAGCCCAATCTTGTGTTCCGCTCCCTTTATTGTTACACCTTTTAATTTCTTATTTTGTCGTATCGCTTGAGCCAGTGGCTCTATGAACAGAGCAAACAAGGTGGGCGATAGGCAGCATCCCTGCCTGGTTGATCTTTGTATATTTACTTTGTCTGTTAAGCTACCGTTTATCTTGATTCTTGCCACAGGTTTTTGATACAGCGTCTTTATGCATTGTACTGATTTTTCGTTAAATCCAAAGCGTTCCAGCACACTATATAGGAATTTCCAGTTAACCCTGTCAAATGCTTTTTCTGCGTCTAAACTCATTATTACTGCGCTTTTCTTTTCTTTATGTATTTGATTAATTATATGTATTGTTCTCCTGATATTGTCATGTGTTTGGCGTCCCTCTATGAAACCAGTTTGATCATCTTCTATCAATTCCGTCAAGAATGTCTTTATTCGTTTACATATAATTGTTGTATATATTTTATAATCCACATTTAATAAAGAGATTGGCCTATAGTTTCCGCATTGTTCTCTATCTTTCCCTGGCTTTAAAATAACTGAAATAATGGCTTCGTTCCATGATGGAGGTATTTTGTTGTTGTTCAATGTCCAATTAAATGACTTTAGGAGTTGTGGTGTGAGTTCTTCTATAAACAGTTTATAAAACTCAGAAGGGTACCCATCACTACCTGGTGATTTACCGATTTTTAAGTGACTTAATCACATCTCTAATCTCTTGTGTTGTTATTTCTGCTGTTAGCTTTTCATTTTGTTGATTTCCTATTGATGGCAAGTCCAATGTGCATAGAAATTTTTTAATATCCTTAGTATTTGTTTCTTCAGGTTGCGAGTATAGTTCTTGATAGAAATTATGGAACATTTCTTCAATGTTTTCTGGGTTAACTGTGGTTTTATTTGTGATGGGGTCTTTAATCTTATATACATTATTCACTGTTTGTTGTTTTCTTAACCTTTTTGCCAGCAGTTTTGTGGCTTTTGGCCCTGTTTCATAATATTTTTGCTTTAGATATCTATTTTTCCTTTCAATTTCATCTATTTGTGCTTCTTTTATCTTTATTTTTTCTTCTTTAATTTCTTGGTATATTTTTGGGTCATTTGTGCTTTGATGTTTACGTTCTAGTTCCCTCAGTCTCTCACATCTTTGTTCATATGCTTCCAGTTTAGACTTATTTGCTTTTTCTGTTTCAACAATTAATTTACCTCTTAACACGGCTTTTACTGCATCCCATAGTATTGTTGGGTCCACTTCTTCATTGTCATTCTCTTGGATATACTTGTTTATGTTTACTTTTATTCTTTCTTTCATTTTCTCATCATTTAACAGTCCTACATTAAGTTTCCATGTTGTTTGTCGTTTTCTATTGTTTAAATATATTTCCATGTATATAGGATTATGATCTGACATTTCTGCCCCTCCAATCCGACAATTTCTCACCCTGTGTCAGTCACCTTCATTTATAAGGAAGTAATCTATTCTAGAGTGTACTTTATGGACTGCTGAATAATGTGTATAGTCTTTTTCGAGTGGGTGCAGGTCCCTCCATATGTCTACCATACCCATTTCTGCCAGTGAGGTTCTTATGAACTTTGTTACATGTTTTTTTGTCTTCTTAACATTTGTTGTGTCAACTTCATGATCCATGACAGCATTTAAGCCTCCTCCACAAATTAGGACTCCTTCACTGTGTGTTGCTATGAGATCAAGCAGATGTTGAAAAAAACCCTTGTCACTTTCTGGTGGGGCATAGATGTTCACTAATGTGATCTGCATACCATCTATTCTTCCCTTTATTACTACATACCTGCCTTCTTTATCCTGGATTTCTTGTTCACATTCAAATTGTATTTTATTTGAAATTAGTATCATAACCCCCCTTTTAATTCCACCCTTAAATGGACTGTAGTAGGAGTTCTTATAGCCAAATCTCTTTAGTTTCTCATGTTAGTAGTAGTAGATTAGTTTATTTGACAGGGACAGTGCAATAAACATAGACAATTAATCAAAGACAATCAATCTGATGTGTTGCACATAGAGTGTATAGCTATTAGCTAATTTGCAACTCTTGTCCCTGGATGGGCTTTAGAAAAAAGAATCAAGATAAAAAATATACACAATAACCACATACATCAATGCAGAAAAATTATAAATACACAATTATAAATATTATAAATATTATAAATACACAAATATAACAGCCTGACTCACATTTAACATAAATATTATAAATATTATAAATACACAAATATAACAGCCTGACTCACATTTAACACATATAACATAACTCACATTTGCCTATTTCAGGCCTTCCTCCCTCCGTCACTCACTATAAACAAACACATTTATTCCTTCCCTTCATTCACTCTCACTTTGCAGACAAATAATTCATACATGAGTACATTCTTGTTTATTTTTCAGCCAGTTTTTAACATTTTTAGTGAATGTTTTAAAGTCCGTTATTATTTTAATTTCATTTGGCATTGTGTTCCAGATGTGACTGCCCTTTATAGAGAAAGCTGTTTGTCCAAATGTGGTTCTGCGGTGGAATATTTTACAGTTATTGTTAACAGAACTCCTGGTGGCTCTGCTGCTGTCCTGTCTTTGGACGAAACCAGCAAGTGGCTCGGGTGCTGATTTATGGAAACATTTGAACGTTAATTTCAGAAGACAGAGGTCAATGAAGCTCTCAAAACTCAATAGGTTGTATTTTTTTTAAAACATTACAGTGATGCCACCTAATGGGCTTTTTGTCCAAGATTTTTAGGGTTTGATTATATAATGAACCTATATGTCTTATTGTGGAAGGGGCTGCTTGAGCCCAGACTGTCAAACAGTATGATATATGAGAAAAAACCATAGAATGCATATACAGTGCAGCTGCTTCGTAAGGTATGTAATATCTAATTAATTTAAAGCAGTTCAGATTTTTTTTTACTGTTTTTGAAATTTTCTTTATATGAAGATTAAATTTGAGTTGAGGATCTAGTACAATGCCAAGGTATTTGAATTCTGTAGCTAAACTGATGTCATGATCATGTATATTAACTTTAAAATGTTGCAGGTTACATTTTTTGATTGAAAAGCACATTGAGACTGTTTTCTGAAGGTTCAGCAATAGATGGTTCTTGAGGAGCCACTCTTGGACATCAACCATACTTGTAGACAGTACATCTGCAGCCTGTGCTGGAGTCTTGGCAGCTGTGTAAATAACTGCATCATCTGCATAAAGTTGGCATGTTGCAGCTGAGCAGTGTAACGGCAAGTCATTAATAAAAATGCTGAAAAGTAAAGGACCAAGAATGGACCCTTGTGGGATACCCATGCGGTTGTTTAAAAATGAGGATTTGTTCTGTCTTGCTCAAATGTGTCTCTTGCATAAATATAATTTCGGCTTTTTCCTTCTTGAATTTTCTTAATATTCTTTCCCTTTTAACAGGTGAGTTCAGACCATTCACGTTTAGTGTCATTATCTTAAGATTTTTACCCATATTCATGTTTTTCCATTTTTTTAACTTGTGCTCCTAACCCCCTTAACAGCAAAACTAACACATATTTATATAAAAACACATTAACAAATCTCGACCTCCGTACTTTGGGCCTTTCTTCTGCCCACTGTTCCCTGTTGGTGTGTGGAGGGAATGTCCTCACAGAGTGAAGGGCCCTCCCTAGACCTGTATTTACTATCCAAGTAATAGTCATTAGTCTAGAAATGTCCAACAAAAATCACTTAAACCTCTCCTAGCCGTTTGTTTCTCTTTTACCTTGTCTTCTTGGCCTTCATTTCTTCTGTGTCTTTCTTAATCTCTGTTATGATCTAGGCTTTCAGTTGAAAACCTTGCAGCTTTTCCTGGGCCCGCTGCACCACGTCTCTCCCCCATCTTCTGCCGCTCACTTGTCTCCACTCCGGCTGTCGTGATGCGTTCAGTGCCGCCACTGCTTCAGCTCCTTCCTCCGGCACGCTCACCACAAAGCCTCGCTCCGTCAAGTCCCGCGCTGCCTCTCTGGCCGTGTTGTATGTTTTTACGCCGTCATCCCAATGAATCCTCATCTTCGTTAGCGGTGTTTGGAATCTAATTTTTTTCTCTTTCAGCGTTTTTTTAATGTTGGCATATTTCTTTCGCTGCTGCACAATTTCTGCCGGGTAGTCATGATCAAAGAATATCTGTTTGTCGCCGATTTGTATCTTTTTTTTTTCCACGCTTGTGTCAGGATTCTTTCCTTTATGTCGTATTTCAGAAAGTTCACCACAACTTGACTGGCGCCTAGCGGCTGCCCCGGCCTTGAATGCGCTCTGCAGAGCGTGCCCAAATGCCAAGTCACGTTTCGTTACCTTGTATTCATACATGTGTAATGACAATAAAGTTGAATCTCTTCTCATCTCAACTGACCTGGGTGTAGAGTTTGGATTCGGGTTCTGTGCCGAGGCTCTGTGCGCTCGTTGAATCTGCAGATCCGCTTCACTGGGCAGCTCCAGCTCTTTTTTTAAGAACTGATCCATGAATTTCGTCATCGAGTTGCCTTCAATGCCCTCCGGGATCCCCAAGATGCGTATATTGCTCCGTCTGGACCTGCTCTCCAGGTCGGTTATTTTTTCCTGCATCCTCTGTGTTTGCGTCGTCAGGGTCTGCAGCCGCTCGTTTGCCTCGGTCTTCCAGTCTTCCAACTCCGATATTCGGGCCTGTGCTTCTGTCATACACGCCCGTTGAGAGCGCAGCTCCTCCATGTTTTCTGATAGTTTGCGCTCCATTTCTCTTCGGAGGCCCATAATTTCCTCCTTCATCTCTTTTTTCAGTTCTTCCTTAAGAGCCGTTGAATCCTGTCGGAGCTGTCGCTTAAAGTCTTCCAAGTCTATTTTTAATTCTTTACCTAAATTGGCGATGCCAGTGTTCATAACCTCGAGTTTGGCGTCCTCCATTTTCTCTGCTGTAGTTGCCTCGTTTCCCTGGGCCTCGTGCACAGTGATTTCTCCTGCGTTGTTGAAGAGGGATTTCTCAGTTTTACCTTGCTTTTGTCCGTGTGCCCGGCTTCTTCGTGTTTTCATCCCTTGGTTTATTGGTTCATTTATGTCGAGTTGGCCATTTACCAATGATTTTTAATCCGACTAGGGAGAGCTCTCTGTTTAAGCGTTATGTCTCTCCGCCATCTTCCCGGAAGTCTCATAGTCCCCTTTTGAAGTATGCTGTGTTCCTGGCAGCTGTCATTTGGAAATGCTTGCATGCTACTTTTACTCAGGTTCCTGCCTCTTTTTTTTGAAGGGTAGATTTATAAGGCAGCTCTTTTTCAATGCCATTTTGATAATTTGCATTACATGTTTTCGATAATTTTATAGATTAGGTTTTTGGATTCTGTCATAACAAGCGTGCAGCTTGGGGAAAAAGGAGGAAGGGAAAGGGGAAAGAAAAGGGGAATAAAGGGAAAAGAAGGTGAAGGAAAAAAGAGGAAGAAAAAGGAAAAAAGGGAAGGAAAAAAAGGGAAAAAGGGGAAAAAAAAAGTTATGAGTTAAAACATATATTTAGCAATTTAATCAGGGGCTTTCTTCAGTGTACTTGGTCCAAAGTAACAACCTAAACCGTTTATCGACTTGTTATTTTTTTTTTCCACAATATCTTTATTGAACCTTTTTTTTTTTAACAAACATGATACAAACAATCAAACACTAACACTAAAGTACTACAAAAAAAAAATGCACTAAAAACACCAACAACCACCAACAAAATCAAGTCTTCAACAATGCTCCTCTGTTTAGTCTAGACAATCCAATACATAAGTATACATATTATGTTCACCAGTTTGGAATTTACAAGGTCCACACACATCATTCACCTTCTTCTTCAAGAGTTATGTTTAAATTTTTTACATAATCAATAAAAGGTCTCCATATATTCTCAAACACAATTTCCTTTGATTTTAGTATATATGTTACTAATGGAAGGTTTGTTAACATCTGTCTTAACCACTGAGTCACATCTGGTCTATGAGTCTTTTTCCATAATAGTGCAATACATTTTTTGGCATTAAGCAAACTGAGGTCTATGAATGTTCTTTCACTTTTATTAAAATTATGCTTTTCTGGGTACAGACCCAACAAAAACAGTTTAGGATTCAATATGATTTGTTTTGAGATTATTTTTTCAATTGTTACCCTCACCTCTTCCCAAAACATTCTTATTAATCTACATTCCCATAAACAATGAAATAGGGTTCCTTTACTTTCCATGCATTTTGTGCATGTATCTGGTATATTTTTGTTATATCTATTTAACTCCTCCGGTGTAACATACATCCGCATTAACCATTTGAAATGTATCAATTTAAGGCGTGCATTTATTGATTTGGTTTGAGCTTCTGTACAAGCCAATTCCCATTGTTCCTCTGAAATTTCAATTTGCAGATCTTCTTTCCAGTAGTTTAATCTTTTCAGTGAATTTTCACTTGAAGATAGTGTCAATGAGTTATAAAACTCTGAAATAATACCCTTTCTTTTACTATCTTTCATCATCATTTTTTCCAAGGATGAATAAATAGGTCGAGTGAGAGCTTTATTTTGATTTGATTGAATAAAGTTTCTAAGTTGAAGATATTTAAAAAAAATGTGTTCTATTGAGATTAAATTTGATCCTCAGCTCTTCAAAAGACATTATGTTGTCTGCACATGGCAAATATAAATCCTGAATCTTTTGTATCCCTTTTAAATTCCATACTTTAAATACAGCGTCCGCTCTCCCTGGTTTAAAATATTGATTACCCCATATTGGACTAAATTGTGACAATAACTGTGGTTCTTTTAAATAGTTTTTAGCTTCACACCATATTTTGATCATATGCTTTACAAATGGATTTTTAACTTGTTTTTGTAATTTTTTTGCCGAATCTGAGTATATGAATATGGGAAGAGGTAAAGGTAAATTGTATGATTCCATTTCAGTCCAGTGAGGGAGATCATTTGATGAAAAATAATATGTCATAGACCTCAGTTGTGCCGACCAATAATACAACATAAAATTTGGACATTTCAGACCTCCACGATCAAATGGTAAATATAATAAAGACAAACGTAATCTAGCCCTCCTGTTGTTCCATATAAATTCCACTAACTTTTTTTTTATTCTTGAGAATAGATCTAAAGGTGGTGATAAGGGAATGTATTGAAATAAATAAAGTATTTTAGGTAAAATATTACTTTTAAGTATATTGATTCTCCCGATCATCGACATTGGTAGTGACATCCATCTCTGAGTTAACTCACTGATATCTGACATTAAGGCTTCATAGTTGACACTGGCGACTGATTCTAGCTTAGGCATAATTTGGATTCCTAAATATTTAAACTGATTTACAACATTGAATTGATTTACCTCAGGGGCTGGGTAATTTCTCTGGGTCTCATTTAGCATTAATATTGAAGATTTAGTTTTATTTATTTTATATCCTGATATTTCCCCAAAATTCTTTATTAAATTCAACAAGGTTGGAATTGATTTTTTTAGATTCGACATAAACAAAATTATATCATCGGCGTACAGGGAGATTTTATGTTCTGTTGGTCCAACTTTAATTCCATATATTTGTGAATGTAAACGTATCGCTATCGCTAAAGGTTCAATTGCCATAGTAAACAGTAAAGGTGAAAGTGGACAGCCTTGTCGACATCCTCTATTGATTTTTATTGGTTTTGAAATATTGTTATTTGTTAGGATTTCTGCTGTAGCATTATTGTATATTATTTGAACCCATTTTATGAAATTATTTCCAAGTCCAAACCTTTGTAGGACTTCAAAAAGAAAGGGCCATTCAACTCTATCAAAGGCCTTTTCGGCGTCCAGTGATAGGAGAGCTGTATCCGGTGCTTCTTTATTAAAATAAATAATATTAAATAGTCTTCTTACATTATGGAAGCCTTGTCTACCCTTTATAAAGCCATTCTGATCTCGATTAATAATATTTGGTAAAATTTCTTGTATTCGTCTTGCTAAAATTTTACAGATTATCTTAAGGTCGGCGTTTAATAGGCTTATTGGTCTCATATTTTCACATTTATTAGAGGGCTTACCTGGTTTTGGCAGCAGTATAATTAAGGCATTATTTATGTATGATGGTAAATTATTATTTTGAAATGCTTCTAAAACCATTTCCAAAAAAGGTTTTATTAATTTATTCTTAAATTTTTTATAAAGGTCAACTGGAAGACCATCTGGTCCTGCACTTTTTCCTGATTTCATATTATCAATGGCTAGCCCAACTTCTTCTTGACTAATTTTAGACTCCAATATCTCCCTGTTTTCATTTGGAATACACGGTATAGATAGTTCGTTCAAAAACCCATTTAGTTTTGTTAAATCAGGTTCATTTTTGGTATCATATAATTTTTCATAGTAATCTCTAAAGGCTCTATTGATTTCTAAAGGATCTATAACTACCTGTCCTTTACTTATAATACTGGTAATTGGTGTTTTAATTTCCAATTGTTTAATCTGCCATGCTAATAATTTTCCTGATTTTTCACCTTGTTCATAAAAAGATTGTTTCAATCTTAGAAGACTCGAGGCAGCTCTATTCGCTGATTTTTTGTCGTATTCAGCTCTCAAAATCAGTAATTCATTCTCCAACCTTGGGTCACTTCCTGCATACACTTTTTCCTGAAGATTTTTTATTTTATGTTCCAATTTAGCTCTCTCCTCTCGAGTCTTCTTAGATTTTGATCCTGTATAACTAATAATATGTCCCCTAATAAAAGCTTTGAAAGCCTCCCACTTTACACATGCTGATGTTTGTGTAGTATTGATGTCAAAGAACTCGTCTATCTGTTTTTCTATATACTTGACAAATTCCTCATCCTGAAGCCATTTATGCTGAAATTGCCATCTACCTGATTCCTTTGTCAATTTTTTATCTACATATATTAGACAACAGGGTGCATGATCAGAGATCACGATGTTATCATAAAAGCAGTTTTGAATCTTGGACCTTAATTCTGTGGAAATCAAAAAATAATCAATACGTGAGAATGTCTTGTAGGTACTGGAATAACAAGAATAGGCTTTAACTTGTGGTTTCATTTCTCTCCATATATCTAACAATCTCAATTCTTTCATAAAATGATTAATAGTCATCCTACATCCAATGTGCGTACAATCCAGTCCTGTTGATCTATCCACACCTGGATTCAATGTACAATTAAAATCCCCTGCTATTATATGTTGCCCTGTAAGTGATGATAAGATGAGAAATAAATTAGCAAAGAACTTCTGATCATCTATATTGGGACCATATAAGTTCACAAGATTTATATTTTCTAATAGCAAAGAACCTTGAATGATTACATATCTTCCAAATTTGTCTCCAATTACATTTTTCACTTGAAAAGGAACTGATTTATGTATGAGAGTCATAACTCCCCTGGCTCGGGATGAAAATGAAGAGGTGAATACACTTCCCTGCCATCTACTCCTAATTCTTTTAACATCCTCCTCTATCAGATGAGTTTCTTGTAAAAACACAATTCTTGAACCCATGTCCTTTATTTTATTCATAACTTGTTTAAGTTTTTTTAAATTTTGTAGACCTCTGCAATTCCATGAAGTTAAATTAAGATTAACACTTTGGTCCATGATCAATAGAGAGTTTGGGATTACCTTGCAGTGTAAACATGCTCATACAGAGAAGCAAAAACATGAGTGGTTGAACATTCATCCTACAAACTACACACAAACAAATTTCCCCTTCCCACACTTGTGGCAAACCCCCCAAAATCAAAAGAAAAATTCTGTCTCCCGATATAGCCATCGACCGTTCCACACCCACGGGGAACAGCCTAAGCCACTCCTTCTTCATCCTCCCAATCACCCTAACTCTACTGCTTTTAATGACGTAACATTAACTCTCCTCTGTAGTTTTCCAACTTAACTCCAAAATTTTTAACAACTTTGTACATCATAGTTTTTTTTTTTGGTTTGTTTTGTTTTTGTTTTGTTTTTTTAATATATAATACAATCTATATTTTGTAAACTTACTATTTACTTCAAGTCAGTCAGATGCCTGTGCAAATGCTTAATTATTCTACCTTATATTTTGTTCATGCTTAGCTCCCACCAGTCTCTTCTTCTTCTTTGATCTTCTTGATGAACTCCTGCACCTCCTCTGGGGTCTTGAAGATGTGGGTTCTGCCCTCATACGTGGTCAGCAGTCTCGCAGGATAGATTACACCATGACGAATCCCAAGGTTGCGCAGCTCCTTACGTACGGGATCAAACTGCTTCCTCAATTGCTGGATTCCTGTGGCCAAATCTGGGTAGAACCGCACCTGCTGGTCCTGGTGTTTAATCTCTCCTTTAGCACGTGCAGCGTTGAAGATCTTCATCCTGTCTCTGTTGCTAAGAAACTTCATAATTAAGGTCCTCGGCGGTCCCTTATCTCTCCGTGGGCCAATACGATGTGCTTTTTCCAGAACCACTGCTGATTGCAACTCCTCGCTGCCCAGCACCTCCGGAATCCACTTTTCCAGAAAGGAACATACGTCCCGACCTTCTGATTCCTCTGGAAGACCCACCAGCCTCAAATTATTCTGTCTCGACCGAGATTCCAAATCCAAAATATTATCTTCCAGAGATTTATTTTTTTTTTCCAAAGTGCGCACCTTTAATTGAAGACGGGTGACGTCATCTTCAGCACTAGCGAGACGGAGCTCCATCTGCGCCGTTCGTTCTACACAGTCACCCAATTCCTTTCTTATTCCTTCCAACGCTGTCATAATCCCATCAAATCTAGAGGAAAAGTCCGCTCTCATTGAACTCATGGCAGCCATCAGCGCATCTGCGCCATTCCCCGCAGATATCGCACCGTTGCCAGCCTCCTCCGCCATATATGGAGTTTTGTTTGCTGCGTCACAGACCTGAAAGTCCGTTAATTTGGACTGTTTCGGCGGCTCGCTTTTTCCTTTTCCTGGTTTTCCAGCCTTAGGCTTCGCCGACATATCCTCGCCCAAATGCTGGGATACGTTCTGTCCCAAATGAGAGAGTTATTTGCCGATTTTTTTTCTCCAGGAGCAGAGCAGAGCGAGACACGTCCGTCCTACGTGGCAGCCATAACCGGAAGTCCCGACTTGTTATTTTTATTTTATTATTATTTTAATCTTTTCCTTATTCTCTTTCATCCTTTATGTCTTTTATTACAACCTTTTCTTTTGCATCACTTAATGCTAGGGGTTTACGAGACTCTATAAATAGAAAGGCTACATTTCTATTCCCTAAAAATGAAAAAGCACATTGTTATCTTATTCAGGAGACTCACAGCAACGATACAGATGAAAAAATGTGGACAAGCCAATGGGGAGAAAAAATATACTATAGTCATGGCACAAATAGGTCAGCAGGGGTCGCCATACTCCTAAATAACTTTCCTGGAAAAGTAGTTGCAACCAAAAGAGATGACACAGGACACTGGATTATTTGCGTTTTTGAATTACACAACCAATTCTTGATTCTTGTTAACATTTATGGATTTATTAACTGCAACCAGAACAAACAATTAATTACAGACGTGACTAACATATTGAAGGAATTATCTCAAATATATATCAATCCTGTTTTTGTGCTGGGTGGCGACTACAATCTGGTTATGGATGAATGGCTCGATAGGCAACCCTCAAGATTTCCTAATCATCAGCATAATACCACTTTACTAGATTTCTGTAACACGTTTCAGCTTAGTGACATATGGCGTGCGCTAAATCCAGATACCCAAACCTTTACTTGGTTTAAACCTGATGGCACCATTAAATCACGATTAGACTACTGGCTTATTTCTGAATTCCAACCTGATATAGACATAAATACCTCAATTTCTGCAGCTCCGCTTACAGATCATTGTATGATCAAGTTAACCATAACTCCCACTAGCGCAGTCAGAAGAAATAAAGGCTACTGGAAATTTAACTCAAATCTTCTAAAACATGACCCTTTCTGTCAGGATGTTAAAAAGACAATCGACAGTATAACCAAAGATGCATTATTGTCAACTTACAGGGAGAAATGGGAATTTCTTAAATTTAAAATCCGTCAGATTTCCATTTCATACAGCAAAGTCATAAGCCGAGCCAATAAACAAAAAGAAATGGATATTGTAAATGAGATCCATTTAATATGCAACAAACATTCCTTATGTGAAGAGGACAAACAAAAACTGATTTTATTGCACTCTTCCCTAGATAACATCTATATTAATAAAGCCAAAGGAGCATATATTAGGTCGAGAGTGAAATGGATAGAGGAGGGAGAGAGAAGCTCAGCATACTTCTATAGGCTTGAGAAAAGAAGACAAGAACGAAATGCCATTAAGTCTCTTATAAGTGATGTAAGGAATGTACTGATTCTGTGAGGATCTCTAAAGAAATATTTAAATTTTACAGTGAATTATACTCCTCCTCTTACTCACACACTAATGCAGAGGGTTTCTTTGAGTCCATTTCAGGACAGATACCGAAAATTGATGAATATTTTAGAAAATCATGTGACGCAGAGATCCAAATGGAGGAAGTTGAAAAAGCTTTAAAATCCTTAGCTCTAGACAAATCACCTGGCTCAGACGGCTTGACAGCCAATTTTTACAGGCACTTCTGGATTAACCTAAAAGATTTATTTTTTAATATGTTAAAGGAAATCCGTGCTACATCAGTTTTACCAAATACTATGAAACAAGGAGTCATCACACTAATTCCCAAACCTGGCAAGGACCCAAAATTGATTGATAATCTCAGACCATTTACTTTACTTAATAATGATTACAAAATTTTAACACATATTTATGCCAACAGACTCAAAACTGGCATCACTGATCTTATCTCAGAGACACAATCAAGTTTTATTAAAGGGCGCTCAATACACAACAATATACGCCTTGTATTGGATTTACTTGACTATAGGGACCTAATTGACGAGGGGTTTATTTTATTTTTGGATTTTTTTTTAAAGCTTTTGATATGATTGAACACAAATTTATGTTTAGGACCTTAGAGCTTTTTGGTTTTGGGGAGCACTTTTTAGACTTTATAAAACTAATTTATACGGATACCAACAGCTCAGTTCTATTACCACATGGTACCTCCCCTAGATTTTCAATAGGCAAAGGAATTAAACAAGGCTGCCCGGTTTCGCCTCTGTTGTTCATTGCAGCAGCTGAAATGCTCTCAATTTTTTTAAAAAAAACTCTGAGTTTGATAAATTAACAGTATTTGGAAAACAACTAGCAATCAGCCAACTGGCTGACGACACAGCCATATTCATACACAACTCTGATCAAGTCCCTAAAATTCTCAATTATATAGATGTTTTCTCTAAAGCCTCTGGGCTTAAACTGAATCTAGGTAAATGTGAATTATTACCTATTCATGATTGCAGTCTATCAGCCATTCATACCATTCCCGTCAAACAAATAGTGAAATATTTGGGCATGCATATCACTAAAGATGTTGATCAATTAGTCAAGCTCAATATATAGAATTGCTTGGAGAAATCAAAAACTTATCTCAACTCCTGGTCTCAAAGAGATATTTCCATCATAGGAAGAACATTTCTGACAAAAATGGAATGCATCTCCCGATTTATTTATCCAGCCCATTCATTGCCAATGCCCAAAGATGCCGTTAAAGCCATCAATCAAACCATTTTGACATTGACATTGATATTGACATTGATTTTTATTTGAACATTCTTAAAGAAAGAAAGAAGATAGTTCAAAACACAACAAAAAAAAACAAACCAAAAATAAAATGTTCAAAAGGAGTGGGAAGAAGCCAACTCTTATACAGTCCCACCCCTTCTCCACACCAAACAAATTACAGTATTACTCATAATCATCATTATCCCACAACCACATTCACCATAATACACCCATAGTCAAATTATACAACAAAAATGACACAACAATGACAGTCCATATTGACAACAATACCAACATCCAACAATATTACAACAACAATAAACATACACTTCTGGCATGTTCAATACAAACACAAACAACACCATCACCTTCACAATCACCATAACACACAACAACCTTCCCTCACTGAAGACACAATGTAACATCACTGCCCTTTATTCTCATACTGCTCAAAAATCATTTCTTTATATGTTGATTTAAATATGTGGATGTTTGGACATTGCCTGTGTTTCTCCCCCAACCCATTCCACAATTTTACCCCACACACAGACACACAAAAACTCTTCCGTGTAGATCTTACTAAGTGCATTTTAAATTTTGTATTCCCCCGTAAATTATATTTCCCTTCTCTCTCCCTGAAGAGATTTTGTATATTGTGTGGCAAGAGGTTTTTACTAACTTTAAACATTAATTGTGCTGTGTAATAATGAACCAGATTCCATAATTTCAATAACTTCGAATGTAAAAACAATAAATTAGTATGTTCGAGGTACCCAACTTTGTGTATAACACGGACTGCCCTTTTTTGTAATATTAACAATGAATTAAGTTTACTTTTATAACTGTTACCCCAAACCTCTATACAATAAGTCAAGTATGGAAGTACTAATGAACAATACAAAATATGAAGTGATTTATAATCTAGGACCTGCTTAATTTTATTTATAATTGCAATATTTTTTGGAACTTTATTTTGTATGTATCTGACATGTGGTTTCCAACTAATTTTATCATCCAGTATTACACCCAAAAACTTGATCTCCTTAACTTTTTCAATAACTACATTATCTATATGAATGTGTATATCTTCTTTATTTTTACAATTACCAAATATCATTACCTTAGTTTTATCTATATTTAGTGATAGTTTATTACAATCCATCCATTTTTTTTTTTTTTTTATTTAAGTTTTTGTAAAGGGTATACAGGTCGTTACAGCAATGCAGTGTTTACATTTTCATCACATGTTCCCTTATTTTCTGATATCTGACAACATTGGAAGATTAATTCTTACAACACCCCTTTTTTTTTTTTTAAAGTGAAAGAAAAAGTGAAATTAAAGAGAAAAAAAAACAAAAAACAAATAACAAAAAAAAACAAACAAACCAGTAAAAAACAAACAAAAAGAAAAAGTAAGTAAATAAAGATAAAAGAGCATCTGAGTAGCATTGGAACAAAGAGCGGAACCATTATTGAAATGGTATTTGTCAAAGATTAGATCTAATGGAAGACACATATGCGGTCCAGGGTTGCCAAAAGTTCATGAACACATCCATGTCCTGTCTCAGTGCGAATGTCAACTTTTCCATCGAGTAAATGTCTTGGATCACGTTAGTCCAATCTTCAGGTGTAGGACAGTCCTTCAACATCCATTTTTTAGTTAGAGCTTTTTTGCTTGCCAATATTAAAACATTGAATAAGTATTTTTCTCCTCGTCTTTCCAGTGAGTCCGGTAGTAAACCCAAATACAAAGTTACAAAAGAAAAGGGAACTGTAATTTTGAATATTTTCCCCAATATTGTCTGTACCTTGGTCCAATATTGGTGGATAACTGGGCATGACCAAAACACATGAAAATGATTTGCAGTCTTTTCACCACACAAGCGCCAACAGTTCAATCCCTTATGGGTAAATTTGTTTTGTGCAGGTGTTCTGAAAAATCTTGCCAAGTTTTTCCATCCAAATTCTCTCCACTGCAGGGATGAGGTGCTTTTCCATTGCTGTTTATTTAGCTTTTCCCATATTTCCAGTTGTAAAGTGAAATTCCCCTCTTTTTCCCATCTCTCTTTTATATAAGATGTGTTGTCTCCTTTTAAGTCTTGAAGACCTTGGTATATTTTAGAAATGTATCTGATCCCTGGGATCCCTTTATATGCCATTAAGAAGACCTTCAGAACACCTGACTGGGCCCTTTCCAAAACCTCCTTTTTAAGTATATTGTTTATGTGGTGTCTAAGCTGGAAGAACCTGTAAAGGTCTTGATTTATGAGGCCTTGTTTTTTCAAATCTTCAAAACTTCTTAAGATTTGCCCTTTAAAAAAATCGTAATATTTTATCAGCCCTTTCTCCTTCCACTTTTTAAATCTGGTGTCTGTTTTATTAGGAGTAAAGTCCTGATCATAGGCGATCCATTGCAGAAGTCGATAGGGCTCTTTAGTTTGATTCTCTCTGACTATCTTAAACCAAATTTTTAGCGGGGTCTCTATCCACGGGTTAGTGTTATTCAAAAGCTTAGGTAAGACATTGTTCCCTATTATCGCCTGTAGGGGGATGTCACTTGTTATTTGGCATTCGATCTCCTTCCATTGTGCAGTGTAGACTGGGTTACATATCTCTACTAAAGTTTTAATTTGTGCGGCTTTAAAGTAGTCCCTGATATTTGGCAGCGCGAGCCCACCTTTGTCTTTGTTTAGCTGTAGGGTTCTATATCTGATTCTAGGTCTCTTGCCCTGCCATATGAATCTTGAGATCCTTCTGTCCAGCTCCTGCCATGTTTTTTTGGGAGGTTCTACCGGTATTGTTTGGAAAAGGTATAGAAGACGTGGAAGTATATTCATTTTGACTGCTTCAATTCTTTGTGCAGTACCCAAGAATGGTATCATATTCCATCTTGCTAGGTCAGATTTTATTTTTGTCACCAGTGGATCATAGTTTAGTGATATAATTTTGTTGAGTTGTTTCGGGATATTGACCCCCAGATATTTCATAGATTCCGACTCCCAGTTAGTTTTGAGTTTGCTTAGTGAATAATGATTTGGGTCATAGTTGAATGTTAAAACTTGGGTTTTATGCATATTTAATTTGTACCCCGATAAATCTCCATACTCTGGAAAAAACTGAGGTTAGTTCTGGTAAAGAAGTGTCCGGCTGCCCTAGGTATATTAAAATGTCATCAGCAAAGAGTGCTATTTTATGTTCCTTCTGACCAAGTGTAATACCTTGAATTTTTTGGTTTTGTCTTATCCATTGGCTCAGAGGTTCTATGAAGATTGCAAAGAGCAGTGGAGACAGGGGGCAGCCCTGACGACATCCTCTTTCCAGTTCAAAAGATGATGATAAATTACCGTTAATCCTTATTTTAGCTGTTGGTTTTTTATATAATGCCTGTATAGTTCTAATGAAGTTGTTATGAAAATTGAAACTGGATAAGATTCTATATAGAAAAGACCAGTCAACCGAATCGAATGCTTTTTCAGCATCTAATCCCAATATGGCTGCATTTAAGTTATATTTTTTTATATGATGAATTATGTGTAAAGTGCGTCGAATGTTGTCTTGTGTCTGTCTTTGTCTTATAAAACCTGTTTGGTCTAAATGAATTAGGTCTGTCAGTATATTTTCTAACCTTTTGGCAAGGATAATGGTAAAAAGCTTATAGTCCTGATTTAGTACACTGATTGGTCTGTAGTTGGAGCACTCTAGTTTATCCTTTTCAGGTTTAGGTATAACTGCAATGACCCCTTCTCTCCAGGAGGGGGGGATTTCCCCTGTGTGGAGGACATAATTAAATGTTTTCAGGAGGAGAGGAGATAGTTGCTGTTTAAAGGTTTTGTACCACTCTGCTGTATAGCCATCAGCTCCTGGGGATTTGTTAGCTTTAAGTTTCATAATTGCTTTTTCCAATTCTTTAGGATGTATTTCTGACAGTAGTGTTTTATTTTGTGACTCCGTAAGTTGGGGAAGGTTTAATGTGTTTAGGAATGCCTCGGATGCGTTTTTATGTTTTTTGTGGGAGTATAAGTTCTTATAGTAATTCTCGAAGTTTTTAAGAATATCCTGAATTCTGAATTTTATTTCCTTTGATACTGGGTCTCTGATTTTGTAGATTGCTCTTTCTGTTTGATGTTTCCTCAATTTATAGGCTAGCAATTTTGCCGATTTACTGCCTGCTTCATAGTATTTTTGTTTCAGAAATGTAAGTTTCTTCTGGATTTCTATTGTGTAGATCTCATTTATTTGGTTTTTAATTTCCTTAATCTTGAGCGAGTCAGTAGAATGAGTGTTGCCTTTGTGTTCTTTTTCTAGGTTCCTAAGTTCTGACTCTAATGTGGATAGTTTTTCTTGTCTTAGTTTCTTTTGGGTTGCCAGTTTTGCAATAATCTTTCCTCTTATTACAGCTTTACATGCATCCCACAGTATTAAAGGGGATACTTCTCCATTATCGTTATCTTCCAAATATCTGAGAATATCTGATTCCAATTCATCTTTCAATGGTCCTTTCAGGACATTTGAATTTAACCTCCAAGAAAATGTATTATTTGTGTATTTTTGGATATTTAAGTCCATGTAGATCGGACTGTGGTCGGAGAGATCCATCAGTCCTATTTTACATGTTTTTACTCTTCCAATGTCTCTATTAAACATAAAAAAATAGTCAATCCTTGAGTAAGATGAATGTGGAGTTGAGTAAAATGTATAGTCTTTTACACTGGGGTTGAGTTCCCTCCACACGTCACAGATTCCCAATTCTTTTAGTAGCATCCGAGTCTTCCTGTTTTGGGTGTTATTTTGATGTGGGGAATTACCAGAAGCATCCCAGTATGGATTCAGTCTAAGATTGAAGTCCCCACCACATATCACTAAACCTTGAGCTTTAGTTATCATTAGGTCGAATACATTTTTATAAAATTTCCAGTTAGCCCCTGGGGGAGCATACACATTCAGCAGGGTGATATCTTCTCCCTCTAGCCGCCCAGTTACCAAACTGTATCTCCCTTCTTTATCTTTGTGTTCTGATTTTTTTTCAAATGTAATTTTGGTTGATATCAATGTCGCTACTCCCCTCCTCCTCCCTGATTTATATGAAGATGAAGAGATCATTTTAAACCCTTGTCTACTGAGTTTATTGTGTTCCACGTCTGTTAGGTGGGTTTCTTGTAAAAGTATTATTCCTGCTTTGTCTTTTTTCATTTTGCCTAGAATCTTGGATCTTTTAACTGGATTCAGGATTCCTTTTACATTATATGAAATTATTTTGGTTACACCCTGTTTCTCCATTGTGTTGTTTTGTTTAGTATAACTGTGTGGTGGCCCTCTTTTGTGCTACTCAGAAACTGAAAGAACATTAAAAACAAGAAAAACATTAAGAACGTAGTGTAAAAAACTTTAAAACAAAAAGCTGTCATAAGAACTTCCTGAGCTGAGGTCTTTTTAAAGACCCTGTAAGAGCCTTGATGGAGTGAAGGCTCTGAGGGAAATTCCTCAAACTCTGTTACGTGTTGAGGGCCCTCTCTTACCACTGAAAGTAGTCCCATGCTTTTAACGTGAGTTTCAGAACCCAATCCAAACTTGTAATGATTTTTTTTTTCCTTTTATGCCTAAACCCTGTGAAATTGTGTGCACCCTCCCACCCCCATCACATCAAACATTCACGCAAAAACAGTATTTGTTAGTATGAGGAGAACATGTGGATTATTGTCACATTTCTATTTTAACAAGTTTTTTTTTTTTTTTTATTACAAAGACTTATTTGTTTCAAATAATATGATTGTTCCATGAAATGTTTTACCACATGCTGAATATGCATCTCCTTTAATGTTTGTTACCTTGTATGAGGGGGGTTGGATGTGCGGATTGATTCAAGAGAAAAGAAAAAAAAAAAAAAAAAAAAAAAAAAGGTCGCTATTCCAACCTGAAAACGGATAGTTTATCCGCGACGCTCTGGTGCTGGGTTTCCCGCTGCTGGTCCGTGGATTTTGAAGGTCTTTGTGTTGTCCATGTTTGCGCTTTGATCTTCTGACTCGGGTCTGCTGCGGGTTTAAATACCGTTACCGGGAGCCCTCTTTTCGCCATGTCAGCTGTTGCTTCTTCCGCCGAATTATAGAGACACGTTTCATTGCCGTAGAAGACCCTTAACTTCGCAGGAAATGGTGTCTGAAAGCGCAATTTCTTCTCTCTTAACACCTTTTTCGCGTCATTGTATTCCCTGCGCTTTTTAAGGACCTCCGGGGCGTAATCGTGTTCCACGTAGACTTTTCTCTCCTGGTGCATAAATCCTTTTTTCTGCCAGGCCAGTCTTACAACTTCTTGTTTTATTTTGAAATTGGAAAATCTTACCAACACCGAACGTGGGGGCGCTTCCGCCGCCGGCCTAGCGGCTAATGAACGATGTGCCTTTTCTATCTGGTGGTTTGTGGAATATCCAATTTCTCTCTTAGTAAGGATTCCACGCATTCTGCCATTGAGTTAAAACCATTTTCGGTTCCTTCTATCAGACCATGAATTCTTATGTTGTCTCTTCTTTGTTTTCCTTCTTGGTCGGTTAGCTTAGCCTCTATAGCTGCTTGTCTTTTGCGTAGGTCTAGCACAGAATCTTCGAGCACTTTTATTCGATCCTCTGTTTCCAAGATTCGGTTCTCGGCCTGGTCCACTCTGCTGTTTGTCCTTTTCAATTCTTCTCTGAATTCCCGAAATTCGGCCGTAACATCTCGGCGAAATCGTCGTAGCTCCTCAAATAGTGATTTCAGGCTAACCCTTTTGTTAGCTATCACCAGTTCCTCGTCTTCTGAACGGAGATCTTCCAGTTCGGATTCTCCGGCCGATACGTGTCCTGGCCTGGAGAATTTCAGTTTCTTCTGTTTTCCTTTAGACATGATGATTTTGTCTTTTGATTTTCACTCCTCCAAAAATCCGTTAAGTTTGATTTTCAAGGTGTTATCCTGGATTGGGTCTGAGAACTTCAGTGTTAAGCTGCAGTCGCCATGGCGTCCAGACCGGAAGTCACAATCCATCCATTTTTTTTAGCTTATTTAATTCATTATTTAGAGTATGGATTAGTTGATTATAATTATTTCCAGAATAAAATATATTAGTATCATCAGCAAATAATATTATTTTTAATAATTTAGAATATATCATTTATATATATGTTAAATAATTTGGGGCCCAATACTGACCCCTGGGGGACCCCACAGGCAATTCCCATACACCCAGACAGATATTCTCCCATTTTCACAAATTGTTGTCTCTCAGACAGATAACTTGTAACCCATTTCAGAGCCATTCCCCTAATACCATACATTTGCAATTTATTAAGAAGTATTGAATGATTTATTGTATCAAATGCTTTTCCAAAATCTATAAACACACCAATTGCATATTTTCCTTGATCTAATGCATTTATTATTTCCTCTGTTGCATCCATTATCGCCAACGATGTTGTACTCTTGGCTCTAAACCCATATTGGTTCTGATTCAGCACATCCTGTTTATTTAAAAAGTTTTCTAATCTGTTGTTGAAAAGTTTTTCCAGAATTTTTGCAAGTTGTGGGAGAAGTGATACTGGTCTGTAGTTTGTGTATTGGTGTTTCTTTCCTTGCTTAAATAATGGAATTACTTTTGCTATTTTCATTTTCTGTGGGAATGAACCAGTTTGAAATGATAAATTACAAATATATGTGAATGGTTTTAATATACCATCAACAGTTCTTTTTATTAGTGCCATATCAATACCATCACAATCAGTAGATAATGTATTTTTACACTTTTCAACAACAGATTTTACCTCTAGTTCATCCACCGCTGTAAGAAAAATTGACCGAGGGTTACTTCCAATTAAAGTCTCACTCACGGTGCCTTTTCCTTGATTTGGAATCTTTGCTGCCAACTCTGGCCCAACACTTATGAAAAATTTATTCATTTTATTTACTACCATATTCTTATCATAAATATCACCACAATTATCAGTAAATACTCTGGATATATCATTTTCTTAGTTCCATTTTTCCTTAATTTGTTTAATATATCCCAGACTCCTTTTATATTATTTTTATTTTCATTTAACATTTTCCTATAGTATAATTTTTTACTAGTTTGTATTATTTCAGTTAATTTATTTTTATATGTTTTATATCTTTTTTCACATTCTTTAGTTCTTAATTTAATAAAATTTTTATAGAGATAATTTTTCTTTTTACAAGCATTTTGTAGCCCTTTGGTTAACCATGGGCAATTTTTGTATATGTGTTTTTTATTAATTTCTTTAATTGGACAGTTTTTATCATATAATAATTTAAATATATCAATAAATTTATCATATGCCAAGTCCACATTTTTCTCTCTATAGACAACATCCCAATTCTGTAACATTAAGTCTTCTTTTAAATCACTGATTCTATCTTCTGTTTGTATTCTTTTATAGATAATCTTTTTACATAGTTTATTATTATTATTACTCTCATTAGCCCCATAATTAACATCTAAAGAAACAAATACAGGCAGGTGGTCACTAATATCATTTATTATTATACCACTCACCATATTATATTCAATAACATTGGTAAAATGTTGTCTATCAGGGTAGCACAGTGTGTCATTATTCTTGTAGGTTTTGTAATCTTTGGAAATAAGGTTAAGCTATACATTGTATCTAAGAAATCTTCAGTTGGTTTGTGTTGTTTTATTTTCATTAAATCTATATTAAAGTCACCACAAATAAAGATATCTTTTTGTCTTATTTTTGCATACATCTTTTCCATCCCATTTTTAAATTTTTCCATATCAGATCCCGGTGCTCTATATATACAACTTACTATTATATTTTTTCTTTTTTCCATCGTAATCTCAATTGTTAAACATTCCATACTTTCATTCACTGCTGATGTCATACTGTCTACTTTTTTACTTTTTAATTTTCTATCAACATACAGTGCTACCCCACCACCACTTTTACATTTCCTATTTTGCGTGTACATCTCATATCCATCTAGTTCAAAATTTACATCTTTTTCTTCATTAATCCATGTTTCACTTATTGCAATAATCCTAAATGGCGTATTAAATTGATTCAAAAACTCCTTAATACTATCAAAGTTTGCATAGAGACTCCTACTATTAATATGTATTATTGTTAATGTTTGATCCAAATTCATAATTCCATTTAATTGTTGTTCTTCATAATAAACACACTTATTATTAATATGATTAAAATAGTTGTTGTCTGGGTCAATATTTTCTAAAATGTCTTGTGGTCGCTGTTCAGTACTAACAAAATTTCCAGCTTCAATTTGCCCCACTACACTTTCATCATCAAATGAGGAAGGATGATTGACTAAAGTACTAAACATAATTTATGACAACCATGTACACCAAGAAGAAAAAAGGAAAAGAACACAAAATTTCCACTCATGATTACTGCACCGTTATTCCTGAATCAGGGCTAAGGTTTAAATCTGTCCAATTCCTCCATTTCTCTAATCATTATTACTTTAGCGTCTTCTGAAGTGCCAAGCAGTTTTATCCACGCCTTACAGTTTCTTGTCCATGTTGACTGTATTTTTCCTTGTTTTCTGAGGATAATAATTTTCAATTATATCTGGAAAGGGAAAACACATTATATTAAAAAAAGGTACCATGATTCAAGAATATGAGGAAGGTGGTGTTAAAGCAATAGACTTTGAATGCATTAATGGCACCATCAAATTTAACTGGCTGAGACAATTTATTAAACAACCCAAACATTTCTGGTTTCATATTCCCAATGACATTTTTGCTAAATTTGGGGGCGTTGAATTCCTGCTCAGATGTGACTATGACCCAAAAAAGCTCCCCTATAAACTCTCCTCATTTCATCAACAGGTCTTACTATATTGGAGATTGATTTATAAACATAATTTTAGCCCTCATATGACCCCTCTGTGGAATTGTAGATATGTACTATATAAACACAAATCAATATTCCTACAACACTGGCAAAATAAGGGCATTTGGTCTGTACTACACTTATTAGATGGCATAGGGAACATTTTAACTTTTGAAAATTTCTGTGCTAAATATAACATAAATGATAAATGAGAATATAACCAAGTAATTGAGGCAATACCTCAGACAATTATACTAATGGCCTCAACTCTAAATAGATTTGGCTTTTGCCCGAATCTCCCTTTGCTTTTGGTAAATGGTTTCCGCCTAGGTGACTCAAAATTAAACAATTTAGCGATTAGAAAAATATTTAATAAAGAAATCTTCCCAGTAACAGTTTCTAGAGCTGCTATTCTTAATTTTTTCTCCAAAAAAGAAGCTCAAATTCTAAGATCTAAATTCTTTAAATTTCCTATTTCACCAAAAGCAAAAGAGATCCATTACAAAGTTTTAATTGGAATTTATCCTTCTGCTGAGTTTCTAAGTAAACGTTTTGGCTTTGAGAACAATAACTGTACCTTTTGTAATGAACATATAGAAAGTACAGATCACATTTTCTTTTCCTGTATGTACACTAATGCGTTTTGGAATGATTTTCATCACTGGTTATCTAAACATGTACCAACCCCTGTTTTTAACTGTCAGAATATTTTGTATGGCTTTATTATTAAGAACTCACTGCATGATATGTCTATTAACACCCTCGTATTCTTGGGAAAATTTTATGTACACAGAAATAGATTTTTAAAATGCAAGCCAAATTTTAATGTATTTCATAAAGAACTCTGCCTTTTTTTCTCATCACTGAAACACATGAAGAAGCGGAATGCTGTGAAACTCCACTGTTTGGTTGATGATCGGAAACTCATGGAAAACCCCTAGTGCTCTGGACACTCTGGACTGAAAAGGACCCCCCCCCCCCAGTTTCTCTTTTTGTCTACTTTTATTATGCTTTTATTTACTTTATCTTATTATTATTTACTACTCTTACTATTTTATTTTATCCTTCGTACCTCTTGTACGACTGTTGACTGAACTACACAATTTAGGAAAAAAAGGGAGAAAAAAAAACTTGTTAACTGCCATGTTTATCACCATCTATGTCATAATTCTGTACCTTCACCTTGTTCTCAATAAAGTTTTGGAAAAAAAAAACCTCTACAAGGTCAGCCGAAACCGGAAACTCCGCCCATAATCGTTCAGACAGCGGCATCCCCAGGTGGATAGGGATGTAGAGAAGGGAACCCAGCAGGAGGCAGTAATGCACCATTCAGGATGCCAGCTGCCGAAAAAAACATGTTTACATGGACACAAGTAACCGGATTAAAAGCCTGATCGGAATAAAAATGCTTCATGTAAACATGCCAATCTGAATATTCTAACCCGATCACGCTCATTCGGATCAAAATTTCATTTCGATTGAGAGGGGTGGGTTATGCCGATTGTTAATCGGAATGGTGCGCATGAAAACACCATAGATATAGAACCCTAGATTGGCAGTAGGCCACTGGAGCGCGTGATTTCGGGCCGCCATATTGGTACAGGAATCACAACAAATCCACAGCTCAACGCACAACACTCTGATTAAGTCTTCATTTCCAAGGTTCTCGTTTATTTACACAGTGTGTAACTGGTGTCTAAACGATCAGGTAAGTGTCGAGTATTTGTTTTTAAATAATTTAATGGCGTGTTGTCAAAAATAAAGGTAAAAACTCTGATTTTCATTTGGGAGGTCACTGATTTCTGTACATGCATGACTGCCATGAGTGTAATATATATTGTAATTCAGTATCGATACTTATGGCAATATTTCTCATGTAATATTAGTATACAGTGTTACATTGTGTTCTTTGTTACTGGGTCAGTATTGGTAGCCAATATTATCAACAATGAACTTTGGGTTCTTGTAACTAGTTTGGTAGTTACTCAAATAGTGTGAGGATAGTTTTTCTTTTTCCTATATACACTTGGCCTAATGAAAGATTTTGTCATGACTCGCCGCTCATCAGCGGCTTCAGCTGCGCGCACACCTGCGCCTCGTCAGCAGCGGGCTATTTAGCTCACTCGGCCCAGTGCTGCGGTCTGGAGCCGTCTGTTCTCGTCGGTGCTTCCAAGGCTCGTGATTCTACCTCAGATCACCAGCAAGATTCTACGACACGTAAGAACTCCTTACCTTGTCTCCCAAGTTTTCACCCCTGTGCAGAGGTGGACCTTCCCGGCGGTGGATTTCCCCCGTCACCGCCGTATCATCTCCACCATCCGCGCAGGCCCTGCAGGACGCTGTCTCCCGGGCTCATCACCTGCCGACGCCAGCCACCTGTCCCTGCAAGTAAGCAACACTATCACTGATAATCCCTGTCTCGGTGTGGTGCCCGTTACCTTTGTCCTCTGCTCTTTCTCCATAGGGTTGTCCGGCTGAACGGCGCGCTGCTCTGCTGCCTGCGCATCGGCATTCACCCCAGCACATCCACATACCACATACATCCATTCATACACACCTGCTTGTTGAATAAAGCTGTTAAATCTATCCTGAGCCTGCGTGCGTGTTTCCTGGGCCAGACATTATGTCAGATTTAGGTTTATCAAACCATCTTTACACAATAATTACACATATATGTGTACAAACATCTATTGTTATGTATGTTAACTTACTATTATTATTATGCATATCACCTTAGTTTCCACTACAAGAGGAAGAATTATATAACAGTGGTCTTTAAAGTTGATCTGTGGCATTCTCAGAAGAGTGAGCAACAGGTCTGTGTTCAGCTACAAGGTATATATTATATCAATTTTTCAGCTTCAATTTTTTCAGCACTAGTACTTTTAAATCAATAGGGCCTATAGGCCTAGCCCTTCATGTATGTATGCAAATAAATGTACATGTCTACCGCATTAATATATAAGCCTATATATATGTTCTATATTGCCCGAATTCTTGACCTGGCTCTGGGTTAAATTTATAAAGCCTACATCTACTGCTTTAAACTGGGTTTTGATTCAATTAACACTTCACCTCACTTTGATAAATTTATGCGATGATAAATCTATGCGATAAATTTAATAAATTTGTAATGAACATTGGTGTATTGTATAAATTTGTTATGTGGGCCTAAAATCAATAAGAATTTCAAATTGATTTTAAACAACTGCTATACAGATCCAGGTAGATTGGGGGGGGGGGGAGTGTATAATGTCTGTCTTGTTAAATGAAGAAACTTGAATAATTGATTTGTAATTTTTTATTCTCTTTATTTATTTCAAAGTTTACATATCTAGGCCAATTTGTATAGCACAGGCTGAAATATTTCTTTGATAAACATTTTTGACAATTGGGGGGGGGGCAATAAGCTGGTTGCCTGGGGTGGCAAATATAACAAATACAGCCCAGGACAAAGTATGAATTAATCAATTTCGGCCATATATTTATGCATAAATGGCCACAATGAAAGAGCTAGCCTTAATTATTAATCAGGGGGTATGGTAACTTTTTTTCAGCTCATTTGACAGTTCTTGATTGAGACACTGCAAAATGCCATAATTTAATAATTATGAAGCTCTTAAACACCTAATATTTATGCAGATTATGCTGAAAGTAAACCACTATGCGCTGTGTTGTACTGTGTTGTAAACATGTTCACTGAAGCCTGTCAAACGTTTAACAAAGGAGAATGACCCAAGGAGGTGTCTGCACTGGACCACAGGGATGTGCTACAGATATCCTGTACCAAGATGGCGGACGCGCGTCACGCTCCCGCGACCACGGACTGGCCAGCGCTGCCAATCTAGCCTTTTGTGTCTATGGAAAACACTTATCCGAACGTTGGGCAGAAAATATGTTTACTGCGCATGTCTGTAACCCAGCCGCACGTCGACGTGACGTATTTCCACCTTAGCGCAGCTAGCGGAAAACATAGCGGGAGTAAAACAAAACTGGTCTGTATCGTCCTGCTGTCTCCCTCTGTTCGTCATATTCAGAAGTATGTACTTGTAGCTTCATTACGGAGACCAGCAGAAGCAAAAGTACAGTCTGAATAACACAATACAGGTCAATTTCGACACGAAGCGGGGCTTGCTAACACCGGAAGTTGCGTCTTCTTCTACTATTTTTGGAATGTCGAAATGTCGACTTGCGCATGTCAAAATGATTTATTCCGTTCAAACCTGTGACACATGGAAACGCACGTCCTAATCAGATCATCTTTTTCAGGATCCATGTACACGGTAATTCTGATCTGAACTGTAATCAGAATGAAGAAATTTTGTCCATGTAACCGTGGCTACACTGATGAGTTTAGTCCGCCTTACCCAAGAAGAAGAAGACGACCCAAGATGGCGCCGACACGTGTGGAAAACGTCGTGTTGTGATCCTCGACTTGGTAAGGTCAGGTTCTGCGTCCTCCAAGTGCGCATTTCTAGGTTAGATACTAGTGATGGTAGATCATGTCTCATGGAGTGTGGATCATTTGCCTTTGTCGACCACAGAGATAAAAAAGGCTAGAGTACTCACACCTAACATTTTGATGGCAAATTTAGGCGCCATATTGATCCTGGATATAGTCATGTTGTGACAAAAGGATAACCAAATAATGGTTCCTTGTATGTTTTATGGGCCATCAAACGCCACATGATTTTTAAAAAATGCTTCTAGTAAACTTCTACCAAGTCTTGAAATACCTATGCCAAATTTCGTCAAAATCGGATTTCGTTGAGGGTGGCCCCGTGCCAATTTTTTAAGGCAGTGGGTATGGATACATAAGAAGTAGCCATAGAATGTTTTCTACAGATACGGCTGGAATGATTTTCAGTACGTTCTGTTAAAGCATAATTTAAAAGCAGCAGGCTACAGGTATGGGAATCTGAGGCATTTGTTTCAAAATTTTAATATTTACATTTTTAACCTTACCCACTACCTAAGGTTAACCTGTTTAATTTTAATTCCGAATTTCATCCCATATCAAGTAAAATAGTTGTAATGAGGGGCTGATAGCAGGACTCGAACCTGCAACCTTCTGATTACGGACCCACCACTATCTACTTCCACAGCAGCACGTGGTTTGGAGTTGATCTGAAAATCCTTTGTCGGATTGTCAACTCTCCTGGAGCAATAGATATTTTGTATAGGGCAGTGTCTTGCGTATCCATAGTCACCGTCCTTCTTAAATCCGCCATTAATTTTACAAAGCGCAAGAGACAGCTATTATGTTTCTATGGCATAACTCTTAAAACGCAGTAGCTGCTTGGCTTTATTTTCAATATTCATGTATGTGAAGTTGAACAGCCAAAAATAAGCATAAAGGGGATGGAGGTTACCCAGATAGTGGAACAGAATTCATCCATCCATCTTCTTCCGCTTAATCCTTTTCCGGTCGGGGGGGGGGGGGGCTATCCCAGCATCTTTAAGCGAGAGGCAGGGTACACCCTGGACAGATCGCCAGTCCATCGCAGGGCCAACACAGACTCTCACAGTCATACCTAAGGGCAATTTAGAATCCCCAGTTTTTGATGCCAATTAACCTAACTTGCATGTTTTTGGCATGTGGGAGGAAACTGGAGAAATCCCAGAGTAAACCCATACAGACATGGGGAGAACATGCAAACTCCACACAGATCACTGTTGGTCGGGGGCTGGGATCGAACCCAGGATCCCCCAGCCAAGGATGAGTTGCTGTGCTGCCGCAGTGCTAACCACTCCGCCACCGCCCTGCCCTGTGACCAAACCTACACACTGGAAAAGCTTTTATTAGTTGGTCACCTATGAGATGAGCAACCACATCTCGGTCACTTTATAAAATTAATACAGGACAGGGGCAACCACTCTTCATTGTCCACCTTTCCCCGTTCTATTATGCTGAGCACCAAGCTGGAGGATGGAAAGTACCATTTTTACCTGGTCCTTGGTATGATCCGGCCGGGATTTGAACCCCAGGATCCTGGTTGTGGGGCAGATGCTCTACCAACTAGGCCACCGCTCTGTTAGAAATTGTGATATGCTGAAAAGGAAGATTTTCAACATTTCACTTGTATAGGAAGCTTGGGATCATGGTCTCTGCCTTTGACTGCCACCTGATCCACATAGTGCTGGACCCCCATGGTTCCTCCTGCAGGTGGTGAGCCCACTGGAGGGCATACCCATGTAACTCCTTCATGGTTTTGGCATCTGATCAGGATGCCTTCCACTTGATGTTTTTCAGGCACATCCCACTGGGAGGAGACCCCGGGGCAGACCCAGGACTCGCTGGAGAGACTACGTCTCCCAGCTGGTCTGGGAACGCCTTGGTATCCTCTCTGAAGAGCTGGAGCAGGTGGCTGGGGAGAGGGAAGTCTGGGCTTCTCTGCTTGAACTGCTTCCTCTGTGACCCTGACCTCCAGAAAAGCGGTAGAAAATGGATGGATGATGGATATTTCACTTGTGTACAATTTCATTTTTGAAACTCGTTTTCAAGAAATAAAAAAGCAGAAACATCAACACACTGTACTCTGCTTCCAAGCTTACCTTCAGCATTTTTTGCAGTGCAGTGGACTTTTTTCCCCTGAGATTAGTGTGTTTTTGTACTGAACTGAGAGCCAAATGTGAATCGAAAAGTAGATTCTGAATCGAATTGCGACCCCAAAAATCGGACTTGATTTGAATTGTGTAACTTTTAAAGATTCACAGCCCTAGTTCACAGCATTGTAACGCAGTAGACTGTGAAAGACCTGCAGATCATTCCAAGGAGCATCAACTACAGTACTGCAAGTAATCCACCAAGGGCTATAGATTAGTGTTATAAAAGTCACAAAGTCTCGCAACTTTGATAAAACAAATATAATTTAAACCTGTAGCATTGTCAAGAAACTAACGTAGATTTAAAGAGTACTTGTAGTGAATTTCAATCAATAGCTATTTCATAGCATTAAATATGATGCTAGTCATTCCGTCCGGTAATTTTGGTCATGATTCCTTCTCAAATATATATGACCAAGATGGCGGCGCGTGCACAACGCAAGGCTCAGCGTCTTCTCAGATTTTGCAGATTAGCAGTGTTATTTCGGCTCGTTTCGGGTATGTTCGTTCAGAACAGCTTCGCTTTCACATCTTACACCCGAAATGAGCTTTTGGACATTGAATCAGAATCAGAATCAGAATCAGGTTTATTGCCATTGTTCATGTAGTACACAAACTAGGAATTTGTCTCGGTACAATGCTGCAACATTAAACATGATAAGATAAGAGAAATAAACTATACATGTAATAAAGTGTAGGATAAGATTAAGTGATACTGGTCAACAGTTAAAATATATATTAGCCAGCAGCAGATACTGTGGAGAACTATATAGTGCAGTCGGTAATGCAGGAAGAAAACAGTGATGATTGACATGAGTCTGGTTGAGCTGCTGTACATGGTGCACGAGAGTCACTTAGTGTTCAGCAGTCTAATGGCAGAGGGGAAGAAGCTGTTCATGTGACGGGAGGTTTTAGTCTGGATGGACCGAAGTCTTCTACCAGAGGGGAGGGGGGCAAACAGTACGTGACCAGGGTGTGAGGGATCGGCTATGATCCGGCCAGCACGCCTCCGGGTCCTGGAGATGTACAGATCCTGGAGAGATGGGAGCTTGCAGCCGATCACCTTCTCAGCAGTGCGCACGACGCGCTGCAGCCTTAGTCTGTCCCTGGCAGTGGCTCCTGCGTACCACACGGTTATGGAGGTGGTGAGGATGGACTCGATGATGGCTGTGTAGAACTGCACTAACATCTTGGTGGGTAGCTTGAGCTTCCTCAGCTGCCGCAGGAAGAACATCCTCTGCTGGGCTTTTTTGATGAGTGAGCTGATGGTCAGCTCCCATTTGAGGTCCCTGGTGATGGTAGTGCCTAGGAAGCGGAAGGAATCAGCAGTGGTGATGGGAGAGCCTGAGAGGTTGAGGGGGGGCAGAGGAGTAGTGACTTTCCTGAAGTCTACAATCATCTCCACTGTCTTCAGAGCGTTCAGCTGCAGGTTGTTATTGCTGCACCAGGACGCCAGCTGGGCCACCTCTCTCCTGTAGGCGGACTCGTCGCCGTTGGAGATGAGCCCGATGAGGGTGGTGTCGTCCGCAAACTTGATCAACTTGACAGACTGGTGGCTGGAGGTGCAGGAGTTGGTGTAAAGGGAGAAGAGTAGGGGGGAAAGTACACAGCCCTGGGGTGATCCGGTGCTGATGCTAGTATAATAGCATCAGTATATAATATACAATATACTATACAATATACTATAATAGTATAGTACATTGGATTACAAAACAACGATAACCATCTTTTTATCAGCAACCTACGTCTCATCCCTGAGCTCCGGAGAACGCCCGACGCTCGGCAGGCTTCCCGGCCGACCGGAAGTGCTCGCAGGCAGCGTAGGGACCGTAAACAAAGGCGGGGGAAGCGCGGTGGTCTAAGATCTAAGCTAAAGCTAACACCGTACGGGCTTTCTCTACCTAGTATTTTCCTCGCTAATGTACGGTCACTGGCGAACAAAATGAATGAACTACGGCTTCGGATCACCAACAATAAGAGACTTATGAACTGCAATATCATGATTTTCACGGAAACATGGCTACACAGTGGAATTCCCGACAATGCTATTGAGCTAGCCGGCCTACACATGCTCCGGGCAGACAGAGCAGCAGATGACTCCGGTAAGACCAGAGGTGGGGGAGTGTGCATTTATATTAACAAGGCTTGGTGCACGAACTCTGTCACTGTTGAGAGACACTGCTCAGCTAACCTGGAGTTTCTCATGGTTAAATGTAGACCTTTCTATCTGCCATGCGAGTTCACTTGTACCATCATAACAGCTGCTTATATTTCTCCGGATGCTAATGCTAAGCTTGCTATGAAAGAACTGCATGCAGCTATTAGCAAACAACAAACTGCACACCCAGAAGCAGCATTTATTGTGGCGGGTGATTTTAACCACTCTAACCTCAAGACAGTGCTTCCTAAATTCTACCAGCATGTCTCCTGTCACACAAGAGGGGACAAAACATTGGACCATGTTTACACCAATATTGTGGGAGCCTACACAGCAACTCCCCTCCCCCACCTAGGTCAGTCTGATCACTTATCCTTGTTCCTTACCCCCAAGTATGTACCGCTCATCAACCGGGTGAAGCCATCAGTGAGGACCATCAAAGTGTGGCCAGAGGGGGTTGACTCTGTACTACAGGAGAAGTTTAGAAACACAGACTGGAGTATGTTCACCTCTCAGGCTACCTGTGGCTCCCACATAAACATTGACTCTTACACCCACTCAGTCCTGGACCATATCAACACCATTATTGACAGTGTCACCACGGAAAGACAGATCACCACGTACCCAAATCAGAAGCTGTGGATGAACAGAGAAGTGCGGCTTCTGCTAAAGGCACGTAACAATGCCTTTAGATCTGGTGATGCACAGGCCTACAGTTCATCCAGGGCAGATCTGAAGAGGGGCATCAAGAAGGCCAAGCACAGCTACAAGCTGAAGGTGGAGGAACATTTTGGGGACTCTGACCCCCAACGCATGTGGCAGGGCATTCAAGCTATCTCTGATTATAAGCCCAGCAACTCCATACCTATAGCCATGACTGTGCCCTTTCTCAATGAGCTAAATGACTTCTATGCTCGTTTTGACAAGAACAATAATGAAAAGAACATCAATTTCCCACCCTCTGACGACCTCCACCACCTCACACTCACCCACACCGAGGTCCGTAACGCACTGAGTCATGTCAACATACGTAAGGCTGCTGGCCCTGACGGCATTCCTGGGCGTGTGCTGAGGGCATGCGCTGAGCAGCTGGCAGGGGTCTTCACAGACATCTTCAACCTGTCCCTGGCCCAGGCCGTGGTACCAGCGTGCTTCAAGACCACTTCAATAGTACCAGTGCCGAAACATTCAACACCATCGTGCCTAAATGACTTATCGCCCTGTGGCACTGACGCCCATAGTCATGAAGTGCTTTGAGCGACTGGTCTTGGCACAGCTCAAAAAATGCCTGCCCCCTACACTGGACCCTCACCAGTTTGCCTACCGGAGCAACAGGAGTACAGAGGATGCGGTTTCTACAGCGCTGCATTATGTACTCTCACACCTGGATGACAAGAACACCTACACAAGAATGCTGTTTGTTGACTTCAGCTCAGCATTCAACACAGTTATCCCCTCCAAGTTGCTCACTAAACTTGGGGACCTGGGAATCAGTACCTCCACCTGCAACTGGATCATGGATTTTCTGACCAACAGACCCCAGCATGTTAGGTCAGGCCCCAACCGTTCTTCCATCATCACACTCAACACTGGTGTACCACAGGGCTGTGTGCTCAGCCCATTCCTCTACTCCCTCTTCACCCATGACTGCAGGCCTATGTATGGATCCAATTCCATCATAAAGTTCGCAGATGACACCACGGTGATTGGACTCATCAGAGACAACGATGAGTCAGATTACAGGGCAGAGGTTGAGCACTTGGCTACTTGGTGCGCTGACAATAACCTGCTCCTTAACACCAGCAAAACCAAGGAGCTCATAGTGGACTACAGGAAGGAGAGGGGAGAGACGCATGACCCCATCCATATCAACGGCATAGCTGTTGAACGTGTCCCCAGCTTCAAATTCCTGGGGACCCACATCTCAGAGGACCTGTCCTGGTCAGTTAACACCACCAGCCTGATCAAGAAGGCCCATCAGCGCCTCTTCTTCTTGAGGACACTGAAGAAGAACCATCTGTCAACTGACATCCTGGGCAACTTCTACCGCTGCGTGATAGAAAGTACCCTGACCAACTGTGTCACAGTCTGGTATAGGAGCTGCTCTGTCGCTGATCGTAAGGCGCTGCAGCGGGTGGTGAAAACCGCCCAACGCATCACAGGGACTCCACTTCCAGTTATAGAGGACGTCTACAGGAAAAGATGTCTGCGCCGGGCACGCAGCATTCTTAGGGACTCCAACCATCCTGCTCATGGACTGTTCCAGCTTCTCCCCTCCAGAAGACGTTTCAGAAGCCTTCGGACTAGAACCAGCAGGTTTAGGAACAGTTTCTTTCCAACAGCTGTCACGTTATTGAACTTAGTTCCCCGCTGATTCTCTTACCATCATCTCTTACCATCCTCACCTGTACATAACTGCCCATCTAACTTATTGTACATTATTTGCACATAACAGTACTCTTAACTTTCTGCACTGCTGCATATATTTGCACATATTTGCTTAAATTGCACATACTGTTAATTACCGTATATACTGCACTGCTGTCCTTTCCACTCTGATTGGATGCTAAACTGTGTTTCGTTACCTTGTATTCATACATGTGTAATGACAATAAAGTTGAATCTAATCTAATCTAAAAATACGCACGTTTCAAGTCACTGCTCTGTCAGTCAATCATGGTCAGCAACATCTTGCCTCCTCCATCGGCTATTTCAGCACGGTAGTGACACAGAATTGTCGCTTTATGTGATTAACTGGGCTGCAGTATAGCAGTCAGCAGTGTTTTAACATCAAAATTATTATGTAATTGTTTACAACATTGTACAAGCAAATCTATCCACATATAATTTAATGAAATAAAATTCTAGTACTGTATATCAAGATTTATTCAATGTGGTCTGAAGTTACTTGACTGTGAACTTGCTTGTTTGTCAGGCCCCCTTCAGCTGCTGGTCCCCAGAGGTAACTGCAGATCATGACATCAATGAAGGCTATTTCCAAGGACGGTTTTTGCAGTAAATATGCGTGCAGATTTTGCCGTTTTCAACTCTGATCTCGACCCACTGAGCATCTGCTGAACATGTTTACTTGTCTAAGGTAACTAACTAACTAACTAACCTGCACTTATATAGCGCTTTTCTAGTCACAAAGACCACTCAAAGCGCTTTCATTAATACTAACCCTCTATTCTAAGGGCCTATAGGAAACAGATATCTAGGGACAATTTAGAACAGCCAATTAGAAAACGAGTGTACGTCAGTTCCGTCCAGCGATGGCTGCTCCCCATTGGTATTGACCGAGCTGTTTTCATGGGACAAAATTATTTATTATACTGACGCAAGGGGGTTATTTTTACTGAAAAAACACATTTTTGGTTTATAAGTAAAACCTAAAGCAGGATTAATGTTGTTATAATGACCAGTACTGGTTTCCTTTAAGCTGTAGAAACATCTCAAGGATGATCAGTGGAAAGGGGATGCACTTGAGCTCAATTTTGAGCATCATGACAAAGGCTGTGAATACTTACAGTGGGGAAAAAAGTATTTAGTCAGCCACCAACTGTGCAAGTTCTCCCACTTAAAAGATGAGAGAGGTCTCCAATTTTCATCATAGGTATACCTCAACTATGAGAGACAAAATGAGAAAAAAAAAATCCAGAAAATCACATTGAAGGATTTTTAATGAATTAATTGGTAAATTCCTTGGTAAAATAAGTATTTGGTCTATGGAGATTTATCGGGGTACAAATTAAACATGCATAAAACCCAAGTTTTAACATTCAACTATGACCCAAATCATTATTCACTAAGTGAACTCAAAACTAACTGGGAGTTGGAATCTATGAAATATCTGGGGGTCAATATCCCGAAACAACTCAACAAAATTATAACTAACTAACTAACTAACTAACCTGCACTTATATAGCGCTTTTCTAGTCACAAAGACCACTCAAAGCGCTTTCATTAATACTAACCCTCTATTCTAAGGGCCTATAGGAAACAGATATCTAGGGACAATTTAGAGCAGCCAATTAACCTAACATGCATGTTTTTGGCATGTGGGAGGAAACCGGAGAAATCCCGGAGTAAACCCACGCAACACGGGGAGAACATGCAAACTCCACACAGATCACTGTTGGTCGGGGGCTGGGATCGAACCCACGATCCCACAATCCCCACAATCCCCCGGCCAAGGGTAAACTGTGCTAACACTGAACTATGATCCACTGGTGACAAAAATAAAATCTGACCTAGCAAGATGGAATGTGATACCATTCTTGGGTACTGCACAAAGAATTGAAGCAGTCAAAATGAATATACTTCCACGTCTTCTATACCTTTTCCAAACAATACCGGTAGAACCTCCCAAAAAAACATGGCAGGAGCTGGACAGAAGGATCTCAAGATTCATATGGCAGGGCAAGAGACCTAGAGTCAGATATAGAACCTTACAGCTAAACAAAGACAAAGGTGGGCTCACGCTGCCAAATATCAGGGACTATTTTAAAGCCGCACAAATTAAAACTTTAATAGAGATATGTAACCCAGTCTACACTGCACAATGGAAGGAGATCGAATGCCAAATAACAAGTGACATCCCCCTACAGGCGATAATAGGGAACAATGCCTTACCTAAACTCTTGAATAACACTAACCCGTGGATAGAGACCCCGCTAAAAATTTGGTTTAAGATAGTCAGAGAGAATCAAGCTAAAGAGCCCTATCGACTTCTGCAATGGATTGCCTATGATCAAGACTTTACCCCCAATAAAACAGACACTAGATTTAAAGAGTGGAAAGAGAAAGGGCTGATAAAATATTACGATTTTTTTAAGGGGTAAACTTTAAGAAGTTTTGAAGATTTGAAAAACAAGGTCTAATAAATCAAGATCTTTACAGGTTCTTTCAGCTTAGACACCACATAAACAATATACTTAAAAAGGAGGATTTGGAAAGGGCCCAGTCAGGTGTTCTGAAGGTCTTTTTAATGGCATATAAAGAGATCCCAGGGATCAGATACATTTCTAAAATATACCAAGGTCTTCAAGACTTATAAGGAGACAACACATCATATATAAAAGAGAGATGGGAAAAAGAGGGGAATTTCACTTTACAATTGGAAATATGGGAAAAGCTAAATAAACAGCAATGGAAAAGTACCTCATCCCTGCAGTGGAGAGAATTTGGATGGAAAAATTTGGTAAGATTTTTCAGAACACCTGCACAAAACAAATTTACCCATAAGGGGTTGAACTGTTGGCGCTTGTGTGGTGAAAAGACTGCAAATCATTTTCATGTGTTTTGGTCATGCCCAGTTATCCACCAATATTGGACCAATGTACAGACAATATTGGGGAAAATATTCAAAATAACAGTTCCCTTTTCTTTTGTAACTTTGTATTTGGGTTTACTACCGGACTCACTGGAAAGACGAGGAGATAAATACTTATTCAGTATTTTAATATTGGCAAGTAAAAAAGCCCTAACTAAAAAATGGATGCTGAAGGACTGTCCTACACCTGAAGATTGGATTAACGTGATTCAAGACATTTACTCGATGGAAAAGTTGACATTCGCACTGAGACAGGACATGGATCGGTTCATGAACTTTTGGCAACCCTGGATCGCATATGTGTCTTCCATTAGATCTAATCTTTGACAAATACCATTTCAATAATGGTCCCGCTCTTTGTTCCAACGCTACTCAGATGCTCTTTTACTTTTAATTACTTAATTTTCTGTTTGTTTTTTGCTTTCTGTTTGTTTGTTTGTTTGTTTTTTTATTTTACTCTTTAATTTCACTTTTTCTTTCACTTTAAAAAAAAAAGGGGTGTTGTAATAATTATCCTACCAATGTTGTCAAATAGCAAAAAATAAGGGAACATGTGATGAAAATGTAAACAATGCAATGCTGTAATGACCTGTATACCCTTTACAAAAACTTAAATAAAAAAATAAATAAATAAAAATAAGTATTTGGTCAATAACAAACGTTCATCTCAATACTTTGTAATATACCCTTTGTTGGCAATGACAGAGGTCAAACATTTTCTGTAAGTCTTCTCAAGGTTTTCACACACTGTTGCTGGTATTTTGACCCATTCCTCCATGCAGATCTCCTCTAGAGCAGTGATGCTTTGGGGCTGTCGCTGGGCAACACGGACTTTCAACTCCCTCCAAAGATTTTCTATGGGGTTGAGATCTGGAGACTGGCTAGGCCACTCCAGGACCTTGAAATGCTTCTTACGAAGCCACTCCTTCATTGCCCGGGCAGTGTGTTTGGGATCATTGTCATGCTGAAAGACCCAGCCACGTTTCATCTTCAATGCCCTTGCTGATGGAAGGAGGTTTTCACTCAAAATCTCACGATACATGGCCCCATTCATTCTTTCCTTTACACGGATCAGTCGTCCTGGTCCCTTTGCAGAAAAACAGCCCCAAAGTATAATGTTTTCACCCCCATGCTTCACAGTAGGTATGGTGTTCTTTCTCCTCCAAACACGACAAGTTGGGTTTTTACCAAAAAGTTCTACAGCGGTACCTCTACTTACGAATTTAATTCGTTCCGGAAGAATTCTCGTAACGTGAAAAATTCGTAAGTAGAGGCGCGTTTTACATGTAAATGCCGTAATCTGTTCCAAGCCCCCAAAATTCGGGCATAAATTTTTTATAAATCGTAAAAACGCATCAAAACATGTAACAAATACATGTTACAATTAGATTACTGCACAATAAACATAAAATGAGAGTTTAAAATGAGAGAAAGAATAATAAAAGAGAAAGAATAATAAAAATTATGTTCATTTACCCTTTAACTGCTATCGTCGTCGACGTCGTTTGAGATGGAAAAAAAAAAAAAAACGTCATCACCTTTTGCCTTCTTTGGTTCATGTTCTGATCCAAGGACGTTTGCTTTTGTCGGCTTGTAAGTGCTTCGTTTTGTTTTAATACCGTGCTGATCGTTGATGTATTACGGCCATATTCTTTGGCGAGATCAACCAAACGCATAAAGTTTTGGAAAAAAAAAACAAAACTTCGTGGCCAATGGGATACCAGGAAGATGCTAGGCGATAGCCAATGGCAGAGCAGCTACAGGTATGTTTATGTTCGGTAAACTACGGAAGCTGCGAGGAGCGCATACTTTTTTGCCTTTCGTATCCTGAAATTTCGTTCGTTACTAGAGGCAATATTTTCCCGTTGAGGCGTCTCGTAACCTGAAAATTCCGTATGTAGAGACGTTCGTAAGTAGAGGTACCACTGTATTTTGGTTTCATCTGACCATATGACATTCTCCCAATCCTCTTCTGGATCATCCAAATGCTCTCTAGCAAACTTCAGACGGGCCTGGACATGTACTGGATTAAGCAGGGGGACACGTCTGGCACTGCAGGATTTGAGTCTCTGGCGGCGTAGTGTGTTACTGATGTAGCCTTTGTTACTTTGGTCCCAGCTCTCTGCAGGTCATTCACTAGGTCCCCCCTTGTGGTTCTGGGATTTTTGCTCACCGTTCTCGTGATCATTTTGACCCCACAGGGTGAGATCTTGCGTGGAGCCTCAGATTGAGGGAGATTATCAATGGTCTTGTATGTCTTCCATTTTCTGATAATTGCTCCCACAGTTGATTTCTTCACACCAAGCTGTTTACCTATTGCAGATTCAGTCTTCCCAGCCTGGTGCAGGTCTACAATTTTGTTTCTGGTGTCCTTTGACAGTTCTTTGGTCTTGGCCATAGTGGAGTTTGGAGTCTTGACTGTTTGAGGTTATGGACAGGTGTCTTTTATACTGATAATGAGTTCAAACAGGTGCCATTAATACAGGTAACGAGTGGAGGACAGAGGAGCCTCTTAAAGAAGAAGTTACAGGTCTGTGAGAGCCAGAAATCTTGCTTGTTTGTAGGTGACCAAATACTTATTTTACCAAGGAATTTACCAATTAATTCACTAAAAATCCTTCAATGTGATTTTCTGGATTTTTTTTTCTCATTTTGTCTCTCATAGTTGAGGTATACCTATGATGAAAATTGGAGACCGCTCTCATCTTTTAAGTGGGAGAACTTGTACAATTGGTGGCTGACTAAATACTTTTTTGCCCCACTGTATGTACATGTGATTTCTTAGGTTTTTTTTGTTTTTGTTTTTTTTAATAAATTTGCAAACTCTCAAAACTTTTTTTGCATTGTTATTATGGGGTCTTGTGTGTAGAATTTTGAGGGAAAAATGAAATGAATCCATTTTGGAATCAGGCTGTAACATAACAAAATGTTAAAAAAGTGAAGCCCTATGAATACTTTCTGGATGCACTGTATGTTGGATACAAATCCCTAACCAAACTAGGGTCTCTGCTCAACAAAAACAGGATCTAGTCTACCTAAGAGCACCACATCTGTAATAAATGTTAGCTTTTTGTTATAGTAGATACTCGGGATGTTCATGATTAATTGACTTTTGATTAATTGTTAAGAATTTAGTCAACTAATTTAGCTGTCAATTGATTGATAATTCAGTAGTCCTTTTCAATAATGAAAAGGACTACTGAAAGTTCTTCATTTTCTATGAAATGTAGTGGCGTCATCATCCAGGCGGGGGCACACGCAGTCACCCACTGCGGCCTTTTAACTGAAACTAAAGGAGAAAAAAAAGATGCCAATCGCCCAGAGTACATGTGCTGTGCAGAGAGAGACAACATGCCCTTGTGGATTACATTACTTACAAAAAGTGAGGGGTATTGGGCTTTCTGGTGAAATTTCAGGATGCACCTAAATGCACTATAACATTTACAGGTGAACTAATTTCACCTTCTCTAACTTTTTGAATGCACAAGTCCAACTACTCAGTGTTTCAGTACTTTTTGCATAACTTGCTGTTGTCTAACAAGGTGCTTAACGGCAAAATTCGTAACAGGTGTTTGCTCTATGAATCGACCAATACATTTTCTGGTTCAATAAGATATTGGTATTTAAACAGTCCTCCTCACCATGCTGTTCACATTTTGACATCATGAGGCCAAGGTGACGCCTAACAATTGATCAACAATGCCTCTCTATTGCGAGGCTTCAAACAGGATGTTGTCAGAGGGAAGTCGCCACTGAGCTTAGTGTCACAGATTGTCATCAGCAGGTTGCAACAGAGAGACTGGAAGAGTCACAGAAAGGCATAGAAGTGGACGTCCTTTGGCCACATCCCACGCTGATGACCGCTCCATTGTGAACAGTGCCCTGTGGAACCAGATGATGAATGCTACTCAACTCCAGGCACATTTAAGGGAGGTGAGAGGCACTCAAGTGTCACGTCGGACCAATCGAAACATTTACATTAGCGTGGTCGGCGTGCTTGACGACCTGCAAGGGTATCTGGCCACACCGTCAGGCATATGCATAATCATATTGCATGGGCCAGGGAGCATTTACGCTGGACAAGGGACCAGTGGGCCTCAGTGCTGTTCTCTGATGAAAGTCGATTCACGCTGAGCAGAAATGATGGCTGCCAATGATGTTGGAGACATCAAAGAGAGTGCTATGCATCAGTCACTCTTGTTGCCATGTTACAGTCTGGGCAGGTGTGTCAAGTCATGACAGAACTGCCCTATACCTTGTAAATGGTACAGTGACAAGCTGATACTACCTGAATAACATCATTAATCCTTTCATTGTGTCTCTGCATGAACAACACAGGCCTAATTTCATCTTCATGGTAATTTCATCTTCATGGACGACAATGCTCCAGCTCATCGAGATCGCATCATTAGGGATTAGCTGCTGGAGGCTGGGGTACCTCCAATGGAGTGACCTGCACTTTCTTCAGACCTGACTCCCATAGAAAACCTATGGGATCAGCCGAGTCACCATGTAAAGGCTCGCAGCCCTGCACCCCACATCCTCAGTGACCTAAGGGTCACCCTTCAAGAACAGTGGAATGTCAATATCAAGAGACAATAAGTCGATTTGTGAACAGCATAAGACGTCGTTGTCAAGCTATAATTGATGCTCAAGGGCACATGACAAGTTATTGAGACACTGACATTTTTTGTTGTGGTATACCCACCTCTGTTGTTGGCTTTTGTTTCGGTAAATTGTTTGAGATGAGGAAATCACCATAGCATGCTTCTACTTAAATGCCCTACTTTCACAATATAGTATCACAGTAGTGTGAACTTCTTTCATTTTCCATAAATTTCACCCAAAAGACATATATCCCTAACTTTTTGTGAGTAGTGTATGTCGGAGACCCACAACAAGTTCCAGTGGCACACAAGCTTGAAGATCCACTCACCTGCTTCAAATCAGCAGGGCAGGGAAATGGACCAAAGCAAGGAAGTGGATGACATGAGCACAAAAACCTATCTCCACTGCCTTCGACCTGCCGCTAGACGGGAAAGCAGAACGGGCTCAAGTTACCACTGAGGTAACGGACAATAGAGGTTAGCCCAGATCGTACTGGGTTTACCTGGATTTCCGGGGTACTGTGGTAATGTTTACCATACAACAGATGAAACAGCTCACAATTTATTTTCCTGTTAAAACAGTCTACCAGTGCATCTCAGTAAATTAGAATATGAAAGATATTTTTTCTGTAATTTAAAAAAGATCAATTTTATGATATTGGTAATAGTTTTTAAAATACACCGCATTCCAAATGATGATGCAAATTATATTTGTCTCTGATTTTTCTAAATAGTCGATGCAATTGAGAGTCAGTATAATTTTGAAGTCATCAACTGTTGGAGCATAATTCAGTTTTATTGAAGAAACCTCCCAGTGACAAGGTTTTTTTTTGGTAAAAAAAACAAAAAACAAACTCAAAATGCATTCTTCCAAATTATTATGCACAACAGAGTTTCAAAAAAATTTTGATTGTAAAGAACTGAAAATGGTCATTTGTTGAATTTGCAGCATTAGGAGGTCATATTTACTTAAATCAAAAGCTCTTTGAATCAGAAACATCTTAAAAGTTGTGTTTCAGCTGTGTTAGTCTGTTTGCCTTCTTTTTGTTCCTCTCCCCTCCCCCCCGGTCGGGTCCTTCATGGCTAAAACAATTTAAATAAAGTATTAAAAGTTACTACAAGAGGAGTTTATCAATAATACACAGTACATACAATCTGTTTGGCACAATAAGGGAAACAGATTTCTGTTCTGCTCACCTAGCTACAGTAGTGTGAAAAAATGTTTGCCCCTTTTCTGATTTCTCATTTTGTTGTATGTTTTTCACACTTAAATGTTTGAGATCATCAAACAAATTTAAATATTGAATGAATCTTTATTTTCGGATAGATTAAAAGTAAAGATTAAAAGAAAGGAACAGAATAATACAACAAAGGGGAAAAAAACATCTTACAAGGTCAAATTAAACAATAACTCCTCTGATCATACAGTTCAACATAAGTTTTCTGAAATGGGTGATGGCTGAAGCCGCAGCTTATATTGCCCACCCATATTCCATCCAAGAATTCAAAAGAAAAACAAAACAAAAGCGATTACAATTCAGAACAAAGCTAAGACAAAACGTGACAAAAAAACTAAGCAACAACCCAACACAGACTGGATATGACAATCCTTATGTGATTTTACATGTCATCTTGTGTATATGCTTTGAGTATTTTTTCCTTTAGTTTTTGTTTAAATTGTCCAAGCGTTGTACATGATTTTAATTCAGGTCCAAAAGCATCCCACAATCTAACCCCTTGCACTGAGACACAGTGTTGCTTGGTGGTAGTTCTCACTGAAGGTTTTTGAAATATACATGTTCCTCTGAAATGATATTGTTTCTCCCTTATTTGGAACAACTTTTGGATACTTGCGGGCAGTGATAGATTCTTCACTTTAAACATTATTACTGCAGTTTTAAAGTCAACCAGATCTTTCAACTTGAGAGCTTTTAATTTAAGAAAAAGTGGGTTTGTTGGTTCCCTGTAAGCAGCTTTGTTTATTATTTTAATTGCTCTCTTCTGGAGCATAAAGATTGGATATATGTTTGCTTTATACTGTATGTATTTCCTCATACTTCAGTACAATATGTCATGTATGGGAGTATTAATGAATGATACAAAGTGTATAATGTGGGTTGATTCAGCAAATATTTCACTCTGTATAGTATTGCAATTGATTTAGATATTTTACCTTTAATATAATTAATATGTGACTTCCAACACAGTTTATTATCAATTATTACGCCAAGAAATTTAGTTTCGGATACCCTTTCAATCTACACCATTTACACTGAGTTTAGATACTAAGTTGTTGTGATTATTGTTAAAAACTATAAATTTTGTCTTTCTTAAATTTAGCGTTAATTTGTTTGAATCAAACCACAGTTTAAGCTTTCCTAATTCCTTTCCGAGTGTATCCAAAAGTTGTTCCAAATTGCTTCCGCTGCATAATAAATTAGTGTCATCGGCGAACAATATTAAATCCATTTTTTCCGAAACTTTACATATATCATTTATATACATACTGAATAACAATGGCCCCAAAACTGAACCCTGTGGCACTCCACAAGTAACCTTCAGTAACTGTGTTTTCATTACCAACACATACATACTGATATCTATTCTTTAAGTAACTACATACCCAGGACAGTGCTACCCCCCAATACCACAATTTTGTAGTTTCTTTAATAATAAATTATGATCCACTGTATCAAATGCTTTTTTAAGATCCAGGAATACCCCAACTGAATACTCTTTATTTTCAATGGCAGTTGATATTTTTTCTATAAATTCCATTAGAGCAAATGCAGTTGTCCTCTTGTGTCTGAACCCATATTGCTGCTCACACAATAAATTATTCTTCATTTTGAAGTTGTCAATTCTCTCACAGAATATTTTTTTCAAGTATTTTGGAAAATTGCGACAATAGTGAAATTAGTCTATAGTTTGAAAATTCCCCTCTGTCACCCGTCTTGTATATCGGAATTACTTTAGCTGTTTTCATTGCATTGGGACATATACTTATTTGGAGAGACAGGTTGCAAATATACGTCCGTGGCTTCACTAAGCATTCAATGATAGTTTTTACTAAGAGCGTGTCAATACCATCACAATCTGTAGATGTTTTACTTTTAAACAATTTAACAATTTCAATGACCTCTCTCTCGTTTGTGTTCTTTATGAAAATGGAGTCTTTTATAGCAATGTTTTTGCTTATTGTATCACCTGTAGGTGCCGTAATGGGTATTTCTCGAGCCAAATTAGGACCAATGTTAACAAAAAAAGTTATTAAATTCATCTGCAGGTGAGACTGCATTCACAAAAGCAAAAACAACATCTATTTTTCCAAACTGTTAATCATGCACGAGTTCTTTGGGACACAAAGGCTAAACCAAAGGGGATCCTCGGCGGACATTTAAACATACAGAGCATAATCCCCAAAAGAGATGAGATTTCGGTGTTGCTGTCTGACTCAAATCTGGACTTTCTTTGTCTCTCAGAAAGCTGGCTACGCAGGAACATAGACACTAATATGATCGATATTGTGGGTTAGGTTCAGGTTCAGGTTCAGGTTACTTTATTTGTACCCGTAGGTAGATTTGTTTTGCAGTTGGTGACATCCATATTTACAAGCCACTAATTACATTCAACATAGACACAAACACAGGCACACATCTTACAAAACAGGTAAATATAAAATATGTACAATATAATTTTTATAGCTTGTTCAACTCTTTGACAGCAGCAGGGACAAAGCTGTTTTTGTAGCGCTGGGTTCTATTTTTTGGGACAGCAAACCTCCGTCTGGAGGGAAGAAGCTGAAAGTTGCAGTGCAAAGGGTGGGAGTCATCATTTAAAATCGAGTCGGCCATCCTCTGTACTTGTCTGGTGTACAGGGATGTCAGGCTCAGCTGTGACTCACCAAGCAAACGACTGGACCATCTGACTACCTGATCCAAGGATTTCCTCTGTTTCAGTTTTATCTGACCAAACCATGACATTAAAGAAAAGGATAAAACAGATTCAATAAAAGCCCGATAAAACATAGTCATTATGGTTCGGTCGATTTGGAAGCGTGCAAGTTTCCTCAAACAATGCAAATTTTGCTGACCCTTTTTGCACACCCTTTCACAGTTCACCTCAAAGTTCAATCCACTATCAATAATCGTCCCAAGATATTTGTACGATTGTACACATTCGGTGGTCTGGCCTTTTAGTATGGTGACTTTGTGCCTGGGAGTTTTCCTCCTAAAGTCAATAATCATATCTTTCGTTTTTGTTGTATTCAGCTGCAGGTAGGAATCCTCACACCAGTGAACAAAGTCATCAACTACTGGGCCGTGGCCACTCTCACCATCCTGGAGGAGACTGACAATGACTGAGTCATCAGCATACTTTATAATGTGTCTGTTGTCATGTCTGCTCCGACACATGTTTGTGTACAGGATGAAGAGTAGTGGTGACAACACACACCCCTGAGGAGAGCCAGTAGAAGAGCACTTTAGGTCAGACAATGTGCCATTGACCCTTACTCTCTGCGTCCTGTTGGTTAAGAAATCCAGAATCCAACCCACCAGATTATTGCTTAAATCAAATTGTTGCAGGAGCCTTTCAACTAAAATGAGGTTGGATTGTATTAAAGGCAGAAGAGAAGTCCACAAATAAAAGCCTGGCGTGTGTCCCATTAAAATCCAGATGTTTAAAAAGCATGTCAAACAGAGTGACAGTGGCATCCTCCACTCCTCTGTGAGGCCTATAGGCAAACTGCAGAGGATCCAATGCATGTTCAGTCTGCCTTAGGACCTCACATCTGACCAGTTTTTCAAAAATTTTTATTAAAATTGAAGTCAAAGCAACTGGTCTAAAGTCATTTACCGTTTTAGGACAGCTGGATTTTGGAACGGGAACAACCACGGCATCTTTCCAGATCTTAGGCACATGTTGTGTCTGTAAGGACTTATTGAAAATGTAATGAAATATAGGACTCAGTTCATGTGCACAGGACTTTACCAGGCGTCCACATATATTATCAGGGCCCTGACTTTTGTTCACTTTTACAGCGCGGAACTCCCTTTCAACATCCTGCATCTCAATATTGAAGTGCTGATTGTCTTTGAGTTTCTGTTTCAAATCTTGGATTTCTGTGCTAAAATCAAAGGAGTCAAAACGACCATAAAAACAATTAAGAGCATTAGCCAGCTCTTTGTCTGAACTAAAACCATCTAAAAACACACGATTACTGCGCTCTGTGCTCTGAAGGCCTGCAATAGTTTTCATACTGGCCCAGGCTGAACCCAGTTTATTTGCTGCCATCTTGCTTTCCAATTCTGATTTATAATTCTGTTTTGCTCTTAAAATTTCGGCCTTCAGCTCCTTGGTGGCAACCTGTAGCTCAGAAACAGACCCCTGTTTAAAGGCAAGAGCTTTCCTCTGTAAGCAGGATTTAACTGATTTAGTAACCCATGGTTTGTTGTTGGGGTATATTTTGACACGTTTACGTGGAACAATCTTATTTTGACAGTAAGCCATGTATGAGCATGTGAGCTCAGCTAGAGAGTCCAAGTCATCCCCGCAGGCCATTATGAACATCTTCCAGTCTGTACAGTCAAAGCATTCCTGGAGGCTGTGCTCTGAATCTTCTGTCCACACATCAATGTCTCTCATCTCCACCTTGCCTCTTCTGAGAGCAGTTTTATATGTGGGCAGCAAATGAACACAGTTGTGATCTGATGATCCTAAAGGAGGAAGGGGGAGTGATTTATAGGCCCTCTCTATGGATCCATAGCACAGGTCCAATGTCTTTTTTCGCCTGGTTGTGCAGGAGACATACTGATGAAAGTTTTTAAGAGTCTTCTTTAAAGAAACATGGTTAAAATCCCCAAGAATGAAGTTTGGCGCCTCTGGAGAAATTGACTGCAGCCGCTGCACCACATCAGAGATGGTGCTGGAGGCGGAGTCAGCATCTGCCCTCGGGTGAATGTACACAACTGTGATGAAAAGTTGGGGAAACTCTCGAGGCAAATAAAAGGGGCGTAGTGACACAGACAGTAGCTCCACATCGGGTGTACAGATGCGCTGTCTGACCGTGACAGATGTGCAGTACTGCTTATTAATGTATAAACATACGCCGCCCCCCTGACGTTTCCCCGTTACCTCTTCCTGTCGATCCGAGCGCAGCGGAGCTCCAAAGCCGTCAATCCACAGGTCTGCATCTCGATCATGCGCAGTAAGCCAAGATTCAGTGAAAGCCATGACGCAGCAGTTCTTAAAATCCTTCTGGTAACGTACATTGCCTTGAATTTCCTCCACCTTGTTTCTCACAGACTGTGCATTCCCAAAAATGATCGAAGGAAGAGGAATGTTACCAAACTGACGTCTCCTAAGGTGCAATTTCACACCTCCACGTCTTCCACGCTTCCTCCTGCTGCTTCTCTTTTCACCGCTGTGTCCGTCTCTCAAAATAAAGTCCGGCAGTTGAAGTATGGGCTCAATCAGAGACGCTGCATCAGCTGTGTTAAAGCGTAGCAACACGTCCGTGGAATATTGTATTCTGCCCGCTATTCTGCTCGCCATGGAGCCGAACACGTTTACCTCAGAGACAAAGAGCCAGAACACAGATAGCAGCAGTGCGAGAGAGGAGAGGAAATCCATGTTGTAGATACCAGGGAGCTCTTCGCCATATATTCCACAAACGCTCCAGGGCAGAAACGACACAGAGGATTTTCAGTATTATGGTTATCAGTTCAGTGTTAGGTTATCAGTGTTTTAGAAAAGACAGGCAGGCAGGGAGGGGAGGAGGTGTTTTAATTTACATCAAAGAGAAATTTAAATGTCAATTGGTTGATTTGAATACCTCACTTGAATGTTTAGCTGTTAATATATGTCTCTCACCGGTAATGAATTTCAACATCGCAGCATTGTACAACCCACCCTCACACAATTCTTCTTTTTATAATGAATTAAGTGCTCTGGTCAAACAACTTGAGAGGAGCAGAGAAACAATATTTTATGGTGACTTCAATATCAACTGGTCTGATAAAAAGGACAAACTGAAACTGAAAAGCCTCATGACTAAATTTAATTACCAACAATTGATCAAAGGACCTACCAGAATAACCAAACAACCTAGATCACTTATTGACATGGTAGTTGCTAATAAACCAGAACGAATAACCAGAACCTATAATCTTGTAACTGGTCTCTCAGATCATAACATGGTTCTTGCTGTCAGAAAACTTACTAAAAAGCGACTACAGTATTTTGGGGGAGTCGATATTGACAAATCAAATTTTATTATTCCCAAATCAAAAAATGAGGAGTTTGAACATTACTTAGAGAATCAAAATTGGGAGCAGCTCATGTCAATATATGAAGTAGATGATTGTTGTAATTTTATAACTGCAACAATTACAAAGTCCATAGAAAAATTTACAAAGCAAATTAAAAGTAGACAACAGAAGATTAACCTACCATGGTTAAATAATGAAATAAGAAAACTTATGAAGAGGCGAGACTCTGCATTGAAAACATCATTAACCTCTAAACTACAAAATGATCACCTTGTGTACAAAAGTTTAAGAAATAAAGTGGTACAAGAGCTGCGAAAATCAAAAGTATCTTACTACAATAAACTGATAGATCATGCAAAGGGTAACAACAGTTCCCTATGGAGGCATTTAAATAACTTAACAAATAAAAAAAAAATGTTCAGAAGGGGGTAAAGGAACTTAGAATCAATGGCAAGACCATCAGTGACAAGACTACATTGGCAAAGGAATTTAATTCATATTTTGTGGACTCTGTGGAAGACTTAACAAAAAACTTTGTGCTGCCAAATGTGCTCAACAACACAAAATCAATACTTCCAACAGATTCTTTTCACATTGATGAGGTAAATGAGGAGTTAATTGCTGGTATTGTTAAAACACTGTCAAACTCAAAAACTAATGATATCTACAATATGAGCACTTCCTTTCTCAAAACGCACAGCAAAATATTAATCAAACCACTGACTCATCTCATTAATCTCTCCATTAGGTCTAGTACATTTCCATCTGGCTGGAAAAAAGCTGTCGTCATACCAGTTCATAAATCAGGCAGTAAAGACGATATATGCAATTACCGCCCAATCTCTATTTTACCAGTCCTGTCTAAGGTTCTTGAAAAAGTTGTAGCTACACAGCTGATAGACTATTTACAAGACAGTCAACTTCTTCATCCGCATCAATTTGGTTTTAGACCAGGATACTCAACAGAAACAGCAAATTGTTGCCTTATTGAAAATGTCAAACAGTCCTTGGACAGGGGTAATGTGGTAGGAGCTGTTTTTCTAGATCTCAAAAAGGCTTTCGATACTGTAAACCACAGTTTGCTTTTATCCAAAATGGTATCTTTTAACTTCTCTCCAGATACATTAGAATGGTTTGCATCTTATCTCCAGAATAGAGAACAGTGTGTAAAAGTTCACCAGGATAAATCCTCATTCCTAAACAACCGCATGGGTATCCCACAAGGGTCCATTCTTGGTCCTTTACTCTTCAGCATTTTTATTAATGACTTGCCGCTACACTGCTCAGCTGCAACATGCCAACTTTATGCAGATGATGCAGTTATTTACACAGCTGCCAAGACTCCAGCACAGGCTGCAGATGTACTGTCCACAAGTATGGTCGATGTCCAAGAGTGGCTCCTCCAGAACCACCTACTGCTGAACCTTCAAAAAACGGTTTCAATGTGCTTTTCAATCAAAAAATGTAACCTGCAACGTTTTAAAGTTAATATACATGATCAAGACATCAGTTTAGTTACAGAATTCAAATACCTTGGCATTGTACTAGATCCTCAACTCAAATTTAATCTTCACATAAAGAAAATTTCAAAAACAGTAAAAAAAAAATCTGAACTGCTTTAAATTAATTAGATATTACATACCTTACGAAGCAGCTGCACTGTATATGCACTCTATGATTTTTTCTCATATATCATACTGTTTAACAGTCTGGGCTCAAGCAGCCCCTTCCACAATAACACATATAGGTTCATTATATAATCAAACTCTAAAAATCTTGGACAAAAAGCCCATTAGGTGGCATCACTGTGCTATTTTTAAAAAAATACAACATATTGAGTTTTGAGAGTTTCATTGACCTCTGTTTTCTGAAATTAACTTTCAAATGTTTCCATAAATCAGCACCTGAGCCACTTGCTGGTTTCATCCAAAGACAGGACAGCAGCAGAGCCACCAGGAGTTCTGTTAACAGTAACTGTAAAATATTCCACCGCAGAACCACATTTGGACAAACAGCTTTCTCTATAAAGGGCAGTCACATCTGGAACACAATGCCAAATGAAATTAAAATAATAACAGACTTTAAAACATTCACTAAAAAGGTTAAAAACTGGCTGAAAAATAAACAAGAATGTACCCATGTATGAAATGATTGTCTGCAGGGTGAGAGTGAATGAAGGGAAGGAATGAATGTGTTTGTTTATAGCAGGGGTCACCAACCTTTTTGAAACCAAGAGCTACTTCATGGGTATCGAGTCATGTGAAGGGCACCAGCTTGACACACTCCTCTAAAATAACAAATTGTATATTATATATATATATATATATATATATAAATAATTATCAATAACTTAGAGTGGGTAACAGACAAGATCAATATTCAACACTTTATTTTTATTAATCTCAGCAATTGTTCAGATGATCACGTCTACATTTCATTAAAAAAATTTCCAGTTTTCACCAGTCCCTTTTAACCATAAAAAACTAAACCCTTTTAATTCATGAACTATGTTGAACCATGTTTGAAAAAGTTATGCAACATTTAAGAAAAATCAACTTTCATATTAAATAAATCTTATCACATTTTTAACTGCACAAATCTGCTGTAATTCTGCTCAAAATCTGTTACATTTAATAAACACACTTTTGTGTGTTCTTCTTCACTGGAATTATATCCATACAGTTCTTGCCAAGAATCATGCTTGAGTAATAACCAGCACTGTCCTTTCATGAGAAGAAGCTAAACAGCGCTGAGAGTGCTTATATGGCGCAGTGGTTAGCACCGCGGCAGCAGTTTACCCTCGGCCGGGGGATCGCGGGGATCGTGGGTTCGATCCCTGCCCCCGGCCAACAGTGATCTGTGTGGAGTTTGCATGTTTTCCCCGTGTTTGCGTGGGTCTACTCCGGGATTTCTCCAGTTTCCTCCCACATGCCAAAAACATCCAGGTTAGGGAGTTAAGGGGCGCTTGCGCACGCAGCGACCGGCAGCTGGTGGCTTGTCACCGGACTGCAGAAGAAATCTACCTACGGGTACAAAATAAGTAAAAAAAAAAAAGAGTGGGCAGCAGTGGGCCACAGTCGCCCCGCAAATGAAACACACGCAGCTTTCTTTCACGGTAGTAAAAAAGAACTCTTCCTCCCGCTCACTTTGAAAATGATAAATTTTCTGTCTTTTTTTGCCATGTTTTTGGGCTAGGAAACTGCACTGCGCTCACCATCTTCACTGCCCGCTAGCTTACGCTCCACAAGCGCGAAGGTTTTGTCATGCGCACAATACTGACCTTTGAACTAGGTCAGAGTTCACCTTAACGTTACGTATAATAAACATATTTTCATTTTTTTTATTTTTAAAACATTGTCATTTTAAAATCTATATAAATGCAAGTGTGATTTTAAAAAATAGCGGCAGAAAAAATTACATCTTAGACGCAGCTCACTTGCGTGTTGTGCTATTTTTAGAACAGGCCTGCGGGCGACTCATGTGGTCCTTGCGGGCGACTTGGTGCCCACGGGCACCGCGTTGGTGACCCCTGGTTTATAGTGAGTGACGAAGGGAGGGAGGCCTGAAATAGGCAAATGTGAGTCAGGTTGTTATATTGTGTATTTATAATATTTATAATATTTATAATTGTATATTTATAATGTATAATATTTATAATATTTATAATTGTGTATTTATAATGTATTTACAATCTTTTTTGCATTGATGTATGTGGTTATTGTGTATTCTGTTTTCTTTTCTTTTTTTTTTAATCTTTTCCTTTTTACTTGTCTCTCCTTTCTAAAGCCCATCCAGGGACAAGAGTTGCAAATTAGCTAATAGCTATACACTCTTTGTGCAACACATCAGATTGATTGTCATTGATTAATTGTCTGTTTATTGCACTGTCCCTGTCAAATAAACAAATAACAACAACTCTGAGTTGTTTTATTTATTTATTTTTTTTTGAAAGATCGGTTGGGTAGCTTGTATTTCTGTTTTTATTTCCAAGAATATTGTTAAGTATTGTCCATGTATTTTTAATATTGTCTGTTTTTCTCCAGTTCTTTTACTGTAATAGTCTCTTTTACTACATCTAATTATATATGTTAACTTATTTTTGTATGTTTTATACCGCTGCTCTGCTTCTTTTGTCCTTTTCTTTAGAAAAGCTTTATATAATGAATTTTTCTTTTTACATGCCTTTTGTAATCCTTTGGTTAACCATGGCTTGTCGACAAATTTCTGTTTAAGCTTTTTCTTTACTAATGGACATTTTTTTTTTTTTTAATAAAGAGTGGTTACAATGTTCATGAATGTGTCATAGGCTTCATTTACATCTGATACATAGACATTTGTCCAGTCTTGCTTCAGCAAGTCTTCTTTAAAAGAACTGATTGCATTTTCTGATTTGTATCTGAAAGATTTTAAAGTTGTTTTTTTTTTTTTTTTTTTGTATTGGCCCCCGTGTGGCCATGGATAAGTGCAAAGACTGGCAAATGGTCACTTATATCATTTATCAATAATCCACTTTCTATTTTCTTATCAATAATATTAACAAACAGGTTATCAATAAGTGTAGCAGTGTGAACTGTGATTCTACTGGGATGTGTTATTGTGGGATATAGACTCATACTGTACATAGAATTCATGAACTCTGTAATTACATTTTGTTGAAATGGATTTAGTAAATCAATATTTAAATCTCCACAAATTCCAACTATTTTCTTACTAGTAATATTATTGTACAGCTCGACTAATTTATCTCTGAATGTCTCGATGCAAGTTCCCGGCATTCTATATATACACACGTGGACAAAATTGTTGGTACCCCTCCGTTAATGAAAGAAAAACCCACAATGGTCACAGAAATAACTTGAATCTGACAAAAGTGGTAATAAATAAAAATTCTATGAAAATTAACCAATGAAAATCAGACAATGCTTTTGAATTGTGGTTCAACAGAATTTCTTTAAAAAAAACAAACTCATGAAACAGGCCTGGACAAAAATGATGGTACCCCCAGAAACTAGAAAAGCACTCGGAGAGCGCAGACCTCCGCCAAGCGCCACAGTTCCCCCCCATACAGTGTTTGTGTGTAGGTTTTCAGATTCCTTGACCATGAAAACATATGACTAGCAATTGGATTCACAATGATAGGATTAGTGGTTCAGTAGTAAAAGCATTACCTCCTTGGCGGAGGTAATAAACTGAAGTGTTGCTGTTGTGTCCATCTCCTCCATCTGCAAAGTGCCAGGCTGCGACCTGTCAAGGCATACCTCATGCCTCCCTTATTGGGGGGGCTTTCACACCTGTACTGACCTCATGCCTCCCTTATTGTTGGGGGAGGGCTTTCACATCTGTACTGAGTACTTAAAAACTGTATTTATCGGCAGATGAAAGAAAACTGAAGCAAAAACAAACAAACAAAAACTAAGCAAACAGCAACTGCAACATGAACTATTTCAAACATATTTATTCAAATGTACACTTATATGGACACAATGTTGAGCCATAACTTTTTGGTAATGTGAAAATAATAAGCCAAGTAGCACAAAAAAATTGAGTGGTCTTGCTGTCAGGAAACAATGTTGGCACCAAGTGATCTGCCACCAATGGGGGTAGATTGTGCTCTGCCACAAAATGACAAAACATCATTTCTGCTAGTGATGCATTGGATTTGGAAGGCGTGGGTTCTCTCACTGGGTGAAAATGTTCATCCATCGATCGAATTTGGCTACACAGTTTTTGTGGCCCTGTGTAGCAAAGTGCGACTTCAGGTCGAAAATCCCTGATGCAGTGACTTTTAGCATTAGAGTCACACATATCAGGCGCAGCATTGCTGGCGCTGGGATTCCTCTCTGTTCCGGAGCCGCAGGACAAAAGAAGGTGCGATAATGGTTGCCGTGGGTTTTATTGGGTTTGCGCTCCGCGGAAAAAAGAGGATTTGGAAGCCTTCCCCGGCAGAGAGCTGGTTTTTGCGCAGCCCCTATGGCTGGCTGGGGAATTTCTGCCAAATAATGCGGCGCCGGACAGCTGGCCGTCTCAGCTTTTGCAGCATAGCGCAAACACAGGCACGCTGCCGGGCCCTGCCCACCACTGTTTTCTGCGTGCTTTTGTGCCTAAAACTTTGAAGAAGGCGGAGTTTGTGTTCATCAGACACGACGACCAGCGCCTCTATTGCCCCTGCACACATGTTGAAAATGGCCGTATGTCACAATGTTAAAGAATCATTTAAAAAATTCCTGTATCAAGACGGTGATCCGTATCATCCCCAAAATTTAATCAGTTCTTCCTTGTACCATTTCCAACAACGCCTGAAAGTTTCATGGAAATCCGTCCAAAACTTTTTGAGTTATCTTGCTAACCAACAGACAAACAGACAGACAGACAAATCCCGGCAAAAACATAACCTCCTCCTGGCCTTCGGCCTGGCGGAGGTAAAGATTGAAAATAATGTGACCATAGGGGACATGTTCAACCAAGATGCGTCCTCTAAAGGCCCTTTTCCACTAGCCTCACTTAGCCCTACACTGCACCACTCAGCCCGCTTTAACATCACAGGTGTCTACAAACTTGTAATCAGTCAGTCGGTCTATTTAAAGGGTGACAAGTAGTCACTGTGCTGTTTGTTGACATGGTGTGTACCACACTAAACATGGACCAGAGGAAGCAAAGGAGAGAGTTGTCTCAGGAGATTAGAAAGAAAATTATAGACAAGCATGTTAAAGGTAAAGGCTATAAGACCATCTCCAAGCAGCTTGATGTTCCCGTGACTACAGTTGCACATATTATTCAGAAATTTAAGATCCACGGTGTGGGGAGCGTGGAATAAAGAGACTGAATTGTGTTTTAATTCAGATTTATTCAAGCATCCATTCCCCAGCCTGCTCTCTCCAATAAGCAGGAAGAAAGAGACTGGGCTACATCTAAGCTTCACATTTATACCAGTTCACCAAAGGCTTTTCACACACATGATTCACACAAAGGAAGGGTCACATATCCCCGTCAAAACCCCTTATTGACATTTCTCTCCCCTCCAGCCTTCAGTCCTCCACCTGCCTCTTGAGGGTCGGTAAGTCCTTTGTTCGTGCCCCGCAGGTGGTCCAGATCTATTGCCCTCTTCGTCGTGAGGTCAATCCACGTATGTAATCTCAGCATCTTTATGCTTAAACATATGTATGCACAAATACATAGCTACATACCTCTCTTTTATGCTTAACATATGTATGCACAAATACACAGCCATATGTATGCACAAATACACAGCCACACACGGGACTATAGCCAACCTCCCTGGACGTGGCCGCAGAGGAAACTTGATTAAAAATGGAAGAGATGGATAATACGAATGGTAACAAAAGACCAGAACAACCTCTAAACACATTCATGGTAAACTCCAAGGTTAAGGTACATCATTGTCTGATCACACCATCCATTGTTGTTTGAGCCAAAGTGGACTTCATGGGAGACGACCAAGGAGGACACCACTGTTGAAAACAAATCATAAAAAAGCCAGGCTGGAATTTACAAAACTGCATGTTGACAAGACACAAAGCTTCTGGGAGAATGGCCTATGGACAGACGAGACAAAACTGGAACTTTTTGGCAAGGCACATCAGCTCTATGTTCACAGACGCAAAAATGAAGCATACAAAGAAAAAAACACTGTCCCTACTGTGAAACATGGAGGAGGTTCTGTTATGTTGTGGGGCTGCTTTGCTGCATCTGGCACAGGGTGTCTTGAATCTGTGCAGGGTACAATGAAATCTCAAGACTATCAAGGTATTCTAGAGAGAAATGTGCTGCCCAGTGTCAGACAGCTTGGTCTCAGTCGCAGGTCATGGGTCTTGCAACAGGATAATGACCCAAAACACACAGCTACAAACACCCAAGAATGGCTAAGAGCCAAACATTGGACTGTTCTAAAGTGGCCTTCTATGAGCCCTGATCTAAATCCTATTGAACATCTGTGGAAGGAGCTGAAATATGCCGTCTGGAGAAGGCACCCTTCAAACCTGAGACAACTGGAGCAGTTTGCTCATGAGGAGTTGTCCAAAATACCTGCTGAGAGGTGCAGAAGTCTCATTGACAATTGGAGAAATCGTTTGATTGCAGTGATTGCCTCAAAAGGTTGTGCAACAAAATATTAAGTTAAGGGTACCATCATTTTTGTCCAGGCCTGTTTCATGAGTTTGTTTTTCAAAATAATTCTGTTGAACCACAATTCAAAAGCATTGTCTGATTTTCATTGGTTAATTTTCATAGAATTTTTATTTATTACCACTTTTGTCAGATTCAAGTTATTTCTGTGACTATTGTGGGTTTTTCTTTCATTAACAGAGGGGTACCGACAGTTTTGTCCAACTTAAAATTAGATTTTTTGTTTTATCTTGGTCACTCTCAACAGTAACACATTCAAGAATCCCTGGTAGTGCAAAGGACATTCCATTTACAAGTTTACACCTATACAGGTCATCAATATACAGTGCAACACCACCACCCTTTTTTTGAGATCTGTTAGTATGAAACATCTGATATCCCTCTATTACCATCAGAGGAGCCTGCTTTTCATTAAGCCAAGTTTCAGACACTGCAATAGCTGTAAATTTCCTGTCTAGCTGTTTTAAATAGTCCTGAATCTGTGGAAAGTTTTTATTAACACTTCTGCTGTTGAAGTGTATTATTGATAGTTTACCATCTAATTGCACTTGACTTTTGAATTGCTTTTCAGTATAATATACACAATGATTATGAATATTATTGAAAAAGTGGTTATAAGGATCAATATTCTCCATCTCTTGTATTTTATGTTCAGCATAATGGCATATTTTCAGAGTTTGAATTTCCTCACTCTGTGTCAATTGACTTCCTCCAACTGGGGATAATTGATGTCTACTCACGTCAGTCATAAGTTTTCTTGTTTTGTTTAGTTTTTGTTTTGTTTTTTTTCAAGTACATTGACATGGTATGTCACAAAAGAACTATTCTTGCCGTGTGTGTGGATATGGATCGTCATAGTCTCTTAATTTTCTTAATCAGTGTACATCTATATTTATTTAAGTCAGTGAGATCTCTGATTATTATGGCCTTTGCTTCCTCAGGTGTTCCATTTACTGTATTTTTGGGACTATAAGGCGCACTATCAATGAACGGTCTATTTGATGGTCTAATTTCATACATAAGGTGCACCGGATTATAAGGCGCATTAAAACGAGGTAGTCGGAGCCGGGGAAAAAAATAAATTTGTGTGCATGGAAAGAAAATCCTCTCTATAGTCATTGTAGACACATATAGCGCGATTGTCTGTGAGTGTTGAATGACCTGCTCCATGAGCAGGCGGAACCTTTTTAGTCCAGTGGCTGTTTACGTCGCCATATTGGCCAGAATATCGCTCGGCACTCGATACGGCTCGCTCTCCGGCAGAGAACGAGCCGAATTTACAGCCATAAATACGTATTTACAGCCGTATTTACTGCTCCCGTTTACAGTTAAACGGGAGCAGTTTCCGATGCCGAAATTTCACATACAAATCCTAATATACGTGTTCTATACACCATCGGCTTTTGGGTATCGACTACCTCGCGAGGTAGTATTGACTACCGCAAGGTAGTCGAATCTGGGAATTTTTCTTTTTTTTTTTTGCGTGCATGGAAAGAAAATCCTATCTGTAGTCATTATAGACACATATAGCGCGATTGTCTGCGAGTACATCACTCAGTGGGACTGAGGATCGTCACTTCCTTGTGGTAACGTAACGTATCGTCACTTCCTGTTTTGCTGTCTGCCTGTGTGGTTGCTCTCCAGCTATTAGCTATGGCTACTAGCTCTCTTTCCTCTCCTCTGGTGTGCTCTCTCTGTCAGATGTTTAGCTACACCTCTGCCTCTTTTAGCGATAACGGTAAATGTAATAAATGTTGTCTTTTTGAGGCGCTCGAGGCGAGGTTGTCTGATTTGGAATCCCGGCTCCGCTGCATTGAAACACCGTCTGCGCCAGTTAATCTCGACGGACGCCCATTAGCTGCAGCGGAGCTAGCTAGCTTAGGCCCCCCTGTCAGCGGTTCCCCGGCTCTCCTCAGCAGCGAGGAGACTGGGTGGGTGACGGTGAGAAGAAAGCCTAGTCGCAAAGCCCCGGTTCACCACCAACCTGTTCACGTTTCTAATCGTTTTTCCCCGCTCAGCGACACACCCGCTGAGGAAAAAACTCTGATCATTGGCGACTCTGTAGTCAGAAACGTGAACCTAGAGACTCCAGCGGTCATAGTCAAATGCATTCCTGGGGCCAGAGCAGGCGACATCGAGTCAAATCTGAAAATGCTGGCTAAAAGTAACTGTAAATACTCCACAATTGTTATTCACGCCGGCATTAATGACATCCGTCTCCGGCAGTCGGAAGTCACCAAACTTGATGTAGAATCGGTGTGTGACTTTGCAAAAACGATGTCTGCCACTGTAGTATTCTCTGGGCCCCTCCCCAATCTGACCAGTGATGACATGTTTAGTCGCTCGTCATCCTTGAACCGCTGGCTGTCTGTGTGGTGTCCTAAAAATGACGTGGGCTACATTGACAATTGGAGCTCTTTTTGGGGAAAACCTGGTCTTATGAGACGAGACAGCATTCATCCCACTTTGGATGGTGCTTCTCATTTATCTAACAATCTGGCATCTTTTTTATCCAAATTTCCAAAACCATGACTACTCAGAGTTGGGACCAGGAAGCAGAGTCGCAGTCTTACACGCCTCTCTGCAGCTCCTCTTCATCCGCCACCCCTCAGCTTAGCCCCTGTCTTCCCCATCAGAGAATCGTTGTCTGCTCCCTCCAAAGTAAATTAAAATATCATGCATAAGCATCCCAAAGTGATAAAGCAAAACATTGGTAAAACTCAAATTAAACATAAAGCCTCTAAATTGAATGATTTGGCCTCTGTTCCTCCTCATAATTTAAAAATTAAATGTGGTTTACTAAATATTAGGTCTCTAACTCCCAAGTCTCTGTTAGTCCATGATCTGTTAATTGATCATCAGATTGATTTAATTTCCCTTACAGAGACTTGGTTAGGGCAAGAGGATTATGTTGGTTTAAATGAATCAACTCCCTCTGGTTATTTAAACTGTCAAAATCCCAGAAGTTCTGGTCGTGGAGGAGGAGTAGCAACAATTTACCATTCCAAATTACTAGTTAATGTAAAGCAAAAAACATGTTATAATTCCTTTGAGGGCCTGGTCCTCAGTATTGGGCACTTTAGCAATTTTAGGTTAAACCCAATTTTATTTGCCATAGTTTATCGTCCCCCATCAACCTACTCAGAATTTTTATCCGAATTTGCTGATTTCTTAGCTGATTTAGTGCTGAAATCTGATAGAATAATTATAGTAGGGGACTTTAATATACATGTGGATGTAGATAGTGACTGCCTTAATGTGGCATTTAATTCAGTATTAGACTCGATTGGGTTTTCTCAGAAAGTAGGAAATTCTACTCATTACCTCCACCATACATTGGACCTTGTTCTGACATATGGCATAGAAATAGAAAATCTTGTAGTGTCTCCTCATAACCCTGTACTGTCAGACCATTGTCTGTTAACCTTTGATTTTACCATTTCTGACTATTTGGCTCCTAAAGAAAAATATTATTACAGTAGATGCCTCTCAGATGATGCTGTTTCCAAATTTATGCAGATTGTTTCCTCTATGCCATGTGTCAACACAACGGAAATAAGCTATAGACAGCTTGCTCCTTCTGTAATTGATAGCATGGTGGATAGTGTTTCAGCTTCTCTGCATCAGGCTCTAGACTTGGTGGCCCCCTTAAAAAAGAAAAGGTCTAATCAGATATTTCTAACTCCTTGGTTCAACACAGAAACTCGTAGCTTAAAACAGAAGACTCGTCAATTAGAAAGAAAATGGCGCTCTACTAATTTAGATGAAATCTATTTAGCTTGGAGAAATCATCTTTTAATTTATAAAAAATCTCTTAGAAAAGCTAGAACAAGTTATTACTCTGCATTAATAGAAGAGAACAAGAATAATCCCAGGTTTCTTTTCAGTACTGTAGCCAGGTTGACAAAGAGTCAGGACTCTGTCAATCCTAGCATTCCCTTAGAGCTTACTAGTCAGGACTTTATGAACTTTTTCAATAATAAAATTTCATCCATCAGAGATAAAATCAATCAGATTCTTCCCACAGTTAACTTAAATACTGTAACTACTACAACTCCTTCTTTTGATGTCTGTCTTGATGAGTTTACTCCAATCGACCTTTGTGAGTTAGACAAAATAGTTTCCTCATCCAAACCTTCAACTTGTCTTTTAGACCCTATTCCTACTAGGTTATTTAAAGAAGTCTTCCCACTTATTGGTAGCTTTATTCTTCATATAATCAATTCTTCATTAACTTTAGGCCATGTACCGCAGGCTTTTAAAACAGCTGTAATTAAACCCTTACTCAAAAAGCCAACGCTAGATCCAGGAGCTTTAGCTAACTATAGACCAATCTCTAATCTCCCTTTCATTTCAAAAATCTTAGAAAGAGTTGTTGCTACGCAATTATTCGACCACCTGCAGGGAAATGGTTTACTTGAAGAGTTTCAATCTGGGTTTAGAATCCATCATAGTACTGAAACAGCCTTAGCGAAGGTCACTAACGACCTCCTCATTGCATCTGATAATGGACTAGTTTCTGTACTTGTCCTTTTAGACCTTAGTGCAGCTTTTGATACTATCGATCATAATATTCTACTTGATAGATTAGAACACTATGTTGGACTTAATGGAACTAGATCTTATTTATCTGATAGGTTCCAGTTTGTTCATGTAAATAATGAGTTTTCTTTCAACTCAAAGCTTAGTCATGGAGTTCCACAGGGATCTGTGCTAGGCCCTGCTCTTTTTAGTTTATATATGCTTCCGTTAGGCAACATTATTAGAAAGCACTGTATACATTTTCATTGTTATGCAGATGACACACAATTATACCTGTCAATGAAGCCAGATGATAGTAATCAATTAGCCAAGTTAGAAGCCTGTCTTAAGGAAATCAAAGCTTGGATGACTTGTAATTTCCTGCTATTAAATTCAGATAAGACTGAAGTCATTCCTGTTGGTCCAAAAAACCTTAGAAATTCCTTTCCAAATCAAACTTTCAGTTTGGATGCAGTTACTCTTTCTCTTAATAGCTCTGTGAGGAACCTTGGAGTTATTTTTGATCAGGATTTGTCCTTCAATTCACATATTAAATTTGTTTCTAAGACTGCCTTCTATCATTTGCGTAATATTGCCAAGATTAGGAGCATCTTGTCTCAGAGTGATGCTGAGAAACTGATCCACGCTTTTGTTAGCTCGAGATTAGATTATTGTAATTCTTTATTATCAGGTTGTCCTAAAACATCTTTAAAAAGTCTTCAGCTGATCCAAAATGCTGCAGCAAGAGTTTTAACAGGTACTAGAAAGAGAGATCATATCTCTCCGGTTCTGGCCTCCCTTCATTGGCTTCCCATAGAGTTTAGAATTAAGTTTAAAATCCTTCTTCTTACTTACAAAGCTCTAAACAATCAGGCTCCTTTTTATTTAAAAGATCTGATACTACCGTATTATCCTAACAGAGCACTACGCTCCCAAAATGCAGGACTACTTGTAATACCTAGAATCTCCAAAAGTACAATGGGAGGCAGAGCCTTCAGTTATCAAGCTCCTCTCCTGTGGAATCAGCTGCCAATCTGGATTCGGGAGTCAGACTCGATCTCTGTTTTTAAGATTAGGGTTAAAACCTACCTTTTTGATATAGCCTACAATTAGGGAGGGATCATGTGTTTCTGAACCCTCCCTTAGTTATGCTGCTAATAGGTTTAGTCAGCCGGGGGACCTCCAGTAATGCACTGGGCCTCACTCCTTTCCTCACTCTCTATGAAGTATTTTTTTTTTTGCTGGTCATTAACATTTGTTTGTTCTCTCCCATAGATTGAGTCCCCATCGGGCTGTTTGCTCTCTACATGTCTGTTCTTTTCTTCTTCTCTGTCCCCTCACCCCCCAGCCAGTCGCAGCAGATGACTGCCCCTCCCTGAGCCTGGTTCTGCTGGAGGTTTCTTCCTGTTAAAAGGGAGTTTTTCCTCTCCACCGTCGCCAAGTGCTTGCTCACAGGGGATCACCTGATTGCTGGGGTCTTTCTGCAACTGTGGGGGTTCCCCCCTACAGTTGATAGTGCTATGAGATGACTGTTGTTGTGAAATGGCGCTATATAAATAAAGTTGAATTGAATTGAGTATGAATGACCTGCTCCGTGAGCAGGCGGAACGTTTTTAGTCCGTGGCTGTTTACATCGCCATATTGGCCAGAATGTCGCTCAGTACTCGATACCGAGTACGATACCGATACGGCTGGCTTTCTGCCGGAGAGCGAGCCGTATTTACAGTCGTAAATACGTATTTATAGCCGTATTTACTGCTCCCGTTTACAGCTAAACGGGACCATGAGCAGGCGGAACATTTTTAGTCCATGGCTGTTTACATCGCCATATTGGCCAGAATATCGCTCAGTACTCGATACCGGGTACGATACTGATACGGCTCGCTCTCTGCCGGAGAGCGAGCCGTATTTACAGCCGTAAATACGTATTTATAGCCGTATTTACTGCTCCCGTTTACAGCTAAACTGGGGAGCAGTTTTGATGCCAAAATTTCACATACAAATCCTAATTTACGTGTTCTATACACCATCGGCTTCTGGGTATCGAATATCGTATATTACTCCGCAAGGCTCCTGACTACCGTAATGCTCCGAAAATCCCTCAAGTGGTTCGGCTTTGTAACTTACCAAAGTCGTACTAAAACATTTTTGATATATTTTTGAGCGCCGTGTACCACATAAAATCGGTTCGAGGTCAGTAAGCACAACCAGAATTAATACATAAGGTGCACCGGATTATAAAGCGCACTGTCGATTTTGGAGAAAATTAAAGGATTTTAAGTGTGCCTTATAGTCCAAAAAATACGGTAGTTTGATCCAAACTCTACATTTTCTTGTCCATGTTGCCTGTATCTTATTTTGTCTTTTCAGCCCCCGTGCTTGCCATGCTATTTCAGCATTAGCCTTTGTTAAATGTTCATTTAGGTAAACTTCTGTTCCCCGTAGCTTTTTGGCCTGCCTCAGTATGTCATTCTTTACCCTTCTGTTCACAAAGCACATCACGATTGATTTCTTTGTTTTATTATCTTTTGTGGGTAAAGTATGACAGGCTGAAATTGCATTTACTTCAACCTTTATATTTCTGCTTTCAAGGAACTGAAGCACTTGGTTTTCCAGGGAGACTGATTCACTTAGGGAAGCCTCATCACCTCTCATTCCTGCTGTAACATTGGCATATGACTGATATTTAATGTCTAGTCCACTTATAATTAGATCATCCATACGAGAGTATTGGTCAAAATCCTCGATGCGTTGCTCCAAGTCTGCAGTTTTTTTGTCTTTTTCCTTAATTGTTAATTTCAATTCTCGGACTTATTCCATTAGCCCTAATAGTTTTAGCTGTTGATTGGCCACTTTGGTCAGTTCTTCTGACAAGAAGTTCAGAGATTTTTTTTATCTCTTCCATTTCCTCCTTCTTTAGTGGCACTTTTACTGACCTGTTGATAATAAAGCAATCTCTGCTGGTGTTGCCGGTATCCGATCCGACCGACCTCGAATCCAGCTGGGGCCTCAGCTAGCCCTCTCCGCTGCTAGTCCCGCTGCTTACCGCCACTGCAATTAAGCTCCTGTCCAGCCGGGATACTGGCAGCTCCTCCACTGAGCCCCGCCTTCCACGGCCGCTGTAGTTGAGCTCCGATCCTGCTCCTGTCCAGCTGGGGTCCCGGTAGTTCCTCCGGTGAGCCCCGCCACCTACCGCCGTCTTCCTCAGTAGTTCCACCGCCGAGCCCCGCCGCTGTAACTGAACTCCGATCCGGCTCTTATCCAGCTGGGGCCCCGGCTGCTCCTCCACTGGTCCCCATCTCCTACCACCGCTGTAGTTGAACTCCAATCCGGCTCCCTTCCAACTGTTGTCTCGGTTAGTTCCTCCGGTGAGCCCCAATCACAGGATTCTAAGAATCTGTGCGGGAGGCTCAGCCGTCATCTACCGGGCCGATGCTGGGTGAGTGAGACGAACCGGGGACAGAGTCGCTCCTTTGTATTGGTGTTAGGTGCTATGACTAGTTATGGTGTTAGCTATAGCGATAGCGTTAGCTTAGCACATTAGCTTAGCCTCATTATACAACACACTCCACACCTCCTCTGGTGAAGTCGTGCTGCTTAATCACAGACAGCACAAGTAAACAGACAACACAAGTAAACACAGAATGCAGTTTTTAAATGAAGGTGTTTATTATTAAGGGGAAAAAAATCCAAACCTAAATGGCCCTGTGTGAAAAAGTGATTGCCCCCTAAACCTAATAACTGCTTGGGCCACCCTTGGCAGCAACAACTGCTGTCAAGCATTTACGATAACTGGCAATGAGTCTTTTACAGCGTTGTGGAGGAATTTTGGCCCACTCATCTTTGCAGAATTGTTGTGATTCAGCCACACTGGAGGGTTTTCGAGCGTGAACTGCCTTTTTAAAGGGGACCTGTTGTGGTCGTCTAAACACATTCAACTTGAAAACATTAGGCCAAGTATTCGTTATTTGGTTAAATAATTATTGCCAGCCATATACCACCAGAGAAATATGCAAATACGACCGCAGGCATGGCCAGCCAATGAAAACTATGCACGCAGCCATGACACATGCGGATGTGACGTCACCATGTTGCTACTGAAAAGTCAATACTCCGCCTGTATGAGCGACTAGGGTGCTTTTGTGAGTGTTTTTTTTTTTTTTCCACAATATCTTTATTGAACCTTTTTTTTTTTTTTTTAACAAACATGATACAAACAATCAAACACTAACACTAAAGTACTACAAAAAAAAAAAAAAATGCACTAAAAACACCAACAACCACCAACAAAATCAAGTCTTCAACAATGCTCCTCTGTTTAGTCTAGACAATCCAATACATAAGTATACATATTATGTTCACCAGTTTGGAATTTACAAGGTCCACACACATCATTCACCTTCTTCTTCAAGAGTTATGTTTAAATTTTTTACATAATCAATAAAAGGTCTCCATATATTCTCAAACACAATTTCCTTTGATTTCAGTATATATGTTATTCTTTCTAATGGAAGGTTTGTTAACATCTGTCTTAACCACTGAGTCACATCTGGTCTATGAGTCTTTTTCCATAATAGTGCAATACATTTTTTGGCATTAAGCAAACTGAGGTCTATGAATGTTCTTTCACTTTTATTGAAATTATGCTTTTCTGGGTACAGACCCAACAAAACCAGTTTAGGATTCAATATGATTTGTTTTGAGATTATTTTTTCAATTGTTACCCTCACCTCTTCCCAAAACATTCTTATTAATCTACATTCCCATAAACAATGAAATAGGGTTCCTTTACTTTCCATGCATTTTGTGCATGTATCTGGTATATTTTTGTTATATCTATTTAACTCCTCCGGTGTAACATACATCCGCATTAACCATTTGAAATGTATCAATTTAAGGCGTGCATTTATTGATTTGGTTTGAGCTTCTGTACAAGCCAATTCCCATTGTTCCTCTGAAATTTCAATTTGCAGATCTTCTTTCCAGTAGTTTAATCTTTTCAGTGAATTTTCACTTGAAGATAGTGTCAATGAGTTATAAAACTCTGAAATAATACCCTTTCTTTTACTATCTTTCATCATCATTTTTTCCAAGGATGAATAAATAGGTCGAGTGAGAGCTTTATTTTGATTTGATCGAATAAAGTTTCTAAGTTGAAGATATTTAAAAAAATGTGTTCTATTGAGATTAAATTTGATCCTCAGCTCTTCAAAAGACATTATGTTGTCTGCACATGGCAAATATAAATCCTGAATCTTTTGTATCCCTTTTAAATTCCATACTTTAAATACAGCGTCCGCTCTCCCTGGTTTAAAATATTGATTACCCCATATTGGACTAAATTGTGACAATAACTGTGGTTCTTTTAAATAGTTTTTAGCTTCACACCATATTTTGATCATATGCTTTACAAATGGATTTTTAACTTGTTTTTGTAATTTTTTTGCCGAATCTGAGTATATGAATATGGGAAGAGGTAAAGGTAAATTGTATGATTCCATTTCAGTCCAGTGAGGGAGATCATTTGATGAAAAATAATATGTCATAGACCTCAGTTGTGCCGACCAATAATACAACATAAAATTTGGACATTTCAGACCTCCACGATCAAATGGTAAATATAATAAAGACAGACGTAATCTAGCCCTCCTGTTGTTCCATATAAATTCCACTAACTTTTTTTTTATTCTTGAGAATAGATCTAAAGGTGGTGATAAGGGAATGTATTGAAATAAATAAAGTATTTTAGGTAAAATATTACTTTTAAGTATATTGATTCTCCCGATCATCGACATTGGTAGTGACATCCATCTCTGAGTTAACTCACTGATATCTGACATTAAGGCTTCATAGTTGACACTGGCGACTGATTCTAGCTTAGGCATAATTTGGATTCCTAAATATTTAAACTGATTTACAACATTGAATTGATTTACCTCAGGGGCTGGGTAATTTCTCTGGGTCTCATTTAGCATTAATATTGAAGATTTAGTTTTATTTATTTTATATCCTGATATTTCCCCAAAATTCTTTATTAAATTCAACAAGGTTGGAATTGATTTTTTTAGATTCGACATAAACAAAATTATATCATCGGCGTACAGGGAGATTTTATGTTCTGTTGGTCCAACTTTAATTCCATATATTTGTGAATGTAAACGTATCGCTATCGCTAAAGGTTCAATTGCCATAGTAAACAGTAAAGGTGAGAGTGGACAGCCTTGTCGACATCCTCTATTGATTTTTATTGGTTTTGAAATATTGTTATTTGTTAGGATTTCTGCTGTAGCATTATTGTATATTATTTGAACCCATTTTATGAAATTATTTCCAAGTCCAAACCTTTGTAGGACTTCAAAAAGAAAGGGCCATTCAACTCTATCAAAGGCCTTTTCGGCGTCCAATGATAGGAGAGCTGTATCCGGTGCTTCTTTATTAAAATAGATAATATTAAATAGTCTTCTTACATTATGGAAGCCTTGTCTACCCTTTATAAAGCCATTCTGATCTCGATTAATAATATTTGGTAAAATTTCTTGTATTCGTCTTGCTAAAATTTTACAGATTATCTTAAGGTCGGCGTTTAATAGGCTTATTGGTCTCATATTTTCACATTTATTAGAGGGCTTACCTGGTTTTGGCAGCAGTATAATTAAGGCATTATTTATGTATGATGGTAAATTATTATTTTGAAATGCTTCTAAAACCATTTCCAAAAAAGGTTTTATTAATTTATTCTTAAATTTTTTATAAAGGTCAACTGGAAGACCATCTGGTCCTGCACTTTTTCCTGATTTCATATTATCAATGGCTAGCCCAACTTCTTCTTGACTAATTTTAGACTCCAATATCTCCCTGTTTTCATTTGGAATACACGGTATAGATAGTTCGTTCAAAAACCCATTTAGTTTTGTTAAATCAGGTTCATTTTTGGTATCATATAATTTTTCATAGTAATCTCTAAAGGCTCTATTAATTTCTAAAGGATCTATAACTACCTGTCCGTTACTTATAATACTGGTAATTGGTGTTTTAATTTCCAATTGTTTAATCTGCCATGCTAATAATTTTCCTGATTTTTCACCTTGTTCATAAAAAGATTGTTTCAATCTTAGAAGACTCGAGGCAGCTCTATTCGCTGATTTTTTGTCGTATTCAGCTCTCAAAATCAGTAATTCATTCTCCAACCTTGGGTCACTTCCTGCATACACTTTTTCCTGAAGATTTTTTATTTTATGTTCCAATTTAGCTCTCTCCTCTCGAGTCTTCTTAGATTTTGATCCTGTATAACTAATAATATGCCCCCTAATAAAAGCTTTGAAAGCCTCCCACTTTACACATGCTGATGTTTGTGTAGTATTGATGTCAAAGAACTCGTCTATCTGTTTTTCTATATACTTGACAAATTCCTCATCCTGAAGCCATTTATGCTGAAATTGCCATCTACCTGATTCCTTTGTCAATTTTTTATCTACATATATTAGACAACAGGGTGCATGATCAGAGATCACGATGTTATCATAAAAGCAGTTTTGAATCTTGGACCTTAATTCTGTGGAAATCAAAAAATAATCAATATGTGAGAATGTCTTGTAGGTACTGGAATAACAAGAATAGGCTTTAACTTGTGGTTTCATTTCTCTCCATATATCTAACAATCTCAATTCTTTCATAAAATGATTAATAGTCATCCTACATCCAATGTGCGTACAATCCAGTCCTGTTGATCTATCCACACCTGGATTCAATGTACAATTAAAATCCCCTGCTATTATATGTTGCCCTGTAAGTGATGATAAGATGAGAAATAAATTAGCAAAGAACTTCTGATCATCTATATTGGGACCATATAAGTTCACAAGATTTATATTTTCTAATAGCAAAGAACCTTGAATGATTACATATCTTCCAAATTTGTCTCCAATTACATTTTTCACTTGAAAAGGAACTGATTTATGTATGAGAGTCATAACTCCCCTGGCTCGGGATGAAAATGAAGAGGTGAATACACTTCCCTGCCATCTACTCCTAATTCTTTTAACATCCTCCTCTATCAGATGAGTTTCTTGTAAAAACACAATTCTTGAACCCATGTCCTTTATTTTATTCATAACTTGTTTAAGTTTTTTTAAATTTTGTAGACCTCTGCAATTCCATGAAGTTAAATTAAGATTAACACTTTGGTCCATGATCAATAGAGAGTTTGGGATTACCTTGCAGTGTAAACATGCTCATACAGAGAAGCAAAAACATGAGTGGTTGAACATTCATCCTACAAACTACACACAAACAAATTTCCCCTTCCCACACTTGTGGCAAACCCCCCAAAATCAAAAGAAAAATTCTGTCTCCCGATATAGCCATCGACCGTTCCACACCCACGGGGAACAGCCTAAGCCACTCCTTCTTCATCCTCCCAATCACCCTAACTCTACTGCTTTTAATGACGTAACATTAACTCTCCTCTGTAGTTTTCCAACTTAACTCCAAAATTTTTAACAACTTTGTACATCATAGTTTTTTTTTTTTGTTTGTTTTGTTTTTGTTTTTTTTTTTTTTAATATATAATACAATCTATATTTTGTAAACTTACTATTTACTTCAAGTCAGTCAGATGCCTGTGCAAATGATTAATTATTCTACCTTATATTTTGTTCATGCTTAGCTCCCACCAGTCTCTTCTTCTTCTTTGATCTTCTTGATGTACTCCTGCGCCTCCTCTGGGGTCTTGAAGATGTGGGTTCTGCCCTCATACGTGGTCAGCAGTCTCGCAGGATAGATTACACCATGACGAATCCCAAGGTTGCGCAGCTCCTTACGTACGGGATCAAACTGCTTCCTCAATTGCTGGATTCCTGTGGCCAAATCTGGGTAGAACCGCACCTGCTGGTCCTGGTGTTTAATCTCTCCTTTTTTAGCTCGTGCAGCGTTGAAGATCTTCATCCTGTCTCTGTTGTTAAGAAACTTCATAATTAAGGTCCTCGGCGGTCCCTTATCTCTCCGTGGGCCAATGCGATGTGCTTTTTCCAGAACCACTGCTGATTGCAACTCCTCGCTGCCCAGCACTTCCGGAATCCACTTTTCCAGAAAGGAACATACGTCCCGACCTTCTGATTCCTCTGGAAGACCCACCAGCCTCAAATTATTCTGTCTCGACCGAGATTCCAAATCCAAAATATTATCTTCCAGAGATTTATTTTTTTTTTCCAAAGTGCGCACCTTTAATTGAAGACGGGTGACGTCATCTTCAGCACTAGCGAGACGGAGCTCCATCTGCGCCGTTCGTTCTACACAGTCACCCAATTCCTTTCTTATTCCTTCCAACGCTGTCATAATCCCATCAAATCTAGAGGAAAAGTCCGCTCTCATTGAACTCATGGCAGCCATCAGCGCATCTGCGCCATTCCCCGCAGAAATCGCAGCGTTGCCAGCCTCCTCCGCCATATATGGAGCCCTGTTTGCTGCGTCACAGACCTGAAAGTCCGTTAATTTGGACTGTTTCGGCGGCTCGCTTTTTCCTTTTCCTGGTTTTCCAGCCTTAGGCTTCGCCGACATATCCTCGCCCAAACGCTGGGATACGTTCTGTCCCAAATGAGAGAGTTATTTGCCGATTTTTTTTCTCCAGGAGCAGAGCAGAGCGAGACACGTCCGTCCTACGTGGCAGCCATAACCGGAAGTCTTTGTGAGTGTTTTTATTCTATTATGGCTGAATTGTCGGACTCTGAGGAAGAATTCGGTCAACATGGCTACAGGTTTGAGCCAGAAAGGTCTTCTGAGGGTGAAAGTGACGAACTGGTCCTCACACACAATGCAATTTCATCTGAAAGGAAACGTCTGTGCCCTGTTCCGAGATTGCGCAACCACTTTTCCGCTACGATCTTCCGACAAGGTGAGCTGGGTTTGGGTACACAAAAGAAGTGTTTCTTTGTTTTTTCGCTTATTATTGAGACATCCAAAGGCTTTACATTCTGCCATGTTGCGATATCCATATCGCATTGTATGTTTTTGTTGTTACAAGAGCGCCGAGTGTCTGCTGATCTGTATATACTTTTAGCGGCGAGGGAAGAGCCCAACGCCGAATCATCGGCCGTCTGGCGGCCGTTACGACCTCAGTTCAGATGAGACGACCCGCTGAATTTAAGCATTTATTTATTTATTTTCTACTCGTTTTAGTTCTGCATTTAATATGAACCCTGAGTTTGAAATAAACGTTTGAATTTGAATTTGAATATCCCAAAAGCCACTGCTCATCCGGGCACTCCAGGCTCAGCCAATATTGATCCAGATCGCGGTATCCACGACACTGCGTCACAGGAAGCGTCCTGGCAGGCCATGTAGCCACTAGTATGGCTGCGCCCATGTTTTGCTGACATAGCTGAACCAGCACATCAGCAATGGATTTATATCGCATTGCTTTGAACTTGAACTTGAACTTAAACTTGAACTAGAACGTGAGACAGGGGCTCAATATAATATCTTTTTTTTCCATGACCACCACAGGTCCCCTTTAAGGTCATGCCACAGCATCTCAAGCGGATTCAGATCAAGACTGTGACTAGCCCACTACAAAGTCTTCATTTTGTTTTTCTTAAACCATTCAGAGGTGGACTTGCTGGTGTGTTTTGGCTCATTGTTCTGCTGCAGAACCCAAGTGCGCTTCAGCTTGAAGTCACAAACAGATGGCTGGACATTCTCCTTCAGGATTTTGTGGTAGAAAGCAGAATTCATGGTTCTGTTTACCACAGCAAGTCTTCCAGGTCCTGAAGCAGCAAAACAGCCCCAGATCATCACACTAACACCACCGTATTTTGTTGTCGGTATGATGTTCCTTTTCTGAAATGCTGTTACTTTTACGCCGAAAGTAATGGGACACACACCTTCCAACAAGTTCAACTTTTGTCTCGTCAGTCCACAGAGTATTTTCCCAAAAGTCTTGGGGATCATCAAGATTTTTTCTGGCAAAACTGAGATGAACCTTTATGTTCTTTCTGCTCGGCAGTGGTTTTCGTCTTGGAACTCTGCCTTGCAGGCCATTTTTTTTCCCCAGTCTCTTTCTTATGATGGAGGCATGAACACTGACCTGAACTGAGGCAAGTGAGGCCTGCAGTTCTTTGGATGTTGTTGTGGGGTCTTTTGTGACCTCTTGGATGAGTGGTCGCTGCACTCTTGGGTTATTTTTGGTTGGCTGGCCACTCCTGGGAATGTTCACCACTGTTGCATGTTTTCGCCATTTGTGGGTAATGGCTCTCACTGTGGTTCGCTGGAGACCCAAAGCTTTAGAAATGGCTTTATAACCTTTTCCAGACTGATAGATCACAATACTCCATATTGGGGAGAAAACCCCCCCCAATATACATCAGCATCCAAAACCAGCATTAACCTGCATTCTGGGTTTGTTGTGTTTTGGTGCTAGTGTGATGTTGGTGTATTTTTTTTTTCCCAACAAGACTTCTTTCACATCAGCAGGAACAACGCAACATGGACGTGTAATTACTTTATTCAGCGACATGCTACACAAGACAAGGGACAATGGGGAGCATGTAGTATTTGGTTCTATTAACTGTGGAGATCTGTAACACGAAAAGAAAATACAGGGACATAAACAATGTTATTCTTCTTACATAACTGACGAAATTGCAGCCTTTTCACCCCATCTCTATTTTTAGAATCAGAATCAGAATGAAGTTTATTGCCAAGCACATTTACAAGTAAACAAGTAAACATACGAGGAATTTGACTTGACATTGGGCGCGCACGAAAGGCGCATCCCAATGACGCGGCAGCCATGACGAGGCGCCTGTCATACAGGAGGGTAAAGAGGGCAAGGGTCAGGGAAAACACAATAGGCAGAGAGAAAAAACATAGTTATCAAAATAACGCTTGTATAAGCTCATATAAGCTCAAATGAGCCAAATTATGATCACTCAGAAAAAAACTCTCTATGCACAATTAGCAGACAATGGATCACACATTAACAAACAGCAGCGATGAGAGACCAGTGTATGTGTAGTCAGCATATATAATCAGTGTGAGTGCAGTGTTGAATGTATCATTTGTTGATGTACAACAGAGAGAGACGCCCCCTGGCAACGGATAGTTGTTATGATCATGTTTTCAAAACACAGATAAAGTTCTGTATTAGACACATGATAGCGCTGTCCTTGAAGAGTCCGGTCTGCTGAACAACAGCAATTGATGTTGATTGTTTGGGTAAAAGAGAAGCCAAAACTCCTTCCAGCCTTATCTTCCCAGGAGGAATGGATGTCTTCAGGGCGCCGAATCAAGGTCAATGTCAATAGGCACAGTTCACTTAGAGAAAAAATTTCACCTCTCATGCGATTCTGTGCATCACAATTTACAGGCTTTAGAATCATTCCCTGAAGAGCACTCAGCGACTCCAGATGTTATCCACCTACCGAAACATAGGTAACATGTCCAAGAGAGTCCATCTCTCTCCCCAGAGAGTCCATCTCTCTTCAGTGCATGCCAGATGGTAAATTCCATGTTGGTCCCATTTGCTGCTATCAGTGCTCCCCACCAGCTGACAAACTTGATGGGGGAGCTACGCCGGGACCGCATTTTGATTAGCTCATCCAACTATAATTTTGATACACCAGGAAAACTCCAGGGCCAAACAGAAAATCCTGTGATCATGCCAGTCTTCAGTCGAATCACGCGAGTTCCAATTCTCGGGCTCCCCCCTGGCCCGATCTCCTATTAAAGTAGTGTCAATAGCATTAAGCCACAACTCCAATTCCATAATTTCCATTTGGGTCGATGCAGCAGAAGAAGAACGAGACACAGACAGTACATTGCAAGCAGGGAATCAGTCTCAGGGAGGAGGATAGAAGAGGAGAGGAGAGAAAAAGCGTCTGCTCTCTCTGAAAGCCGGAAGTGAAGGGGAAGTTTACTTCTGACAATGACGCAGATCATTGATGAAATTCAAGTCAGGTGATCGTGGAGCACTGTTTTGATTGGTTGAGCATATAGGGATCCTTGATGATCGCCTGATCAGGTTTCATAACTAAAGTTTAGTTTTCATAAAACTGCACTCATACTTAGCCTGCCAACAAACAAATTCATGTTTAGAAAAATATGCATTAGTGTATCTATGAAAATCAGCTACTCCCTGGATGGGGATCGATCAACCCAAAAACTAAAGCAGATAAAGCCACTCGGTCCACCGCCTAATTTACCAAATGTAGGATTAATAAAGATCTTTATCTAATCTTATCTTTATTCTTGTAAATGTGAGATTTTTTTTTTCTAAATTTGCAACTTTATTTTGACATTTTTTTCCTGAACTTTTCCTTTTTCCAACAAATTTGCAACATTTTTCTTTCAAGTTTTCAACTTCCAAAGCCAAAATCCAATGCTACTAATAATAAGGACAAAAGAGAATAGGAAAATGTCTTCATTCTTTCAGGTCTTTTAGAGGTGGTGGGGTTACTATTTTTGTCAAGGAACATCTCAGGTGTTCTACTGCATTTCGGAAGTCCACCCCTAAACAGTTCAACCTACTCATTCTTTTTTTTTGTTTGTTTGTTGTTGTTTTTTTGTTTTAATTTAAGTTTTTGTAAAGGGTATACATGTCATTACAGCATTGCATTGTTTACATTTTCATCACGTTCCTTTTTTTTTTGACAACATTGGAAGAATAATTATTACAACACCCTTTTTATAAGTGAAAGAAAAAGAGAATTAAAGAAAGTAAACAAAAAAAAAACAAAAAAAAACAAAAAACAAAACAAAAGAACAAAAAATAAATAAATAAAAATAAAAGCACATCTGAGTAGCGTTGGAACAAAGAGAGGTGCCATTATTGAAATGGTATTTGTCAAAAATTAGATCTGATGGAAGACACATATGCGATCCAGGGTTGCCAAAAGTTCAAGAACCCATCCATGTCCTGTCTCAGTGCGAATGTCAACTTTTCCATCGAGTAAATGTCTTGAATCAGGTTAATCCAATCTTCAGGTGTAGGACAATCCTTCAACATCCATTTTTTAGTTACAGCTTTTTTACTTGACAATATTAAAACAGTGAATAAGTATTTTTCTCCTCGTCTTTCCAGTGATTCCGGTAGTAAACCCAAATACAAAGTTACAAAAGAAAAGGGGACTGTTATTTTGAATATTTTCCCCAATATTGTCTGTACATTGGTCCAATATTGGTGGATAACTGGGCATGACCAAAACACATGAAAATGATTTGCAGTCTCTTCACCACACAAGCGCCAACAATTCAACCCCTTACGAGTAAATTTGTTTTGTGCAGGTGTTCTGCAAAATCTTGCCAAATTTTTCCATCCAAATTCTCTCCACTGCAGGGATGAGGTACTTTTACATTGTTGTTTATTTAGCTTTTCCCATATTTCCAGTTGTAAATTGAAATTCCCCTCTTTTTCCCATCTCTCTTTTATATATGATATGTTGTCTCCTTTTAAGTCTTGAAGACCTTGGTATATTTTAGAGATGTATCTGATCCCTGGGATCCCTTTATATGCCATTAAGAAGACCTTCCGAACACCTGACTGGGCCCTTTCCAAATCCTCCTTTTTAAGTATTTTGTTTATGTGGTGTCTAAGCTGAAAGAACCTGTAAAGGTCTTGATTTATTAGACCTTGTTTTTTCAAATCTACAAAACCTCTTAAAATTTGACCTTTAAAAAAATCGTAATATTTTATCAGTCCGTTCTCTTTCCACTTTTTAAATCTAATGTCTGTTTTATTAGGAGTAAAATCTTGATCATAGGCAATCCATTGCAGTAATCGATAGGGTTCTTTAGTTTGATTCTCTCTGACTATCTTAAACCAAATTTTTAGCGGGGTCTCTATCCACGGGTTAGTGTTATTCAAAAGTTTAGGTAAGGCATTGTTCCCTATTATCGCCTGTAGGGGGATGTCACTTGTTATTTGGCATTCCATCTCCTTCCATTGTGCAGTGTAGACTGGGTTACATATCTCTACTAAAGTTTTAATTTGTGCGGCTTTAAAATAGTCCCTGATATTTGGCAGTGCAAGCCTACCTTTGTCTTTGTTTAGCTGTAGGGTTCTATATCTGATTCTAGGTCTCTTGCCCTGCCATATGAATCTTGAGATCCTTCTGTCCAGTTCTTGCCATGTTTTTTTGGGAGGTTCTACCGGTATTGTTTGGAAAAGGTATAGAAGACGTGGAAGTATATTCATTTTGACTGCTTCAATTCTTTGTGCGGTACCCAAGAATGGTATCATATTCCATCTTGCTAGATGAGATTTTATTTTTGCCATCAGTGGATCATAGTTTATTGTTATAATTTTGTTGAGTTGTTTCAGGATATTGACCCCCAGATATTTCATAGATTCCATCTCCCAGTTAGTTTTGAGTTTGCTTAGTAAATATTGATTTGGGTCATAGTTGAATGTTAAAACTTGGGTTTTATTCATGTTTAATTCGTTCCCCGATAGATCTCCATACTCTGAAAAAACTGAGATTAGTTCTGGAAAAGAGGTGTCCGGCTGCCCCAGGTATATTAAAATGTCATCAGCAAAGAGTGCTATTTTATGTTCCTTCTGACCAAGTGTAATACCTTGAATTTTTTGATTCTGTCTTATCCATTGGCTCAGAGGTTCTATGAAGATTGCAATGAGCAGTGGAGACAAGGGGCAGCCCTGACGACATCCTCTTTCCAGTTCAAAAGATGATGATAATTTACCGTTAATCCTTATTTTAGCTGTTGGTTTTTTATATAATGCCTGGATAGTTCTAATGAAGTTGTTATGAAAATTGAAACTGGATAAGATTCTATATAGGATAGACCAGTCAACCGAATCAAATGCTTTTTCAGCATCTAATCCCAATATGGCTGCATTTAAGTTATATTTTTTTATATGATGAATTATGTGTAAAGTGCGTCGAATGTTGTCTTGTGTCTGTCTTTGTCTTATAAAACCTGTTTGGTCTAAATGAATTAAGTCTGTCAGTATATTTTCTAACCTTTTGGCAAGGATAGTGGTAAAAAGCTTATAGTCCTGATTTAACACACTGATTGGTCTGTAGTTGGAGCAGTCTAGTTTATCCTTTTCAGGTTTAGGTATGACTGCAATGACCTCTTCTCTCCAGGAGGGGGGGATTTCCCCTGAGTGGAGGACATAGTTAAATGTTTTCAGGAGGAGAGGAGATAGTTGCTGTTTAAAGGTTTTGTACCACTCTGCTGTATAGCCATCTGCTCCTGGGGATTTGTTAGCTTTAAGTTTCATAATTGCTTTTTCTGATTCTTAAGGTTGTATTTCTGACAGTAGTGTTTTATTTTGTGACTCAGTAAGTTGGGGAAGGTTTAATGTGTTTAGGAATGTTTCGGATGCGTTTTTATGTTTTTTGAGGGAGTACAAGTTCTTGTAGTAGTTGTCGAAGCTTTTAAGAATATCCTGAATTCTAAATTTTATTTCCTTTGATACTGGGTCTCTTATTTTGTAGATTGCTCTCTCCGTTTGTTGTTTCCTCAATTTATAGGCTAGCAATTTTGCCGATTTGCTGCCTGTTTCATAGTATTTTTGTTTCAGAAATGTAAGTTTCTTCTGGATTTCTATTGTGTAGATCTCATTTATTTGTTTTTTAAATTTCCTTAATTTTGAGCGAGTCATTAGAATGAGTGTTATCTTTGTGCTCTTTTTCTAGGTTCTTAAGTTCTGACTCAAATGTGATTAGTTTTTCTTGTATTAGTTTCTTTTGGATTGCCAGTTTTGCGATAATCTTGCCCCTTATTACAGCTTTGCATGCGTCCCACAGTATTAAAGGGGATACTTCTCCATTATCATTTTCTTCCAAATATCTGAGAATATCTGATTCCAATTCATCTTTCAGTGGTCCTTTCAGCACATTTAATTTAACCTCCAAGAAAATGTATTATTTGTGTATTTTTGGATACATAGGTCCATATAGATGGACTGTGGTCAGAGAGATCCATCAGTCCTATTTTACATGTTTTTACTCTTCCAATGTCTCTATTAAACATAAAAAAATAGTCAATCCTTGAGTATGATGAATGTGGTGCTGAGTAAAATGTATAATCTTTTACACTGGGGTTGAATTCCCTCCACACGTCACAGATTCCCATTTCTTTTAGTAGCATCCGAGTTTTTCTACTTTGAGTGTTATTTTGATGTGGAGAATTACCTGATGCATCCCAGTATGGATTCAGTCTTAGATTGAAGTCTCCACCACATATCACTAAACCTTGGGCTTTAGTTATCATTAGGTCAAATACATTTTTATAAAATTTCCAGTTAGCCCCTGGAGGTGCATATACATTCAGCAAGGTGATATCTTCTCCCTCTAGCCGCCCAAGTACCATACTGTATCTCCCTTCTTTATCTTTGTGTTCTGATTTTTTTTTCCAAATATAATTTTGGTTGAGATCAATGTCGCTACCCCCCTCCTCCTCCCTGACTTATATGAAGATGAAGAGATCATTTTAAACCCTTGTCTATTGAGTTTAGTGTGCTCCACTTCTGTTAGGTGGGTTTCCTGTAAAATATTATTCCTGCTTTGTCTTTTTTCATTTTGCCTAGAACCTTGGATCTTTTAACTGGATTCAGGATCCCTTTTACATTATATGAGATTACTTTGGTTACACCCTGTTTCTCCATTGTGTTGTCTTATTTAGTATAACAGTGTGGTGGCCCTCTTTTATGCTACTCAGAAACTGAAAGAACATTAAGAACATAAAAAACATTAAGAACATAGTTTTTTTGTTTTAAAGTTTTATATACTGACAAAAGATCTTCCTGAGCTGAGGTCTTTTTGGGCTCTTTTCCACCAAACCGGTTCCAGTGCTAGTTTGGTGCTGGTGCTAGTGCTTAACCAGTGCTTAACCAGAGTGCTCATAAGAACCAGTTGTCTTTCCACCGATATGGAGCTAGTTGGGAATTATGTCAGAGCTACGTCATTACGTACTGTGAAGCGCCCAACCCCCGCAGAACACCAGAGAAGACGGAAGGTGGCGGTATGCACCTCTCACTTGTTTGCTATCCGCCAGTAACCGAGAGAAGAAGAAGAAGTAGCAGCGTTAGCTTGTCAACATATAGGAATTGTTGTGTTTGGGAGCGCTGCTTTTATTATTCCAAACCTGTATTACCATCCAAAAACAGTTTTATTCTTAATGGCAGAGAACGGCGGCTACGTTTAAGGACACCGGTAATCATCAATATTTCAGTTATCAGCCGTTGTTAGATCAAGTCTGTAGCGCGAGCATTGACTACACTTTTAAACATAATATTTCTGTAATAGGTGGTGTTACGGCGCATTACGAGACGGAGGTCGCCTGTTCTGTCATGCCAAAAAGTGATCAGCTGTCCCAAAAAAATGATTGCCAGGGGCCATATTATTATGGGTTTATATTAGCCGGTAAATATATATATTTCAACAGATAAACAGTACTTAGTTAGGTATAACAAGATATATTTAACACTTACGATGCATTTTGAACCCTAAACAAACTTGATCAGGGATTAAAAGCAATTAAAATAATGCAGTCACAAGGTTACATGGAAAAATGTATAGATTTACGGTACTGCATATATACATGAAGATACTGTATAAATGCATATTCTATGCACCTCCAAACTACAGAGTTGTGAAGGGTATACCCTTCTGTACTTGTGTCATCTATTCTGGTTAAAGTACTGATTCAAGTTTTTATTCATGTAGGGATAACAAGAGACAGACTGTAAAGTGTTCAAGTTCAAAGTTCTTTCCCCAGAAATGATCTTGTCCAGAGCTGACAGAATGTCACGTGGTACGTTGTCAACAGAATATAAACTTATCATTTTTTAAAGCTGGCAACTTGGAACATTTTCCACAGAAAAAGTACATAGATTTAAAGTTTGTTGCTGCTTGTTCTTTAAAAAATGTGAAAGAAATTGTCAAAAATATGTATAAGTCCACAAATACCTGATATATTGTCCAATACCTGGAAAAATGAACTTAAGTGCAGTAATTCAGTACTTGTACTTTCACTTCCCACCACTACAATGTTATTGTGATTTGCATTGTCCTAAATAACTTTATAAATGAAATGTAAAGTCTTTAGCTTTTTAATATGACCCTTCTCTCATGTTTTTTCTCTTATCTCTTTGTCTTATGTCCTGATTGGTGGAGCCTTGAGCACTTTTATCATGTCTATAGTCAGCTTCATGTGTGCCTGTGTTTGTGTTCATGTTGAATGTAACTGTAGTTTGTAAATATGGATGTCACCTGACTGCAAAACAAATCTGCCTACGGGTACAAATAAAGGAACCTGAACCTGAATATGTTTGGTGTGAGGATAACAATGTAGAAGAAGAAAAACACTTAAGGAAAGAAAGCTTTTATTTCCAAAATGTGCAAAAACTTCAGACTGCTACATATGAAATATTATGTACACACAGACAACAATATCAATGCTGTGATAGTTACTTTTTTTACAGTCCCTCAAGCACAGACAACACGTCCCATCAGTCCAACAAGGGTGTTGGTCTGCTTTGCAGCAAAGCGAAGTTCAGCTGCTCCTCCCTCCTACTCTGCTCCTGCTGTCTCATCTGACCGTAATCTAGAAGGAGGTCCATGTTTGTGTCACACTTCTGTTTCCCTGTTTTAAAGTACAAAAATAAGCAATATAAAATAACCACACACTGAAAAATGCAGGAATCGTCAATCCAAGATTGAATGTGTCTGTTCAACATCCATTTACTGTTAGTGGCATCACAACATTCAATTCAAGTGTATAATTGGTTTAATTCACTCCCTCCTTTGTGTGCCTGGGTCATGATCCATCCAGGTGGATGCCCTCAATTTCCCCTATGGGGATCAATAAAGTACACAAAATCAAAATGATCTGAACATAAATTACCTAATCGGGTCTGATTAGAAGAGCAGGAGGAGGACAAGCTTGGAGCTGGTGAAGGTGAGCTGGACACCACAGGTCTGGCTGCTTCTCCCTCATCATCCAGCTGGGATAAATCTATGAAAAAAAAGTTTTTTAGTTTGTGCATTGAACAACTTAAGCCTTCCATTATATGTGCAGACATAGAAGACAATTTTATTCAATATCAATGTTAGCAAAGCTCACATGTCTGATTATGGAATAGAAGAATAGGAATAGATGAAACTTCATTGTACTGTACAGGTGTACAGTACAATGAAACTGTAGGCGCTCCACCAGGCTACTGCGCAATAAAGTAAGAGAAGGATTAGATAAAATACGGCTACACAACATACAATTAAACACGAGTGACATTTAAAAAAAAAAATGGCCTAAGATTATGGAAATATTACCAAAATAGTAAAAAAAGACGACGCTACTAGTGTCTGGTAGAAAAATCTCCCATAACAGAACGCAAGGCACCCATTCATACACAGTATTCATACCACAAAAAACGTATTTTGCGCTGGATGTCTTTATAAAAAAAGTATTCTGTAAGATGCTAAGATTTCTGTTCTAGTTTCTCAAACGCGCATTTCTGCCGAGGAGTAGCGTTTGTGCTAAAAACAGTTAACTTGTTAGCATCGCTAACCGAAAATACTATGGCCAAAAAATTAGTTAAAAAAAAAAAAAAAATCCGCACTTTGGCCGTTATATATCAATACAGGCGGTATACATCTGTCAGCAGAGACGACCTGTTCATTTCTTTATGGCGAGGAGAAACGTTTGGTCGTAGTAAAAGTAGTTAGCTTGTTAGCATCGCTAACCGAAAATACTATAGCCACAAGTGACTAAATATCCGCACTTGGCCGTTACATATCAATACAAGCGGGTATATATGTATACATATATTGGTTAACGTCTGACATTTTAAAGACAATACACTTACCAGCGTGTTTTAAGCAGTTTGTTGTCCAGACTAATCCAAGGCAGTGACAATGGTCCGGCTGGCTGGCCGATCCTCCAAAACAGCTCAGATGAATTGCCCCCTCCAGCTGATCTTGTACTTCTGCTTATGTCCACAGAGCCAAGAAATATGTCTCCTCTTCGCTCTAAATCTGTTTGGTTTTGGAATCTGTTGCGTGCTCCGCTGTTTGGTAAGCAACATGGCGGTCAGTAATGTTTTGAAGCTGGTCGGTTAACCACGCCCATGGCTGTGGACCTAACCGACGTAAACTGGTGCTGCTGCTGGCCCAGCTAGGAGTTGGGGCCGCGATAGCCCCACTTTTGGGAGCCGGGGACTGGTGCTTTAGTCGGTGGAAAACCAAAGAACTGGTGCTAATGACGCAATAGCTCCAGTTAAGCACTGGAACCGGTTTGGTGGAAAAGAGCCCTTTTTAGTGACCTTAGAAGAGCCATGATGGTGTGTTGGCTCTTAGGGAAATTCCTCAGATTCCGTTACGTGCTGAGGGCCCTCTCTTACCCCTGTAAGTTGTCCCATGTTTTTAACGTGAATTTCAGATCCCAATCCAAACTTGTAATGATTTTTTTTTTTTTAATGCCTATACCCTATGAAATTGTGCACAACCTCCCACCACCATCACAGCAAACAGTCACGTTAATACAGTATTTGTTAGTGTGGAGAGATCATGTGGTTCATTGTCACATTTCTATTTTAACAAGTTTTGTTTTTTTTAAAAGACTTATTTGTTCTAATATTATGTCTGTTCCATAAAATGCTTTACCACTTGCTGATTCTGCATCTCCTTTAATGTTTGTTACCTTGTCGGAGGAGGGTTGGATGCGCAAATTGACTAAAAATATCGTTATTCCCTCCTGTAAACGGCCAGCTTTTCCTTGTAGCTCTGGCGCTGGGTTTCCCGCTGCTGGCCCGTGGATTTTGAGGGCCTCTGTGTGGACCACGTTTAAGCCTTGATTGTTTCGATCGGGTCTGCTGCGGGTTTATACACCGTTACTGGGAATCCTCTTCTCGCCATATCCGTGGTTGCTTCTTCCGCCGAGTTGTAGAGACACGTCTCATCCCCGTAAAAAACCCTCAGCTTCGCCGGAAATGGAGTCTGAAAGCGCAGTTTCTTCTCTCGTAGTATCTTTTTAGCATTGTTGTATTCCCGACGCTTTTTAAGGACCTCCGGAGTGTAGTCGTGTTCCACGAAAACTTTTCTCTCTTGGTGCATAAATCCTTTTTTCTGCCAAGCCAGTCTTACAACCTCTTCTTTTATTCTGGAGTTGGAGAACTTCACCACCACCGATCTCGGTGGCGCTTCCGCCGCCGGCCTAGGGGCTAATGTACGGTGCGCCCTTACTATCTTCAAGTCGGTGGTTTGGGGAATATCCAACTTTTCTCTCAGTAAGGACTCCACGCATGCCGCCATTGTGGTGAAACCGTCCTCGACTCCTTCTTTCAGACCATGAATTCTTATGTTATCTCTTCTTAGTCTGCCTTCTTGGTCGGTTAGATTAGCCTCCAATCTTGACTGGCGTTTGTGTAGTTCCAGCACGGTATCTTCCAGCCCTTTTATTCTTTCCTCTGCTTCCAAGATTCGGTCCTCGGCCTGGTCCACTCTGCTATTTGTCCTTTTATTTCGTCTTTGATTTCACGAAATTCGGCCCCAACACTCTCGGCGAAATCGTCTTAATTCCTTAAGTACCATTTTTAAGCTAACCTTGTTGCTAGCTTCATTCAGCTCCTCGTCTTCTGAATGGAAATCAGAAGATCTCCAATCAGGTATATTTCCCAATGCAATGAAAATAGCTAAAGTAATTCCGATTTACAAGACAGGCGACAGAGGGGAACTCTCCAACTACAGACCAATTTCACTATTACCGCAATTTTCCAAGATACTTGAAAAAATATTCTATGAGAGAATTGACAACTTCATACTGAAGAATGATTTATTGTGTGAGCAGCAATATGGGTTCAGACACAAAAGGAAAACAGCATATGCCTTAATGGAATTTACAGAAAAAATATCAACAGCCATTGAAAATAAAGAGTATTCAGTTGGAGTATTCCTGGATCTTAAAAAAGCATTTGATACAGTAGATCACAATCTATTATTAAAGAAACTACAAAATTGTGGTATTAGAGGGGTAGCACTGTCCTGGTTAAGAAGTTACTTAAAGAATAGATATCAGTTTGTATGTGTTAACAACAAAAACTCAGAGCTACTGAAGGTCACCTGTGGAGTCCCACAGGGTTCAGTTTTGGGACCATTATTATTCAATATGTATATAAATGATATATGTAAAGTTTCAGAAAAAATGGACTTAATATTGTTTGCTGATGACACTAACCTGCTATGCAGTGGAAACAATTTGGAACAACTTCTGGATACACTCGGAAAGGAATTAGGAAAGCTGAAACTGTGGTTTGATTCAAACAAATTAACGCTCAATTTAAGCAAGACAAAATTTATAGTCTTTAACAACCATCACAACTACCCAGTACCCAAACTCAGTGTAAATGGTGTAGAGATTGAAAGGGTATCCGAAACTAAATTCCTTGGAGTAATAATTGATAACAAACTGTGTTGGAAGCCACATATTAATTATATAAAAGGTAAAGTATCCAAATCAATTGCAATATTACACAGAGTGAAAAATTTGCTGAATCAACCCACACTATACACCTTGTATCATTCATTAATACTCCCATACATGACATATTGTAATGAAGTATGGGGAAATACATATAAAACAAACATATATCCACTCTTTATGCTTCAAAAGAGAGCTATTAGAATAATCAACAAAGCAGCTTACAGGGAACCAACAAACCCACTTTTTCTTAAACAAAAAACTCTCAAGTTGAAAGATCTGATCGACTTTAAAACCGCAATAATAATGTTCAAAGTGAAGAATCTATCACTGCCCGCAAATATCCAAAAGTTGTTCCAAACAAGGGAGAAACGATATCACTTCAGAGGAACATGTATATTTCAAAAGCCTACAGTGAGAACAACTACCAAGCAACACTGTATTTCAGTGCAAGGTGTCAGATTATGGAACGATTTGGACCTGAATTAAAATCATGTACAAAGCTTGGACAATTTAAACAAAAACTAAAGGAAGAAATACTCCAAACATATTTACAAGACGACATGTAAACTCACATAAGGATTGACATTTCCAGCCTGTGTTTTGTTATAGCTTAGTTTTTCTTTTTTCTCTGTGACACTATGTCTTAGATTTGTTTTTGAATAGTAACCGCTTAACTTAGACTAGCTCAGTTTTCTTTTTCTCTCAGTCATATTTTGTCTTAGCCTTGTTTTAAATTGTAATCGCTCTTGTCTTGTTTTCTCTTTTTTCTCCTTTGAATTCTTGGATGGAATATGGGTGGGCAATATAAGCTGCGGCTTCAGCCATCACCCATTTCGGATAACTCACGTGGAATTGTATAGTAGAAGGAGTCTTTGTCTAATTTGACCTTGTTGTTATATTATACAGTTTCTTTTAACCTGTAATGTACTATCCGAAATAAATAAATTCATTCATTCAATTCATTCATTCATTCATTCATTCATTCAAATCCTCCGGATCAGATTCTCCGGCCGATGCGTGTGCTGGCCTGGTAAATGTCGATTTCTTCTGTTTTCCTTTAGGCATTATGACTGTCTTTTGATTTTCACTCTTCCAAAAATCCATTAAATCTGATTTTCAAGGTATTTTCCTAGATCGGGTCTGGGAGCTTCAGCGTTAAGCTGCTATCACCATGGTGTCCAGACCGGAAGTCCAACCTACTCATTCTTAACATTGAATTGACTAAGAACTCCACAATAAAAGTCACTGGTTGCCATCGCCCTCCCTTGGGCCCCTCCTGCATCCTGACTACCCTCAGCACTCTCCTGGCTCCCCACACCAAATCTGAATTTGTGCTGATGGGGGACCTTAACTGGGACATGCTCCAACCCCCTGGCCTAAGTAAGTCCTAAGTCAATGGAACTCTCTTAATCTTTCTCAGGTCATCACCAATCCCACATGGTATGACCCCAAAACCCAGAAAAACATCCCTTATTGACATCATCCTCACAAATAATTTGTATAGGTACAACTCTGGTATTTTCTGTAGTGATCTAAGTGATCACCGCTTCACTGCTGTATTTGGAATGGTGGCACAGTAAAAACAACCTGTCATAGTCATTTACAGGCCACTACTGAAAGGTTTTAATGAACAAGCCTTCCACCATGACCTGGCTACAGTTAACTGGGACAGAATCAGCCTGATCCCTGACATAAACAATGCATGGTCCTTCTTTTTTTGATTCATTTAACAAGATAGTAAAAAAAAAAAAACAACACATGCTCTTGTCCAAAAAATAAGCACAAAAAACAGATGCAGTCCATTGTTTAACCATGACCAAGCAAAACTGCTTCACCTCAAAAACTCCACCTGGCACAAGGCTCGCAAATCAAAATGTCCTGATGACTGGCTGTCCTTTAGAAACATCAGAAACTAGAAAAGCACTCGGAGAGCGCAGACCTCCGCCAAGCGCCACAGTTCCCCCCATACAGTGTTTGTGTGTACGTTGTCAGATTCCTTGACCATGAAAACATCTGAGTAGCAATTGGATTCACAATGATAGGATTAGTGGTTCATTAGTAAAAGCATTACCTCCTTGGCGGAGGTAATAAACTGAAGTGTTGCTGTTGTGTCCATGTCCTGCATCTGCAAACTCCCAGGCTGGGGGTGTTGCAATTGAATGAATGAATGAATTAATCTTTATTTCGAATAGATTAAGAGTACAGGTTAAAAGAAGGTGAATAATATAACAAAGGGGGTAATAAAATCCAACAAGGTCAAATTGGACAATAGCTCCTCTGATTATACAGTTCAACATAAGTTATCCGAAATATGTGATGGCTGAATCCGCAGCTTATATTGGCCACCCATGTTCCATCCAAGAATTCAAAAGAAAAAACAAAAGAAGTCATGACACAACTGCGTACAACCCACAGGCCAATGGGTTATGTGAGCGTTTTAGATCACTGAAAGCAGCACTGAGGGCTTCACTGACGGATGCCAATTAGGTAGACGGGTTGGCGTGGGTTTTATTCAAAATTCAAACGTTTATTTCAAACTCAGGGTTCATATTAAATGCAGAACTAAAAGGAGTAGAAAATAAATAAATAAATAAAAGTATATACAGATCAGCAGACAGTCGGCGGTCTTGTAACAACAATAACATACAATATTGGACTCAGTATAAAATGGAACGCCACCACTTCCAAATGCTGGAGTGAAGTAGGAGTGACGAGTTGACAATTGCTGATATAAGATGATTGTTACATGGCAGCAACCTTCTCATCAAACTGTAAACATTGTTACGTATCAACTCGCCAAAAGACGGAATGTTCACAGACACAAACATCTTGCTTGCATTCGACCTTCGTGGTACATCTAATCTTTAGCTTTACTGGGGTTGCGCTCCGCGGCCAAAGATGATTTGGAAACTTCCCCGGCAGAGAGCTTCTTTTTGCGGAGCTACTATGGCTGACCGGGGAATTTCTGCCAAATAATCCAGCGGCGGACAGCTGCCCGTCTCAGCTTTTGCAGCGTTGCGCAAACACAGGCACACAGCACGCTGCCGAGCAGCTCGTTTTTGCGCAGTGCCTATGGCTGACCGGGGAATTTCTGCCAAATAATCCGGCGGCGGACAGCTGGCCGTCTCAGCTTTTGCAGCGTCGCGCAAACGCAGGCACGGTGGCGGGCCCAGCCCACCAGTGTTTTCCGCATGCTTTTGTGCCTAAAACGTTGAAGAACGCGGAGTTTATGTTGGTCAGACACGATGACCAGCGCCCTCCATTGCGCCTGCGCACATGTTGAAAATAGCCGTATGTCACAGTGTTAAAGAATGCTTTAAAAAATTCCTGTATCCAGACGGTGATCCGGATCATCCCCAAAATTTAATCAGTTCTTCCTTGTACCATTTCCAACAATGCCTGAAAGTTTCATGGAAATCCGTCCAAGACTTTTTGAGTTATCTTGCTAACCAACAGACAAACAGACAGACAGACAGACAAACACACAGACAAACACACAGACAAACCCCGGCAAAAACATTACCTCCTCCTGGCCTTTTCGGCCTGGCGGAGGTAATAAATGCACCCAGGCCATCTGTAAAGCCAAAACTGATTACTTTCATGAGCAGTTTAAACACTGTGCTTCTAACCCAAGAAAATTCTGGAAAACTGTTAGAGATGGAGAAAACTCTGTCACCTCAACTACCAACCCCTCTTATCTTAGCAAGTAAGGTTGTTACAGCTAGATATCATATGGTTGAGCTCCTTTACCTGCATTTTGTCCAAACTGGGAATTCATCTGACTCCACAACACGTCCTGACTCTCCTGCTAACCCCATGACTCCAAGCACCCTTAGCCCTGCCCCCATTACAGCTTTTCCCTGCAGACTGTTCTTAAGAATGAGGTCCTGGAAGTTCTGAGAAAGCTTGACCCCAAAACTTCCCCCTGGTCTTGATAGATTGAACCCTGTGGGGAGCTTGAAATAAGGAAGCGGAGTGATTTTATAAATCAGGTTTATTGTCGGCTTCCCATCCCCAACATGTCTCATCCCAAGGCAGAAGCAGAAAGAGACTGAACGCAGTCAGACCTTCATACTTATACATCACATAACAAAAGCCGACATCACACATCCTTGTTATATCATTCAAATGTCCTCCCATTCTTCCACCTGACCCTGGGGGGTCAGGAAGTCTCTTCAGGTCTTCACCGCTGCGCCTCCATCCCCTCGTTGATCTCGGTAGGCGGTCCAGGCCTATTGTCCTACTCTGAGACGTGAGGTCATTCCACATATGCAATCTCTAAACATTCCTCTTGTGTCTATACATATGTAGGTATGGATATATGAACCATATAAGCCACAGCCCCCCCAAACGTCTAAGAAAAGGACAATACAATTAAGTTCACAGCTTATGGTAACATGCATGACATACTATACAGTTAATCACATTCAAAGGAAAAGAGGAAAAAAATCCTCGGCAGCCACGCCAAACACACAAGCTATACGGCATGATCATATCAAAAATTCAGTGATAACAGTAACAGTATAGTCTATGTCATATGTCCGCCCTAAAACTGCTACGGCAAACTTCGACAGCATAGCTTACAACACATTATCAATTTTACATCAGTCTATGTGTCGTCTGGGTTTCAATCTTCTCCCAAATCTGCTGTACGCCCGCCTCGGCATCCTGGCGGTGCCGTCCTGTAAGGAATCTGCAGCTTGGGGAGAAAAGTGGTTATTTGATCCCTGCGGGGGGGGGGGGGGGGGGGGGGGGCTGAGACGTGTCCCTTGGGGGGTGTACCACACCGAGGTGCTCTCGCCACCCGTGCAGGCTCGTCACTCAACATGAAGGCAGGCTTAAGTCTGTCAGTGCTGACTGTTTCTTTTCTGTCCCCCAAATCAAGCACAAAATGCTTATCACCAGGTTCCAGCACTCTAAATGGTCTCGGCATTTTTCAAAGCCTGGGGAACAAAAACCCGCGGAAAAGAGTGATGGATGGGTCCGGGGAGCGTGTCCGGTCCCATGCTGCTTAGCGGTCTCAGGGCTGGGAGGTGCCCGGGCTCTGGATGTTCTGGTAAGAACTCCCTCGGGAGCCTGAGAGGTTGTGCAAAAACTAATTCTGCCAGGGAGGCGTCTAGATCCTCCTTAGGCGCAGAACGCAACCCCAATAAAACCCACGGTAGTTTGTTTACCCAATCTGTATCCGTCAGTGAAGGACCTGAGGCAGCCTTTAAAAGACCTATGAAAACGCTCGCATAAACCGTTAGCCTGAGGGTGATAGCCGGGTGGTGTGATGAATTGTCGCTCCTAAGCTGCTGGGCCATTGCAGACCAGAGCCAGAGACAAATTGAGGCCCCCTATCGAAGTGATGTCCGACGGGACACCGAACGCGCTACCCAGGTTGTTAAAAAAAATGCGAGCCACTTCGCCGGCGGCCGTGGTTGACGCCAGCGGGACCGCTTCTGGCCAACGTGTGGTCCGGTCCAACCATTGTTAAAAGGTGTGTGAACCCCTGTGACAACGGTAGTGGGCCCACAAGGTCGACGTGTACATGGTCAAACCTCCTGGCCGGGATTCGGAAAGGTTCCAGAGGGGCTTTCCGTGTGCTTGTGAATTTTAGCACGTTGGCAAGACATGCATGTTCTCCGCCCACTCCTTCACGTTTTTTACGCAGGCCTGGCCAAACAAATTTCTCTGCGACCATTTTCACCGAAGCGCGCACAGACCCTGGGTGCGCGAGGGGAGTGCACCGAGTCAAAAACGCGGCGGCGCCACCGCGGCGGGACTCCAGGCGAAGTCGGACTCGGTTGACACGTCGCAGATTAAGGGGGGCACACCGTCACGCAAACCCCTTTCCTCCAGCCTTAACCCTGTTGGTCCAGACTGGAGCGCGCGCACGTCTGCGTCGCTGCTTTGCTCCGCTGCCATGGCCGCATAATCTATCCCCATGTGAATCGGGGCCGCGTCCGCGTCCGCGTTGGCCTCGTGCTCTGCGGCTGCAGTAGTATAATCTGTTTCTGCGTGCCCTGACGATGTCACCGCGCGGGAGAGGCAATCTGCCACCAAATTAAGTTTGTCTGCTACGTGACAAATGTCTGTGGTAAACTCTGAAATTGCGGCCAGCTGCCTTTGTTGCCGGCCCGACCACGGTTCTGAGATTTTAGACATCGCAAAAGTGAGCGGTTTGTGGTCGACAAAAGCCGTGAAACGCCGCCCTTCCAGCCAGAACTGAAAATGGCGGATGGATAAATGAAGCGCTAGCAGCTCTCTGTCAAAAGTGCTGTATTTGCGCTCGGTTTCGTTTAAGGATTTGCTAAAAAATGCTAGCGGTTGCCAAGTTCCGTCAACATGTTGTTCCACGACCGCCCCTATAGCCAGGTTTGAAGCGTCCGTGGTAAGCGCTATGCGGGCCGAAGGGTCGGGGTGGACCAACAATGCGGCATCCGCCAGTGCTCTTCTTACTTCTGCGAACGCGCGTTCCCGCTCCGGGGACCATTCAACCGCGTTGGAGGGCTTTTGCTTTCTAAGCACGGCATATAGGGGCTGCATGAGTTGAGCTGCGCGGGGGAGGAAACGGTTGTAAAAATTTACCATTCCTAAAAATTCCTGCAGCGATCTGACCATTTGTGGTCGGGGGAAATTTGCCACTGCGCACACCTTGTCCGGTAATGGAACTGCCCCTTCTGGTGAAACCCTGTGTCCCAAAAAATCAATCTGTGACACGCCGAATCGGCATTTGGCTGGGTTAATTATTAACCCGTGCTCTTCCAGCCTCTGAAAAACCGTAGTGAGGTGTTGTTCGTGTTCTTCCTCAGACGTGCTGGCTACTAGAATATCGTCGAGGTAGACAAACACAAAGGGAAGGTCGCGTAATACAGCGTCCATCATATGCTGAAAAGTTTGTGCAGCGCCTTTGAGGCCAAACGGCATTCGCAAAAATTCAAAAAGACCAAAAGGGGTTATTACGGCCGTTTTAGGGACATCCTCGGGTCGGACTGGGACTTGGTGGTAGCCGCGGACCAGGTCTATTTTAGAAAAAATGCGCGCACCCGCCAGATGTAGTGAAAAATCCTGAATGTGAGGGATTTGGTAGTGGTCGTGTGCTGTAGCATTGTTTAATTTGCGATAATCACCGCAAGGTCTCCAGGAACCGTCGGTTTTGGGGACCATATGCAGTGGCGAGGCCCATGGGCTTTTTGAGCGCCGAATAATGCCCAGGTTTTTCCAGGCTGGCGAACTCGTCGCATGCTATGGCGAGCTGGGTCTCGTCTAAGCGCGCGAGCTTTAGCGAACACAGGTGGGCCGTTGTGGAATGAAGTGCTCCACCCCGTGTTTCGCTACTGTTGCCGAACATTTGGGAACTGTGAGTGCTGGAATTTGGGTGAGGAGTTGGTCAAACATACCTTCCTGCTGTGGCGACGCTGGCCTACACGGGCGGTGGAGACACTCGAGCTGAACTGGGGATAGAAGAGAATGACAGTGCATTGATTAAGCATCTGTTTGCAAGATCGACTAACAACCCATTGCACATAAGAAATCAGCACCCAACAAGTTAAAAACTCACCGCCACTATAATAAAGGTCCACCTATAGTTGCGGCCGTGAATGGACAGAGGCAGGGTTCTTTTCACCAAAAAGTGTTGATGGTCGAGCCGTTCGCTGCCGTCGGCTCCGTTTCCCCGGGGTCCGGTTGCCCGTCTGCGTAGGACGGGGTGTGAAGCTCACCTGAGCTCCGGTGGTCAATGAGGAACTGTCTCCCGGAGCGTTCGTCCCGTTACGTAGAGCAGCTTGTTTGTCTCGCCGAGAGCCGTAGGTGCTAACGGTTCCCGGCTTTGAAGTTTCCCGAGCTCTTGAAACTGCAGGGTGGTACGCATTTGTATGCCCCTCTCTGCGAAACGCCGGTGGGTAGTAGCAGAGATCATCCCGTTTGTGTTGCGGGCTCGGTTCGCGTCACTGCCATGGTGGGCGGGTTTTGCTCCGTCACCTCTGGCTCCCTGATGCTCTGGGCTTCTGCGCCGAGGTCTGCCGATGCTGCTGTGGCCATCTGCTTGCCGCAGGAGTTGAGGAGCCGCTGCGCTTCTCGGGCTAGCGCGCGGAAGTCCTGCTGGGTCTTACAACGCATATTGGCCAGGGTCCCTCTCATGTGCGTCGGAAGAGTGCTGAGGAAGATGGTGTTGGAAAAAGGAAGTTGTCGTTGTCTGCTTCTCCTCAGCTGTAGCATGTCTTCCATGAGGGCCATCGGTCTGCGCCCCCCGTGGCCGTAAATCGCCAGTATCCTCCCGGCTCTTTCCTCGGCCGAGGGAACAAAACTCTCGATGAGAACGCCTTTCATCCGTTCTCACGACAGGGTTGGCGACGGCGCTTGCTTGGGCCGCCTCCGACGAGTCTGTCTGCTGCGAGGGACGCCTTTCATCTGTTCCCATGTCAGGGGTTGGCGACGGTGCTTGCTTGGGCCGCCTCTGACTAGTGCCTGTAGCGGGGAGAACGTCTTTTTGTCCATTCTCACGTCTGGTCACCAATGTGGGGAGCTTGAAATAAGGAAGCGGAGTGATTTATAAATCAGGTTTATTGTTCGGCTTCCCATCCCCAACATGTCTCATCCCAAGGCAGAAGCAGAACGAGACTGAACGCAGTCAGACCTTCATACTTATACATCACATAACAAAAAGCCGACATCACACATCCTTGTTATATCATTCAAATGTCCTCCCATTCTTCCACCTGAACCCTGGGGGGTCAGGAAGGTCCTCTTCAGGTCTTCACCCGCTGTGCCTCGCCGCCTCCATCCCCTCGTTGATCTCGGTAGGGCGGTCCAGACCTATGTCCTGCTCTGAGATGTGAGGTCATTCCACATATGCAATCTCTAAACATTCCTCTTGTGTCTATACATATGTAGGTAATGGATATATGAACCATATAAGCCACAAACCCTTTCTTTTTTTAAAGCTGCAGCTCCTATGATGGCAGGACCTATTACCTACTTATGCAATCTGTCTATGCAATCAGATGAGTTACCATTGGCCTGGAAAGCAGCCTCACTATGCCCCTTTTATTTAAAGGATGGAATCAATCTGCCGCTAACTGCTACCATCCAATTTCCATGCTGCCCTGCATAGCAAAAGTGCTGAGAGAGGGTTGTTTGCCAACAACTCACACTCTTTCTGAATATCTACATAGACTTTCTGAGTCCCAAATCTGGATTCCGTTCAGGTTATGGCTGTGAGACAGCAACTCTCAAAAGTACTTAATGATGTTAACGCCCTAGACTCCAAGCAATGCTGTGCTGCCATCTTATTGATCTGGTTAAAGCCTTCAACACCGTTGTTCACAGGCAGCTACCAAGACCAAGGTCATGTGGTTTGGCTGCAAATGTGCCTCTCAAACCGACACTATCCTGGCTGCTGATGGCCAAAATCTTGAAGAGGTCTTCTGCTATACGAGGGGGTCCTGAAAAGTTCATAGTGGTCAAATTTGACCAAATGTGTTTATTTTTCAGCCGCAGGGATCCAAGCACTGCAACACCCATGGAAGAAGTGTGTGGACCGAAGGGGAGACCATGCTGAAAAATAAACCACATTTGGTCAAATTTAACCACTATGACCTTTTCAGCCTCCCCGTAAATACCTAGGAGTCTGGACTGACAGTATCCTGTTCTTCACTGAAGCACCTAACAAACTATAATCCAAAGTGAAAAGCTAGGCCCTACTGTAGTTTCCTTTACAGAAAACCGTTCCTCATTCACTGCTCTGCTAAGCATACCTGGTCGTGATGACAGTTCTACCACGATTTGACTATGGAGAAGTAATCTGTTTCTTGGCTAAATGTCTCATATCATCTGCCATTCATTTTGCCACCAATGCCCCTCCAGGACACATCACTGTGAGCTCTACTCCTGGTAAACTGCCCCCCCCCCCGACATCAGGTGTAACATCCACTGACTGATGCTTGTGTACAAAAACCCTCTTAGCCCCCTCTCCCACCCCCCACCTGACATATCTACTGCATCTTCCCCTGCACATGATACTCGCCTCCAGCCTCACTTCTCCTACTAAAGGCTCCTAAAGTCCACTCCTTCCTGGGCTGCTCCTCCTTTCAGTTTTGCAGCAGCTGATAGCTGGAATCAACTGCATAAAACTCTAAAACTGGATAACCTTATCGCCGACAGCTCCTTTTGGGCCACCCTAACAAACTCCTTACAGCATACTTGTGTCATTTCTAATGTCACCGCAAGATAATTATAATGAGTCTCCCCTCCCTATTGTCCTGACTAACAGCCACATTTTACTGTTTGTATTTCTACATTCTTCCTACCACATGTTTAACATTATCTGCTTATGATGCTCACTGGCCTTGTTTGCCCCGTGATCCTGACACTCTGCCTTGCGTTACAACCCGTGAAGAACTTTCACTCCCCACGGACTTACTCACAGTTTTTTTTAGCTCCTGCCGCGATCTGGTTTCATTTTGTAGCCCCAAAAAGTGAGAATGGTGAAAAAGAGGAAGACGAGCTGGCGCTCTGGTGCGGCTTCACAGGAGAGGGCACGCGCACGGCTTTACCTGGGATATTTCTGTCCAATGTTAACTCACTTTGTACAAGGTAGATGAGCTGAAACTGCTGATGCGAATTAAGGACTTCTCCGCCTCGTGTGCCCCTCTGCTTTACTGAGACCTGGCTCTAGGAAAAGACACCGGACAGCGCGCTCTTCCTCGAGGGATTTCAGCTGTTCTGCTTGCTGACCCCGACACGGGGCTCTCCGGCAAGACCACAGGCAGAGGGAGTCTGTTTCTCCATCAACAATAGCTGGTGCACCGATGTGACTGTGATCTCCCAAATTGTTCTCCTGCTCTGGAATATCTGTTTATCAATTGTAGGCCATTTTATTCTCCGCGTGAGTTCGCTTCATTCATTTTGGCTGCCAGGTTTTATATCTTGCCCGACGCGGATGTGCGCGAGGCTTAGCACGCACTCGCAGATCACATTCAGCAAGTGGAGCGGACTTTCCCGGATTCTCTGGTTATTGTGCTTGGTGACTTTAACCAGAGCAATCTGAGCCATGAACTTCCTCGGTACAAACAGTTTTATTAAATGCCCTACCAGAGAGGAGAACACGCTGGATCACTGTTACACTACAGTTAAGGACGCGTACCGTGCTATTCCCCGCGCTGCGATTGGACTATCTGATCTACGGTGATGGTTCATCTGATTCCCACATACAGAGATTGGAAGCTCACAAAACCTGTTGTGAACACTACGAGGAAATGGACCAGTGAAAGCTGTGGAGAAGTTGCGCACGTGCCTTGGAACAACTGATTGGGACCATGTTTTAAAGGAGCTACGCATGATCTGGACGAATACATGGACACTGTGACCTCATATATCCACTTTTGTGAGGTGTGCATTTTTTCCATCGCACACCAGGGTGAGTTACTCTAATGACAAGCCCTGGTTCACAGCTAAGGTCAGACAGATCAGGAAGGAGAAGGAAGCGGCGCTGAAGGGTGGAGACAGGGACTGCTACAGGGAGGCCAAATACCGGTTTAGCAGAGGGTTGAGGAGAGCTAAATCTGTGTATTCTGAGAGACTCCAGCAGCAGGTCACTGCTTACGACTCTGCTTCTGTGTGGAAAGGACTGAGGCAAATCACCAACTATCGGCCTCAGGCTTCTAAGGGACAGGATGACAAAGTCCTTTGTCAAAGACTGTCCCAACACTATGCCCGTTTTCCCCTAACTGACTGGATCCCAGCTTGCTGTCGTCTGTCTGCGTGTCTCTACTGCTGATTATCGAACGAAATTATGGATTTAATAAGCTGGGCTTTGAACGCAATTGACACTATTTTTTCAACGAGGAAAAGTGCCCCGGGGGAGGTAGTTTGCCCCGCAGGAACAGCGGCTGCGGGCTATTTGAAGGACACAAGTAATTGGAAACTCTTGTGCCTGTGTGATCTTTCTATCGAAATGTCGAAGATTTATACATCTTCGTAGCAATGGTAATCGGAATCTTTCTGATTGGATCTGGGATTGTTCTGGTGTACCGTAAATTGATGAAGATGGAGGGAGCCTATCAAAATGCTGACCAGGCGAGGCTTAACCATCAAATTGAACAAATGGGCAGGACTCTGACAGCGGCTAATGGAGAACTGTCTAGGAAAATGGATTACATCATGATCACGCTGAGAGCCGTCCATGAAGAATTCAACGTCCAGCACTGAAGGATTAAAGTACTGAATCTGTAAGAGAATATAAAGTTTTTTTTTCTCTGGGAACAGTACTATTCGACTTATCTGACCTGCCCCTTACAATCAAGTCCTCCAGATTATCTGCAGTTTTTTGTTTTCAAAACATTTGAGCTGCATTGACTCTTATGGACAGCCAGCTGCCTGGCTCAAGGACAAAGTGCCAGACGCTAGACACAACAACTCCTGCTGAAGAGACTTTGTTGTTCTTAACTGATATAAACACCTTCACTCAACACTACACTCATACTGACTCAATAAACTGATGAGAAGATCATTCACTCACTGCTCTATTTGTGTCTTGTATACATTCTATGTCTGCTAATTGTGCATTGAGGGCTTTTTTTCTTGTAATCATAATATTGATCATTTATGACCGGTATTCTGACAATCAATGCTTTTTTGCTCTCTCCTATTGTGTTTATCCTTTTCTTCCCCATGCTTCCTGTTCCTAGTCTGCTGACAGGCGCGTTATCGACGCTGCCGTGTCACCGGAAATGCATGTTGTTTTCAGTGTCAAGTCAAATCCCTCGTATGTTATCAGTTGTTTACTGTTAATGTACTTGGCAGTAAATCCTTTCTGAAAGACTGTCCCAACACTATGCCCGTTTTGACACCTCGTCAGCTGTGCCTAATATTCCCCCTCCCCCCTGCGTCACTGCCTACATGGTCCCCATTTCATCAAAGGCGGTTCCCCTCTCCTTCCCTCCTGCTCTTGTCATCAGTGAGCAGGACGTGCACAGACAGTTCTCTAGACTGAACCCGCGCAAGGCCCCGGTCCGGACGGCGTGTCTCTCTCCACCTTGAGACACTGTGTGGAGGAGCTGACTCCTGTCTTTACAGACATTTTTAACATCTCTTTGGAGTCATGCCACGTGCCGGCCTGTCTCAAAACCTCTACCATCGTCCCTGTTCCCAAGAAGCCACGGATCACTGGACTTGATGACTACAGACCTGTAGCGCTTACCTCTGTAGTCATGAAGTCCTTTGAGCGCCTGGTCCTGTCCCACCTCAAGTCCATCATTACTCCTCTCTTGGATCCGCTGCAGTTTGCCTACAGAGCCAACAGGTCTGTGGACGATGCAGTTAATCTGGCCCTTTATTCCATTCTGCAGCATCTGGATTCCCCGGGAACCTATGTTAGGATCCTGTTTGTGGACTTCAGCTCTGCATTTAATACCATCTGCACCTGCTCTGCTCCAGGACAAGCTGATCCAGCTCAACGTGCCTGACTCCTTTGCAGTGGATCACTGACTTCCTGATGGACCGGAGGCAGCATGTGAGGCTGGGAAAGACTGTCTTGGACTCTGTAAGCATCAGCACCGGATCACCACAGGGCTGTGTACTTCCCCCTGCTCTTCTCCCTGTACACCAACTGCTGCACCTCTAGCCATCAGTCTGTCAAGCTGATCAAGTTTTGCGGACGACACCACCCTCATCGGGCTCATCTCCAATGGCGATGAGTCCGTCTACAGGAGGGAGGTGGCCCGGCTGTCGTCTTGGTGCAGCCACAGTAATCTGCAGCTGAATGCTCAGAAGACAGTGGAGATGATTGTGGATTTTAGGAAAGTCTCTGCCCCTCTGCCTCCCCTTGTCCTTACAGATTCTCCTATCACCACTGTGGATTCCTTCCGTTTCTTGGGTACCACCATCACCCGGGATCTTAAGTGGGAGTCGACCATCAGTTCCCTTATCAAAAAGGCCAGCAGAGGATGTTCTTTCTGCGGCAGCTGAGGAAGCTCAAGCTGCCCACCAAGATGTTGGTTGCAGTTTTATACGGCCATCATCGAGTCCATCGTCACTACCTCTATCACCGTGTGGTACACTGGGTGCCACTGTCAGGAGAGATTAAGACTGCAGCGCGTTGTTGTGCGCTGCTGAGAAGGTGATCAACTGTGAGCTTCCATCCCTCCAGGACCTGTACATCTCCAGGACCCGGAGGCGTGCAGGTCAGATCACAGCCAACCCTTCACACCCTGGTACGCACTGTTTCGCTCCCTCCCCTCAGGCAAAAGACTACGGTCCATTCGGACTAAACTTTCTCGCTATATGAACAGTTTTTTCCCCTCTGCTATCAGACTGCTGAACACTAAATGACTTATTAGATTCTTGTGCATTAGGTACGCAGCTCAACTCATGTTCAGTATCATTAAAAATTGTATAGAATAGCATTATTTATTTTTATTTAATTTTTATTGCATGCATAGTTTTCCTTTTTTTTTAAAATTATGTTTAATGTTTGCCGTATTGCACCAAGACCAAATTCCTAGTTTGTGTATTACATGAAACAACGGCAATAAATTTTATTCTGATTTGATTCGTTATTATGCTCATTGTTGTATACAGCTGTGTTTCTTCCTGTATGGTTTACTCGGGGGCTGTCTGCCATTACTTGTGTGTGTGTTTAAAGTTTCTCCCTTTCCCCGTCCGTTAGAAGGATCTTTGCCTCTACCAGGCTGTTGCCTTTGATAAGAATATGTTCTTTGCTAACTTACCTGGTTAAATAAAGGCTGATGATGATTTGATGATTTTCTCATGCAGTGAACACCGCCTGGTTCTTCTTGTTGAGAACCCATCCTTCTCTGGTGTCGAAGCAGCAGTGACGCAGAGACCAACAACACGTGCTCGTCTGAACTTCTTCACCACCATGTCGTCCAGGAGGAAGCAGACGTCCATCCAGGCAGGACAGGTATGGGTGCGCCTGTGGTCCATCATCATCCACACTTTTACGTTGCTGTGGTGCAGCAGCTTATATTTTTGATGATATTTTTGTTAGTAGGATTACAGAAAAATCTAATGGACGGTATAGAGCAGGGGTCTCCAACCTGGGGCTCCTGGAACATTCAGGTTTCTTTAGGAAATTTTCTAATTTCACTTCTTAATTGGTCCAAAAATGTGTTCTGCAGGCACCCTTCCATCCCATGCCACAGCAATTGCAACTTGGAAATCTTTGGATCAGTTAGTGAAATTAGAAAATTTCCCACAGACACCTGAAGGTTCCAGGAGCTCCAGGTTGGAGACCCATGGTATAGAGCAACAGATATTTAACTGAGCCACAGTAGAACAACACTGGGCCTCATTCACTAACCTTAAGGGACTGCTGCAGCATCAACAGGTGCTGCTAATTAGGAGACAAATGTTTATTGACTGAGAGCTATTATTGGTTCATATTTTGGTTAGTATTTGGAGAGTTTATTTTAATACATGGAAAAGATGGACACTTGAAATTTTCTCACGTTTTCATGTGTCAGACTATCAATCCATGTGGCAGCTGATGGTGTCCACTTGGACAGGCCAGGCAGACACTACAACTATCACAATACTGCGATTCCTTCAGGACTGGGATATCAAGATAGATTGAGTATTGCAATACCATCTCATATATTTTATTTTTTCACCTTATACAAACCTCACATCGTGTCCCCAAAGTAAAACCATCAACATCTGTTTCATAAAGTATTCTTCACATTACATCTTCAGATTTGTGGATGATAAAATGGTGCTCGGTCTGATTGTTGATAATAGTGAGGCCTCATTCAGGAGGGAGACTGAACTTCTGGCAGCATGCTGCAATAACCATAATTTGGCTCTTAACTTAACGACTAAGGGTTGTAATAGTGGACTTTAACAAGACTGGTCAGCTCAACCACTCGTCACTCTTCTTTGGTAATAAGGAGGTAGAGAGGGTGTCAAGTTTTAAGTCCTTTAATGTAACTGTGACACAGGATCTGTCCTGGGGTAAAAATATCTCCTCAGCCATAGGGAAGGCTCAGCAGTGCCTCTTTTACCTGAGAGAACTTAAAAAGCTAAAGTTCCCCAGAGGTTCATGGTGAGCTTCTATCATTTTTTGAGAGAAAGTGTGGTGACAGGTGGACTGTTAATGTGGTTTAGCAGCTGCACCAAGAGTGAACAATAGACTGTCCCGAAGATAGTGAAAACAGCAAGGAAGAGCTCTGACTTCTGGTTTGGGTGCCATGATGGCAGCAGCATAAAGTTTTAGCTCCTTGTTCCCATAGGAAAAAACATGTCATACTAGAAAAGCACTCGGAGAGCGCAGACCTCCGCCAAGCGCCACAGTTCCCCCCATACAGTGTTTGTGTGTACGTTTTCAGATTCCTTGACCATGAAAACATATGACTAGCAATTGGATTCACAATGATAGGATTAGTGGTTCAGTAGTAAAAGCATTACCTCCTTGGCGGAGGTAATAAACTGAAGTGTTGCTGTTGTGTCCATCTCCTCCACTGAAAGCAGCACTCAGGGCTTCACTGACGGATGTAAATTGGGTAGACAGGTTGCCGTGGGTTTTATTGGGGTTGCGCTCCACGGCAAAAGAGGATTTGGAAGCTTCCCCAGCAGAGAGCTCGTTTTTTGCGCAGCCACTATGGCTGCCCGTGAAATTTCTGCCAAATAATCCGGCGTCGGACAGCTGCCCGTCTCAGCTTTTGCAGCGTAGCGCAAACTCAGGCACGCTGGCGGGCCCTGCCCACCACTGTTTTCCGCGTGTTTTTGTGCCTAAATCTTTGAAGAACGCGGAGTTTGTGTTCGTCAGACACGACGACCAGCACCCTTCATTGCGCCTGCGCACATGTTGGAAATGGCCGTATCTCACAATGTTAAAGAATCCTTTAAAAAATTCCTGTATCCAGACGGTGATCCGGATTATCCCCAAAATTTAATCAGTTCTTCCTTGTACCATTTCCAACAACGCCTGAAAGTTTCATGGAAATCCGTCCAAAACTTTTTGAGTTATCTTGCTAACCAACAGACAGACAAACAGACAAACAAACAGACAAACAGACAAACGCTGGCAAAAACATTACCTGCAATTACCTACAATTACCTGCGGCCTGGCGGAGGTAATTGTAAACCTACGTCAACAAACTGACTGCTCTACCTAAGAGACGACAACACTATGCCTAAAGGAAAACACACAAGATCTCCCCACTCCAAGGTAAAGGCTATATTTTCTGAAGAAGATGACCCTGACAAGAGCCATTCGGAGATGGAGGAGCATGAGGCTAGCAACTCGGCTAACCTGCTAACCATCCTGAATGAGCTGTGTGATTTCCACCGTGGAAACAGTAGTGAACTCTGAGCAATTACAGACTAATATGTAAAAACTAGAGGGCATTCAAAGACCGCATACCTCTGCCAAGGCTCCGCCCCTCCTTCCCTTTGTCCTCCCCTCCATCCCTTTGTCTGTCCATATCGCCATCCATCTTTGCATTGTGAGATAGGGCCTTGGCGGAGGTATGCACTCATGAATCACTTCCAACATCTGTTGAGTTCATCTTTGGGCCAAGAACCACCTCTGGTGACAGTTTCATCCAAATCCATCCAGTGGTTTCTGAGTATTGTTGCTAACACTCCGTGAGAAGATAAGAGCATTGGCGGAGGTATGAATTTTGAGATTATTACCAAAATCTAATCATGTGTTCAGTGTGCCATTACACACCTTTCCTTCTTCTTCTTTTAGATTTGATTGGCGGTTGGCAACCAGCTTACAGGTGCATTACCGCCACGTACTTCACTCTGTATCATCACTCTATCTGGGCGAGAGCTGGCCTTCTTCTTCTTCTTCTTCGTCTTCGTCTTCTTCTTCTTCGTCTTCGTCCTCTTCGTCTTCTCCTCTCGGTTACTGGCGGATAGCAAACAACTGAAAGGTGCATACCACCACCTACTGTACAAGAGTGTGTAACACTATGTCATCTGAGCCCGACCCCTAAATTCTATGACTTAATCCTGTTATTTAAAAAAGAGAAAAGAGCCCTCCTTGTGATTTTTATTGCCTTTTCATCTCCATCTGTTCCCAGAATCCCATTTAAATCCCATTCCCTACTGGCTTCTCCAACTTTGTTTTCCATTATCTGTCTTTTATTTCCGTATTTGTGACAGTTTAATAAGATGTGCTTGACAGTTTCTTTTACTCCACATTCTCTACATTTGTCACTTTCGCTTTTCCCCATGGTGAATAAAGTGCCGTTTAAACATGTGTGATCCAGTCTGAGTCTTTCCGTAATGATGTCTTCCCTCCTTTTGGTTGTTATGAAATTCTTTATTGCGATAGATTTTTGTATTTTGTAATGCGATCTACCTTTATGATCTTCATCCCATCTTTTTTTTGCCATAGCTCAGTTCCTTTTTCTTGATTACTGCTTTCCCTTCACCTTTTCCAAGAGACAATGGTATAGTTATTTCTTTACCAAGAGCACTTTTTGCTAATTTGTCTGCACAGTCATTCCCTTTCAACCCTTCATGTGCAGGAACCCAACAAAACTGAACTTCTCCACCACCCCGTGTACCCTAAATAAACTGTGATATAGTTCAATCACCAGGTCTTCCCTTGAAGATTTTAGTGTCTGTATGGTTTTGAACGCTGCAAGTGAGTCCATGCACACCACCACCCGGTACGGTCTGACGTCCTCCACCCACTGTAAAGCAATAATCATTGCCACCATCTCTGCTGTAAACACGGATGTATTGTTGGAGAGTCTTTTTGCGATGGTCACTTTAAATTTTGGGATGTATACTTTTTTTGTTTTGTTTTGTTTTTTGTACTTATTTTGTACCCATAGGTAGATTCGTTTCGCAGTCTGGTGACAAGCCACCAGCTGCCGGTCGCTGCGTGCGCAAGCGCCCCATATCCCTAACCTGCATGTTTTTGGCATGTGGGAGGAAACCGGAGAAATCCCGGAGTAAACCCACGCAACACGGGGAGAACATGCAAACTCCACACAGATCACTGTTGGCCAGGGGCAGGGATTGAACCCACGATCTCATGATCCCCGCGATCCCCCGGCCAAGGGTCAACTGTGCTGCCGCAGTGCTAACCACTGCGCCACCGTGCAGCACCTCCAACAGAGCCCTCTTTATTCTTTGAACCGTCAGTATAGAGCTGTAAGAAGTTGTAGTAGTTGTTCCTGAGGTAAATGCTTGTTTTAACACCAGCTTCACTCATATGTCAATCCTTTTTCCTCATTAGCAGACTAGCGTCTACTTCTATTCCCTGAAACAGCCAAGGGGGAATATTACTCACTGGACTGGTGTTAGCTATATCAATAGTGTGCAGCCCGTACATTCTGGTCCTTCTTTCAGTTGTCCACCCAAACCCATGTCCTTGGAAATTAGAGTATTCCCAGCAGTCTTGTAGTGTTGTTTTTGAAATATTTCCTTTGTCACTTCCATTCAGCTTGACCCAGTATGATAATGCAAGTTTATGTCTTCTCAAATCCAGTGGCATTTCTCCTGCTTCTGTTAAAACTGCATTGTTTGGTGTTGTTTTGACAGCTCCAATGCACAGGTGAAGCACTCTATGCTGCATTATGTCTATTTTTCCAGAGTCGTCTTTGCCGCTGCTCCATAAATCATGTATCCGTAGTCTATTGTCGATCGCATTAGTGCTTCGTAAATGTCAATTAATGCCTATTTATCTGCACCCCATTCGTGTTCAGCTACAGCTTTTATGAGATTGACTTTTTTGCATTTTGTCTCCAGATTTTCAACATGAACTCTCCATGTGTATGCATTATCAACCCACAGTCCCAGATATTTGAACTCTCTTTCTCTATTGGTTGATTATATTCTGCGTTTTTTTGTGAAAGTCATATAGCAAGTTTTACTGTTTGAAAATTTACAGTAAATCCCCAGTCATATGACCACTTTTTCACTTTCTCTATTGCTTTCCTGATGTTTTTGAACACAGATTTCGCATTTCTTCCCCTCGTCCATATAGCTCCATCATCTGTATATAGTGCTGTTTTGATGTATCCCTCATGATCCTCAAACATGTCATTAATCATTATATTGAATAAAACAGGGCTTATCACACTCCCCTGAAGAACACCATTTTCTCAGGAGCTGGCCAGGAATGAAAGGTGCTCTATATAAATGCAATCCATCATTATTATTATTATTAACAGAAACAACAGCAAAAACATTATGACTACGCCACTCTTTCACTCTATAAAAGCAAGAAATCTCAGTGTGTCTGTCAGTGTGTTACACTTCATAGGACATCACAGACGGCCTATGATCTCTGCCTGAACATCATAGGGCATCCTATGAACTCAGACATCATAGGACGACAAGTGTATCTTCATGATGTCGCATACCACAGAGATCATAGGACGATTTGTCTTTATGATGTCACACATACACTACCGTTCAAAAGTTTGGGGTCACCCAGACAATTATTTTGTGTTTTCCATGAAAAGTCACACTTATTTACCACCATGAGTTGTAAAATGAATAGAAAATATAGTCAAGACATTGACAGGGTTAGAAATAATGATTTGTATTTGAAATAATTTTTTCCAGATACTCAACCTGCTCAAAGGAAGGTCAGTTTTATAGCTTCTCTAACCAGCTAAACTGTTTTCAGCTGTGCTAACATGATTGCACAAGGGTTTTCTAATCATCCATTAGCCTTCTGACGCAATGAGCAAACACATTGTACTATTAGAACACTGGAGTGATGGTTGCTGGAAATGGGCCTCTATACACCTATGTAGATATTGCACCAAAAACCAAACATTTGCAGGTAGAATAGTCATTTACCACATTAGCAATGTATATTAGATATTAGAGTGTATTTCTGATTAGTTTAAAGTTATCTTCATTGAAAAAAACAGTGCTTTTCTTTCAAAAATAAGGAAATTTCTAAGTGACCCCAAACTTTTGAACGGTAGTGTAGATTTGTCTATGTGTCGACAAATGTGTCTTTATGATGTCACATAGAGCACAGAGATCATAGGACGATTTGTCTTTATGATGTCACACATAGATTTGTCTGTGTCTATGTGCATAGGACATGTGTCTTTATGATGTCTTATGATCGCTGCCTGAACATCATAGGACGTCCTATACCATGTGTCTTTATGATTTTCATGATCCTGTCCATGAACTAGAATTACGATGCACCTATCCCTCAACAAGTGGTCTCAACGAAGAAGAAGAATAGAATGATGACACCTGCTGCGCGTCAGAAAAGATACCATGAAGATGAAACACCTGAGGTTCCAGCAGTACATCGCACCCATCTGAGACAGGAGGACACCCTTCACCAGCATAGGTTACGACAGACTTTAAAGCACATTTCTAGAACATCATAGGACAGCCTATGATCTCTGCCTCATCATCATAGCGCATCCTATGAACTCAGGCATCATAGGACGACTCGCCATGCCTACATGACGGCAAATGTGTAACCTTGATGAATGCCAGTCTACACTACAAATGTGTAAAATGCCAAGCAAAGTACTGATTTCTCCGGGTGCTCCGGTTTCTTGGTTTCTACGGGCATGCACGGGCCTTCCTGAACAGGGTCAAAAGCCACTTTTTCAGGATCATGCTCATGAACTGGAATTACGACGCACCTATCCCTCAACCAGTGGTCTGAACAAAGAAGAAGAAGACCCACCAGATGGAGAGCAATAGAATGAAGAGAACTGCTGCACGTCAGAAAAGATGCCATGAAGATGAAACACCTGAAGTTCCAGCAGTACATCGCACCCGTCTGAGACAGGAGGACACCCTTCATCAGCATAGGGTACGACAGACTTTAAAGCACGTTTGGAGGACATCATAGGACAGCGTATGATCTCTGCCTCATCATCATAGGACAACTCGCCATGTCTACATGACGGCAAATGTGTAACCTTGACGAATGCCAGTCTACACTACAAATGTGTAAAATGCCGAGCAAAGCGCTGATTTTCTCCGGGTGCTCCGGTTTCTTGGTTTCTACAGGCAGGCACGGGCCTTCCTGATCAGGGTCGAAAGCCACTTTTTCAGGATTGTGCCCATGAACTGGAATTACGATGCACCCATCCCTCAACCAGTGGTCTGAATGAAGAAGAAGAAGACCCACCAGATGGAGAGCAATAGAATGAGGAGAACTGCTGCACATCAGAAAAGGTGCCGTGAACATGAAACACCTCAGGTTCCACCAGTTCGCCGCAGGCATGACTGTGAACAACACAGCCGTCTGAGACAGGAGGAGACCCTTCAGTGGTCTGAACGAAGAAGAAAACCCACCAGATGATGTCTATATGACGGGCGTAGACAGAGCACATGACTCCCTAATATATATAGACACAGGTAACATCTTCTGCCTGTCACTCTTCCATAGACAGGCAGAAGAAGTAGCAACAAGCAGGGGCAAACAGTCCAAGATGGCAGGGCATATTTTGTGTGATTTTTATGTTTTGCTGCATACAAAAGCCATCACATGTGATTGCCACTTAGTGCTGTGTTGCTATACCAACTGTCCTGTAACTGGCAAGAATTCTGTTCCAATGCATCCCCTCTACGGGCATGCACTAGTAGTCATAATGATGATAATAATAATAATAAGAAGAAGACTGTCATAATTGTACTGACCATACGTTGGGGCTGGGCAATTCTACCTCATTTCTTGTTGCGGCAGTGTTAATGATCCTTCCTCCTCATCACCAGAACCCCTTCCCTGTTCTGGTGAGTTCATTCTGATCCCCCTTTCATAAGTTACCTTGTTATCTTTTTGTATTTTGCATTGATGCACTTTTGAACTTTGTTTTGTTAATAAATGCCACAAACTGCAGTCAGCATCTGGGTCTGTCTCTCTCTGCCCTGAGGGGCAAATCATGACATAATTAAAAATAAAAAAAACTAAGAAATTACATGTACATAAGTATTCACCGCCTTTGATCAATGTTTTGTTGATGCACCTTTGGCAGCAATTACAGCCTCAAGTTTTTTTTGAATATGATGCAACAAGCTTGGGACACCTATCTTTGGGCAGTTTCGTCCATTCCTCTTTGCAGCACCTCTCAAGCTCCATCAGGTTGGATGGGAAGCATCGGTGTACAGCCATTTTCAGATCTCTCCAGAGACGTTCAATTGGATTCAAGTCTAGGCTCTGGCTGGGCCACTCAAGGATATTCACAGAGTTGTCCTGAAACCACTCCTTTGATATCTTGGCTGTGTGCTTGGGTTCACTGTCTTGCTGAAAGGTGAACCGTCGCCCCAGTCTGAGGTCAAGAGCCCTCTGGAGCAGGTTTTTTATCTAGGATGACTCTGTACATTGCTGCATTCATCTTTCCTGCTATCTTGACTAGTCTCCCAGTTCCTGCTACTGAAAAACATCCCCACAGCATGATGCTGCCATCACCATTATGCCTTTTTTCTTCTACCACCATTGGCAAGGTTATGAACAGTGCCTGGTTTCCTCCAAACATGACACCTGGCATTCACACCAAAGACTTCTATCTTTGTCTCATCAGACCAGAGAATTTTGTTTATGGTTTGATGTGAGGGCTCATTTCCACCAAAATAAGAGCTAGTGCTAGTTTGGTTCTGGGGCTGGTGTCAGTGCTTAACCAGTTCAACTGTAGTGCCTCATAAGAACCAGTTGGTTTTCCGATATGGAGCTAGTCGGGGATTACGTCAGGGCTACGTCATTACGGAGTGTGAAGCGCCTTTATGCAACCCCACAGAACACCACAGAAGAAGAAGTAGCAGCGCTAGCTTGTCAACATGTAGGATTTTGTTGTCTCTTTGGGAGCGCTGCTTTTAGTATTCCAAACCTGTATTACCATCCAAAAACAGTTTTTTTCTTAATGGCAGAGAATGGCGGCTACATTTAAGGAGACCGGTAATTATCAATATTTCAGTTAGCAGCCGTTGTTAGATCAAGTCTGTAGCGCGAGCATTGACTACACTTTTAAACATAATATTTATGTCAGTTCTGTAATAGATGGTGTTACGGCGCATTATGAGATGGAGGACGCCTGTTATGTAATGCCAAAAAGTGATCAGCTGCCCCAAAAATGATCGCCAGGGGCCATATTGTTATGGGTTTATATTAGCCGTTAAATATACGTATATTTCAACAGATAAAACAGTACTTAGTGTGGGCTATATTAATCATATACAGTGGTACCTCTACTTACGAATTTAATTCGTTCCGGAAGAATTCTCGTAACGTGAAAAATTCGTAAGTAGAGGCGCGTTTTACATGTAAATGCCGTAATCCGTTCCAAGCCCCCAAAATTCGGGCATAAATTTTTTATAAATCGTAAAAACGCATCAAAACATGTAACAAATACATGTTACAATTAGATTACTGCACAATAAACATAAAATGAGAGTTTAAAATGAGAGAAAGAATAATAAAAGAGAATAATAAAAGAGAAAGAATAATAAAAATTATGTTCATTTACCCTTTAACTGCTATCGTCGTCGACGTCGTCACCCTTTGCCTTCTTTGGTTCATGTTCTGATCCAAGGACGTTTGCTTTTGTCGGCTTGTAAGTGCTTCGTTTTGTTTTAATACCGTGCTGATCGTTGATGTATTACGGCCATATTCTTTGGCGAGATCAACCAAACGCATCCAAACGCAAGATGCATCCCCTTTTCATACCTTTCGATTATCTCCTTTCTTTGTTTGTATGGACAAAAAAACTCTCTTCTTTTCTCCTTTTCCACTTATCTCCGTCACTTTCTTGGGGCCCATAGCGAATAAATGTTAATTCTGTACTGTACACACACGTAAAACTTTCACCTTGTTCTTAATAAAGTTTTGAAAAAAAAACAAAACTTCGTGGCCAATGGGATACCAGGAAGATGCTAGGCGATAGCCAATGGCAGAGCAGCTACAGGTATGTTTACGTTCGGTAAACTACGGAAGCTGCGAGGAGCGCGTACTTTTTTGCCTTTCGTATCCTGAAATTTCGTTCGTAACTAGAGGCAATATTTTCCCGTTGAGGCGTCTCGTAACCTGAAAATTCCGTATGTAGAGACGTTCGTAAGTAGAGGTACCACTGTATTCCATAACCTACATATGTTGAAGCATGTGGGAATGTTTGGTGATTACATATGTAAGGCGACTTCACACCTCAGAAAGGACAAAGACTCTCAACCGCCAGTGAAGAACAAAGACGTTCCCAGACACTGCGGTGGAGACCGGAGGAGCTGCCCTCACCCCCCAGGGCCATGAGGAGGAGTACGGAGACAATGGGGGGATTAAGATAATGAGGGATGTCAGCCTTTGATATGCATGTCTTTTGTTATGTGCAAGTATAAGTTCACAGAGCCGGAGGTATTCGGTCTCTTTTCTTGCTTCTGCTTCTGCACTTAGATGAGACTTGTTAGAGGAGCTGATAATAAACTTTGGTTTATATATCACACCGCCTCGTTCTTCCAAGCTCTTCTACACTGGTGACCCCTGACGCGAGTATGGACCTGAGGCGTTCCCCCGCGATCGACTCATCTGTGGCGACCCAGGCAGACGCCGGCGCCCACGCAGACAGGGGAACAGATGGACGACGTTCCCCCCCCGGCAGAAGTAATAGAGAGGGCTCAACCGAGCACCAGCGCCGCTGAGAGAACCGAGGCAAGGCATTCTCACCCTGCGGACACAGCAGTGATGGTCTACACAAATGCCGTCGCTGTCAAGCTGCCGGACTTCTGGCAGGAAGACCCCGCCTCGTGGTTTCAACAAGCTGAAGCCCAGTTTACACTGGCGGGCATCACGGCCGACGATACGAAGTTCTATCACATCGTCGCCAAACTCGACGCCGCCACTTCGAGGTGTGTGCGGAGCATAATCCGGCGGCCGCCGGCCCAAGACAAATATGAAATACTGAAAGCAACCATCGTGGCAAATTACGTCCCCTCAGCCGAAGCGAGAGCCGAGAGGATCCTGGCGGTCTACGGCCACAGAGGACGCAGACCTAAAGCCCTCATGGAGGACTTGCTGCAGCTTAAAGAGGAGGACAATGACAACTTCCTCTTCCAATTCGTATTCCTCAGCACGCTGCCGCCACACATGAGAGGGACGCTCGCCAACATGCGATGCAACACCCAGCAAGACTTCCGCGTGCTGGCCAACGAAGCTCAACGACTCGTCAACGCCTGCAGGGAACAGACACCCACAGCAGCATCCGCAGACCTCAATGCTGATGCCCAGAGCCACGGCGAGCCTCAACCCACGGAGCAGACCCAGCCCGCGGTGACAGCGACACGGCCAAAACGTAACAGACGGAGCGATGTTTGTTATTACCACCACCGCTTCGCCGAGAAGGCTCACAAATGTGTTCCCCCCCTGCAAATTTAAACGCTAAAGCCGGGAGCCGTTAACGGCAGCGGTTCTCGGCGAGAAGAGTAAGCTGTTATATGTGACGGACGGACACACCGGCAAGCAGTTCCTTATTGACACAGGAGCTCAACTGAGTTTCGTCATGCCCTCCCAAGCAGATCGAGCCATGGGCACCCGGGGCAACGGAGCGGTGGCAGCCAACGGCTCCAGCATTGACACTTTCGGCGAAAAGAGCCTGCACCTCCACATCCACGGCCGCAACTACAGATGGACATTTGTTGTAGCGGCGGTGAGTTTTAACTTGTTGGGCGCAGACTTTTTGTGTGCACACGGGTTATTAGTTGATCTAGCGAATAGACGCTTGGTTAATGCACTGTCCTTTGCTTCTATTCCCTGCTCAGCCCGAGTTTCTCCACCACCTGTGCAGGCTAGCGTCACCACGGCAGGAGGTAAGTTTGAGCAACTCCTCACCCAATTTCCAGCACTCACAATTCCCAAATTCTCAGCCACTGTGGCTAAACACGGGGTTGAACACTTTATTCCCACAACGGGCCCACCCGTATTTGCCAAAGCTCGCCGCTTAGACGCGGCCAAACTCACCATAGCTCGGGACGAGTTTACTACCCTTGAAAAATTAGGCATTGTTAGACGCTCGAAGAGCCCCTTGGCCTCGCCACTTCACATGGTTCCGAAATCCGACGGTTCTTGGAGACCGTGCGGAGATTACCGCAGATTAAACAATGCGACAGCGCATGACCGCTACCCAATTCCTCACATTCAGGATTTTTCACTGCGTCTGGCAGGTGCGCGCATTTTTTCAAAAATAGACCTGGTCCGCGGTTATCATCAAGTCCCAGTTCGAGCAGAGGACATTCCTAAAACAGCGGTAATAACCCCTTTCGGACTTTTTGAATTTTTGCGGATGCCTTTCGGCCTCAAAGGCGCTGCTCAAACTTTTCAGCGGATGATGGACGCAGTATTACGCGACCTTCCTTTTGTTTTCGTCTACCTCAACGACATGCTGGTAGCCAGCTCGTCTGAGGAAGAACACGAGCAGCACCTCACTACGGTTTTTCAGAGACTAGAAGAGCACGGGTTAATAATCAATCCAGCCAAATGCAAATTCGGCGTGTCGCAAATTGATTTTTTAGGACACAGAGTTTCTCCGAAAGGGGCAGTTCCACTTCCAGACAAAGTTCACGCGATAAAAAGTTTCCCACGGCCACAAACGGTCAAATCGCTGCAAGAATTTTTAGGAATGGTTAATTTTTACAACCGTTTCCTCCCCCACGCAGCTCAGCTCATGCAGCCCTTATATGACGCGCTCAGAAAACAGAAAGCTTCCAACGCGGTCGAATGGACCCCGGAGTGCGAACGCGCCTTCGCGGAAGTAAAGAGCGCTCTAGCTAATGCCACATTGTTAGTTCACCCCGATCCCTCGGCCCGCATTGCACTAACCACAGACGCTTTGGACCTAGCTATAGGGGCAGTTGTAGAACAACACGTCAGCGGGATCTGGCAACCTTTGGCATTCTTCAGCAAAACGCTAAACCAAACTGAGCGTAAGTACAGCACTTTTGACAGGGAGCTGCTAGCACTTCATTTATCCATCCGCCACTTCCAGTTCTGGTTAGAAGGGCAGAGTTTCACGGCTTTTGTAGACCACAAACCGCTCACCTTTGCGATGGCTAAACTTTCAGAACCATGGTCAGGCAGGCAACAAGGACAGCTAGCTGCGATTTCAGAGTTCACCACAGACATTCGACATGTGGCAGGCAAATTTAACGTGGTAGCAGACTGCCTCTCTCGCGCTGTGACATCGCCAGAGCACGAGGAGACAGATTATACTGCCTCAGCCGCAGAACTCTTCACTAACGCGGACACATACGCAGCACCTATCCATGCAGGGATAGATTATGCAGCCATGGCAGAGGAACAAAGCAGTGATGCGGACGTGCGCGCACTCCTGTCTGGACCAACAGGGTTAAGGCTGGAGGAAAGGGGTTTACGCGACGGCGTGCCCCCCCAATATGCGATATTTCAACCGGCCGACCTCGCCCGTTAGTCCCAGCCACATGGCGCCGCCGTATTTTCGACTCAATTCACTCCCTCGCGCACCCAGGTGTGCGCGCCTCGGTTAAAATGGTCGCCGAAAAGTTTGTGTGGCCGGGCCTGCGCAAAAACGTAAAAGAATGGGCAAAAACTTGCATTTCTTGTCAGCGCGCCAAAATACACAAACACACAAAAGCCCCTCTGGAGCCTTTTCCAATCCCTGCTAGAAGGTTCGACCACGTTCATGTCGACCTCGTGGGGCCACTACCTTCCTCCCAAGGTTTCACACACCTGTTAACAATGATAGACCGCACCACGCGCTGGCCAGAGGCAGTCCCTCTGGCGTCAACTACAGCGGAGGAAGTCGCTCGCGTTTTTTTGACAAACTGGGTGGCACGTTTCGGCGTCCCATCGGACATCACGTCCGATAGAGGACCTCAATTTGTCTCGGAGCTTTGGTCAGCCATGTCCAGCAGCTTAGGGGCAACAATTTACCGCACCACCGCTTATCACCCTCAGGCTAATGGGTTATGCGAGCGTTTTCACAGGTCTTTAAAAGCCGCCCTCAGAGCCTCACTAACGGATACAAATTGGGTAAATAAACTTCCCTGGGTTTTATTGGGGTTGCGTGCTGCGCCTAAAGAGGATCTAGACGCCTCTCCAGCAGAATTAGTTTTTGCACAACCTCTCAGGCTCCCGGGTGAATTTTTACCAGAGAACCCAGAGCCAGGGCATCTTCCAGCCCCGAGGCTTTTAGGCAGCAACGGACCGGACTCTCTCCCCGGACCGGCACATCACTCTTTTCCACGGGTTTTTGTCCCCCAAGCTCTAAAAAACGCTGAATTCGTTTTTGTTAGGCATGAAGCTTTAAAACCAACTTTCCGCCCAGCATACGATGGGCCATTCAGAGTGCTGGAACCTGGTGATAAACACTTTGTGCTTGATTTTGGGGATAGAAAAGAAACAGTCAGCATTGACAGACTTAAACCTGCCTTCTTGTTGAGAGACGAGCCTGCACAGTTGGCGAGAGCACCTCGGCGGGGTAGACCCCCCAAGAGAAAAGACTCAGCCCCCCTGCAGGGAACAATTAATCACTCTCCTCCCCAAGCTGCAGATTCCTTACAGGAAGGTCCCAGCAGGACGCCTAAGCGGACCCACAGCAGATTCGGGAGAAGATTAAAACCCAGACGGCACAGGGACTGATGCAAACTACTCAACAGTTGTTCACTAATTGTGCTGTAACAGTTTAGGACTGACTTGTGATTTTACTATGCTGTTATGATTACCACTGAACTCTCTTAGGAGCATGGCTGCTGGAAAGTTTCTTCTGTGGCAAGAGGTATAGCAGTTAGTTTGTCATAGTAATTATCTATGACAAAGGCCTAGCCGGATTCTCTGTTTACTTCTATCTACAGGTCAGTAAGATGCCACCAAAGAAAGAGGAAATGGAAGAAATCAAAAAAGCTCTGAGCTTTATGTCAGATGAATTGGCCAAATTGACTAACCAACAGGACAAAATAATAGGCCTAATAGAACAGGTACAAGCCCTAAATTTAAAAATTCAAGAAAAAGACAAAAAAATTATGGACCTGGAGCAACACGGGCGTCTTTTGGAGCAACGCGTCGAGGATCTTGAACAAGGTTCTCGTATTGATGACCTAGTTATAAGTGGACTAGACATCAGATATCAGTCCTACGCCCATGCCACAGTAGGACTGAGTGGTGAAGATGCACCCATGAGTGAGTCAATGTCCTTAGAAAATCAAGTGCTTCAGTTCCTTAATGATAAAGACATTAAGGTAGAAGCCAATGCAATCTCAGCCTGTTATGCTCTACCGAAGAAAGATAACAAAACAAAGAAATCAATTGTGATGCGCTTTGTGAACAGAAGGGTAAAGAATAACATACTGAGGCAGGCCAAAAAGCTAAAGGAAACTCAAGTTTACATAAATGAACACCTGACAAAAAAAAACGCTGAATTAGCACGACAGGCACCGATGCTAAAAAAACAAGATAAGATACAAGCAACCTGGACAAGAAACTGTAGAATTTGGATTAAACTAAATGGATCACCCGAGCAAGCAAAAAGTATTATGATCAGAGATGCTACTGACTTAGATAAATACAGATGAACACTGATTAGAAAATTACGAGCCAATGATAATCCATACTCATACACACGATAAGAATAGTTCTTTGATACACCATGCCAAAGTACTTTAATAAAAATAACCAAAACAAACAAAAACTTATGACCGACTCAAGTAGACATCAATTATCCCCAGTTGGAGGAAGTCATTTGACACAGAATGAGGAAACTCAAACTCTGAAAACCATTATGCTGAACATAAACCACAAGAGATGGAGAATGATATTGATCCTGATAACCACTTTTTCAACAATATTCATAACCACTGTGAATATTACACTGAAAAACAATTCAAAAGTCAAATGCAATTAGATGGTAAACTATCAATAATACACTTCAATAGCAGAAGTCTTAACAAAAACTTTCCACAGATTCAGGACTATTTAAAACAGCTAGACAGAAAATTCACAGCTATTGCAGTCTCTGAAACTTGGCTTAACAAAGAGCAGGCTCCCCTGATGGCAATAGAGGGATACCAGATGTTTTATTTTAACAGAACTCAAAAAAAGGGTGGTGGTGTTGCACTGTATATTGATGACCTGTACAGGTGTAAGCTTGTAAATGAAATGTCCTTAGCACTACCAGGGATTTTGGAATGTGTTACTGTTGAGATTGACCTAGACAAAACAAAAAATCTAATCATAAGCTGCATATATAGAACACCGGGAACTTGCATTGAGACATTCAGAGATAAATTAGTCGAGCTGTACAATAATATTACTAGTAAGAAAATGGTAGCAATTTGTGGAGATTTCAATATTGACTTACTGAATCCTCATCAACAAAATGTAGTTACAGAGTTCATGAACTCTATGTACAGCATGAGTCTATATCCCACAATAACACATCCCAGTAGAATCACAGTTCACTCTGCTACACTTATTGACAACCTGTTTGTCAATGTTTTCGATAAGAAAATAGAAAGTGGATTATTGATAAATGATATAAGTGACCACTTGCCAACCTTTGCACTTATCCATGGCCACACGGGGCCCAACGCAGAAAAAACTTCAAAATCGTTCAGACACAAATCACCAAATGCAATCAGTTCTCTTAAAGAGGACTTGCTGAAGCAAGACTGGACAGAAGTCTATGTATCAGATGTAAATGAAGCCTATGACACATTTATAAACATTGTAACCACTCTTTATGAAAAAAACTGCCCATTAGTAATAAAAAAGCTTAAACACAAATTTGCTAATAAGCCATGGTTAACCAAAGGACTACAAAAGGCGTGTAAAAAGAAAAATTCATTATATAAAGCTTTCCTAAAGAAAAGAACAAAAGAAGCAGAGCAGCGGTATAAAACATACAAAAATAAGTTAACATATATAATAAGATGTAGTAAAAGAGACTATTACAATAAAGAACTGGAGAAAAACAGAGACAATATTAAAAATACATGGACAATACTCAACAGTATCCTTGGAAATAAAAGCAGAAATACAAGCTACCCAACTAATATTCCAAAAAATAATAAAACGACTCAGAGTGTGAATATCGCTTCACCTGCAGATGAATTTAATAATTTTTTTGTTAACATTGGACCTAAACTGGCCCGAGAAATACCCACTACGGTGCCAACAGGTGATACAATATGCAATAACACTGCTGTAAAAGACTCCATCTTCATAAAGAACACAGACGAAAGAGAGGTCATTGAAATTGTTAAATCGTTCAAAAGTAAAACATCTACTGACTGTGATGGTATCGACATGCTACTAGTCAAAACTGTTATCGAATGCATAGTAAAACCACTGACGTATATCTGCAACCTGTCTCTCCAATCAGGTATATTTCCCAATGCAATGAAAATAGCTGAAGTAATTCTGATATACAAGATGGGCGACAGAGGGGAACTCTCAAACTATAGACCAATTTCACTATTACCACAATTTTCCAAGATACTTGAAAAAATATTCTATGAGAGAATTGACAACTTCATACTGAAGAATGATTTATTATGTGAGCAGCAATATGGGTTCAGACACAAGAGGACAACTGCATATGCCCTAATGGAATTTACAGAAAAAATATCAACAGCCATTGAAAATAAAGAGTATTCAGTTGGAGTATTCCTAGATCTTAAAAAAGCATTTGATACAGTAGATCATAATTTATTATTAAAGAAACTACAAAATTCTGGTATTAGAGGTGTAGCACTGTCCTGGTTAAGTAGTTACTTAAAGAATAGATATCAGTATGTATGTGTTAGCAACAAAAACTCAGAGTTGCTGAAGGTCACCTGTGGAGTCCCACAGGGTTCAGTTTTGGGACCATTATTATTCAATATGTATATAAACGATATATGTAAAGTCTCAGAAAAAATGGACCTAATATTGTTTGCCGATGACACTAATCTGCTATGCAGTGGAAACAATTTGGAACAACTTCTGGATACACTCGGGAAGGAATTAGGAAAGCTTAAACTGTGGTTTGATTCAAACAAATTAACACTCAATTTAAGTAAGACAAAATTTATAGTCTTTAACAACCATCACAACAATCCAGTACCCAAACTCAGTGTAAATGGTGTAGAGATTGAAAGGGTATCTGAAACCAAATTCCTTGGAGTAATAATTGATAACAAACTGTGTGGAAGTCACATATTAATTATATTAAAGGTAAAGTCTCCAAATCAATTGCAATATTACACAGAGTGAAATATTTGCTGAATCAACCCACACTATACACCTTGTATCATTCATTAATACTCCCATACATGACATATTGCAATGAAGTATGGGGAAATACATCTAAAACAAACATATATCCACTCTTTATGCTTCAAAAGAGAGCTATTAGAATAATAAACAAAGCAGCTTACAGGGAACCAACAAACCCACTTTTTCTTAAACAAAAAACTCTCAAGTTGAAAGATCTGGTTGACTTTAAAACCGCAATAATAATGTTCAAAGTGAAGAATTTATCACTGCCTGCAAATATCCAAAAGTTGTTCCAAACAAGGGAGAAACGATATCACTTCAGAGGAACATGTATATTTCAAAAGCCTACAGTGAGAACAACCACCAAGCAACACTGTATTTCAGTGCAAGGAGTCAGATTATGGAACAATTATGGACCTGAATTAAAATCATGTACAACGCTTGGACAATTTAAACAAAAACTAAAGGAAGAAATACTCCAAACATATTTACAAGACGACATGTAAACTCACATAAGGATTGACATATCAGCCTGTGTTGTGTTGTAGCTTAGTTTTTTTTTTTTTTTTTTTTTTTCTCTCTGTGACATTCTGTCTTAGATTTGTCTTGAATAGTAACTGCTTAACTTAGCTTAGATTATTTTTCTTTTTTTTTTTTTCTCTCAGTCACACTTTGTCTTAGCTTTGTTCTAAATTGTAATCACTCTTGTCTTGTTTACTCTTTTTTCTTTGAATTCTTGGATGGAATATGGGGTGGGCAATATAAGCTGCGGCTTCAGCCATCACCCATTTCGGATAACTCACGTGGAATTGTTTAGTAGAAGGAGTCTTTGTCTAATTTGACCTTGTTGTTATATTATAACAGTTTCTTAACCTGTACTGTATTATCCGAAATAAATAAATAAATTCATTCATAAATTCATTCATTCTTAAACTGTGAATTTTTCTATTGTCCTTTTCTTAGTCGTTTGGGGGGGGGCTGTGGGCTATATTAATCATATATCCATAACCTACATAGTGTGAAGCATGTGGGAATGTTTGGTGATTACATATGTAAGGCGACTTCACACCTCAGAAAGGACAAAGACTCTCAACCGCCAGTGAAGAACAAAGACGTTCCCAGACACTGCGGTGGAGACCGGAGGAGCTGCCCTCACCCCCCAGGGCCATGAGGAGGAGTACGGAGCCAATGGGGGGATTAAGATAATGAGGGATGTCCAGCCTTTGATATGCATGTCTTTTGTTATGTGCAAGTATAAGTTCACAGAGCCGGAGGTATTCAGTCTCTTTTCTTGCTTCTGCTTCTGCACTTAGATGAGACTTGTTAGAGGAGCTGATAATAAACTTTGGTTTATATATCACACCGCCTCGTTCTTCCAAGCTCTTCTACACTTAGTTAGGTTTAACATGATATATTTAACACTTATGATGCATGTTGAACCCGAAACAAACTTGATCTAGGATTAAAAGCAATTAAAATAATGCAGTCACAAGGTTACATGGAAAAATGCATAGATTTACTGCATATATACATGAAGATACTGTATAAATGCATATTCTATGTACTTCCAAACAACGATGTTTTGCACATAAATATTGCAATCAGATAAATTCTATACGTTGGTTTCCAAACTGCAACACGTTGGCCAACACTATAATTTTTCAGATATGATAAAACCTCAAAACATTTCAATTCAACTTTATTTATATTGCGCCATTTCACAACAACAGTCATCTCATAGCACTTTCAACTGTAGGGGGAACACCCACAGTTGCAGAAAGACCCCAGCAATCAGGCGATCCCCTGTGAGCAAGCGCTTGGTGACGGTTTAGAGGAAAAACTCCCTTTTAACAAGAAGAAACCTCCAGCAGAACCAGGCTCAGGGAGGGGAAGTCATCTGCTGCGACTGGCTGTGGGGGTGAGGGGACAGAGAAGATGAAAAGAACAGACATGTAGAGAGCAAACAGCACGATGGGGACTCAAATCTATGGGAGAGAACAAACAGATGTTAATGACCAGCAAAAAAAAAATATTTCATTGGCTGACTAAACCTATTAGCAGCATAACTAAGGGAGGGTTCAGAAACACATGATCCCTCCCTAATTGTAGGCTATATCAAAAAGGAAGGTTTTAACCCTATTCTTAAAAACAGAGATCGAGTCTGACTCCCGAATCCAGATTGGCAGCTGGTTCCACAGGAGAGGAGCTTGATAACTGAAGGCTCTGCCTCCCATTGTACTTTTGGAGATTCTAGGTATTACAAGTAATCCTGCATTTTGGGAGCGTAGTGCTCTGTTAGGATAATACGGTTGTATCAGATCTTTTAAATAAAAAGGGGCCTGATTGTTTAGAGCTTTGTAAGTAAGAAGAAGGATTTTAAACTTAATTCTCTCCCTCTTAATTCTAAACTCTATGGGAAGCCAATGAAGGGAGGCCAGAACCGGAGAGATATGATCTTTCTTTCTAGTACCTGTTAAAACTCTTGCTGTGCAGCGGCATGAAATAATGCAGCGTTGTTGGAGGTTTTAAGTAGAGTTTTATTATCATACCGCCGTCACAAGCTCCGCTCCCGGCGCCGTGCATGAGCGCCGAGAGCGAGCCCACGGCTCTCAGAGAAGGAGGGACACAAAGTCTGTGTCCTGCAGCAGAGGTTGAAGTGAGATTGAGAGAGGATGAGAGCATGGTTACAATGCAGTATATATACACCCAACTACAACAATACATCAAAGCATTCACAGCAGTTGGTCTGATCAAACAGATAACAGGACAGGCATGAGACATTTGCATGAAAGGCAACATTAACATTACAGAGGTGAGCCAGACGAAACGAGTCTGCCTGTAGACATTAATACACATTTCCTGTTCTGTTATTTGCTCTAGCCAAGCGCTGTTTTTGACCAGTCTGTTTGTGGGGATTTACATCAAAGGCACATCTACATATGTAAGATTGCTCAGAAAAGCACAGTAAGGACAAGACGCATGAACACTATACGAGAATGGCACATACATCACAATACATGCATGTTTGCATCACAAATACATGAATGGCACATTGCATCTCAGTAGTGCAGCGGGAAAAACAGAGACAAGAGAGCTGAGTGTCCTTATCTGTTGTGGGGGTTAACCGAACCGCCACAGCTGCAGCATTTTGGATCAGCTGAAGACTTTTTTTAAAGAGGTTTTAGGACAATCTGATAATAAAGAATTACAATAATCTAATCTCGAGCTATCAAAAGCGTGGATCAGTTTCTCAGCATCACTCTGAGACAAGATGCTCCTAATCTTGGCATTATTACGCAAATGATAGAAGGCAGTCTTAGAAACAAATTTAATATGTGAATTGAAAGACAGATCTTGATCAAAAATAATTCCAGGATTCCTCACAGAGCTATTAAGAGAAAGAGTAACCACATCCAAACTGAAAGTTTGATTTGGAAAGGTATTTCTAAGGTTTTTTGGACCAACAAGAATGACTTCAGTCTTATCTGAATTTCGTCGTTGGCCTCAGTCGGTCTATGATGACCATGGAAGAGAATCCTAAACGTCTACTCTGCTGGAACAGCACCGCCTGTGGCTGAACAGGCCGATGCGCGAATGACAGTCCCTGTCACACAGGTCACACTTGTGGGTGGTCTCCGTGCTGCTGGGTCTGTGGCGGTTCTTCCTGCGGGCCCTTTTTTCATCTGCTGCAGCAGTCAGTCTCTCTTCACCCGCCTTGAGCTGTCTGGTCAGGGTGCCTCTCCATTTGGAGCGGTCCGTTGCAAGGTCCTCCCAGCGCTCTGTGTTGATATCCAGGGCCTTCATGTCTCTCTTGCAGACGTCTCTAAAGCGCAGCTGTGGGCGGCCAACGTCTCTCCTGCCAGTTGCCAGTTCTCCATAGAGGACGTCTTTGGGGATTCTGCCATCCTCCATACGGTGAACGTGGCCTAGCCAGCGGAGCCTGCGCTGCCTGAGTAGAGTGAACATGGAGGGAAGGCCGGCACGGGACAGAACTTCTGTGTTGGGCACTTTGTCCTGCCAGGATATGTCCAGGATGTGGCGAATGCAGCGCAAGTGGAAGGAGTTCAGTCTCTTTTCCTGCCGGGCGTATGTAGTCCACGTCTCACTCCCATAGAGCAGTGTGCTGATGACGCAGGCGTTGTACACTGCCATCTTCGTCTTGACAGAGAGTTTGGGATTCTCCCACACTCGTGTGGTGAGGCGAGCAAGTGTGAAGGCTGATTTTCCAATCCTCTTGTTGATCTCTGTATCAAGGGAGAGGTTGTTGCTGATCGTGGACCCCAGGTACGTGAACTGATTCACGACCTCCAGCTTGTAGTCATCAATGGTGATGGTTGGTGGTGCTTCCGTGCCTTGCGCCAAGACGTTAGTCTTCTTCAGGCTGATGGTAAGCCCGAAGTCCTTGCATGCCTGGGAGAAGCGGTCCATCAGGGTCTGAAGCTCCTGCTGTGTGTGGGTTGCGACTGCAGCGTCGTCTGCGAACAGCATGTCTCTGATTAGAGCCTCACGTACTTTGGTTCTGGCTTTCAGGCGGGCGAGGTTGAAAAGCCTGCCGTCAGATCTTGTGTGCAGGTAGATTCCCTCTGTTGCTGTGCTGAAGGCATGCCTCAGGAGCATAGCAAAGAAAATCCCAAAGAGGGTTGGCGCAAGTACACAGCCCTGTTTCACTCCGCTGCGTTTGTTGAATGGCTCTGAGATGTTGCCATCGTGCTGCACTATCCCCTGCATGTTGGTGTGAAATGATTCGATGAGGCTTTGCAACTTTGGTGGGCATCCTATCTTTGGCAGGATCTTGAAAAGGCCCTCTCTGCTGACCAGATCGAACGCTTTGGTGAGGTCGATGAAGGCGACGTACAGAGGCATGTTCTGTTCTCTGCATTTCTCCTGGAGTTGGCGGATGGAGAATATCATGTCTACCGTCGATCGCTCAGCGCGGAAGCCACACTGAGACTCGGGGTAGACACGTTCAGCAAGCTTCTGTAGACGAACGAGAACAACTCGTGCGTAGACTTTGCCAACAACGCTGAGGAGGGAAATGCCCCTGTAGTTGTTGCAGTCGCTTCTCTCCCCTTTGGTTTTGTAGAGGGTGATGATCTTGGCGTCCCTCATGTCCTGTGGTACGGCACCTTCCTTCCAGCACTGGCAGAGGACGTCATGCAATGGCAGCAGTAGGGCGGTCTTGCAGTGCTTGATCAGGTCAGGGGGTATGCCGTCGTTGCCGGGTGCCTTGCCAGCGGCCAAGCTATCAATGGCCTTACTGAGTTCGTCGATGGTTGGCTCGGCGTCAAGTTCGTCCATGGATGGCAGGCAGTCGATGGCATCAAGGGCTGACGGTGTCACGGTGTTCTGTCTAGAGTAGAGGTCGGAGTAGTGTTCCACCCATCTCTCCATCTGCTTGTTCTTCTCTGTGATCATCTCCCCAGTGGAAGATTTGAGGGGGGCCGTCTTGCTCTGAGCCGGACCAAGTGCTTTCTTGATGCCATCGTACATACCACGGATGTTCCCTGTTATGGCAGCGGTTTGAATGTCTTGGCTGAGCTGAGTCCAGTACTCGTTGGCACAGCGCCGAGCAGTCTGCTGAACTTTGCTTCTCGCAGCCCTGAGAATCTGGAGATTCTTCTCGTTTGGGTACTTCTTGTACTCAGCAAGTGCTGAGCGCTTGGCTTCAATGACGGGGGTCATCTCGGTCAACTTGGCATCAAACCAGTCCTGTGACTTCGAGGTCTTCCTCCCAAAGGTAGCCAAGGCTGTGCGGTAGATGGTGTTTCGCAGCTCTTCCCACTTCTGCTCTGCAGATTCTCCTCCTTGTGGTACACCAAGTTCCTTCTCAAAGGTGGAGGCAAACTGCTCAACAAGTTCTGGTTGGGCCATCTTGCTGGTGTCAATCCGTGCCTTTCCAGGTTGTCTGGCACGATGGAATTTCTTCAGCTGCAGCTTGACCTTGCAACACACCAATGAATGGTCTGTGTCGCAATCTGCATTCTGGAACGAACGGGTGATTAGCACGTTCTTCAGTGAGGTGCGCCTGGTCAGGATCAAGTCTAGCTGGTGCCAGTGCTTTGAGCGCGGATGTTGCCAGGAAACCTTGTGTTGAGGCTTGGTCTTGAAGAACGAGTTTGTGATGCACAGATCGTGATATGTGCAGAACTCGAGCAGCCGCTGTCCATTGTCGTTCATTCTGCCCACGCCAAAAGGTCCAAGACAGGAGGGCCAGGAGTCGTGGTCAGCACCCACTCTGGCATTGAAGTTTCCAAGGAGAATGAGTTGTTCAGAGTTGGGGATGATCCTGACAGTTGTTGCGAGATTCTCGTAGAACTCGTCTTTTGCCTCTGGTGTGGCTGTCTGTGTTGGGGCATACACACTGACGAGGGTGACTGGGCCTTCAGTGGTGTTCAGGCGGAGGGTGAGGAGTCGTGCAGAGCCAGTGCTGCCCGGTTCCACCATCTTCAGCAAAGTGTTCTTCACTGCGAAGCCCACTCCGTGTTCCCTGTGTTCGTCACTGCCCTTTCCCTGCCAGTAGAACGTGTAGTCCTTCTCTCTCAGTGTGCCTGCATCAGCTAACCGTGTTTCCTGGAGAGTGGCGATATCCACTCCCAGTCTCTTCAGTTCATTATTGATGATGGCAGTCTTCCTGGTGTCGTTGATGTCCTTTAGGTTAGCAGCGAGTCCTGTCATCATAGTGCGGACGTTCCAAGTTTCCAGTTTTAGAGTTGGTCTCTTTTGTTTTATTGTCTTGCCTGGTGCGAAGGTTTTCAGCCTGCTGTTTGGATTTCTCCTTATCCCCATGCACCCAATGAGGAAAGCAAGCTGTGGCGGGACAACACCTTATTGGCTGGGGGCTGCCCAGCTTGAGGTGGGCGGTAGCTGTCCAGTGAGATCTGATGATCCCTCCCACCGTCGGGAACAACCCCTGGCGCCACGCTCTACGCCAATTGAGCAGTGGCTTATAACCGGTAACTGTCATTCCCCGTGTTTTGTCTACGCCAAAGGCGAAGCTGGAGTGTCCTCTCCAGTGATCCGGTGTTCTACCTTCCAGCGTTGGGCGTTGGTAGGATTCAAGCCTGGGCAGGAAGATATGGAGGACAAGATGTTGCCCATGCAGCATGTCCCCCCTCTCCACGTCACTGATGAATCCAAAGGAACAGCAGGGCTGCTACAGTTTGGCACCAGCGCCGTTGCAGGAGCTGCCAGAACGATGTTGAGCACAACATAGAACTGCCTTAGGGGCTCCGACTCTGGATTTTTCCTCAGGGTTGACTCCCAAAGCCTTTCCCGTGACCGGGTATGCCGCAAGGCAGCAGAGGTTTGAAATCAGGGTTTACCTTCCCCTAGATGGGCTACCTTCCCAGGTTGACGAGCCACCATCTACCCAAAGCATCTGGTTTTAAGGCGCCAGAGATCCGCCCTCGCCCCTTCTCCTATTAGTAAAAGCAGTTCCGCCCGGCTTAGAGACTAAACCACACGGGCAGGCTAGGAGTTGGACTTAGTTGTCAGAGGCTTTTCGAGACGCACGCCATAAGGAGCATTTTATGAGCACTGGGAGCTTAACCCCAGTGTCGCTCCTGGCCAAATTTAAGGAGGTACTGATTAGGTAATCATCTAAACATGGTGAGCTGGATGAAACCTGAATAAAAATCAGAGTTATTATACAAATACAGATTTCTGAGTTCTTCCTGAGTTAAGTATTGTAGTGTTTAAGAATGAACATGAACTTGTTTTATTTGCATTATTTGATCTAAAAGTACATCAAAAAGCAACATATTTTTGTTGTTTTGGCCAGTTGTCATTTTCTGTAAAGACATGATCTAAATAACTATTTTGTCTTGGGTGAGTCGTTTTCAGCAGTTATGAGAATAAAACAAAATTGCTAATTTTACTCAAAACACATGCGCATAAACAGTAAAACCAGATAAAGTGCTAATTTTGCAGTGGTCTCCGTCTCAATTTTTTTCCAGAGTTGTATATAGTCAAGGGTTGACAGATGATCCATTTGGGAAAACAGGTGTCTGGTGACAATGGATAGAATATATAGAAATTGGACATGAAAGCACATCGAGCAGTTAAGTGAGCAGACTCTTCCCTCAGTTTGTACCCGGCAGGTTGACCTGAAAGTTGGTCAGAAATCCCAGCTGTGGCTGTTCAGACCAGCTAAGCAGCCCAATATACCCGGCTATCATAGCCTAAATATAACAAAATAATCCAGAATGGAGTGAGATATACAATCAACTACGGATTAGTGAATGAGCCAGTCTATTACGGTGACTACATTTTACAAAAAAAGACCCATTAAATCCCTGGTCACACCGATTCGCATTGCAAAGCTAGCAATGCTAACACCCAAGGTACCCGTGTCATGCCAGAAAAAAAAATAGGGAAAAATGAGATACAGTGGTGTGAAAAAGTGTTTGCCCCCTCCTGATTCCCCACTTCCCTGCATGCCTGTCACACCCAAATGTTCCAGACCATCAAACAAACCCAACTTTTAGACAAAGATAACACAAGTAAACACAAAATGATGTTTCCAAATGAAGGCGTTCACTACTATGGGTAAAAAAAAATCCAAACCTACATGGCCCTGTGCGAAAAAGTGATTGCCCCCCCTTACAACATAACTGTGGTTTATCACATCTTTGGAAAGCAGAGTTAAATTTCTCTAGCCACACCCAGGCCTGATTACTGCCACACCTGCTCTCAATCAAGAAATCATTTAAATAGGACCTGCCTGACAAAGTGAAGTAGACCAAAAGGTCCTCAAAAGATAGACATTATGCTGCGATCCAAAGAAATTCAGGAACAAATGAGAGACAAAGTAATTGAGATCTATCAGTCTGGAAAAGGTTATAAAGCCATTTCTAAAGCTTTGGGACTCCAGCAAACCACAGTGAGAGCCATTATCCACAAATGGCGAAAACATGGAACAGTGGTGAACCTTCCCAGGAGTGGCCGGCTGACCAAAATTACCTCAAGACTGCAGCAACGACTCATCCAAGAGGTCACAAAAGACCCCACAACATCCAAAGAACTGCAGGCCTCACTTGCCTCAGTTAAGGTCAGTGTTCATGACTCCACCATAAGAAAGAGACTGGGTAAAAATGACCTGCATGGCAGAATTCCAAGATGAAAACCACTGCTGAGCAAAAACAACCTAAAGGCTCATCTCAGTTTTGCCAGAAAACATCTTGATGATCCCTAAGACTTTAGGGAAAATACTCTGTGGACTGACGAGACAAAAGTTGAACTTTTTGGAAGGTGTGTGTCCCATTACATCTGGCATAAAAGTAACAGCATTTCAGAAAAGGAACATCATATCAACAGTAAAATATGGTGGTGGTGGTAGTGTGATGGTCTGGGGCTGTTTTGCTGCTTCCAGACCTGGAAGACTTGCTGTGGTAAATGGAACCGTGAATTCTGCTGTCTACCAAAAAAATCCTGAAGAAGAATGTCCGGCCATCTGTTTGTGACCTCAAGCTGAAGCATACCTGGGTTCTGTAGCAGAACAATGATCCAAAACACACCAGCAAGTCCACCTCTGAATGGCTTAAGGAAAACAAAATGAAGACTTTGGAGTGGCCTAGTCAAAGTCCTGACCTGAATCCGATTGAAATGCTGTGGCATGACCTTAAAAAGGCGGTTCATGCTCAAAAACCCTCCAATGTGGCTGAATTACAACAATTCTGCAAAGATGAGTGGGCCAAAATTCCTCCACAGCGCTGTAAAAGACTCATTGCCAGTTATTGCAAATTCTTAATTGTAGTTGTTGCTGCTAAGGGTGGCCCAATCAGTTATTAGGTTTAGGGGCAACCACTTTTCCACACAGGGCCATGCAGGCTTGGAACCTTTCTCCCTTTATAATAAACACCTTCATTTAAAAACTGCATCCTGTGTTTACCCGTGCCATCCCCGTCTCATATTTAAATGAGTTTGATGATCTCAAACATCCAAGTGTGACAAACACACAAAAAAAGGAGAAACCAGGAAGGGGCAAACACTTCCCCACACCACTGTATATTATTGACTGTGGATTAATGAATAAGCTGGAACCACTAATGTCTAGTGAGGTTGACTAGAATCTGCAGAATGGCTACAAAACCACATGTTTATTTGCTAGCTAAAACTTCCTCTTCTCCTCCAAGGAGATGTGCCAGACTAGCCAAGAGGCAGGTCTGTATCAGGCCTATTAAGTAATGTGATAACCTCAGAAGAAAACAACAAATCCACATGAGGCATTTAAAATGTCAGCCCAAAGTTAGCCTGAGAGACAGGCTGACTTTGGGCTATTTGACTTTGCAAACCATATAATGTCACAAATCCCACATAACCCACTAAAATGAAGGAAAACCCCCAAAATGCAAAATATGGGCTATTTAAAAAAGGCAGGAACAACAAGACCTTTTTAATTACAGGGTTTGTGTGAAGATGAATTTAAACAGCAGATATGTTAGTGATTTGTGGGCTGTTTTAATGATGCATGTAAAACCACTCATACAGTCTTTTGAGTTCTGAGCGTGCCGTCTTACCAGGCTTTTCACCACCCAGCTCAGTATCTGCTCCTTCAGCTGCCCTGGGCCCAGTTTTATCAGAACCTCTGTCATCTGTTTATCAAAAGGACAAGAGCCAGTCAACAGTGTGAACAAAACAACCAGGAATTCATTTACATGGAGTGTGAACACAAAATAAAGCACTGTATTTATTCAAGAGTAAAATAATAAATGCATTTAATTTGTCTGAAGTATAATGTGCAATGATAATCAGCATTTCACATGGTATTGCAGCATAAAATGCAGAGATATTTTCCCTTTAAAGTCTGTACAAGCTGTACAATTCTGTTGTGAATTTCTGACATTGTTGCCACAGAGACATTGACTTTTGTGCTCACCATTTACTGTTACAAGCAATCAGGACGGATAATTTTTTCACACATAAGGAGTTGTTCAGAACTCCTTATACAAAGATATAGAGTGATAATAATCAAGTCAGTGGAGGTAATGCACCTGTAAGCTGGTTGCCAACCGCCAATCAAATCTACAAGAAGAAATTTACTGCAGTTTCACCCCTTTCACATGAATTGGGGATTTTTTTACTTGTAATTGTAGGGCTTTTTTCTCATTAATTTGCAACTTTTGTCATGTAACTTTCAGACTTCATTCTGGTAAATTAGTGACTTTTTTCTTGTAAATTTGTCACATTTAAATTGTAACTTTTTCATGTTTTTTTTTGGTCATTCTGCTAAATTTCTGACTCGTGCCTTGCAATTTTGTTTTTTCCTCATAAATTTTCTTATGAATTTATCATAATTTGCAACAGTTTTAAAGAAAAATTTGCTATTTTCTCATACATGTTTTTCCTCACAAATTTCTAACTTTTTTCCATAAATTTGTGACTTTTTATGGCAAATTTGTAGCTATATCATAAAAGTGCATCTTTAGTACCATAAATTTGTAATTATTCTTGCAAATTTGTGTTTTCCCCCTCATATTAAGTTTGCATCTTGCTAAAGGTAAGTTAGTGACTTTTTCTAATAAGTTGGTGACTACCATAAATTTACTACTTTTCTTGTAAATGCAGTGGGTTTACTATCAATTCAGTTGTCTTTTTTGTGAATTTTTATGTATAAATTTGCAACTTTTCTTATAAATTTGAATATTTTTTCTCTTAAATTTGCAACTTTTGTAATGTAAATTTGTGACTTCATTCCAGTGTGTTTTTTGCACTCCAAAAGTATTGGAACAGTGACAACTTCTGTAATTTTAGCCGTTTACCAAAACATACCCAAGACACAGTTACACAATCAACATGGGCTTGAAATGCAGACTCCCACCTTTAAGTTGAGGGCATTCACATCCAGACCGGGGCCATGGTCTAGGAATTGCAACCATTTCTACACAAAGTCTCCCTATCTCAGGCGCTCAAAAGCAATAGAACAATTGACTCAAAAGCTATTTCATGGGCTGCATGGGCTATTCCCTCATTAATTCATCATCACTCAAGCAGGTAAAAGGTCTGGAGTTTATTCAAGGTGCTTCATTTGCATTTGGAAGCTGTTGCTGTGAACCCAGAACATGCGCTCAAAGGAGCTCTCAATGGAAGTGAAACAGACCATCCTTAGGCTGAAAAAAAAGAAGAAATCCATCAGAGAGAGATGGCAGAAACATTAGGAGTGGCCAAATCAACAGTTTGATAAGTTCTGAGAAAAACAAAAACAAAAAAAAAAACGGTTCACTGGTGCGCTTGGGAACTCAAAAGGCCTGGAAGTCCATGGAAGACAACAGTGGTGGATGATCACAAGATCTTTTCCATGGTGAAGAAAAATCCTTCATAACATCCACTCATGTGAAGAACATTCTCCAGGAAGTAGGTGTATCAGTATCTAAGTCTACCATAAAAAGAAGACTTCATGAGAGCAAATGCAGAGGGTTCACCACAAGGTGCAAACCGTTAATCAGCCTCAAAAATAGAAAGGCCAGATTAGACTTTACCAAAAAACATCTAAAGAAGGTAGTCCAGTTCTGGAATAGCATTCTTTGGACAAATGAAACCAAGACCAACCTGAACCAGAATGATGGGACGAAGAAAGTATGGAGAAGTCTTGGAACGCCTTATGATCTAAAGCACACCACATCTTCTGTAAAACACAGTGGAGGCAGTGTGATGCATGGACATGTACTGTATATCTTCCAGTCACTGGGTCAGCAGTCAGATGAATTTTGAAGTGTATAGGGATGCACTGTCTGCTCAGATTCAATGCAAGCAAATGCCAAATGCAGCAAAGTTGAATGGACGGCACTTCACAGTACAGACGGACAGGGACCCAAAACATACTGTGAAAGTAATCCAGGAGTTTTTAAGGCAAAGAAGTTGAATATTCTGCAGTGGCCAAGTCATTCACCAGATCTCAACCTAATCGAGCATGCATCCGACTTGCTTAAGACAAAACTTAAGGCACAAAGGACCCACAAACATGCAACAGCTGAAGACTGCTGCAGTAAAGGCCTGGCAAAGCATCACAAAGGAGGAGGCCCAGCATTTGGTGATGTCCATGGATTCCAGACTTCAATTCTCAACAATCTATTAAAAGTAATCTATTAAAAATGAACATTTTATTTGTGGGAATGATAATTTGTTCCATTACTTCCGAGTGCCTGAAATAAGGACAATTTGCACAAAAATGCCTGCAATTCCCAAACTGCAACCCCGATCCGGATGTGAACACCCCCATAAAAGACGAGAGTCTGCACTCCAAGCCCACACTGATTACACAATGTCATCTTGAATATGTTTTGGCAAACAGCCAAAATAAAACTTGTGTCACTGTTTCAATACTTTTGGAGAGTGTAAATAAATCTGTGGCATTCTTTCTTGCAAAGTTATGAGATTTTTCCATAACTGCGATTTTTTCATGCAACTTTTTAAAATTTAAATATTTGTGACCTTATTCAAATAAATTTGTACTTTTTTCTTCTAAAATTTTTTTGGAAAAAAAAATTATGTATATAAATAATAAAAACACTAGATAGGACAGTCAGCCAAGCGTAGCTGCCATATTGACCAAGTAAAGAAACACAAATAAAGTCACTGTACCACATATTCAGTGCACTGTATTTTCTTTATTCTACTCCATTTTCTTCATTGTGACTCAAGAAGGTGAATACCATATGAAATAAACAACTCATTGTCACTTTCAGTGCCTGACAATGGCATAAAATTAAAGGAAACTAGAAAAGCACTTGGAGAGCGCAGACCTCCGCCAAGCGCCACAGTTCCCCTGTGGGCATGTTGTCCTGTATTTTTTTTTTTCCAAGTGTTCTGATGATTTTTTGGCAGAGTTACATGCACAAAAAAAAAAAAAAAAAAAAAAATATTGAAAATGGCCCTATCTCGCAATGTTAAAAAAAAAAAAAAAGAATCCTTTAAAAAATTCCTGGATCCAGACGGTGATCTGGATCTCCACCAAAATCTAATCATCTGTAGGATACCCCATTTCTGACAATCTCTGAAAATTTCATGAAAATCCGTCCTTAACTTTTTGAGTTATCTTGCTAACAAACAAACAGACAAACCAACGCCGATGAAAACATAACCTCCTTGGCGGAGGTAAAAATGCAAAAAGCATCTATATTTGTGTTCATATTGTTCCATACACATAGCTTATATAATTACAATAAATACAAAAAATAATTGTGTATCCTGTTATCACTGGAGATTTGACAATGCTGAAGGTACTGTCAACTATTATAATAATTACCTACAGAATATGGCACCTCATTTTGCCATGAAAATGTTAGCCATGTCCTATCTGGTGTTTATATATATCTATGTTACTGGCCCCAGGAGTCTCATCATCCAACAAGCTCATGATGATTATTTCAGACCTGTAAGCATTTTTGAAGTATTTTTTTCATAAACATGTTATATTTTGAAGAATATAAAGACTTTAATTCCGCACCTTTCTAAACAATTTGTTGATTTATTTTTTTTTTAAATATTTGTTTTCATGAAAATGCTGTCTAGTTCACCTTTAACCCCTTGCACTCCGGTCAATTTTCCTAAAAACGCCCCAAAAAAATGTGCCCAAAGTAAATCGAAAGCTGTTCTTCAACCCTTTGCAGCATCTTCATGGGGTTGGTCTCATTTAAAAGAAAACACTTTGAATTTTTTGGCAAAAAAAACATGATCTCTCTAAGTGCTCCGGCCACTGAGTTACAGTCATCTAAACATAGTGAACTTGAAGAAAATAAATTTGGCCTGGGTGTTTTTTTGGATACAAATGCTTGCAAATAACACACAGCTTCAGATCCGGGCTGGAAAATGCAACAGAAATGTAGAACCAAGTGTTATCCAGCTGAGGTCCAAATTTTGTAACAATACCACAAAAAATGAATATTTTACACAGCTTTGTTCTCAGGTAGTTCCCAGGCGTTTTGGAACTGCGCCAAATTGTGCCAAATGGCACAGTTTGGAAAAACGTCTGTAACTTTTGAATGATTCAATGTAGAAGCTTCATTTAGGGCTCTAATGAAAGGTCACATTCAGGGCTGTGTCTGTGTGTGGGGGGGGGTTGTCCACCCCACCCCCCGCTACAGAAGACTGAGATCCGCCCTCGCTACATGACGGATTACACTCGGATAAGGCATGTTTCCACAGCACCGCTGTCACTGCGGCTCCCCCCACCCCCCCGCTATAGAATCGTAGCGGCGGGGGGGGGGGCCTTCACTGTCCGGAGGCGGCGAACGAACCGTGTAACGTGGCGCACGCATTTCGGACATCGTGCGCCGCACAGTTGTAATTTACTGATCGGTCAAAAGTCATTTTTGATTACAATTTTCAGGGATAAAAACTAATTTGGCTTATAACACCTTACCTCTTCACAGCCACATTGTCCTGGCCAACTTCTCTTCCTCATTGTCAGACGAACCGACGCTGGTCCGCTCGTTCTGGTCTCGCGACCCGGTCAAAACATAATTCCATGATTGCGGTTTTGGCGAATGATTTACGACCTTCGTCGTCGGCCTCCATCGGTCTATGATGACCATATAAGAGAATCCTAAACACTCTGCTGGAATTTAATTGCAGGAAATTACAAGTCATCCAAGCTTTGATTTTCTTAAGACAGGCTTCCAACTTGGCTAATTGATTACTATCATCCGGTTTCATTGACAGGTATAATTGTTTGTCATCTGCATAACAATGAAAATGTATAAAGTGCTTTCTAATAATGTTGCCTAACGGAAGCATATATAAACTAAAAAGAGTAGGGCCTAGCACAGATCCCTGTGGATCTCCATGACTGAGCTTTGAGTTGAAATAAAACTCATTAACATGAACAAACTGGAACCTATCAGATAAATAAGATCTAAACCACTGCAACGAAGTTCCATTAAGTCCAACATAGTTTTCTAATCTATCAAGTAGAATATTATGATCGATAGTATCAAAAGCTGCAGTAAGGTCTAAAAGGACAAGTACAGAAACCAGTCTATTATCAGATGTGATGAGGAGGTCGTTAGTGACCTTCGCTAAGGCTGTTTCAGTACTATGATGGATTCTAAACCCAGACTGAAACTCTTCAAGTAAACCATTTCCCTGCAGGTGGTCAAATAATTGTGTAGCAACAACTCTTTCTAAGATTTTTGAAATGAAAGTGAGATTAGAGATTGGTCTATAGTTAGCTAAAGCTCCTGGATCTAGCATTTGGTTTTTGAGTAAGGGTTTAATTACAGCTGTTTTAAAAGCCTGTGGTACATGGCCTAAAGTTAATGAAGAATTGATTATATGAAGAATAAAGCTACCAATAAGTGGGAAGACTTCTTTAAATAACCTGGTAGGAATAGGGTCTAAAAGACAAGTTGAAGGCTTGGATGAGGAAACTATTTTGTCTAACTCTAAAAGGTCAATTGGAGTAAACTCATCAAGACAGATATAAGTTGAAGGAGTTGTAGTAGTTACTGTATTGAAGTTAACGGTGGGAAGAATCTGATTGATTTTATCTCTGATGGATGAAATTTTATTATTGAAAAAGTTCATAAAGTCGTGACTAGTAAGCTCTAAGGGAATGCTAGGATTGACAGAGTCCTGACTCTTTGTCAACCTGGCTACAGTACTGAAAAGAAACCTGGGATTATTCTTGTTCTCTTCTATTAATGCACAATAATAACTCGTTCTAGCTTTTCTAAGAGCTTTTTTATAAATTAAAAGATGATTTCTCCAAGCTAAATAGATTTCATCTAAATTAGTGGAGCACCATTTTCTTTCTAATTGACGAGTGTTCTGTTTTAAGCTACGAGTTTCTGTGTTGAACCAAAGAGTTGGAAATCTCTGATTAGACTTTTTCGTTTTTAAGGGGGCCACCAAGTCTAGAGTCTGATGCAGAGAAGCTGTCACACTATCTACCATACGATCAATTACAGAAGGAGCAAGCTGTCTATAGCTTATTTCCGTTGTGTTGACACGTGGCATAGAGGAAACAATCTGCATAAATTTGGTAACAGCATCATCTGAGAGGCATCTACTGTAGTTGTGGGGAGCGTGAAATAAAGAGACTGAATTCTTTCTCAATTCACTTTTAATGCAGATTTCACATCCCCAGCTTTCTCTCAAGACAAGAAGAGAGTGAGCTGCATAAAAACCCCCACATTTATACATGTCACATCAGAGGCAGAGTCACACCATATCATCAAACCCCCCATTGACAATAATTCTCCCCCCGAGTCCTTCCGTCTTCCGTCTGACTCCAGGAGGTCAGGAAGTCCTTTCAGAGTCTTATCACGGCACCTCCATCCTCCTGCCATTATCCACAGGCGGTCCAGACGTATTGTTCCATCCCCAACGTGAGGTCAATCAACACATGCAGTCCTAAGCATCTCACCTTGTGCTTATACATATGTAGTCAAAAATATGTGAGCCACAGTAGTAATATTTTTCTTTCGGAGCCAGATAGTCAGAAATAGTAAAATCAAAGGTTAACAGACAATGGTCTGACAGTACAGGGTTATGAGGAGACACTACCAGATTTTCTATTTCTATGCCATATGTCAGAACAAGGTCCAACGTATGGTGGAGATAATGAGTAGAATTTCCTACTTTCTGAGAAAACCCAATCGAGTCTAATATTGAATTAAATGCCACATTAAGGCAGTCACTATCTACATCTACATGTTTATTAAAGTCCCCTACTATAATTATTCTATCTGATTTCAGCACTAAATCAGCTAAGAATTCAGCAAATTCGGATAAAAATCCTGAGTAGGTTGATGGAGGATGATAAACTATGGCAAATAAAAATTGGGTTTAGCCTAAAATTGCTAGAATGTCCAATACTGAGGACCAGGCCCTCAAAGGAATTATAACATGTTTTTTGCTTTACATTAACTAGTAATTTGGAATGGTAAATTGTTGCTACTCCTCCTCCACGACCAGAACTTCTGGGATTTTGACAGGTTAAATAACCAGAGGGAGTTGATTCATTTAAACCAGCATAATCCTCTTGCCCTAACCAAGTCTCTGTAAAGGATATTAAATCAATCTGATGATCAATTAACAGATCATGGACTAACAGAGACTTGGGAGTTAGAGACCTAATATTTAACAAACCGCATTTAATTTTTAAATTATGAGGAGGAACAGAGGCCAAATCATTCATTTTAGAGGCTTTAGAGGGTTAAAATTTGAGTTTTACCAACTTTTTGTTTAATCACTTTGGGATGCTTATACGTTATATTTTTATTTACTTTGGAGGGAGCAGACAATGATTCTCTGATGGGGAAGACGGGGGCTAAGTTGAGGGGTGGCAGATGAAGAGGAGCTGCAGAGAGGCGTATAAGACTGCGACTCTGCTTCCTGGTCCCAGCTCTGAGTTGTCAAGGTTTTGGAAATTTGGATAAAAATGATGCCAGATTGTTAGATAAATGAGACGCACCATCCAAAGTGGGATGGACGCTGTCTCGTCTCATAAGACCAGGTTTTCCCCAAAATGAGCTCCAATTGTCAATGTAGCCCACGTTGTTTGCAGGACATCACACAGACAGCCAGCGGTTGAAGGATGACGAGCGGCTAAACATGTCATCACTGGTCAGATTGGGGAGGGGCCCAGAGAATACTACAGAGGCAGACATTGTTTTGGCAAAGTCACACACCGATTCTCCATTAAGTTTCATGACTTCCGATTGCCGGAGACGGATGTCATTAATGCCAGCGTGAATAACAATTGTGGAGTATTTACAGTTACTTTTAGCCAGCATTTTCAATTTTGACTCGATGTCACCTGCTCTGGGCCCAGGAATGCATTTGACTATGGCCGCTGGAGTCTCTAGGTTCACGTTTCTGACTACAGAGTCGCCAATGATCAGAGTTTTTTCCTCAGCGGGTGTGTCGCTGAGCGGGGAAAAACGATTAGAAACGTGAACAGGTTGGTGGTGAACCGGGGCTTTGTGGCTAGGCTTCCTTCTCACAGTCACCCACCCAGTCTCCTCGCTGCTGAGGAGGACCGGAGGACCGCTAACGGGTTGCCCTATGCTAGCGAGCTCCCCTGCAGCTAGGGGATGTCCGTCAAGAGTAACTGGCGCAGACGGTGTTTCAATACAGCGGATCCGCAATTCCAAATCAGACAACCTCGTCTTGAGCGCCTCAAAAAGACAACATTCATTACATTTACCGTTATCACTAAAAGAGGCAGAGGTGTAGCTAAACATCTGACAGAGAGAGCACACCAGAGGAGGAGAGGAAGGAGAGCTATAGTAGCCATAACTAGTGGCTAACCCAAAGCTAACAAAAACACCGATGAAAGGTGAACAGAAGGCTAAAGAGGGTGATTAGGTGACACTGAGTGTGCACACAGGTGCAAGAGGCTTGATAAACAGAAGTGAGTGGTTAAAATACAGTTAAAAGCAAAATCCTCAGGAGAGTGAGGAGAGCTAACCACGCGGACAGACAGCAATACAGGAAGTGACGATACGTTACCACAAGTGACATTCATTTCAAATTCATTTTAATGTATACCCCTCATGGATCATCACCTTATTGTGGTGGGGGGTTTGTGTGCCCCAGTGATCCCAGGAGCTATGTTGTCCAGGACAATTTGCCTCTGGTAGGGTCACCCAAGACAAACTGGTCCTGGGTGATGGGCCAGAATAAGAACGATCCAACAGACTGTCATTATAAATTCTAGATCAAGGATACAGTGTACCCCATCCGGTATGGGGTTACCGGGGCCCCACCCTGGAGCCAGGCCTGGGGGAGGGGCTCGATGGATAGCGTCTGGTGGCCGGGTTTCCACCCATGGGACCCAGCCGGGCTCAGCCCGAAGGAGTTACATGGGTCCGCCCTCCAGTGGGCTCACCACCTGCAGGAGGGATCATGGGGGTCCGGTGCTATGTGGATTAGGTGGCGGTCAAAGGTGGAGACCTTGGCAGACTGATCCCAGGCTTTCTAAACTGGCTTTTGGTACGTGGAATGTCACCTCTCTGGTGGGGAAGGAGGCTGAGCTGGTGTACGAGGTTGAGAGGTACCAGCTAGATATAGTCGGCCTGACCTCAATACACAGCTCCGGTTCCGGAACCAGTCTCCTGGAGAGGAGCTGGAGCTTGGCCTTTTCTGGAGTTGCCCCAGGCGAGAGGCGACAAGCAGGGGTGGGTATTCTTGTATTCCCCCACCTTGCTGCCTCTATATTAGAGTTTTCCCTGGTGGACAAAAGGGTTGCTTCCCTGCGCCTTCGGGTTGGGAAACGGGTCCCGACCATCATTTGTGCCTATGCAGAGTACCCACCCTTTTTGGAGTCTCTGATTGGGGTGCTGGAGGGTGCTTCTCTTGGAGACTCCATTGTTCTACTGGGGGACTTTAATGTGCACATGGGCAACGACAGTGAAACCTGGAAGGGGGTGATTGGGAGGAACGGCCTGCCCGATCTGAACCCGAGTGGTGTTCAGTTATTGGACTTCTGTGCTAACCACAGTTTGCCCATAACGAACACCATGTTCAAGCATAAGGGTGTCTATATGTGCACCTGGCACCAGGACACCCTAGGTCGCAGGTCAATGATCGATTTTGTTTTCGTGTCATCAGACCTGCGACCGTATGTCTTGGACACTCGGGTAAAGAGAGGTGCAGAGCTGTCAACTGATCACTACCTGGTGGTGAGTTGGATCCGATGGCAGGGGAGGATACCATTCAGACCTGGTAGACCCAAACGTATAGTTGGGGGTGTGCTGGGAACATCTGGCTGAGGCCCCTGTCCAGGAGGTCTTCAACTCCCACCTCTGGAAGAACTTCAACCACATTCCGAGGGAGTCTGGAGACATGGAGTCCGAATGGGCCATGTTATCCACCTCTATTGTTGAAGCGGTGGCCCAGAGCTGCGGCCGCAAAGTAGTCGGTGCATCTCGTGGTGGCAACCCCCGAACCAAGTGGTGGACACCAGTGGTGAGGGGGGCCATTAAGCTGAAGAAGGAGTCCTATCAGGCTTGGTTGGTTTGTGGGACTCCCGAAGCAGCTGAGGTGTACCGGCAGGCCAAGCAGAGTGCAGCTCAGGTGGTCGCTGAAGAAAACCCGGGTATGGGAGGAGTTCGGTGAGGCCATGGAACAAGACTTTCAGTCGGCCTCAAAGACATTCTGGCATACTGTCCGGCAGCTCAGGAGGGGGAAGCAGCTCCCTGTCCACACTGTGTATGGTGCGGATGGGGCGCTGTTGACTTTGACTGGGTATATCGTCGGGTGGTGGAAGGAATACTTTGAGGATCTCCTCAATCCCACTGATAAGCCTTCCACAGAGGAAGCAGGGCTTGTGGACGAGGGGGACAACTCACCTATCACAGGGGCTGAGGTCGCCAAGGTGGTTAAAAATCTCCTTGGTGGCTGGGCCCCGGGGGTGGACGAGATTCGCCCTGAGTAGCTCAAGGCCCTGGATGTTGTAAGGCTGTCATGGTTGACACGCCTCTGCAACATTGCATGGAGGTTGGGGGCAGTGCCTTTAGCATGGCAAACCCGGGGTGGTTGTTCCTCTTTTCAAAAAAGGGGACCAGAGGGTGTGTTCCAACTTTAGAGGGATCACACTACTCAGCCTCCCTGGGAAGGTCTATGCTAAGGTACTGGAGAGGTGAATCTGGCCGTTGGCCGAACCTCGGATTCAGGAAGAGCAATGTGGTTTTCGTCCTGGCCATGGCACATCGGACCAGCTCTTTACCCTCTCGAGAATTCTCAAGGGTTTGTGAGAGTTTGCCCAACCAGTTTACATGTTTCAATTCAATTCAATTCAACTTTATTTATATAGCGCCATTTCACAACAACAGTCATCTCATAGCACTATCAACTGTAGGGGGATCCCCCACAGTTGCAGAAAGACCCCAGCAATCAGGCGATCCCCTGTGAGCAAGCACTTGGCGACGGTGGAGAGGAAAAACTCCCTTTTAACAGGAATAAACCTCCAGCAGAACCAGGCTCAGGGAGGGGCAGTCATCTGCTGCGACTGGCTGGGGCGTGAGGGGATAGAGAAGAAAAAAAGAACAGACATATAGAGAGCAAACAGCACGATGGGGACTCAATCTATGGGAGAGAACAAACAAATGTTAATGACCAGCAAAAAAAATATTTCATTGAGGGTGAGGAAAGGAGTGAGGCCCATTGCATTACTGGAGGTCCCCTGGCTGACTAAACCTATTAGCAGCATAACTAAGGGAGGGTTCAGAAACACATGATCCCTTCCTAATTGTAGGCTATATCAAAAAGGTAGGTTTTAGCCCTATTCTTAAAAACAGAGATCGAGTCTGACTCCCGAATCCAGATTGGCAGCTGGTTCCACAGGAGAGGAGCTTGATAACTGAAGGCTCTGCCTCCCATTGTACTTTTGGAGATTCTAGGTATTACAAGTAATCCTGCATTTTGGGAGCGTAGTGCTCTGTTAGGATAATACAGTAGAATCAGATCTTTTAAATAAAATGGAGCCTGATTGTTTAGAGCTTTGTAAGTAAGAAGAAGGATTCTAAACTTAATTCTAAACTCTATGGGAAGCCAATGAAGGGAGGCCAGAACCGGAGAGATATGATCTCTCTTTCTGGTACCTGTTAAAACTCTTGCTGCAGCATTTTGGATCAGCTGAAGACTTTTTAAAGATGTTTTAGGACAGCCTGATAATAAAGAATTACAATAATCTAATCTCGAGCTAACAAAAGCGTGGATCAGTTTCTCAGCATCACTCTGAGACAAGATGCTCCTAATCTTGGCAATATTACGCAAATGATAGAAGGCAGTCTTAGAAACCAATTTAATATGTGAATTGAAGGACAGATCCTGATCAAAAATAATTCCAAGGTTCCTCACAGAGCTATTAAGAGAAAGAGTAACCGCATCCAAACTGAAAGTTTGATTTGGAAAGGAATTTCTAAGGTTTTTTGGACCAACAAGAATGACTTCAGTCTTATCTGAATTTAATAGCAGGAAAATTACAAGTCATCCAAGCTTTGATTTCCTTAAGACAGGCTTCTAACTTGTCTAATTGATTACTATCATCTGGCTTCAGTGACAGGTATAATTGTGTGTCATCTGCATAACAATGAAAATGTATAAAGTGCTTTCTAATAATGTTGCCTAACGGAAGCAAATATAAACTAAAAAGAGTAGGGCCTAGCACAGATCCCTGTGGAACTCCATGACTAAGCTTTGAGTTGAAAGAAAACTCATTATTTTGTGGACTTGGAGAAGGCATTCGTCCGTGGTTTTTTGTGGGGGGTGCTTCGGGAGTATTGGGTATCGGGCTTGTTGTTACGACCTATTCGGTCTCTGTATGACCGTTGTGAGAGTTTGGTTCGTATTGCTAACACTCGGTCGGACTCATTCCCAGTGAGAGTTGGACTCTGCCAGGGCTGCCCTTTGTCACCGATCCTGTTCATAATTTTTATGGACAGGATTTCTCGGCGCAGCCAGGGAATGGAGGGTGTCATGCTTGGTGACCACAGGATCTCATCTCTGTTGTTTGCAGATGATGTTGTCCTGTTGGCTTCATCCAGCAATGACCTACAGTTCTTGGTGGGACGGTTTGCCACTGAGTATGAAGCGGCTGGGATGAGAATCAGCACCTCCAGGTCTGAGTCCATGGTCTTCAGCCGGAAAAAGGTGGATTGTCCTCTCCGGTTTGGGGATAGGCTCCTGCCCCAAGTGGAGGAGTTTAAGTATCTTGGGGTCTTATTCACGAGTGAGGGAAGAATGGAGCGAGAGATCGACAGACGGATTGGAGCAGCATCTGCAGTGATGCGGATGTTGTACCGGTCCGTTGTGGTGAAGAGGGATCTGAGTTCTAAGGCAAAGCTGTCGATTTACCAGTCAATCTATGTTCCTACTCTCACCTATGGTCACGAGCTTTGAGTATTGACCAAAAGAACGAGATCGCGGATACAAGCGGCTGAAATGAGCTTTCTCCGTAGGATTGCTGGACTCACCCTCAGAGATAGGGTGAGGAGCTCAGTCATCCAGGAGAGGCTCAGAGTAGAACTGCTGCTCCTCCACATTGAAAGGAGTCAGTTGAGGTGGTATGGGCATCTGATTAGGATGCCTCCTGGATGCCTCCCACTTGAGGTGTTTCGGGCACATCCCACTGGGAGGAGACCCCGGGGCAAACCCAGGACTCGGTGGAGAGACTATGTCTCCCATCTGGTCTGGGAACGCCTTGGTATCCTCTCTGAAGAGCTGGAGCAGGTGGTTGGGGAGAGGGAAGTCTGGGCTTCTCTGCTTGAACTGCTGCCTCCGCAACCCGGACCTCCAGAAAAGCAGCAGCAGAAGATGGATGGATGGATGGATTTTAAAGTATAGTCCACATACGTGTTTTGCACTCAAGTGGCTTTTAATTTCAGCACTTGTAGTTTTTGTATTTTTTGAATGTTTTTGCATGGTTCTGGTACTTGTTGCTGGTGTTTGTGGTTGTGCCATAGACTGTATAAATGGAGGCTTCTTTGTGGCTCTGACTAGATTCTACGTTTGTTCTGAGTTAAATCAGATTATGTCCAACATATTTTAACAAAGGGCAGTGTGGTGGCGGAGTGGTGAGCACTGTGGCAGCACAGCAACTCACCCTTGGCCGGGAGATCCTGGGTTTGAGCCCAGCCCCGGCCAACAGTGATCTGTGTGGAGTTTGCATGTTCTCCCCGTGTCTGTGTGGGTTTCCTCCCACATGCCAAAAACATGCAAGTTAGGTTAATTGACATCAAACTGGGGATTCTAAATTGTCCTTAGGTATGACTGTGAGAGTGAATGGTTGTCTGTCTCTCTGTGTTGGCCCTGCAATGGACTGGCGATCTGTCCAGGGTGTACCCTGCCTCTTGCCCAAAGATGCTGGGATAGGCTCCAGCCCCCCGCGACTCAAAAAGGATTAAGTGGAAGAAGGTGGATGGATATTTTAACAAAATGCAGCCGACTTTACTGGGGTGGAGACATTGTTATTCTCAGAGCTTTTATTTGTTTACAGCATTAGGATCTTTGCAGCAGCACTAACGAACGGAGCTACAGTCTGCCAGGCCACTTTTTAAGGTCATCTTCCCATCCCTTGATAGTCATGGGAAGTGGTATGATTATATTGCTGTTTTTTTAGGCATAAAATGCAGTGTTCCCACATTTCTAATGCCAAAGTCACTGTTTTTTAACAAGGAAAAGTGTCCCGTTTCAGTGACAACCATACGTTCTAAACTAGTACCGGAAATTGCTCCCATAATACATGCAAGGCATCATGGTTCCTAGGAATATGGTGGATATAGACAGGTATGTGCCTTTCCAAATCATGTCCAATCAACTTAATTTACCACAGGTTGACTCCAGTTAAGCTGTAGAAACATCTCAAGGATGATCAGTGGAAACATGGATGCAGCTGAGCTCAATTTTGAGCTTCATGGCAAAGGCTGTGAATACTTATGTACATGTGATTTCTTAGTTTTTTATTTTTAATAAATTTGCAAAAATCTCAAAAAAAAACTTTGTCATGTTTATTATGGGGTATTGTGTGTAGAATTTTTAGGAAAGAATTGAATTTGATCCCTATTGGAATCAGGCTGTAACATAACAAAATGTGGAAAAAGTGAAGCGCACTGAATACTTTCAGGATGCACTGTAGTCCAAACTACATAGAGAATGAACAGAAAATGGTCGCCCACAGCAGAAAAAAACGAGTTTGGTGAACACGCCCCCTAATACTTTTTCTGCAGTGTTTGGCTTCTGGGTTGCTGAGGCATATGGCCCTATGGCGTGACCACGTATGTAACTGGGTGGACACGTCTTAAAGGGGCAGTCCACAAATAGCACCAGATTAATATATAAAATAATATTCAAAAAATTCCTGCATCCACATCGTGATCCAAATCACGACCAAAATCTAATCATCTTTTCCTTGTACCGTTGCACACCTTTCCTGAAAATTTCATCAAACTCCGTTCATAACTTTTAGAGTAATGTTGTTAAAGGGCAAACCAACCAACCAACAGACAAACCAACCAGTGCCGCTAAGAACATTACCTTCGTCCTCCCTTGGCGGAGGTAATAAGCAATAGAGTGAAGCACGCTGAAAAAAGGATTACAGATGCTGAAGAAAGGGTGATGGTACTGGAGGAAACCACGCTAGAGCTACTCAAGCTAACCTCAAAGCTGGAAGCCAGGCCGACTGACCAAGAAGGAAGATTGAGGCAGGGAAGTATAAGAATTCATGGAATAAAGGAATGGACCGAAGAAAACTTACCCAGTCAAGCTTCTTTTATGGAAAACATTGAGGGAGAAGTTGGATATTCCACAAGCCATGGAGCTGGGGATAGAGAGAGCTCCCCGCTCTTATCGCAAAGCCATCACCCAATGCCCCTCTGTGATCCGTAGTGGTCAAATTCGTCAGCATCAAAGCCAAGGAAGAAATTTTAAAAATGGCCTTGCAGAAAAAGGGGTTTGTTTTCCAAGAGAGGATCTTCATGGAACATGACTATGCGTCAGAGGTGCTCAAGAAGCGACGGGAATACTCAGAAGCAAAAAAGATGCTGACAGAGAGGAAACTCTGCTTCCAAACACCATTCCCAGCGAGGTTGAGTGTTTTTTATGAGGGAGAGATGCGTCTCTACAACTTGGTCAAGGAAGAGACCACAGACATGGTGAGGAGAGGTCTCCCGGTGCCATTATTCAAACCCCCAGTGGACCTGATGGAGAGGATCAAGGGTCAGATGTGGCTCTCGCAGCGGACATTGGGAGCAGCAGACCAGCAGGCTGCAGGAGTGGCAGACCAGTGGGAGGAAACGCAGCTTCAATATAAGGAAAAAGTGGACGTTTACAGAAGGGAATGATGGTCTCCGTGACAGGATCTTATCAAGTCATCACTCAGTAAGGTAACAGGTGAATGGAATCTTTTTTCAAAGTAAAAAATTGCAAGTGAATTTCCATAAAAGCTAACTGGTGAACAAACAGTCGACACTCTCCTGGAAAACCTCAAGCCTTGACAAATAACTATGGACTCGTAGAAAATGAAAAAAAAAGTTTGTATATACCGAAGTCATTATTTAGGAATAGTAAAGGTGATAATCTTTATATGTGTATACAGTGCATCCAGAAAGTATTCACAGTGCTTCACTTTTTCCACATTTTGTTATGTTACAGCCTTATTCCAAAATGGATTAAATTATTTTTTTTCCTCAGAATTCTACACTCAATACCCAATAATAACAATGTGAAAAAAGTTTTTTGAGATTTTTGCAAATTTATTGAAAGTAAAAAGCTAAGAAATCACATGTACATGAGTATTCGCAGCCTTTGCTCAATACTTTGTTGATGCACATTTGGAAGCAATTACAGCCTCAAGTTGTTGTTTTTTTTTTTTTAATATGATGCCACAAGCTTGGCACACCTATCTTCGGGAAGTTTCACCCATTCTTCTTTGCAGCACCTCTCAAGCTCCATCAAGTTGGATGGGAAGCGTCGGTGCACAGCCATTTTCAGAACCCTCCAGAGATGTTCAATTGGATTCAAGTCTGGGCTCTGGCTGGCCAACTCAAGGACATTTACAGAGTTGTCCTGAAGCCACACCTTTGATATCTTGGCTGTGTGCTTAGGGTTTATGTCCTGCTGAAAGATGAACCGTTGCCCCAGTCTGAGGTCAAGAGCACTCTGGAGCAGGTTTTCATCCAGGATGTCTCTGTACATTGCTGCATTCATCTTTCCCTCTGTCTTGACTAGTCTCCCAGTTCCTGCCACTGAAAAATATCCCCCCAGCATGATGCTGCCACCACCATGTTTCACTGTAGGGATGGTATTCAGAATCAGAATCAGCTTTATTGCCAAGTATATTTACAAGTAAACACACGAGGAATTTGACTTGACATTGGACGCGCACGTTAGGCGCATCCAATGACGCGTCGCCATACAAGGCGCCTGTCAACAGTGGAGGTAAAGAGGGGAGGGGAGGGGGAGGAAAACACAATAGGAGAGAGAAAAAACATAGTAATCAGAATAAACGCTCGTATATGAGCCAAATTTTGACTACACAGAAAAAAACCCTCATGCATTAGCAGACAATAGATACAATCACACAGCAGAGGGAGGGAGAGCAGTGTGTGTATATTTGCATGTCATTGTGTAGTGTGAGTGTAACAGTTGTTAGTGGGCAGCAGAGGGCGCCTCCAGGCAGTGGATAGATGTTATAATCATGTGACTTATAAACAAGACCAGAGATCAGAGTCTGTCTCTCTTTTCCTCTTCCTTGCAGAAGGCACATGGGCATTGTCCTCGAGAGACCAATCCGCTGACGACAACAACTGATTGTTGATGTATGGGTAGACATAAGCCACTTCTCTGGCGTTATCTTATCGAGGAGGAATGTAAACAAGGGTACCAAAACACAAGGTCAAATCTGCACAGTGCACTCAGAGAATAAAAAAATTTCTCTCTCTTCGATTCTGTGCTTCAATTTCATACAGGCTTGAATCATACTTTAGATCATTCTCTGGAGAGCACTCAGCGATCCACAGATGTTATCCACCTACCGAAACATAGGTAAAACATGTCCAGAGAGTTCGTTCTCTCTTCAATGCATGCCAGGTAGTAAATTCCATGTTAATCCTGCCGCTGACAGTCAGTGCTCCCCCCAGCTGGACGAATTGTTGAATTTGTTAAGGGAGCTACGTCGGGGTCCGCATTTGATTAGCTCACCCAGATAATTTCGATACACTAGGAAAACTCCAGGGGCCAAAACAGAAGATCCTGCGATCAGTTCAATCTCAGTCGAATCACACAGACACATGAGTTCCAATGCCATGAGTCTCCCTTGGGTTCCCCCTGACCCGCTTCTTCTTTTAAAGGTGACAATCGCATATAAGCCGCTTTCCAGATCCATAATTTCCATTTAGATTAAGATTCAGCCAGGAGAAGAGTGACATTGCAAGCTGGGATCAGAAGGGAGAGGATTAGGAGGGAGAGGGAAGAAAAGCGTCTGCTCTCTCTCAGAAGCGGAAGTAGAAGTATTGGCCTGGTGATGAGTGGTGCCTGGTTTCCTCCAAACATGACACCTTGCGTTCACACCAGAGAGTTCAACCTTTGTCTCATTAGACCAGAGAATTTTGTTTCTCATCATCTGAGAGTCCTTCAGGTGCCTTTTGGCAAACTCCAGGCGGGCTGCCATATACCTTTTACGAAGGAGTGGGTTCCATCTGCCCACTCTACCATACAGGCCTGATTGGTGGATTGCTGCAGAGATGCTTGTCCTTCTGGAAGGTTCTCCTCTCTCCACAGAGGAACACTGGAGCACTGACAGAGTGACCATCAGGTTCTTGGTCACCTCTCTACTAAGGCCCTTCTGCCATGATCGCTCAGTTTAGACGACCAGCCAACTCTAGGAATAGTCCTGGTGGTTCTGAACTTCTTCCATTTACGGATGGTCGAGGTCACTGTGCTCATTGGGACCTTCAAAGCAGCAGAAATTGTTCTGTACCCTTCCCCAGATTTGTGCCTCGAGACAATCCTTTCTTGAAGGTCTACAGACAATTCCTTTGACTTCATGCTTGGTCTGTGTTGTGACATGCACTGTCAACTGTGGGACCTTATACAGACAGGTATGTGCCTTTCCAAATCATGTCCAATCAACTGAATTTACCACAGGTGGACTCCAATTAAGCTGTAGAAACATCTCAAGGATGATCAGTGGAAGCAGAATGCACGTGAGCTCAATTTTGAGCTTCATGGCAAAGGCTGTGAATACTTATGTAAATGTGATTTCTTGTTTTTTTTATTTTTAATAAATTTACAAAAATCCCCCATAAAACTTTTTTTTTCACATTTTCATTATGGGGTAGTGTGTGTAGAATTTTGATGGAAGAAATAATTTAATCCTTTTGGTATAAGGCTGTAGCATAACAAAATGTTGAAAAACTGAAGCGCTGTGAATACTTTCCAGATGTACTGTGTATATGGGATCGGGATTGAAGGAACTGTGAAACGTATGGACAAGGTTACTAGGGTAAGAGAGGGCCCTCAAAAAGCTTTCCTAGTTTGGGGAATTTCCCTCAGAGCCAACACAACAACATGACTCCTCTCACGTCACTAGTCAGACCTCTTTTCAGGAAGACTGTTTTATAAATTCTAGTTTTGTTCAATGTTTGAAGTTACTTTCTTTGTGTACTTTACACAAAACAATGGAGAAACCAGGTTTAATCAAGATTGTGTCATACAATTTTAAGGATATTCTCAATCCTGTATAAAGAGCGAAAATCTTGGGCAGACTTAAAAGGACAAGGCAGGGATTGTATTCTTACAGGAGACACACCCAACAAATCTAGAACGTGCTAAGCTTAGTAGACAAGGTTTTAAGCAGGTGTCATCTTACAAAACAGGGAGAAAAAGAGAGGTCACCATTTTGACATCAACCAAGGTCATCTTTGAGAAAATATCAGAACACAATAAAGAGGGAAGATTTACTCTGTTTTTTGGTAGATTAGCAGGTTCAGAAGTCACCCTGTTAAATATTTATGCACCCCCTGAAATAAATTGGGAATTTTATTAAGATATTTTTGACTTAATGATATCTAGGGCTCAAGGTATAGTGATATGTGGAGGTGACTTTAATTTAAGGAAGAATCCATACTGGGATGCTTCAGGAACATCAGCCAATCAGAATAATGTTTCAAGTAGAAAAATGAGGACATTATTGAAAGAAATGGGAATTAGTGATGTATGGCAGGAATTTAACCGCAGAGTTAAAGATTTTACTTTTTTCTTCTACTCATTCATTCTATTCAAGGATAGATTATGTTTTATGTTTAACAAAGATGATGACAGAATACAAACATGCAAAATAGGAGTAATGGATCTCTGACCACAGTCCAGTATGAATGGATTTGAACATTCAACAAAGTTGGGACGCACCTTTCTCCTGGAAGCTAAACTCAAATGTATTAATGGAACCGACAAGAACTCAGCTGCAGACTGATATCCTTAGGTACATAGAAGAGAATGACAATGGTGAAGTCTTACCACTGATGCTGTGGGACGCCTGTAAAGCTGATACAAGGGGGAAGATCAGAGCAAAAATGATACTTCAGAAGAAACAGAGGAAGGAAAAATTACTGGTCCTAGAAACAGAATTAAAGAATCCGGAAATAAAACACAAAGTTAACAACCAATCATCGCATGTCACAAAAATCAAAGAAATAAAAAAATCAAATAAACGATTTATACAGTGGGGCAAAAAAGTATTTAGTCAGCTACCAATTGTGCAAGTTCTCCCACTTAAAAGATGAGAGAGATCTCCAATTTTCATCATAGCTATACCTCAACTATGAGAGACAAAATGAGAAAAAAAAAAAATCCAGAAAATCACATTGAAGGATTTTTAATGAATTAATTGGTAAATTCCTTGGTAAAATAAGTATTTGGTCACCTACAAACAAGCAAGATTTCTGGCTCTCACAGACCTGTAACAACTTCTTTAAGAGGCTCCTCTGTCTTCCACTCGTTACCTGTATTAATGGCACCTGTTTGAACTCATTATCAGTATAAAAGACACCTGTCCAAAACCTCAAACAGTCAAACTCCAAACTCCACTATGGCCAAGACCAAAGAGCTGTCAAAGAACACCAGAAACAAAATTGTAGACCTGCACCAGGCTGGGAAGACTGAATCTGCAATAAGTAAGCAGCTTGGTGTGAAGAAATCAACTGTGGGAGCAATTATTAGAAAATGGAAGACATACAAGACCACTGATAATCTCCCTTGATCTGGGGCTCCACGCAAGATCTCACCTCGTGAGGTCAAAATGATGATGAGAACTGTGAGCAAAAATCCCAGAACCACACGGGGGGACCTAGTGAATGACCTGCAGAGAGCTGGGACCAAAGTAACAAAGGCTACATCAGTAACACACTACGCCGCCAGGAACTCAAATCCTGCAGTGCCAGACATGTCCCCCTGCTTAAGCCAGTACATGTCCAGGCCCGTCTGAAGTTAGCTAGAGAGCATTTGGATGATCCAGAAGAGGATTGGGAGAATGTCTTATGGTCAGATGAAACCAAAATAGAACTTTTTGGTAAAAACTCAACTTGTCGTGTTTGGAGGAGAAAGAACACCATACCTACTGTGAAGCATGGGGGTGAAAACATTATACTTTGGGGCTGTTTTTCTGCAAAGGGACCAGGATGACTGATCCATGTAAAGGAAAGAATGAATTGGGCCATGTATTGTGAGATTTTGAGTGAAAACCTCCTTCCATCAGCAAGGGCATTGAAGATGAAACGTGGCTGGGTCTTTTAGCATGACAATGATCCCAAATACACTGCCCGGGCAATGAAGGAGTGGCTTGGTAAGAAGCATTTCAAGGTCCTGGAGTGGCCTAGCCAGTCTCCAGATCTCAACCCCATAGAAAATCTTTGGAGGGAGTTGAAAGTCCGTGTTGTCCAGCGACAGCCCCAAAACATCATTGCTCTAGAGGAGATCTGCATGGAGGAATGGGCCAAAATACCAGCAACAGTGTGTGAAAACCTTGTGAAGACTTACAGAAAACGTTTGACCTCTTTCATTGCCAACAAAGGGTATATAACAAAGTATTGAGATGAACTTTTGTTATTGACCAAATACTTATTTTACCGAGGAATTTACCAATTAATTCATTAAAAATTCTTCAATGTGATTTTCTGAATTTTTTTCCCCTCATTTTGTCTCTCATAGTTGAGGTGTACCTATGATGAAAATTGGAGACCTCTCTCATCTTTTAAGTGGGAGAACTTGCACAATTGGTGGCTGACTAAATACTTTTTTTCCCCACTGTACTTCTACAAAATACAGAAGAAACTGGTCTTCCTGAAACAAAATCATTACAAAGCAGGAAATAAATCTATAAAACTTTTAGAAAACAGCAGGGAAGTAAGTCACTGTCTAGTCTTCCAGAGATTGCCACTGTCTGCACTTCTACTACTGTGCCGAGTGTACAACATTCTACATGACTGCTCACACCCAGCGCACCACTTTTTCGACCTGCTTCCCACTGGAAGAAGCTCTAGATCCATCCATGCCAAAAGCACCAGACTGGCCCACAGTTCCTACCCTTGAAGCAGTCAGACTGCTGATTGAACAACATCCCCTTCTGGTCTCACACCACACCCCTCCGATTACATTGCTGCAATAACTGTCAATTGGATTTCATATTTCTGTGACAGTGACATCACATTCCTCAAAAATGACCAAATGACCACAAAAATGACCACAGAGATGTTCACCTTTTCAGAATAAAAACACAAGGTAAGAGGCTTTAGGTAAAAGTTACACTTTTGCATGAAAAAGGTCACAAATTGTCACCAAAAAGTTAAAAATTTAACAACAAATTTGTACCTTTATGAAAAGATGTTAAAAAATGAGAAAAGAAAACAAATTTAAGAGAGAATGGTAATAACCAGATGAGAGTAAAGTTGGTACTGCATACTATGTATAGCCTATACTTTTGAAAATTATGCATATTTTTCTTAAAACATCTGAATCGTCCTGAAAACATTGTCTAATGAATGGAATAATATTACTAAAGTTAATACCCGCCTGACTGAGAAGTTTCTCCTTCAGTTTTTTTTTGGTCTATCCCGCTACCAGAGACCTCAAATTTGGACTTGTTGCCTAAGGACTTTTCATGCCGCTCTGGGACAATTCTTCACTGCTGCCACTGTCCTGTCTGAGCACCCCGGCTGAGCCTGCATTTCTTACAGCTGTGAGGAAGCATAGCAGCAATCGCTTTCTCCCAATGTCCCGATTTCAAACTCAGCTGGTACCGACCAGCTGAAAACATGGACCTACAGCTGTTCGTAAGTGAGACTCCCATTTTTCTATCTGCTAGGTTAAAACGTGATGTCCTAACAATTAAATTACAATTGAATGATAACCAGTATTTCATGGTACAATTAGTCTCTCAGCCACAGGATAAAGCTATAAACTGAAGGAAGACTCTTAGTCATTTTTAAGTAACTTCCCTCCATTTTCGTAGATTAATTCAGACGTTCATTTTTAGATAATCAGCTTATGAATTTTCCCCATAAAATTGTGTTCTGTTTTGTCAGACATCTCAGCCTTCATTTACCGTTGAAACATAAGTCTGGTTTCTCCTTGGTTCTACAAAGGTTTAACGCTAGATTTTATGTTCAGGAATCCAATAACAGTTGATGTGATATTGGACGCCTGTTATCATTTGAATCTGTTTATCTATCATTTGAATGCCATATCATGTAACCTGAATGAGTTTGATAAAAGGGTGAATGAGAGAAGTTGAAGCGTTTTCCTTTCGCGTATATATGTTTCTTAGATCACGGCAGGAGAAGAACTCCCTTAAATTTTGAGACTGATCCAAAAATGGACACTTATATTAAACTTAATTTAATTAATTTTGTACCTTCATTTACCCTAGAACACTAACGTAGGGTGATTTTCACCCAATGTTAATGGAGATGCTAGTGTTACTAGCTTTAACATTAGTGTTCTAGGGTTAAGTAATTGAAGGTATGAAATTAATTAAAACTAAGTTTAATGTGTCCGTTAGGACTGGTGCCCCTTTTATGAGTGCTTATTTATTTTATTTAGCGAGTGCAGGAGTGACAGTTTAACGCCGCCCCCTTTCACACCCACTACTAAATAAAATAAATAATTCCTGTACCTTATTACGATATTTTATTAAATGTTCCTTCCACAGTGCTCCACAAACTCCATGACGTCATCAGCGCATAAGAGACGTCCCATCCCAATGCTGTTTTTATTGTTGCTGGTAACTTGAACCAGTGCAATTTATGGATTATACTTCCCAAATATTACCAGCATGTGGACATTCTCACCTGTGAAAAGAACACACTGGACCATGTTTACACCAACATACGTAGTACATACAGAGTGGCACCTCGCCCCCACTGCAGTCAGTCAGATCAGATCTCCCCTGTTCATGTACAGGGAGATGTACATGAACAGGAAAGTTCAGTCTTTGGCCTACAGACAAATTCAATTCAACTTAATTTATATAGCACCATTTCACAACAGTCATCTCATAGCACTTTCAACTGTAGGGGAAAAGCCCACAATTGCAGAAAGACCCCAGCAATCAGGCGATCCCCTGTGAGCAAGCGCTTGGCAAGGGTGGAGAGGAAAAACTCACTTTTAACAGGAAGAAACCTCCAGCGGAACCAGGCTCAGGGAGGGGCAGTCATCTGCTGTGACTGGCTGGTGGGTGAGGGGATAGAGAAGACGAAAAGAACAGACATGTAGAGAGCAAACAGCATGATGGGGACTCAATCTATGGGAGAGAACAAACAAATGTTAATGACCAGCAAAAATATTTCACTGAGAGTGAAGAAAGGAGTGAAGCCCAGTGCATTATTGGAGGTCCTGAAACAAGACTGACAGAAACAAACCCTGTTATTAAACAAATTAAACGCTGGACTCCAGCATTTAATTCCAGGCTGAGAGCACCTGGAATTCACCTGAAACTCCAGGCCAGGAGCACCCTGCAAGACTGTTTTGCCTGGACAGACTGGGATGTCTTGAAAGCTGCAGCCACCTGGGAGTACTCTTATGTAAACATTCAGCACTATGCTGAGTATGTGACTGGGTACATCAGTACTTGTGTTGATCCCATCATACTCACCATACAAATCAGGAAGTTACCCAACCAGAAGCCCTGGATAAACAGTCGGATCCGTCAGATGCTGCATGCTCGCTCTCTTGCATTTAAATCAGGCAATGAGGCTGAATACAAAGCTGCAAGGTATGGAATGAGGAAGGCTGAGACCCTGGGCACATGTGGCAAGGCCTGCAGCACATCACAGACTACAAGAGAACCACCAGCAACACCATGAGATCCACAGACAGCCTGCTGGATGATCTCAACATCTTTTACACCCACTTTGAGACCTCCAGCTACAGTGCAGAGAGGAGGCACACACACACACACACACACACACACACACCCTCCCCCTCCACTGAAAGTCTCATCAGGCCATGTAAACAAAGCACTGAGGAATATCAACCCCCGCAAGGCAGCAGGTCCAGACAACATCCCTGGGCGGGCTCTCAGACATATGCTGCTGAGCTGACTGATGTTCTCACATCCATCTTTAACCTCTCCCTCAACCAGAACATAGTCCCCTCCTGCTTCAAAACCACAACCATCGTCCCCCTCCCCAAAAAGGTCCCGCCAACCTGCCTGAATGATTACAGGCCAGTAGCATTCCAATCATCATGAAGTGTTCGAGAGAGTGGTGATGGCCCTCATTCAGGACAGAATACTGGATACCCTTGACCCCCTGCAGCACGCCTACCTGCCCAACAGGTCCACCTCAGATGCCATTGCTGCAGGACTCCGTTATTCTCTCTCCCACCTGGAAGATAAAGACTCCTACATCATAATGCTCTTTGTCGACTACAGCTCCACCTTCAACATGGTCATCCCCCACAAACTCACCTACAAATTGTCTTTACTTGGCCTGCATCCCACCCTCTGTAACTGGCTACTGGACTTTCTGACTGGCAGGCCTCAGTCTGTCAGGATGGGTAACAGGACCGCAGCCAGCATCGTCATGAACAGAGGTGTCCCACAGGGTTGTGTTCTCAGCCCCATCCTCTACCGCCTCTTCACCCATGACTGTGTCACCTCCCACAAGGACAATGTCATCTTCAAGTCTGTGGCTGGCACAGCAATGATAGGACACATCACTAGTGGTCATGAAGCATCCTACAGGAGGTTGGTGGCCAGCCTGGTGTCATGGTGTGAGGACAACAACCTCACCCTCAACACGGACAAGCTGAAGGAGTTGATAGTGGACATGAGGAAGGGGAGGAGACCTCATTGGCCGCTGTTCATCCGGGATCTTGAGGTGAAGAGGCTGAGCAGCTTTAAATACCTGAGCATCCACATCAGCGATGACCTTATGTGGGCACTTACCACCACAGAGCTTGTTAAGAGAGTGCAACAGTGGCTGTTCTTTCTGAGGAAGTTTGACATGTCTCTCAAGATCCTCAACACCTTCTACAGCTGCATCATCGAGAACACCTTGACCAACTGCATCACTGTGTGGTACGGCAGCATTACTGCTTTGGACCGCAAATGCCTGCAGAGAGTGGTGAAGACAGCGAAGAAGATTATCAGAACTCCACTCCCCTCTCTGCAGAGCATCTATCACCACAGAGTCCAAAGGAGAGCTGCCTCCATCCTCCAGGACCCCACCCACCCCCAGCACAGAATGTTCACACTTCTACCCTCAGGCCGGAGGTACAGAAGTGTGAAATGCAGGACATCCAGACTAAAAAAAAACTCCTTCTTTTCCACTGCCATCAGACTCCTGAACAAATAACAAAACTCCAGACACAGCTTTGCCAATAGGAATTGACACACTGGATGCTAAATTTGCACATTGCTCATTTGCACATTGTGCGTAGTCTCGCCCCATCTCACGTCCATGTCATCTCTGCTGCTAAATTATCATTGTACAGTCTACTGGTACTATCAGGGCACACGGCTTTGCACAGAAAAAAATTCTCACACTGGATGCTAATTTGTTTTATTGATCGATCGGCATCATCGAGATGGTGACATCCTATAAGTACCTGGGTATTCATCTGAACAATAAACTAGACTGGTCACACAATACTGATGCACTCTACAAGAAGGGACAGCGCAGGCTGTTCCTGCTGAGGAGACTCAGGTCTTTTGGTGTACAAGGGGCGCTGCTGAAGTCATTCTATGACACGGTGGTGGCATCAGCCATCACTTTTGGAGTGGTCTGCTGGGGCAGTGGCATTACTGCAGCCGATAGGAAGAGACTGAACAAACTGATTAAGAAAGCTAGCTCTGTCCTGGGGCAGCGCCTTGATCCGATGGAGGAGATAGGAGAGAGAAGGACGGTGGCTAAACTGTCATCTCTGCTGGAGTCCGAGTTCCACCCTATGCAGGACATACTGAATGCACTGAGGAGCTCATTTAGCAGCAGACTACATCATCCCAGGTGCACAACCGAGAGGTTTCGTAGGTCCTTCCTACCAACGGCTGTCAGACTGTACAACCTAAGCAGGGCTGCTCGCAGAGATAGCAAAAAGACGTAACAAACTAATAGTTTTTTGAATGCAAAAGATGCAATAGACTTACACAATGGTCCTCTCCGGCATACAACTAGGAACATACCGGTCGCTATGGAGGGTGAGAATATGTATGGGCACATAATCATACCATGTAGGATAACTAAGTAGACGGTTATGCTGTTTCATTCCATCTAGCAACAATGCTCTGCACTGTGTGTGTTTATATATTTGCATATTTATTCCATCTAGCTACAATGCTCCGTACTGTGGGTGTTTATATATTTATATATCTACATATTATTCCATCTAGCTACATTGCTCCGCACTGTGTGTGTTTATATACTTGCATATTTATTCCACCTAGCTGCAATGCTCCGTACTGTGGGTGTTTATATATTTACATATTTATTCCATCTAGCTACAATGCTCTGCACTGTGTGTTCATATATTCATATATTTATTCCATCCAGCTACAATGCTCTGCACTGTGTGTCTGTGTGTGTGTGTATATATATATATTTTATAGTAATACGTACATATGTTTATTAGCTGCTCTTGCTTGCTTGTTTTTTTTCTTGCCTTCTGATTGTTGCTCTGAGTGTTGCTATCCCTGTGCTGTTGCAATCCTGGAATTTCCCCGTTGTGGGACTAATAAAGGCTTATCTTATCTTATCTTATCTTATCTTATCTGGATGCAGCTTCACAGGTACTCTGAGACTTATGATGCGCTATGGCTGTTCAAGTATGTGTGAGTACCTGGACATGCTGCAGCTGAACACATCAGACCAGAGACCCAGTGAAACTGTCTGTGGAAATGTCCAGGACATCAGAGACTCTTAATGTTAACAAGTCATTTTCAAAGAGTCCGAGTCAAAAATGTTGAAGTCTGAAGTCAGGTTCTTCGCAACTTGAATCTGACTCGAATCTGAGACTCCGGCTCAACTCCTCACCTCTGTCAGCTCATCAAACAAATTTCATTATTTAACAAAGATAACTTGAGTAAATCCCCCTCATGGATCGTCACCTTATTGTGGTGGGGGGGTTTGCGTGCCCCAGTGATCCCAGGAGTTATGTTGTCTGGGGCAATTTGCCTGTGATAGGGTCACCCAAGACAAACTGGTCCTGGGTGAAGGGCCAGACTAAGAACGATCCAACAGACTCTCATGATAAATTGTATATCAAGGATTCAGTGTACCCTGCCCGGTATGGGGTTACCGGGGCCCCACCCTGGAGCCAGGCCTGGGGGAGGGGCTCGAAGGCTAGCGTCTGGTGGCCGGGTTTCCACCCATGGGACCCGACCGGGCTCAGCCCGAAGGAGTTACATGGGTCCGCCCTCCAGTGGGCTCACCACCTGCAGGAGGGATCATGGGGGTCCGGTGCTATGTGGATTAGGTGGCGGCCAAAGGCGGAGACCTTGGCGGACTGATCCCAAGCTTTCTAAACTGGCTTTTGGTACGTGGAATGTCACCTCTCTGGTGGGGAAGGAGCCTGAGTTGGTGCATGAGGTTGAGAGATACCGGCTAGATATAGTCGGCCTCACCTCAACACACAGCTTCGGTTCCGGAACCAGTCTCCTGGAGAGGGGCTGGAGCTTGGCCTTTTCTGGAGTTTCCCCGGGCGAGAGGCGACGAGTAGGGGTGGGTATTCTTGTATCCCCCCACCTTGCTGCCTCTATATTGGAGTTTTCCTCGGTGGACGAAAGGGTTGCTTCCCTGCGCCTTCGGGTTGGGAAACGGGTCATGACCATCATTTGTGCCTGTGCACCAAATGATGTTTCAGGGTACCCACCCTTTTTGGACTCTCTGACTGGGGTGCTGGAGGGTGCTCCTCTTCAAGACTCCATTGTCCTACTGGGGGACTTCAATGCGCACGTGAGCAATGACAGTGAAACCTGGAGGGGAGTGATTGGGAGGAACGGCCTGCCCAATCTGAACCCGAGTGGTGTTCAGTTATTGGACTTCTATGCTAACCACAGTCTGTCCATAATGAACACCATGTTCAACCATAAGGGTGTCCATATGTGCACCTAGCACCAGGACACCCTAGGTCGCAGGTCGAAGATCGGTTTTGTTATCGTGTCATCAGACCTGCGATCGTATGTCTTGGACACCCGAGTAAAGAAAGGTGCAGAGCTATCGGATCCAATGGCAGGGGAGGACGCCATTCAGACCTGGTAGACCCAAACGTATAGTGAGGGTGTGCTGGGAGCGTCTAGCTGAGGCCCCTGTCTGGGAGGTCTTCAACTCCCACCTCCGGAAGAACTTCAACCACATTCCGAGGGAGTCTGGAGACATGGTGTCTGAATGGGCCATGTTCTCCTCCTCTGTTGTTTAAGCGGCAGCCCAGAGCTGCGACCGCAAGGTGGTCGGTGCATCTCATGGTGGCAACCCCCAAACCAAGTGGTGGACACCAGTGGTGAGGGGGGCCATTAAGCTGAAGAAGGAGTCCTATCAAGCTTGATTGGCTTGTCGGACTCCCAAAGCAGCCGAGGTGTACTGGCAGGCCAAACGGAGTGCAGCTCGGGTGGTTGCTGAAGCAAAAACCCGGGTATGGGAGGAGTTCGGCGAGGCCATGGAACAAGACTTTCGGTCGGCCTCGAAGAGATTCTGGCAAACTGTCCGGCGGCTCAGGGGGGGAAAGCAGCTCCCCGTCCATACTGTGTATGGTGCGGATGGGACACTGTTGACTTCCACTGGGGATATCGTCGGGCGGTGGAAGGAATACTTCGAGGATCTCCTCAATCCCACTGATACGCCTTCCACGGAGGAAGAAGGGTTTGGGGACGAGGGGGATGACTCGCCTATCACAGGGGCTGAGGTCGCCAAGGTGGTTAAAAACCTCCTTGGTGGCTGGTCCCTGGGGGTGGACAAGATTCGCCCTGAGTACCTCAAGGCCCTGGATGTTGTAAGGCTGTCATGGTTGACACGCCTCTGCAACATTACGTGGAGGTCGGGGGCAGTGCCTTTGGCATGGCAAACAGGGTGGTGGTTCCTCTCTTCAAAAAAGGGGACCGGAGGGTGTGCTCCAACTTTAGAGGGATCACACTCCTCAGCCTCCCTGGGAAGGTCTATGCCAAGGTACTGGAGAGGAGAGTCCGGCCGCTGGTCGAACCTCAGATTCAGGAGGAGCAATGTGGTTTTCGTCCTGACCGTGGTACATTGGACCAGCTCTTTACCCTCTCGAGAATCCTTGAGGGTTCGTGGGAGTTTGCCCAACCAGTTTACATGTGTTTTGTGGACTTGGAGAAGGCATTTGACCGCGTCCCTCGTGGATTTTTGTGGGGTGTGCTTCGGGATATTGGGGTATCGGGCTTGTTCCCATGAGCTATTCGGTCTCTGTACGACCGTTGTGAGAGTTTGGTTTGTATTGCCAACACTCGGTAAGACTCATTCCCAGTGAGAGTTGGACTCCGCCAGGGCTGCCCTTTGTCACCGATCCTGTTCATAATTTTTATGGACAGGATTTCTAGGCGCAGCCAGGGAATGGAGGGTGTCATGCTTGGTGACCACAGGATCTCATCTCTGTTGTTTGCAGATGATGATGTCCTGTTGGCTTCATCCAGCAATGACCTACAGCTCTTGCTGGGACGGTTTGCCGCTGAGTGTGAAGCAGCTGGGATGAGAATCAGCACCTCCAAGTCCGAGTCCATGGTCCTCAGCCGGAAAAAGGTGGATTGTCCTGTCTGGTTTGGGGACAGGCTCCTGCTTGAACTGCTGCCTCCGCGACCCGGACCTCCGGAAAAGCGGTAGAAGATGGATGGATGGATGGATGGAGCTTGAGTAAATACAAAATACAGTTTTTAAATAATGATTTAATTATTGTGGGAAAAGAGTTATCGAAACCTATTTGATTGATGATCTTAAACATTAAGTGTGATGAATATGCAAAACTATAAAAATCAGGAAGGGGTTCAATACTTTGTCACGTCACTGTATGTTCACATTCTCTTTTTCTGTTTTTGTTGCTACAGGAGCATGAAAGAAAAGATGGAGTGTAATCTCAGAAGCTTACGGTTGATGAAGATCCTCCAACCACAGCAAACAAAGCTAAATCACACAGGGACAAGAGTGGAAAAAGAAGACAGCAAAAACACCACACTAGGGAGAAACAATGCTTTTGTGAAGAGTGTGGGAGAGGTTTCATGCACGTAGGTAACTTAAAAACACTTAAACTGATCCATTGTGGGGTTAAACAGTTTGTGTGTGGTCAGTGCGGAAAAGCCTTTACTAAGAAGGGCACCTTAAAAAGACATGAACTCATCCACTGTGGAGTTAAACAGTTTGTGTGTGGTCAGTGTGGAAAGGCCTTAACTAAACATGAACTCATCCACACTGGAGTTAAACCGTTTGTGTGTCATCAATGTAGAAAGGCCTTTACTGAGATGGGTGCCTTCAGAAGACATGACCTTATCCATACTGGAGTTAAACGGTTTGCGTGTGGTCAGTGTGGAAAGACCTTTACTTATATGAGTTCCTTAAGAACACACAAACTTATCCATTCTGGAGTTAAACAGTTTGTGTGTGGTCAGTGTGGAAAGGCCTTTACTTGTATGAGTTACTTAAGAAAACATGAAATCGCCCACAGTGGAGTGAAACAGTTTGTGTGTGGTCAGTGTGGAAAGGCCTTTACTGAGAGGGGTACATTAAAAAAACATGAACTCATCCACACTGGAGTTAAACAGTTTGTCTGTTGCCAATGTGGAAAGGCCTTTACTGAGAGGGGTACCTTAAGATCACATGAACTCATCCATACTGGAGTTAAACAGTTTGGGTGTGGTCAGTGTGGAAAGGCCTTTACTCTGAGGGGTAGCTTAAGAAAACATGAACTCATCCATACTGGAGTTAAACAGTTTGTGTGTGGTCAGTGTGGAAAGGCCTTTACTCGTATGAGTTCCTTAAGAATACATGAACTCATCCACACTGGAGTTAAACAGTTTGTGTGTGGTCACTGTGGAAAGGCCTTTACTGACAGGGGTAGCGTAAGAAAACATGAACTCCTCCATACAGGAGTTAAACAGTTTGTGTGTGGTCATTGTGGAAAGGCCTTTACTTGTATGAGTTCCTTAAGAAAACATAAACTCATCCACACAGGAGTTAAACAGTTTGTGTGTGGTCAGTGTGGAAAGGCCTTTACTGAGAGGGGTACATTAAAAAAACATGAACTCACCCACAGTGGAGTGAAACAGTTTGTGTGTGGTCAGTGTGGAAAGGCCTTTACTCGTATGAGTTACTTACGAACACATGAACTCATCCACACTGGAGTTAAACAGTTTGTATGTGGCCAGTGTGGAAAGGCCTTTACTGAGAGGGGTACCTTAAGATCACATGAACTCATCCATAGTGGAGTTAAACAGTTTGTGTGTGGTCAGTGTGGAAAGGCCTTTACTGAGAGGGGTACCTTAAGATCACATGAACTCATCCATACTGGAGTTAAACAGTTTGTGTGTGGTCAGTGTGGAAAGGCCTTTACTCAGAGGGGTAGCTTAAGAGGACATGAACTCATCCATACTGGAGTTAAACAGTTTATGTGTGGTCAGTGTGGAAAGACCTTTACTCGTATGAGTTACTTAAGAAGACATGAACTCATCCACACTGGAGTTAAACAGTTTGTCTGTGGTCAGTGTGGAAAGGCTTTTAGTCATATGAGTTATTTAAGAAGACATGAACTCATCCACACTGGAGTTAAACAGTTTGTCTGTGGTCAGTGTGGAAAGGCCTTTACTGAGAGGGGTACTTTAAAAAGACATGAACTCAGCCATACTGGAGTTAAACCATTTGTCTGTGGTCAGTGTGGAAAGGCCTTTACTCGTATGAGTTACTTAAGAACACATGAACTCATCCACAAGAGTTAAACAGTTTGTGTGTTGTCAGTGTGGGTAGGCCTTAACTGAAATTAGCTTAAGGAAACTTGAACTCAGCCACAATGGAGTTCAGGGCCATCCACATCAAGCAGAATATGGTAAATGGCACTCACTTATATAGCGCTTTTATTCTCATCTCTTGATGACCAAAGCGCTTTACAGATCCTGCTATCCACCCATTCACACACACATTCACACACTGATGGTGGCATGCTGCCTAACATGGCGCTTCCAGACCCACCAGCAGCAATTGGGGTGAAGTGTCTTGCCCAGGGACACAACAGCAGCATATCTGGGGAGAGCGGGATTCGAACCGCCAACCATGTGATTATTGGACGACCTGCTCTACCTTCTGAGCCACTGCCATCACAATAAAGATAACGAAAACTATAAATCCTAGTTTTAAGGCTTTGAGTGTGACTGTCGCCAAATTGCGACATAACCCCTAGTGGTCAAGAGTGGTAAATATTTTTTGTCAATAAAATAGTTTAGATTTCCAAGGCTATGACTTGAAAGTGGTAAGAGATAATGGCTTACTGTCAATTAGAAAGATGTAAAATATGATCCAAAGTTTCAGATAGGAGTGATTTTACGCATCTAACTTGCATAATGCCACGGCAGCTATATTAAATTACATAACTCAGTCAAAAGCGTGCTTTGGACATATTTACACAAAGAATGGTTCAGTGTTTTGACACCGTTTTTTGTACAGAGGTACATTATCATCTTATCGTCAAAGTATATGAACAAGAAATCAGTACAATGTAAAAAAAACAAAGAAATTCGTCCCTTACCAGCAACTAAGGAGACTCGTTCGCTGCCGTGGTCGGTGCATTTTAGTCCATTGTTGTCAGTATTTTGCGTTCTGTCGGTCATTTATGCGCTCTACCACATCTACAGCGTCTTATGATTATCCCATATAAATTTCGCTTGTATCTCGCGGCTATTTTCTGTGTACAAAGCCATCTAAGTGACGGTGCACGACAATGGACGCCAGCCATATTAGCTTTCTGGGCTAAAACAATGAAAACCGGAAAAGGAAATGAGGAGTTCTTCTTCTTTGGTGTATTATGTGTCATCCATTGAGTTCTCCAATGCTTTTTTGCCACCTTCTGAAACTGGCAGATCAGTACAAATCCTCAGTGCAGCTGGCAATGTCAGAGTGAGATGACAGGTGCAGTGCCGCGCTCTGCCACTAGGGGCACACGAACTCTCACACTCAAAGGGTTAAAATAATCGGTCTAACTAAAGTGGATGGCAGAGTCAAACCTACAGCGATAACCATAATGAGATAGGTAGACGATAGTTTTGGGATCACTTTCAGAGCAATTTTATTCATGATAAAATCACTTTCAGCCAATCAGAAAACATCCAACCATCACTTTCACCTGTTTGACAGCAGGGCTGTAATAGACAAGAGACTGGCAATGTTTATCTACCTGCTTTCAGCACTATCTGACTGCACAGCAGGAGGAGGAGCAAAAATGATTGGAAGCATAAAGCAGCCCTTTGAAACAGCTCCATGCATCCAAGCTGAAGTTATTATTATTATTATTATTATTGTTATTATTGCCATAGTGGACTCAGTACCAGGTGGACCTAGAGACCTTGTGGCACTTTTTAGGAGAAGGGCCATAAGGAGCTGCTGCAGCCCCTCTCGCAACCAACCTCCAACTCTTTCTTCACAAAAATCAACAGAACCCTGTTGAACAATGAGGAACAACTGCTCACACCCATGTTTCCCCCGACATCCGACCCTTCCTCTGTGCTCAGGCGGAACTCTTTTGAACCTTGATCAACACCTTGGTGAGAACTTGACTAACCCCCTCACCTTCTCACAAGGAAACAGAAACACTGAACTGTCATGGACTCCACAGCGCCACCCTTTGGATGAGTGGTGACACTTTCCTCAGATAAAAACAATCTGAAATTTCACTGTGCATTTGGACTCTGCCAATAATCTGCATTGGCTTTCCACAGGGAATAAGAACTCAATATCACATGAACTAAGTCAATGATTAACAGAATTCTCCTCCTCATTACTGGACTTATAATGCAGTACACATGTTTACCTGCTAAAATATATCTGCATGCTTTATTATCACTTTTTTTAAGTCACGTAGTGAGATTAGATCAGTAACCAAGGAGAATTGCTTAGATGAGACAAGTGTGCCTTAGTATTAGTTATGATGTTAATATGATTACTGTCTTATTTCCTTTCCTACCTTAATTTCTTAGTGAATCATGTCACACACACCCCTTTTTTTTCCTGCATGGTGGGTAGCCTAGCAACAGCCTGGTCTTTGTACAGCCTCTCACTGATTCGTGGAGAGTAGGGGTGGGCAATTTGACCTAAAAATGATATCACGATATTTCTGTGAATTTTCATGGTAACAGTATTTTCCCGATATTATAGAATACAGTTTTTTTTCTTTTTCTTTTAAAGGACAGTTTCACAGGCCAGTATTATTTACCTTCAACATATTCAGGAAAAAAACCCTCTTATTTCTCCATTTTATCAACAGCAGCTCAGATTTAGATTAAAATATTTTTTAGTTCTGTACCAAATATTACAAGAAAATAACATAAATCGTGACATCTTAACTGCACACAGAGTTCGGATTTTATGCCGAGTCACTTTACCTTCATTACTCCCGTTGCATGGATCTGTCCTTGGTCTTTTGGCTCTCGTTGTACTGAATGGATGGGGTTTTTTCTCTCTTTGGGTGGTTGAATAAAATCAAGATGAAGTGGCAAAAATGGAAGTAAAAATCTGCAGCCTCTTTGAGCTGCACATTGTCCAACGTTAATACCACTCCAGTGGTGTTGATATGCAGGGAAAAATGCAGGCAGATTATTCACATTGTTGCACTGTTTTTTTTTAAACATGGCAGCAGTCTGAAACAGAAAGTGAACCTTGAATATTTCCACTCAACTGGAGATGGTCAGACTTCGGAGCTGCAGCTTCCTGCACTATGTTTGTTTTGCCGTTTCTATGCAGCGTGGCGTTGTCACACTGGACACCCCAAATATCCCGATAGTCATTTTTACACCAGTATCAAAACTTATAACAGTATTACCGTGAATGATACAATATGGCATACGCCTAGTTGAGAGGTCTTTAGCCCCTCCTTTCCTGAACGCAGAGCGGGAGGTTTTAATCTGATCCAAAGAAGACACTCATGCTCTTCTTGCTTCGTCATCTCTTTTGTTTCATCTCTTTTTGTCTTCGTCTTTTCTCCCGGTCCTGCATCTCTCCTATCCCAGTTTTGTCTCCTCAAAGTTTGTCTTGTGTTTTCTAGTTACTTGTTTTTGTAGGATTTTGTAATCCACGTTTGTCTGTAGAGTTCGCTTTTCTCTAGAACTAATATGATCAAAGTTTGAGTAGCCCCCTCCCTCCCCTTTATTAAGAACTTAACTCACTTATCCGACCAGCGGGAGAACGTGCAGTCCGCCTTGGTATCCATCCTCAGCTGTCTCATTCCAAAGTGTACTTTTGGGTCAAAACCTAGAACTAGGACTGCTGTCTTGCTGAAGAAGCTGACCAGAATGCCGGCTGCCACCTCATGACCTCAGAAGCAGTCCTAGATGAGATTCAGTGGGCCAGAATCCAAGTAAGGCCTAAAGGAGGGCCAGTTTCCCTTTGCCTAGAACTTCCCACACCCAGACTGACATCCACAGCAGGCACTGTTTCTTTCATCTGTTTTGGCAGTTTCATCCATCCATCCAGCCATCTTCTTCCTCTTAATCCTTTTCAGGTCGCGGGGGGCTGGAGCCTATCCCAGAAGCTTTGGGTGAGAGGCAGGGTATACCCTGGAGAGATCGCCAGTCCATCGCAGGGCCAACACAAAGAGACAGCCAGCCATTCACTCTCACAGTCATACTTAAGGACAATTTAGAACCCCCAGTTTGATGCCAGTTGATCGAACTTGCATGTTTTTGGTGTGTGGGAGGAAACCAGAGAAATCCCAGAGTAACACGGGGAGAATATGCAAACTCCATACAGATCACTGTTGGTCGGGGGCTGGGATCAAACCCAGGATCCCTTGGCCAAGGGTGAGTTGCTGTGCTGCCGCAGTGCTAACCACTCCACCACCACACTGCCCTTGGCAGTTTCAGCTGACTTGAAATTTGTCCCTATCATGGAAGCAACTTGATGTACACTTGATAAATCCAGACTGTGCCAGCATAAGATACACTCACTGGTTCTGCACTTCCTCCCCCTTTCCCTTTTTTTTTTTTTGAAAAAAAAAAAAATCATTGGAATCAAAATTTTACACTTTCATATTCCCATTTTCTTTAGAACTACATACATTTTCTTTTCTTAAGGAGTGACTGTACACACCCAACCTTTAGTACCAGTGTTTAACTGTAATAATACTGTGGTAATTATAGTTGTATGTAGAACTCCATATTTCATACCCCTAACCCAGGGATGTCCAATCATGTGCCATGGAGGGCTCAGACCCTACAGGTTTTACCTCCAATGAGTGTCTTCAGCAGCAGATTTCACTGAATTTCTTCCCACTGATTGCTGGTAAGTGACAACATCTGCGAAAGAGACTGGGTAGAGAAAAAATCCTGCAGGGTTTTGGCCCTCCATGGCACATGAATGGACACCCCTGCGCTAACCTTTGCTATCAAGAGATTTGATTATTGTCATATTTTGTCCTGCTGTTTTTAACTGCTTTTTGGTCTGTGTAAAGGCGCTGATTTTTTTAATAAATGGGGTAAATGAAGGTAAGGGTGTCATTTTTTTTTGTCCACTATTTTAACCACTCAGTGTCAAGAACCGACCCCCAGATTGTGACACTGATCAAATATTGCTCATCAAATTATAAATTAATGCTTAATTTATTAATTGTTAAATTCTTAAGCGAAGTTGTTTGTTCTCTCTCGCACATTTGTTGTATGGGAAATAACTTTAAGTACATGCACCTCACTCTCTCTTGCAAATGCAACAGAGATGTCATGCAAACACACCCATGCACATGCATACAGGTATATAAGATAAGATAAGATAAGATAAGCCTTTATTAGTCCCACAACGGGGAAATTCCAGGATTGCAACAGCACAGGGATAGCAACACTCAGAGCAACAATCAGAAGGCAAGAAAAAAAACAAGCAAGCAAGAGCAGCTAATATACATATGTACATATTACTATAAAATATATATATACACACACACACACACAGACACACAGTGCAGAGCATTGTAGCTGGATGGAATAAATATATGAATATATGAACACACAGTGCAGAGCATTGTAGCTAGATGGAATAAATATGTAAATATATAAACACCCACAGTACGGAGCATTGCAGCTAGGTGGAATAAATATGCAAGTATATAAACACACAGTGCGGAGCAATGTAGCTAGATGGAATAATATGTAGATATATAAAAACACAGTGCGGAGCATTGTAGCTAGATGGAATAAATATATAGATATATAAATATAAACACACCCAGTGCTGAGCATTGTAGCTAGATGGAATAAATATGTAAATATATAAACACACACAGTGCAGAGCATTGTTGCTAGGTGGGATGAAACAGCATAACCGTCTACTTAGTTATCCTACATGGTATGATTATGTGCCCATACATATTCTCACCCTCCATAGCGACCGGTATGTTCCTAGTTGTATGCCGGAGATACTACATACTATACTAGTATGTAGTATATAGTATACTAGTATACTATATACTATGCGCACAACGCACATATGCCTACGAACACGTGCACACGCAGCCATGTAACATACACAGGACATACATGGACACACACACACACAAAGCACATAGGCATACTTAGCTCTCCTCCAGCACAAAACCAGTTAGTGAAAACATGTCCACATTAAAGTTTGTCAAGTGAAACATACATGGAATTAGTACCAGGGAGAAGAGGCTAAAAGTTTTTAATCGCCTCAAGGATCCACAGGCAGACTTTGTCTTATTACAGGAAACACATGTTTCTAAGTCGTCTGTAGATGCATTCACCTTCCATGAATTTCCCCACATGTACTCAGCCTACTTTAATTCCAAACAAAGGGGGGGTAGCTTTATTGGTAAACAGAAGAAAACGTTTTACGTTTTGTGTGAATAACACTATAGCAAATCCAGAAGGTATATTTATAATATTAAAAATTTCAGTTCAAAATCTAGGTCCAAGTGTTTACAGCCCAAATGTTGATGACCCATCCTATTTTCACACTTTCTTCACTTCTCTTTCTGAGCACTTGGACACCGCACTCATAATAGGAGAGGACTTCAACCTGGTACTAAATCCTGCAGCTGACAGGCTCAGTACAGCAGGGAATTATGGGAAATGGCAGCCTACTGACCCTCTCAAACAATACATGGGGATTTCTGTCTTTGCTGTGCATGGTGTTCTCTTCACCCAACTCTTAAATACACCTTCTTCTATTCAATTCAATTCAATTCAACTTTATTTATATAGCGCCATTTCACAACATCAGTCATCTCATAGCACTATCAACTGAAGGGGGAACCCCCACAGTTGCAGAAAGACCCCAGCAATCAGGCGATCCCCTGTGAGCAAGCACTTGGCGACGGTGGAGAGGAAAAACTCCCTTTTAACAGCAAGAAACCTCCAGCAGAACCAGGCTCAGGGAGGGGCAGTCATCTGCTGCGACTGGCTGGGGGGTGAGGGGATAGAGAAGAAGAAAAGAACAGACATGTAGAGAGCAAACAGCACGATGGGGACTCAATCTATGGGAGAGAACAAACAAATGTTAATGACCAGCAAAAAAAAATATTTCATTGAGAGTGAGGAAAGGAGTGAGGCCCAGTGCATTACTGGAGGTCCCCCGGCTGACTAAACCTATTAGCAGCATAACTAAGGGAGGGTTCAGAAACACATGATCCCTCCCTAATTGTAGGCTATATCAAAAAGGTAGGTTTTAGCCCTATTCTTAAAAACAGAGATCGAATCTGACTCCCGAATCCAGATTGGCAGCTGATTCCACAGGAGAGGAGCTTGATAACTGAAGGCTCTGCCTCCCATTGTACTTTTGGAGATTCTAGGTATTACAAGTAATCCTGCATTTTGGGAGCGTAGTGCTCTGTTAGGATAATACGGTAGTATCAGATCTTTTAAATAAAAAGGAGCCTGATTGTTTAGAGCTTTGTAAGTAAGAAGAAGGATTTTAAACTTAATTCTAAATTCTATGGGAAGCCAATGAAGGGAGGCCAGAACCGGAGAGATATGATCTCTCTTTCTAGTACCTGTTAAAACTCTTGCTGCAGCATTTTGGATCAGCTGAAGACTTTTTAAAGATGTTTTAGGACAGCCTGATAATAAAGAATTACAATAATCTAATCTCGAGCTAACAAAAGCGTGGATCAGTTTCTCAGCATCACTCTGAGACAAGATGCTCCTAATCTTGGCAATATTACGCAAATGATAGAAGGCAGTCTTAGAAACAAATTTAATATGTGAATTGAAGGACAAATCCTGATCAAAAATAACTCCAAGGTTCCTCACAGAGCTATTAAGAGAAAGAGTAACCGCATCCAAACTGAAAGTTTGATTTGGAAAGGAATTTCTAAGGTTTTTTGGACCAACAAGAATGACTTCAGTCTTATCTGAATTTAATAGCAGTAAATTACAAGTCATCCAAGCTTTGATTTCCTTAAGACAGGCTTCTAACTTGGCTAAATGATTACTATCATCTGGCTTCATTGACAGGTATAATTGTGTGTCATCTGCATAACAATGAAAATGTACAGTATACAGTGCTTTCTAATAATGTTGCCTAACGGAAGCATATATAAACTAAAAAGAGTAGGGCCTAGCACAGATCCCTGTGGAACTCCATGACTAAGCTTTGAGTTGAAAGAAAACTCATTATTTACATGAACAAACTGGAACCTATCAGTTAAATAAGATCTAAACCACTGCAACGAAGTTCCATTAAGTCCAACATAGTGTTCTAATCTATCAAGTAGAATATTATGATCGATAGTATCAAAAGCTGCACTAAGGTCGAAAAGGACAAGTACAGAAACTAGTCCATTATCAGATGCAATGAGGAGGTCGTTAGTGACCTTCGCTAAGGCTGTTTCAGTACTATGATGGATTCTAAACCCAGATTGAAACTCTTCAAGTAAACCATTTCCCTGCAGGTGGTCAAATAATTGCGTAGCAACAACTCTTTCTAAGATTTTTGAAATGAAAGGGAGATTAGGGATTGGTCTATAGTTAGCTAAAGCTCCTTGATCTAGCGTTGGCTTTTTGAGTAAGGGTTTAATTCTCACCAGTGCACAGTTCATGTTCTCGTCTCAACTTTTCTTTAGCCTGTAACTCCATTTTGAGGGATATCACAGACACTGAAATTTGCTCTAATCAAGCTATCAGCAATCACCAGCCAGTATCTCTTACACTGGTGAATTAAAAGCTACAAAGAAAACTAGGAACTTTAAATTTAACACATCACTACTCGAAGTCAAAGATTTTATTAACTATGTTAATAAGGAGTGGAAATAGTATCTGGAAAACAATGATGTGCCAGGAAGATTGCCATGTGTTCTCTGGGAAGCAGTAAAAGCGGTCATGTGAGGTAAAATAATCTCTTACTGTTCGTATAAGAAGAACAAAGAAAAAGCACTGGTACTTGGAACAGAAAATTAAATCACTGGAAATGACCTGTGTCATTTCTCCATAGGAACAGGCACTCAACTTCATTGCCATTCAATCTATACCATGTACATTAGAACAAAATTATGTTTCTCTTATCTACAATGTTAATCACATCTAGAGTCAGAGGGGCTGCTGCCATGCAAGGTGCCACCACAAACAGCTTTTCCTTCCCCCAGTCGATTATGCTGAGCATCAAATTAGAAGGCAGGAAGTACCATTTTTTTATATTGTCTTAGGTATGACCCAGCCGGGGCTTTAACACAAGACCTCTCGGTTGTGGGGCGGATACCCTATCAACTAGGCCTCCAGTCCAATGAAAAAATTAAAGCTGGAACTAAAAGAAATTATGAACAAAAGGACAGTTTTTAATACAAAGACTGCGTTTGGAGAAGTTTGAACATAGTAATAAATCGGGGAGATACGTATCTTTGTAACCAGTTTAAACTGAATAAAGAAAAAAACAACAACTATCCATTCTATTAAGGATATGACTGGAAGTATTACCCATGACCATGAAGAAATAACTAACTCGTTCAGAAAGTTTTATGGAAACCTCTATTCATCTCAGATTAATCTGTCTTGACTCAGAAATAAATGAATTTCTGGGTAATATTAATTTACCACAATTCGAACTCCAGGAGACACTTAAGCACATCCCAAACAACAAAGTTCCAGGATCAGATGGTTTTCCAGTAGAATTCTATAAAGAATTCTGATCTGTGCTAGCACCTACCTTCTTTAAAATGGTGAACCAAATTAAAGATTGTAGGGGATGTAGATAATGCAATTCTCCACTCACTGAATAGCACAGGAGGAGACACTTAAAAGCTGCTAATTAGATATGCAAGACAGCCTGTGGTTTTCTCCATAAGAATGCATGATAATATGTGTTCTCCCCCGGGATGCATAATAATGCGCTGACAGGCTGGGTGACAAAGGGAATTGTTATTGTAAGTCTATGTGTTATAATGTGACCCCCCCCCCCCCCCCAGGTCGTGAGGCGAGTTTGTTTGGTATAAAAGAGAGATGCCAGCGACCTGGGTTTATTCTTCTTGTCAACTGATGTTAGAGAGATTAATAAAGTCTGCTCTGCCCACTGCCTTGCCTGCTCATTCCTCTCTCTACAGGATAATGTAGTCCTCAAAATATGCACTTAGCTATGATTATCCTGCTCTTTGAACTCGAAAAAGAACCTATGCTTCCATCCAGCTGCAATCCCATCACACTTATTATTGTTAATCTTAAAATAATTTTCAAAGCTCTCGCTAGAAGACTGGAAAGGATAACTGTTTATTATCCACCCGGGATCAAATAGGTTTCATCAAGGGTAGACACTCTGCTAATAGTACATGCAGGCTATTTAATTTAATAGACTACTGTAAGATAAATAACTTAGAAACTACAATTTTATCTCTGGATGCAGAGAAAGCCTTTGACCGTGTTAATTGGAAATTCCTTTTTATGGTGTTAAACAAGTTTGGGTTTGGTTCATCTTTTATAAACTGGATTAAAACACTATATAGCTGTCCAACTGCATCTGTCAGAACAAATGATCAAGCTTCTCAAAGCTTTAATCTTCAGCGAGACACCAGGCAGGGCTGTCCGTTCTCTCCCTCACTTTTTTGCCATCTTTACTGATCCATGAGCAGCAGCCATATGACAAAATGTTATGAGAGGTATCTAAACACAAGGTAAGTTTTTATCAAAGTCAAAGTGCCTTTATTGTCATTCCATTGCTAAAAAAAAAAAAAACCATTACAACAAAACTGAGATACTGCTCCCTAAAACAAACTATCACACTCACAGTTCACTCATGCATTTAACATTCTCATAATTACAACAATAAATAATGCTTAAAACAATAATACCTAAAAAGTTGAATACAATATGTACATAGCAATAATAAAAACATACTGAGTGATAAATAAGACCAGCTTATACACACAAGGTTATTGCCACAAAATCACATAAAATAACATCAGCAGTCTACGTGTTACATAAATCCGTTCAAAATACGTACTGCTGCTGGGAAAAAACTATGATTAAACCTGGTAGTCCGGGTTTTATGGGATCTGTACCGCTTCCCTGAGGGGAGCAAGTGAAAGAAATCATGGCCTGGATGAGTGCAGTCTTTAATAATGGCAGTAGCTTTGTTGAGGTACCAAGACCTGGAAATCTCTTCCAGAGAAGGGCGAGAACAGCCAGTGATTTATTTTTTTTTTTGCGCCGTCTCGATCACTCTCTGGAAGGCTTTGCAGTCTGCGGCTGACCAGCCCTCATACCAAACTGTGATGCCATATGACAAAATGCTCTCAATAGCAGAGCGATAAAATAAAACCAGTGTTCGAGTATCCCACGACATGACCCCATTTACCGCATAAGGGCTGAAAGTGGTCGGCCTTCCCATTCTTCTCGATATACCCCCTATGGAAAGAAAATGGGCAATTCTGCTGCTGATCATAACGGGCTTCAAAGATCCACTCAGGGTAACCAGCAAAATGAGAGGAATAACTAGAAGGCCCAGAATCCAGCAATCAGAAAAGATGGGAACAGCAGCAGACAACATTGGTGAAACATAAGAGACTGAATACAAAAGCCATATTAAATGCATTTGCTATGGGATGTGTTCTCTGTAATCAGTAAAACAAAATGTATACTCATTGAGTAAGAAGTACATGTAATGTATGTAATCACCTGAAATAATGAGTGTAATCAAACTGTATGATTGTATGTACCTTTTAACTGCACAAAAGAAGGTTTTATGTGAAACAGATTGTGAAATGTTGGAAAGAACCCTGTTTACTGGAAATATATGAGAAATGAGGAAATGGGCGTTGGATGTCCAGCAAACTGGGGTATTTTGGTAATGGAAAATGCTGAGAGGCTAGCGGGAAAGTCCCGAGATGAGCCATGAGTCATGAGCGCCTGATCAGTCACATGGTTTACGAGAATTGACTAGCCCGAACATGTGCAGAATGAAGTAATTGTTATATAAAATGTAACTTTAAGCCAATCATAAGAGGCCAAGAAGCCTAGGGTGAGTTTGGGACCAATCAGAGAACTCAGGCGAACGTATTTAAACCAAGCCCTATTTCCCCAAAATGTTCATTTTTCGGCGGATCTCCAAGAGGCAACACCCTACCGGAGCAGCGGGCTGAAGTCGAGGAACGCCAGAAGAAAAGTGAACCAGTTTTCGCCTCAATTCTTCAGCCTTTAACAACTTTTACATCTGCTGCCCTTAAGTGTGAAAATAGCACTTTGAAGAGGAAGGAGTAGGGGAACTGAAGACTGCAGCAGCTGGCCTCGCTCTCAGCCAGGAGGCTGTTAGTCATCTTCGCCGCGGAGCAACAACGAGGGAAAGCAGAAGCAGTGAAGTCTCCCCGGGCTGAAGACACCGCTTCAGGAACTTGACTCATTGCTCTTCCCCAGCCAAGACGGTCACCGCCCAGCCTGAAAAGGAACATCAGGCCACAGCTGCTTGTTCCCTCCTTGCCACCTCACCTCTCCCCCTGAAGAGGAGCCTCAACAGGGAAGATCAGCTATCATGCATATCCTTTTTCCCCAAATCTCACATCTAGGCTTTTTAGACATATATCCACAAATTAATTAGATGTTTTTATCAGGTTACATTCAAAGGGTTTGTTTTATTTTGAATTTACTCAAGTTTTGTATGTTTTTGGTTGATTTTTCATTTTGATTTTTGGACTGTTTGATGATTTTTGAACATCTTTGGGTTATTTGAAACTTTTGATTTTTAATCATTTTGATCAAATGACTGATTTTACAACTTTTTGACTTTTGAATCAAGGTTTTACAATCGGGTTTTGGGTTTGATCTTTACTTTTTATTCTTTTGATTTTATTGACTGTTCAATGCAAATTTATCCTGTTTTGGCTGAGCTTTGCTGATTTTTAATAAATACCACAGTGTGGTATATATTACTCATATATTCCATACCTACATATGTTAGAGCATGTGGAAATGTTTGGTGACAGCATATGTAAGGAACTTCACACCTCGGAAAGGACAAAGGAATCTCACCCGCCGTGTGAAGATCAAAGACGTCCCAGGACGCGGCGGCGGAGACGGACTAGACACCTTCGCCCCCCAAGGCGAGGAGAGGAATTCCCATCACCTCCCAAGACGAAGAGAGGAGATAACAGAACAATGGGGGGATTAAGATAACAGGGGATGTCAGCTTGTGTAATGCATGTCTTTGATGTGTGCCTGTATTTAACCAGCGAGCTGGGCAGAAATCTTCCTCTTTGCCTTCTGCCAAGCTCTGCACCAGATGAGACAAGATAGAAGAGCTGTTCATTAAAGACTCTGTTTTTAATACAAAAATCGCCTCATCATTTCCAGCTCCTCTACACTGGTGACCTTGACGCGAGTATGGACCGGAGGCGTTCTTCAAGCAACTCATCCGTGGCGACTCTGGCATACGCCAGCGACGACGCAGACGAGGGAACAAGCGGACAGCTGTTTCCCCCGGCAGAGGGTACCGAGAGAGCTCAACCGAGCTCCAACACCGCCGTGAGAGCCGAGGCAAGGCACTCTCACCCGGGGGGCACAACAGTGATGATGTGCACGAACGCCGTCGCTGTCAAACTGCCAGATTTCTGGTGAGAAGACCCGGCCTCTTGGTTTCAACAAGCTGAAGCCCAGTTCATACTGGCGGGCATCACGGCAGACGATACTAAATTCTACCATATCGTCTCCGAACTCGACTCCGCCACTTCGAGGTGTGTGCGGAGCTTGATCCGGCGACCACCGGCCCGGGACAAGTATAAGACACTCAAGGCGACCATCGTGGCGAATTACGTCCCGTCAGCGGAGGAAAGAGCCGAGAAGATCCTGGCGGTCTACGGCCACAGAGGGGGCAATCCAAAGACCCTCATGGAGGATTTGCTGCAGCTCAAGGAGGAGGACAATGATAATTTCCTCTTCCAATTTATTTTCCTCAGCACGCTACCACCACACATGAGAGGGACATTCGCCAGTATGAAGTGCAACAATCATCAGGACTTCCGCACACTGGCCAACGAGGCTTATCGGCTCGTCAACGCCTGCAGGGAACTGACACCCACAGCGGCATCCGCAGACCTCAAAACTGACGCCCCGAGCCTTGGAGAGCCACAACCCACAGAGCAGACTCAACCCACGGTGACAGCGGCGCGGCCCAAGCGCAACAAACAGAATGACGTCTGTTATTATCACCACCACTTCGCTGATAAAGCCCGAAAATGTGTTCCCCCCTGCAAGTTTACGATGTCGGGAAACGCCAAAGCCGAGGGCAGTTAGCAGCGGTTCTCGGCGAGAAAAATAAGCTGTTATACGTGACGGATGGACACACAGGCAAGCAGTTCCTCATCGACACGGGAGCTCAGCTGAGTTTCGTCATGCCCTCCCACGCAGATTGAGCCATGGGCACCCGGGGCAACGGAGCAGTGGCAGCCAACAGCTCTGACATCGACACGTTCGGGGAAAAGAGCCTGCACCTCCTCATTCACGGCCGCAGCTACAGATGGACATTTGTTGTAGCGGTGGTGAGTTTTAACTTGTTAGGTGCAGATTTTCTGTGTGCACACGGGTTATTAGTGGATCTAGCATATAGGCGCCTGGTTAATGCACTATCTTTTGCTTCTATTCCATGCTCAGCTCGAGTCTCTCCACCACCTGTGCAGGCCAACGTCACCACGGCAGGAGGTAAGTTTGAGCAACTCCTCACCCAATTTCCAGCACTCACAACCCCCAAATTCTCAGCCACTGTAGCCAAACACGGGGTTAAACACTTCATTCCAACAACGGGACCTCCCGTTTTTGCCAAAGCTCACCGCTTAGACGCGGCCAAGCTCAACATAGCAAGGGACGAGTTTGCAGCTCTCGAAAAATTGGGCATTCTTAGACGCTCGAAGAGCCCTTGGGCTTCACCACTTCACATAGTTCCGAAATCCGACGGTTCTTGGAGACCGTGCGGAGATTACCGCAGATTAAACAACGCTACAGCGCATGACCGCTACCCCATCCCTCACATACAGGACTTTTCACTGCATTTAGCGGGTGCGCGCATTTTTTCAAAGATAGACTTAGTCCGCGGTTATCACCAAGTCCCAGTCCGAGCTGAAGACATTCCTAAAACAGCGGTTATAACCCCTTTCGGCCTTTTTGAATTCCTGCGAATGTCGTTCGGCCTCAAAGGCGCTGCTCAAACTTTTCAACGTATGATGGACGCAGTCCTACGCGACCTCCCCTTTGTTTTCGTCTACCTCGACGACATGCTGGTAGCCAGCTCATCCGAGGAAGAGCACGAGCAGCACCTCACTACCGTTTTTCAGAGGCTAGAAGAGCACGGACTAATAATTAATCCAGCCAAATGCAAATTCGGCGTATCGCAAATTGATTTTTTGGGACATAGAGTCTCCCCGAAAGGGGCAGTTCCGCTTCCAGACAAAGTTCATGCGATAGAAGGTTTTCCACGGCCCCAAACAGTCAAATCGCTACAGGAATTTTTGGGGATGGTTAATTTTTACAACCGTTTCCTCCCCCATGCAGCTCAGCTCATGCAGCCCCTGTATGACGCGCTCAGAAAAAAGAAAGCTTCCAAGCGGTCGAATGGACCCCGGAGCGCGAACGCGCTTTCGCGGAAGTAAAAAACGCCCTAGCTAACACCACAATTTTAGTCCACCCAGATCCCTCGGCCCGCATTGCTCTAACCACAGATGCTTCAGACCTGGCCATAGGGGCAGTTATAGAACAACTTGTCAGCGGGGTCTGGCAACCTTTAGCATTCTTTAGCAAATCGCTAAACCCGACGGAACGCAAATACAGCACTTTTGACAGGGAGCTGCTGGCGCTCCATTTGTCCATCCGCCACTTCCAGTTTTGGTTAGAAGGGCGGAGTTTCACGGCTTTTGTGGACCATAAACCGCTCACTTTTGCTATGGCTAAAATTTCAGAACCATGGTCGGGCAGACAACAAAGACAGCTAGCTGCGATTTCAGAGTTCACCACAGACATTCGACATGTAGCGGGCAAACTTAACGTAGTAGCGGACTGTCTCTCTCGCGCTGTGGCACCACCAGAGCACGAGGAGACAGATTACACTGCCTCAGCAGCGGAACTCTTCACTAACGCAGACACATACGCAGCACCTATCCATGAAGGGATAGATTATGCAGCCATGGCGGAAGAACAAGGCAGCGATGCGGACGTGCGCGCGCTCCTGTCTGGACCAACGGGGTTAAGGCTGGAGAAAAAAAGGTTGCGCGACGGCGTGCCCCCCCTAATATGCGATGTTTCAACCGGCCGACCTCGCCCGTTAGTACTAGCTGCTTGGCGCCGCCGCATTTTCGACGCAATTCACTCCCTCGCGCACCCAGGTGTGCGCGCCTCGGTCAAAATGGTTGCCGAAAAGTTTGTGTGGCCAGGCCTGCGCAAAAACGTAAAAGAATGGGCAAAAACTTGCATTCCTTGTCAACGCGCCAAAATACACAGACACACAAAAGCCCCTCTGGAGCCTTTTCCAATCCCTGCTAGAAGGTTCGACCACATTCATGTCGACCTCGTGGGGCCACTACCTTCCTCCCAAGGTTTCACACACCTGCTAACAATGATAGACCGCACCACGCGCTGGCCAGAGGCAGTCCCTCTAGCGGCAACTACAGCGGAGGAAGTCGCTCTCGTTTTTCTAACAAATTGGGTGGCACGTTTCGGCGTCCCATCAGACATCACGTCAGATAGGGGACCTCAATTTGTCTCAGAGCTCTGGTCAGCCATGTCCAACAGTTTAGGGGCAACAATTCATCGCACCACCACTTATCACTCTCAGGCTAATGGGTTATGCGAGCGTTTTCACAGGTCCTTAAAGGCCGCCCTCAGAGCCTCATTAACGGACACAAATTGGGCAAATAAACTTCCCTGGGTTTTATTGGGGCTGCGTGCGGCACCTAAAGAGGATTTAGACGCTTCCCCTGCAGAATTAGTCTTTGCTCAGCCTATCAGACTCCCAGGTGAATTTTTACCGGAGAACTCGGAACCAGGGCACCTCCCAGTCCCAAGGTTTTTAGGCAGTAACGGACCGGACTCTCTCCACGGTCCAGCTCATCACTCCTTTCCACGAGTTTTTGTTCCTCAAACTTTAAAAAACGCTGAGTTTGTTTTTGTTAAGCATGACGCTCTAAAACCAACGTTACGCCCAGTATACGATGGCCCGTACAGAGTGCTGGAAAATGGTGACAAACACTTTGTGCTTGATTATGGGGATAGAAATGAAACGGTCAGCATTGACAGACTCAAACCTGCCTTCTTGTTGAGAGATGAACCCGCACAGTTGGCACGAGCACCTCGACGAGGTAGACCCCCCAAGGGAAAAGTCTCAGCCCCCAGGCAGGGAACAAATAATCCCTCTCCTTCCCACACTGCAGATTCCTCACAAGAAGGTCCCAGCAGGACGCCTAAACCAACCTACAGCAGTTTTGGGAGAAGATTAAAACCCAGACAGCACAGGGACTGATTCCAACCACTCCGCAATTATTCACTAATTGTGCTGCAACAGTTTAGGACTGACTTATGATTGTACTATGCTGTTATGTTTACCACTGAACTCTCTTAGGAGCATGGCTGCTTGAAAGTTTCTTCTGTGGCAACAGCTGTAACATGTAGTATGTCGTAGTAATTACCCTAAACTGTGAATCTTTCTGTGTCCTTTCCTAGTTGTTTGGGGGGCCTGTGGTATATATTACTCATATATTCCATACCTACATATGTTAGAGCATGTGGAAATGTTTGGTGACAGCATATGTAAGGAACTTCACACCTCAGAAAGGACAAAGGAATCTCACCCGCCGTGTGAAGATCAAAGACGTCCCAGGACGCGGCGGCAGAGACGGACTAGACACCTTCGCCCCCCAAGGCGAGGAGAGGAATTCCCATCACCTCCCAAGACGAAGAGAGGAGATAACAGAACAATGGGGGGATTAAGATAACGGGGGATGTCAGCTTGTGTAATGCATGTCTTTGATGTGTGCCTGTATTTAACCAGCGAGCTGGGCAGAAATCTTCCTCTTTGCCTTCTGCCAAGCTCTGCACCAGATGAGACAAGATAGAAGAGCTGTTCATTAAAGACTCTGTTTTTAATACAAAATCGCCTCATCATTTCCAGCTCCTCTACAACAGCATATTAAAAGACAGTATGGGACTTTGTGGGCTCATTGATTCAGCGTCCATTTTTCTTGGGTGATTTTTGAAAGGTATCCCAAGAGGTGTTACATTTTTGAGTTTTTTAAAAGGTCACTCTTTTTCAGTGGTGTTTAAAACAGATCCCCTATAAACCAATTTTCCTGGTTTTAAACATTTACCCAGATTACCAAGAGCAATGTAAGACCGTGAGAGGCTGTCGTTAATATTGGAGGTGTATTTCAGGTGTCTGACTGGACAGGTCACTCAGTCGGAGGTCTGGTATACAGGAAGTGGGGATCCTCCAATATAGAGACAGTGCAGCTGGGTTAACTCTCAAAGTCACCAACACACCTACACAGGTAACAGAATTTCCTATGAGGAAAATTCCTCTAGGAACTGCAAGCTGGTGAACCTAAACCTCAATCCTGAGGTACAAGGTCAAAGGGTCTTTGACACCAGCAACTGTGCATTCAGGCCATTCCTCTTGAGGAGCCTCAAAAAGTGTAGATGTTGTTGAGCCTTTTTTATCGTAGCTATGGTGTTAACTGCCCAGGTAAGGTTGTGAGAAATATGAACACCCAGAAACTTAAAGGCCTCCACTCTCTCCACACACTCCTTGCCTGTATATAGAGGAGGCGGCTCACTGCTATGCTTCCTAAAATCAAAAATGAGTTGGTTTTTTTGTTTTTTTTTAATTCAATAGCAGATTATTATCCGAGCACCATCTCACCAGTTTCCGGACCTCATCTCTGTATGCAGACCCATCTCCTCCTGATATGAGCCCCACTACTGTTGTGTCATCTGCAAACTTCACTATAATATTTGTGGGATGAACAGGTATGCAGTCATATGTGTACAATGAATACAAAGTGGGGCTCAACACACAGCCCTGTGGCGAGCGAGGAATGGGGTCCGAGTCTAACAGTCTGTGTTCGGTTTGTTAGGAAGTCCTTAATCCAGCTGCAAGTGTGAGTAGGCAGACAAAGCTGAAACAATTTAGTGATGAGAATGTTGGGAATAATTGTATTACATGCTGAGCTATAGTCCACAAACAACATTCTTACATAGCTCCCCTTGTCTTCTAAATGGCTGAATGCCAAGTGGAGAGCTATAGCAATAGCATCTTCAGTGGATCTGCTCTGCCTGTAGGCAAACTGGTACTGATCAAAGTCTGGTTTGGAGACTAGGCAAAAGATGTTTCAATACCATTTTCTCAAAGCACTTCATAATAATGGGTGTTAATGCTACTGGTCGATAGTCATTCAGACTGCTGATAATGTTTTTTTAGGCACAGGAATAATGACTACAGATTTTAAACACTGGAACGAAGGCTGCCTTGAGAGACAAATTAAAAATGTCAAAACCGAGCATAGCTGATCTGCACATGCTCTGAGCACCTTTCCTGGCACTCCCATCGGGACCAGTAGCCTTTCTCGGGTGAACTGCTCTCGGTGTCTGTCTCACCTCATGATCCTGCAGGGTAAGCACATCAGAGCTGACATTCAATAATGTCAGTGGGTCCGAGCGAGGTGTATTTGCCTCAAACTGTGCAAAAAAGCAGTTCAGTTCTTCTGCCAGTGAGGTGCTGATATCACTGGAAATGATGCTGCTGCCCTTATAGTTTGTGATATGGTGAAAGCCTTGTCATACTCGTCTCAAATCATTATCAGAAAAATGGTCCTCAACTTTCCTCTAATAGGCCTGTTTAGCCTCCTTAATGCCTTTCTTCAGATTAGCCCGGGCGGTGCTATATAGATCTGTATCCCCTGACCTGGAGGCTGTATCACGGGCTCTGAGGAGTGCCTGGACTTCTTTTGTCATCCAAGGCTTCTGGTTAGGAAAAACCCTTATGCGTTTTTCCACAGTCACCTGGTTGATACAGTAGGTGATGTAGCATAATACAGTCTGTGTACATTTCCAGATCCTCATTCTTTAATAAATCCCATAAAGTGTTTGAAAAACAGTTCTGCAGCTGAGAAAGAGCTCCCTCAGGCCATGTTGTGATGTTCTTTATAGTAGGTCTAGCAGTTCTCCTGAGGGGGGCGTATGCTGGGATGAGGAACAATGATAGATTGTCTGACAGGCCAAGATGTGTACACGGCACAGCTCTGTAGGCATGCTTCAGGTTCGAATACACCCGATCGAGACAATTCTTTCCCCTAGTGGCACATTTCACATACTGTGTGAAATTAGGCAGCACAGTTTTCAAGCATGCTTGATTAAAATCACCAGCTATAATGTGAACACCCTTGGGATAGGCCTGCTGCTGTTTATTTATAACACTGTACAAATGACTAAGGGCCGCTTTAGTATTTGCATCAGGAGAAATATAGACCGCTGTTATAATAACCACTGTCAGCTCTCTCCGAAGATAAAAAGGCCGACATAAAACTGACATTGTCTCTAGGTCAGGAGAACAGTAAGTGTTAATAATACGACTGTGATTAGTCCAAGAGTTGTCAAGAAAAATACAGAGAGCACCCCTTCTCTGTTTCCCGGATTCTCTCTGGTAGCTGCACTGCCGCATCGGTGATCAGCGGGTGGAGCCAGCTTTCCGTTAACAACAGCACACAGCAGTCTCTCACAGTTTTACTAGTTGCCAGCTGTAGCTCTAAATCATCCATCTTGTGGACGATGCTTCTGGCGTTGGAAAGAAAAAAGGCTGGGTAGTGGAAGTCTATGCGGCTGTCTCTTTAGCCTCGCTAGCAGGCCCGCCCAGCATCCCTGCTTTTTCTTTCTCTCCCTCCTCTGTCTGCGTCGCTTCCCAGGACCGACAACAATCCATGGTGATATGCTGATGGTGTATTAATTTTCCTTGAGAGCTCACAAAGATCTCTTTTTCAGACAGTGGCACTCATTGGTAAATTTTCATCACTATCAGACTACTCTATTTAATATAATCAGGTAATATTAAATATTTAGGAATAAGTATTTCCCCCAGCCTCTCAGAGTTACTGCAACTAAATCACATTCCCCTTCTTAAAACAATACAAGATGACCTTACGCATTGAAGGACATTACCTATATCACTGATAGGTAGAGTCACAACCGTTAAAATGATGGTCCTTCCTAATGTGGAGATGTGTGGAAGGACGAGACTGAGTTAATTCCTCAGGTTCAGCTTTTGTCAGGAATTTTTATCTGCAATGTGGCTCAAGCACAGTAATATTCAATAGCATTAGACTGAAGAAATCATCAGACCTGACACAGTGATGCCTTTTCTGTTTTTTATATGTCTTTTGCAAAAGAGAGCAATCAAATCACATACCTGTTACAGAGTGAGCTTTGAATGCTGGGGAAAACAGCCCAGTACAATAACTTTTATAGGCAAAGATAAGACAGTGACATCTTCCCGAACATTCTTTTTCTCTCCCAGACAGTCCTTGGGAGGATGATAAGAAACATCACGTACAGTTTGTACCAGTTTGAGCTGGCTCAACTCTCAACAGGGGAAGGACACCTCCATACAAGGTCTCACAAAGTACACAGAGTTCTCATAACAGAGTAGAATTAAGAAACACGGGATGTACAAAAAACAGATCTTGATACAGCATAAAAACTTGCATACTCTTATCACACCTTATATGAACAAACAGATGAATGGTGCAGTTTAGTCACTAACAGTGATTATAAGAAAAGACACAAATTGTATTTATGATTAATCAGAGAAAAAACATCATATAAAAACATCAACCCTCATTTCATGAGTCATTAATAAAATGATAACTATTTACATAAAATTTCCCCAACATTTCCCTCCTGTTTATTATTTTATTAATCTTTATTCCCATGCAGATTTCAACACAATGTATCTTCACAACGATTTTCTACATTGGCATCATAAAGCATCAATTCCAAATTCATACAGGAGTATATTCATCACCTTTGGTTGAGTCATGCACTGCATCATCTTCTTAGGAGAGGGGAGTGTATTGTTCATTTCGCATATAGCTCAAAAAGGATTGTTGTAACATGAATGTGTGTTGTGTTAGGGCTCTGGAAATCATTGACCTTATACATGGAACCACACACGTAAACAGAACACAAAATAGTACCAATATCACAATTAGGGGGGGTCAACCATTTTAACAAAATTTGCCACCAGGCTCCACTCTGAAACCAATCTAAGAGGGACCATCCTTTCTCCTCATCTAGGGCTTGTTGCTGATGTAACAGGTCATTTAAGTGACTTATAACATGACTTACATTAGTTGAATAATCAGGGACGTATGTGCAGCACTCCTGACCTATAATGTGACATACCCCACCTTGGGAGGCAAGTGTATAATCCAAAGCCATCCTATTTTGTAACAGCATTAGGCGAGATAGTCGCTGTTCCTCATTCAAAGCTGACAACCCTTGATCCATCAACATGGTCAAGTTCTCCATAGTAAAGGCAAGAATATTAATGTGCCTTAAAGCTAGACTCACTCCATAAGAGGGCAAGAAAATTCCTCCGATTATTTTAGCTTCTGATACTCTTTGTTTGTCTTCAGTGCTCTCTCTCTTCTGAACATGTATATTGGTATTGTCGGGATGATAATAATGCTCATATGATTCAGAGTTATGGTAAGTAAGATTTGATCTTATGCTGACATGGGGAAGTAATGCAGCCATATGGCAGGTTCCACACCAATTAGAGGGTAATATGGCATAAACATTAGGGCCACATACCCAGACGTGGTTTTCCAAACAACCATAACCATCATCATTAGGCCAAAATAGGTCAGGATTGTCAGTGCAATTTGCACTACAACTCCTTGGGGGCAGAGTAAGATTACCCTTTGTTTGGTATAGGATACCAAATGCATTTCTGCATGGAGATTGCTTATGTTTAAGGCCACATGTAGCGAACCTAATTACATTGCAACGTGGTGTAGTCCCACAATGATAAGAAGAATTGGTGCAATTGTTCCTAAAACAGACAGAGGCGGCATAAAGGGTGGGATTAACCTTCATTAATAATTTCCTTGCTTTAAAGGAAGAAACCTTGGATATGTTATGGACTCTTACCCTAGCTCCAGAGTAATTAATCAGTAACACATTTAAAAGTTCTAGGTATTCGCCTAAATCTCCTACCTTCCAATGATCATCATCTATAGTCATGTCAGCAGTATTCATGGCTAGTAGTGCTCCCACTGTCTCTGATGCATTCAAGGGTACAGGTGTCATTGGGATAGCAGTTTTATATGAGTGTGGCAACAATGAACAAATATAACAAGAGGTATTTATACCCAACTGTTTTACTGTCATCACCATAGTTTGATACCACAGATTATGAGTGTAGTCTATTGGACGGTTGTCGGCGTCTGTCAGTTCACCTTCAATTGGATTCCACAGCAGGCATGTGAGAGTCAGGCTCATACCTGCAAGTCCTAAAATTGTCCAAAACACCTTTCCATTCCCCATAGTGCCTGTTGCCCCTAGGAGTGTACCTTAGCTGGCCACTATCTTCACCAGGTTTGAGACGAGTCCTATCCTTAAAAGGACCAGACTCCCCTTTGTAGCTGGACTTACCCTAGGGGTGGCTGGAGGTCACTGAGGGGTACTTGCAAGCGTTTAAGGTGGGACAGATGAATCCAAGAAGGCCGTTCAGCGATTCTCACAGCTGTGGGTGTGGTCAGCAGGACTTTATAGGGGCCGAGCCACCTAGGTGATGTCCAGTTCAGTCTATGGTGATTCTTTACAAAGACGTAATCGCCAGGTTGTAGGGGGTTTTCAACGCCCTCCTGTTGATCAGAGAGAGACTTCACAGTATCAACATAGTCTTTTTGTTGCACACACTCCCTTAAATGGTCAGACAGATGTCTATATTGCCCTTGTGGTAATAACAGTCTAATTTCAGGTAACACATATGGGCGATGGAATGCACATTCATACGGGGTTAATCCCGTGCTTTTGTCCGGGGTTGTGTTAATTGCCATTTTTACCTGTATTAAGGCTTTTGGCCACGTGATATTTTTGTCTTTTGTGACCTTATTCAGCATTTGCTTTATGGTGCCATTCCTTCTCTCTACCAGGCCTGCACTTTGAGGATGATAAGCCGTGTGAAATTTCAATTGACTGCCCACAGATTGGGTCAAATCTTTAACAACCTGTGCTGTAAAATGGGTGCCATTATCTGCATAGATGACTTCTGGAATCCCAAACACTGAAAAGACATGGTTTTGTAACACTTTACATACAAATCTGGCGTCTGCCTTTGCTGTTGGATGTATCTCAGTCCATTTAGTGTAGGTATCAATGAGAACCAGACAATATTGTAATTGTCCCACTTTCGACAGTTCAATAAAATCCATACACCACTGTGAAAATGGTGTTTTTGGTGGGGGAAAGCTTCCTTGTCATGTTCTCATTGCTCCCTGTGCATTATTCTGAAGACATACAACACATTGTTGACAGACTGTTTTTGCTGTCTTCAAAATTCCTGGGCAGAAAAAATGCTTTTCAATCAAACTCACAATCCCTCCTGTTGACACGTGACCTTGGTCATGTGTCAAAAGGACCGCCCACTGATACAGCGAGGGGGGAGAATTATTCTCCCATCCGGTGAATGCCAAACACCATTGTCGTCTTGCTTGCTATGCTGTGGTGGTGTTATTGATGACTGCTCATCAATTAAAACGTCTAAAGAGACGATTGGCACACTTAAACAAGATACAAAATGTTCCCTCGCTGCACACTGGGCAGCATGATCTGCCAGGGCGTTGCCACGAGAGATGAGATCATTGTTTTTGGTGTGTGCAGCACAGTGAACTATTGACAATCTTTGGGGTAATGCTAGTGCTTCTGTTAACTGTAAAAGCTCAGCGCAGTGTTGTGTAGGCTTCCCTGCTGAAGTTTTAAAACCTCTCAACTTCCACAGTGCTGTGTGAGAATGTGCTGCATTGAAGGCATATTTACTGTCAGTACAGATGGTGACATTTAAACCAGCAGACCAGCGGAGGGCGGCAGTCAGAGCCATTAATTCTGCTTTCTGAGCTGATGCTGGTTGTGCAACATTTTCAAGGATCAAAATGTCAGTTAAAGTTGTAACTGCAAACGCAGTTGATGTTGCACCATTAAGCAATTTAACAGATGAACCATCTGTAAACAACCACAAAGAATCAGGATCAACAGACTGAGAAAGATCTGGTCGTGGTAGAAAATCTTTAAGTGATTCATTTACACAATCATGTTCTTCATCCTTTATTGTGGCTGTTGGCAGCAGTGTAGCCGGATTCAATGAAGCACATCGGACAAAAGACACATGTGGTTGAGAGAGTAGTGTCATAGTGTATCGGAGACAACGTGCATTTGATAGCATTGTGTGTCCCTGTTCTGTCAATAGAACATCTACAGCATGAGGAACATGAATCACTAATGGATGGTAAAGAACTATGTCTAAAACTGAGTTCAAAGCTTCGACCGTGGCTGCTACTGAACGCATACATGGAGGCAAGCCCAGTGCTACTGAATCCATTTTCTTAGAGTAGTAGGACAGGGGCTTATATTGTCCTGCATGTATTTGGGTGAGTACCGCTGACATATGGTCTCCCACGGCATCACAAAAAAGATGGAAGGTTTCATTGTAATTTGGAATGTGCAAAAAACATACCTCAGACAACATGTGTTTTAACAACTGTATCTTGTTTATGTGTTCTGGTAGCAGGAAGATAGGGCTGTTAAGGTTCCCCTGTGGACCTTGAAGAATTTCATACAGTGGAGCAGTGTGTGTAGAGAAATTTGGTAGCCACTGCCTGCAGTAATTCAAAGTGCCTAATAAAGACATAAGTTCCTTTTTTGTTTTTGGCTCTGGTAAATTTCTAATAGTAGACACTCGACTTTTTTCTAACATTTTGCCATTTGCAGACAATGTATGTCCCAGAAACTTAACGCTGGGCTGGCAGAATTGCAGCTTCTTCCGACTGCACTTCAATCCATTGTCTGCCAGAAACTGCAAGAGTGCCATAGTGTCGGTCATGCATTGCCCCGTGGAGGTGGAGGCCAGCAATATGTCATCTACGTACAACAATACTCGAGAGCCCTCAGGTGGCACAAAACGTGCCATTAAAGATGACATTTCTTGTGAAAAAATAGTTGGACTTTCACAGTATCCCTGAGGCAACCTCGTGTATGTGTATCTCTTTCCATTGAATGTAAATGCAAACCAAAATTGGCTGTCTTTGTGTATTGGGATGGTGAAAAATGCATTGCTGAGGTCCACCACAGAAAACACAGAGGAATCATGACCCACTGAATTTAGCAGAGTGTGAGGGTCGGGCACCAAGGGCGCCTGTGCAATCACACTTGCATTGACTGCTTGCAAATCTTGTACCATCCGCCATCCAACACTAGGTGGGGCTTTCTTCACTGGAAACAATGGAGTATTGACAGGTGAATTAGTGCATGGAATTATAACTCCACTTTTCAATAAATCTGAGATTATTGGTTCTATCCCTTCCATTGCTTCAGGCCTAAGTGGATACTGTTTTTTATATGGAAATCCTCTCCCCTTAGAATGAATTTGGACGGGAGTAGCATTTTTTAACTGTCCCACATCAGCATCACTCTTTGACCAAAGATGGTCCGGCAGGCCATCAAGGGGTCATTGGGAATGATGCTGAGGTAGGGCAACACCCTTAGTTTGGCCCGGAAAGCACTCAGGCATTTTTTCAGTACCACAATATTCAGTGACATCAAAGTGTAAAGTCATGGTCAACTTTAGAGGGGCCCGATACATGTTTTGTGAGGGTGAATACATAATGTCTTTATTTTCAGTTAACTGCCAATCACCTGCGGACAGACCCTGATTCACCAATTGTCCCGCATTGGCCCAAAAATAATTTGGAGGTCCCCAAAGTGACATGTGTGGAGGGGTGCCATTGCGATAGTTGTGTAACGGAGCCGATTCCAAATTAATGTCTAGGGCTCCTACCCCATCTTTGGTAAAATATAAATAATTGCATGTCACCTGGGTTGGGCTCAATGACCACAGAGTATCAGCATACCCAGTGTCCATTGGAACCCCCGGAGAGGCATAATGCATCGTCACATGTAGTGGGTGTGGACCATGAAGTGTGGACGTGACCTCTTGAGACACAATTTTTGTCATTGCAGTAGCAGATAGCACACACAGCTGAGTGTGTACTGCAGAATTTGGGTCCAAGTTGTATGCATACAAAGTGCCACACCCATTGCCATCCCAATCATCATCATGTGAAAACAGTGCCTTATTCCTCAATACAGTGTAATCATCAGCTTTTGTATCCGGCCCAATTATCAGTTCCAGTTCAAAAAGTGCGTCTCTACCCAATAAATTTACTGGACATGATGGAGCAATGATGACAGATCCCACATAAGTTTTGGCTGTCTGGGGGTCTGTCATGGTTACTGGACCACAAACATGTCACGACCTGAACGCTATCTTTTCTCTGCGTTCAGGTTGTCCAGTTTCGCTCCTGCTCCGGGGTAGTCCGTGCCGGGTCTTCCATGGCCTGCTCTTTGACAGCGCCCAGCTGATTGCCAGCTGTCTAGTTCAGCTGCGCTGGGACAGCTGTCTCCTATTCCCAATCATCTCCCCCATTTAAGCGAGCAGCCGAGAGTTACTCGTCGCTGCGACCTCGCTATGGGAAGACGTTCCTTGTGTTTCCCACGACTGTTAGCTCCTACGACTAGCTTCAGTCCGCCGTTTCCTCGGCGCTTCACCCAAAGTAAGTGTTGCAACTCGGCGTGTATTTTTCCCTCGCCGCCTCTCGAGCCTTTCTCCCTGGGTGGTATGTTACCCTTAGTTCTGTGTGTGTTTTAGCCCCACGTGGCTCTTTACTTTTCTGTTCGTTATTTAGTGTAGTGTGTGCTTTGTTAATAAACTACGCTAACTCACTGGTCGCCCTCATATCTCCTTTCCTGGCTCGTGAGAGCCAGAGTTATGACAGTAGGTCGCAGCCATAGTGAGACGGCCGCGACCGGGAGTTGGCTGTAAGGACTCGACGCCTTTTTTCTCTTCCTCTGGGTACGGGCGAGCCAGTATCATGTCTCCTTCCAAGAGACTCATGCGGCACCCAGGCCACGATCTCTCGGAGACTCTGGACCTTGTGGACGGAACGTTGTTCACCACGGACCTCTACGATGCCCCCAGCGAGATACGCTGGCGCCTGGAGCTCGCCGAGGGTATGCTTAACTGCTTTTCTCGTAACTTCCTTCTCCCCGAGGTTAAGGCGAGGAGGGCAGACATCTCTGTGGCCTGGGAGAGGCTCTGTAGGCTGGAGGAGAACTCCGGCAGGAAGCCGAGGACAGGACGCCTTCACTCCTCACTTCGGAATCCCGCTCCTGCCGCCGATCCAGTCCAGGAGTTCGCCTCACTCAGGGGTGATCCCCAGGATAGAGTGACGTCAACCGGGTTTCCCCTGGAGAAGATGAGAATGACAGCGATGCGCATTGCGGATCGAGTGGCAGCCGCTTCTTCCGCCGCCGTTCCCCCCGTAGCCATGAAGAACGTGATTGCGGCGGTCAGGCTGGTCGAGAAGAACCCGGAGCTGAACGATTATCCGGAATACGCTGACCTGTTGGCTTCGCTCATCGCACAGGAGCGGCGTTTTCCCGACCTCACGTTCAGAAGACGTCGCTCCCAAATTCCCCACTCATCTCAGCGAGAGTCCCGTCCGGATCCCGCTCCAGGAAACCACACGAATTCCGCCTCCCAGCCTGCTGTTGCTCCCGTGTCTCGCCGAAGAAGTGAATCAGCTGCTCCCGCTCCTGGGCCCGCTCTCCCCCGCTGTCCCGTCAGCTTTGGGCCCCCAGCTCTCCTCAGCTGTTTCACCCCCCTCTTCGTCATTCACTCCGGCCGCTGGGAGAAGCGCAAATTCATCTCCAGGTGTTCCAGGTCCCGATCCGGTGCGGGTAGCACCGCCTCATCTGTCCGGGGGGTTCCCCACTTCTATCCGGTTGGGAGAAGAGAGACTCGAGTCCCTTGTAGCGGGTTCCACCGGCCCTCCGGGAATCAGGCAAGTGTCCTTTCATTCTCCTCCCATTATGAGTGAATTGCCTTGTTTGATTCCTGGGGGAGGAGTTCAGGGTTCACAGTCCCCTGAGCTCTCTCCTCCCGCCTGCAAAAACTGAATATGAACCTGCGTCCTCTGTGTCTCTTCCCCTTGAGTGTGCCCCCGGTGCCAGGTGTACACCGCTGCGCGAGGAGGAGGCGGCCTGCGGCCCTGGAGGGTTTTGCCCCAGCCCCCGCAGCCACGTTATGGGCAGAGGAGAAGGTCGAACTGCCTGTTGGAGCCAGCGCCGACGATTAAGCGTCCCCGGGTCTCCACGGAGGAATGGTTCGGCCCAGCAGAGTCCAGATCTCCTGCCCCCACGCCAGGTGGGCTGTCGACGCGGTCTTCGGCATTTGGAGGTCGTTTGACTGTGGAAACCATCATGCCGGCTGCGGAGCCATTCGCAGTCGAGTTGGAGCCGGAGGACGGAGTCCTGCATGCTGAGCCCGGAGCATCAAAGTCCTGGATGGCGGTAGAACCCGAGATCAGGGCCACCGGGAGTGCTGTCTCGGTCCAGCTGGAGTCCACCGGGAGTGCTGTCTCGGTCCAGCTGGAGTCCACCGGGAGTGCTGTCTCGGTCCAGCTGGAGTCCACCGGGAGTGTTTCGCCGGTCCAGCTGGAGTCCACCGGGAGTGTTTCGCCGGTCCAGCTGGAGTCCACCGGGAGTGTTTCGCCGGCCCGATCGGGGTCCACCGGGAGTGTTTCGCCGGCCCGATCGGGGTCCACCGGGGGTGCTGCGCCGGTCCGGGTAACGGTTAGTGTGGGAGCTGGAGGATTGTGTTCGCCTGACGTCAGGCTGACTTCGTCCCTTGCCTCCATCATTTCTCCTCCTGCCGCTGTTGGGGTTCCTCTCACCCGGGCCAGTTTCCCCCTACCCTTGTTGCCATTAGATGGCAGGCTAACTTTGCCCCTGGCCTCCATCTCTTCTCCCCCCTACTACTGTGGGGGTTTTTCTCACCTGGGTCAGTTTCCTCCTGCCTTTTCCCTCAGGGAGGAAGCTGCACCAAGACTTCTCCCTCAGCTCTCCGTGGTCTGAGGTCACGGGACGGACCGCCTGGGAAGCCATCTGGCTGGTTCGGTGATCTGGGTCGGCCTCCGGAGAAACTGTGTCTCCTAGCCTGGGACTCGGGTAGGCCACCCGAACTGGTGTTGTGGTTCCTGGCCTGGTGGAGTTCGGGCCGCCCGCCGGACAAGCTGTCATCGCCTGCCCCGCTCCACCTGCTGACGTCCTGGAAGAATTGACTGACTGTTTGTTGCCTTGCGTTTGATTGTCCTCCCTAATTTAATACTTTTCAGGACATCAAAGAACTCTCTGCCCTAGAGTCCTTATTGTGGGGTTATCCCAGTTAAAATTTCCTTGGACTATTTTCTTTGTTTTATAATCCCAGTATGATCCTATTCTAATTTCTCCCTTAAGTAGCATTTGCTTCACATTGCCTGGCCTCATTCCGAGTAGTCTTGTTTTGCTGTATTTATATCCTCCTCCAGACTGTTTAGTGACACTTTTGTGCTTATACGTGTTTGAGGAGTTGTTCCTTTTGTATTTTTATCTTCATGCCAATTTGCAGTTCCAGGCTCTATTTTTGGATCTTATGCCCGGTTTGCATCCTTTGTATATTCTGTTTTGGTCGGGGTTTTACTTGTGTAAGTCTATTTTAACCATATGTTCAGAGTTTTGTAGTTTTTGGCCTTCGGGACATGAGTTTTTTTTTTTATTGTCCTCACCCTAAGTTATTGTGAACTTTTTCCATGACTGTGTCGCTATGTTTCTGCATTTTGGTTCTTGTCGTTTCTCCCCACCTCCTGTGGTCACCTGCACAGACCGTCTGGCCTCTGCAGGGGAGGGGGGGTGATGGTTTTTTTTTTGGGGGGGGGGGTTGAAGATTATTATGGTATCTGACCCTATACTGTATCTAGGTTTTTTTTTTTTCTTCCCTGCCTCCTTTTTCTGGTCCCTCCCTTTCTCCCAGATCTGGCCCCCACCGCCCTCCCTGGTCTTCCCTGGGGGGGGGGGGGGGGGGGTTTAGGCCGCTCCAGGAGGCGCGGCTCGGGGGAGGAGTACTGTCACGACCTGAACGCTATCTTTTCTCTGCGTTCAGGTTGTCCAGTTTCGCTCCTGCTCCGGGGTAGTCCGTGCCGGGTCTTCCATGGCCCGCTCTTTGACAGCGCCCAGCTGATTGCCAGCTGTCTAGTTCAGCTGCGCTGGGACAGCTGTCTCCTATTCCCAATCATCTCCCCCCATTTAAGCGAGCAGCCGAGAGTTACTCGTCGCTGCGACCTCGCTATGGGAAGACGTTCCTTGTGTTTCCCACAGACTGTTAGCTCCTACGACTAGCTTCAGTCCGCCGTTTCCTCGGCGCTTCACCCAAAGTAAGTGTTGCGACTCGGCGTGTATTTTTCCCTCGCCGCCTCTCTAGCCTTTCTCCCTGGGTGGTATGTTACCCTTAGTTCTGTGTGTGTTTTAGCCCCACGTGGCTCTTTACTTTTCTGTCGTTATTTAGTGTAGTGTGTGCTTTGTTAATAAACTACGCTAACTCACTGGTCGCCCTCGTATCTCCTTTCCTGGCTCGTGAGAGCCAGAGTTATGACAAAACATAATTTACATCACTCCCTCCCCCAGCATTTTGTACCCGCACCTTTTCTCCAGTTGGGAACGATCCTTTTGGGGGTTTGCGCATAGTGGTGCGTGTGGCTCCAGTATCACACAAAAATTCCACTTCCTTCCCATTCACCATAAGCACTATGGTGGGGGGGACTGTGAACTGCAATACATATTAAAAGTATTTGTTGCCCCCTGATTTCGTATAGCCTCTAAAAGGCGGTTGTCTCTGATCCTCCACTACCTGTCTGTCTGTTTCAGTCAAGTCACTGTCTCGGTCGGTTAGTCATGCCCGCCATCCCCCTGGTGGGGGCCCACGGGGTTGGTCTTGTCTCCAGGAGTCATTCGTCCATTGTCTCTGCATCTCAACATTCCTATTGCCCCCTTGGTACTGATTGCCTCCGTATCTTCTCCCTGAAAATCCACCTCCTCTTCCTTTCTGCCCAAACCTACAGTCACGGGCCCAGTGACCTGGTTTGCCACAATTATAACATACTTCCTGCCTTCTCTCATTCCAGTCTTTGTTTTCAGTCCTGACCCTGGGTCGGGCTCCTCCATAAGCTGCCTTAGCCACATACACTTCTTCTGTCGGTTTGTCCTGAGTCATAAAGATAGTGGTCTTTTTCTTAGCTTTTGTTTTGTCTTTAGCCTCAGCCACATGATACACATGCATTTTGAACTCATCCTCGGCACAGGTCTTAAGAGTAACACAACTAGTTTGAATCGCCTCCTTTAAATCCGTTGGTAGGGTATCTAAAAACGTATACTTGAATACGAGCAGGCCGTCCATAGTTTGAGGCTGACCCACAGTCTTCATGTATACGTTACGGAAGCGGTGGTAATACTCGGGCATGTCCTCTCCTGGTTTCATGCGTAGCATGGATACATCGGTCAAACTCTTTACCGGCTTATACTGTTCCTCTAATTTCTTTACAATCGCTTCCAGTTCTGCACGCAGGGACCGCCCGTCTGTTCTGGGTTCGTACTTTTCGTTAGTCCAGTCTTTATTTTTTAAGTTCTGTGTGTACACATCAGCTTTTGCCCCTAATACAATTTTCAGAATTTTTAGGACTTCCTGCGTGCTTGGATTATACATGTCATACACTTCCAGGAGTTCTTCCCCACAACCCTTTATATCTGTTTCTGGTTTTGGAATATTTTTAGCGATGCTGTGCATTTCAGCCAAAGTCCATGGTTTATAAACCATAGAACCATGTACTTCTCTCATTTTCACCTCTATCTCTTTCCCTTCGTCATCTTTTTGTGTTTGTACAATATCCACCATTAGTGGCTTAATCATATAAGGGAAAAGCAGCCCCTCCTCACTTGTTTTTGGCCTGTATTTTAGCTCCCGCCTCCGTTAATTCCTTGAGAGTTTCGGAGTATGGGACCCTCCTTAGGATCCGGGCTTGCATATGGAGGGGGAGGAAATTCGCCCGCACTCGATTGCTTGGGCAAGAGTGGAGCCGAACTGTCAGTACTGACCTTGGGTTTTTTTCCCTGGACTTTTTCCGTTCGTCCTTTTTCTTCCCTCCTCGCTCTCCTTTTTGCATCTTCGGCTGCTCGCGACCACAGCTCAGCGCATTTTAATTCGGGGGTGGTACCGGTACCTTTAAATTCTTTTTAGATGAGATTTTAACAACAGATGCTAAAACTGCGCATTCTTCCACATCAAGTGTGGGCTTAAATGAGAAATCCTTTTCCCATTTATTCAAATATTTCTCTGGATCCTTTACTTTATTCTTATTTTCTTGTTTATCATTAAATTCTTCACTGTTTTTTGGGCTATTTAACCCCTTTTTCTCTGTTTGCTTTTTCTCTGACCCCCGTCAGATTTCTTACTGCGTCCAACGCAGTTTCCCATTTTTCTTATTAACTTCTCTCTCTCTTGGTCTCTCGGCGCCACACCAGTCGGCTGCCTTTTGCAACAGCGGCTCGATTCCGAGTTTTTTTTTTCCCCTTCCTCTCTCTTTTGATCACTTTTTTTTTTCACCCCCACTTATATCACGGACACACAGATCGTCCCAAATGTCTCCTGAGCCGGTGGACGGAGCCACTGTTTATAGCAGGATTCGATACAACAGGGAAGAGCTGCTAGCATTTAACCGCCACCCGGTCCCACTGGAAAAACTCGACATACCGAGAGAACTGAGGCGAAAAACGCGCGGCTGCCGGGCTGGAGTAAGGCGGAGGACAAAAATATAAGGTACAGACCCTACCTTCCATCTCTTGTCATGGGAAATGTACGGTCGATACTGGGAAAGTTAGATGAGCTAGCGGCTATCTCCCGTTATGATAGCACTTACCGGGAGTGCTCTCTCCTTTTGTTTACTGAGACGTGGCTAACTGAACTAGCAGCAGATGCTAACATTGAGCTGGAGGGTTTTCACATGATACGAGCTGACCGAACACCAGAGAGTGGCAAAACTAGGGGCGGTGGAGTGATAATGTATGTTAACAACAACTGGTGTAGACCGGGACATATCACTGTTAAACAACGACACTGCAGCAAAGACATTGAGTTGCTAGCTGTTAGCATGAGGCCTACATATCTCCCGAGAGAACACTCACACGTGATCTGCATTGTTGTTTATGCAAATCCGACGGCGAACGCTGGGACAGCGCGTGACGTCATCCATTCAGTAACCAGCAGGCTGCAGACAGAACACCCAGATGCTCTTCTCCTCATCTCAGGCGATTTCAACCACGTTTCACTGTCTCCCATTCTGCCCACTTTCACCCAGTATGTCACATGCCACACTAGAGACAATAAAACACTGGATTTGTTCTACGCAAACACTAAGGAGGCGTACACCTCATCACAACTCCCCCCACTTGGGAGATCGGATCACAACTTGGTTCATCTCCGACCGGTGTACAAACCCCTAGTGCACAGACAACCTCCGGCCATGCACACTGTGGAGTTATGGTCTGAGGAGACAATGGACACTCTAAAGGACTGTTTTGAAGCCACCACCTGGAAGCAGCTCTGCGATCCACATGGTGAGGACATCGATGGCCTCATTCACACCTTCACGGGCTTCCTCAGCTTCTGTGTGGACAAATCCGTTCCCACCAAGACCATATGGCGTCACTCAAACAACAAACCCTGGATCAACCCTGAGATAAAAACACTTCTGAGAGAGAAGAAGAGGATCTTCAGGTCGGGGGAACAGGGAGATGCTGAAGTCCGTACAGAGGGAGCTGAGGAGAAAGATCAGAGAAGGCAAGGACAGCTTCAGGAAGAAGATGGAGGACAAGCTGCAACAGAGCGACATCAGCGGGGTCTGGAGAAACCTCAAAACCATCTCGGGGCTCCAGAATACCTCCCCCCAGGCCACGGGGGGCAGGGAGTGGGCGAACAACCTGAATCTGTTTTTCAATAGATTTGACCAACCGCCCTCCCCCCTGTCTGCACAACAACCACTGCTGCCCCTAAGAAATCAAGTCCTGCTACCCACTCCCCACTCCACCGACACCCCCCCCACTCCCAACACACAGCCCCCCATCCTGACCCTGACCAAGACCCAGGTGAGGACGGAGCTGAGGAAGATCAAGGCGAGGAAGGCGTCGGGACCGGACGGCATCAGCGCAAAGCTCCTCAAGTCCTGTGCAGACCAGCTGTGTGGGATTGTGACATATATCTTCAACATGAGCCTGAAACTGGGGAGGGTACCACAGCTGTGGAAAACATCTTGTGTGGTACCTGTACCAAAAACTTCCCACCCCAAAGACCTGAACAGCTTCAGACCGGTGGCCTTGACGTCCCACTTGATGAAGACCCTGGAGAGACTGCTCCTTGCTCATCTCCGCCCCCCTGGTGGAACCAGCGATGGATCCACTCCAGTTCGCCTACCAGCATGGCATTGGGGTGGAGGATGCAGTGATCTTCCTCCTTCACCGTTCTCTCTGTCCCACCTGGAGAAGCCCGGGAATATGGTGAGGATCATGTTCTTTGACTTCTCCACGTGCTTTCAAACACACATCCAACCGATGATCCTGAAGGACAAGCTGCTGCGCGCAGGGGTGGACCAGTACCTGTCATCATGGATCCTGGACTACCTCACGAACCGGCCTCAGTTTGTGAGAACCCGGGACTGTGTTTCCGACACGATCATCAGTAGCACGGGGGGCCCCCCCCAGGGAACGGTGCTGGCTCCCTTCCTGTTCACTCTTTATACTGCGGGACTTCTCACACAACACAACACAGTTGCCATCTACAGAAGTTCTCTGATGACTCTGCGATCGTTGGTCTCATCTCCAGCGGAGATGAAGCTGAGTACAGAGGGCTTATCCAGGACTTTGTGGACTGGTGCCATCGGAACTGCACCTCCAGGATCACCGCGAGGGAAAACTAAGGAGCTGGTGGTGGACTGCCGCAGGCATGGGCAGCCCTCACAGCACCAGTAAATATACAGGGAACAGACATCGAGATGGTGACATCCTACAAGTACCTGGGTATTCATCTGAACAATAAACTAGACTGGTCACACAATACTGACGCACTCCTACAAGAAGGGACAGCGCAGGCTGTTCCTGCTGAGGAGACTCAGGTCTTTTGGTGTACAAGGGGGCGCTGCTGAAGTCATTCTATGGACACGGGTGGTGGCATCAGCCATCACTTTTGGAGTGGTCTGCTGGGGCAGTGGCATTACTGCAGCCGATAGGAAGAGACTGAACAACTGATTAAGAAAGCTAGCTCTGTCCTGGGGCAACGCCTTGATCCGATGGAGGAGATAGGAGAGAGAAGGACGGTGGCTAAACTGTCATCTCTGCTGGAGTCCGAGTTCCACCTATGCAGGACATACTGGATGCACTGAGGAGCTCATTTAGCAGCAGACTACATCATCCCAGGTGCACAACCGAGAGGTTTCGTAGGTCCTTCCTACCAACGGCTGTCAGACTGTACAACCTAAGCAGGGCTGCTCGCAGAGATAGCAAAAAGACGTAACAAACTAATAGGTTTTTTTTGAATGCAAAAGATGCAATAGACTTACACAATGGTCCTCTCCGGCATACAACTAGGAACATACCAGTCGCTATGGAGGGTGAGAATATGTATGGGCACATAATCATACCATGTAGGATAACTAAATAGAACGGTTATGCTGTTTCATCCCACCTAGCAACAATGCTCTGCACTGTGTGTGGTTTATATATTTACATATTATATTCCATCTAGCTACAATGCTCTGCACTGGGTGTGTTTACATTTATATATCTATATATTTATTCCATCTAGCTACAATGCTCAGCACTGGGTGAGTTTATATTTATATATCTATATATTTATTCCATCCTAGCTACAATGCTCCGCACTGTGTTTTTATATATCTACATATTATTCCATCTAGCTACATTGCTCCGCACTGTGTGTGTTTATATACTTGCATATTTATTCCACCTAGCTGCAATGCTCCGTACTGTGGGTTGTTTATATATTTACATATTTATTCCATCTAGCTACAATGCTCTGCACTGTGTGTTCATATATTCATATATTTATTCCATCCAGCTACAATGCTCTGCACTGTGTGTCTGTGTGTGTGTGTGTGTATATATATATTTTATAGTAATATGTACATATGTATATTAGCTGCTCTTGCTTGCTTGTTTTTTTTTTCTTGCCTTCTGATTGTTGCTCTGAGTGTTGCTATCCCTGTGCTGTTGCAATCCTGGAATTTCCCCGTTGTGGGACTAATAAAGGCTTATCTTATCTTATCTTATCTTCCTTCTCACTATATTGTTGTTATTCTTAGTTCTCAAAGGTCAAAGTTTTAGTTCTCTTATGTACTTTTCTTCCTCCTCACTATATTGTTGTTATTTTTAGTTCTCAGAGGTCAAAGTTTTAGTTCTCTTATGTACTTTTCTTCCTCCTCACTATATTGTTGTTATTTTTAGTTCTCAGAGGTCAAAAGTTTTAATTCTCTTAACTGCTTTTATTCCTTTATCCCCTTCACTATATTGTTGTTATTTTCAGTTCTTAGGGGTCCAGTTTTGACCAGATTCCTTTATTTTACTGTTCTAGGAAAAATATGGACGCCGCCATATTACCATTAATCGCATCCCACGGACCTAGAACATAACATTGTACTGGGAAAGAAATAGAGACACTTACTTCTGGCCTCTATTAGTTAAAGCGGAACAGCCGTCACTGAATAGAGCATGGAGGAGAAGCGCCGATCCAAGTTCCCTCAAGGCGGGTTGGTCAATTGCTGATGGTTTCCATCAGACCGTGCACGGTTTTCACTGGCTCAGATGCCTCCCCCAGCTCCGTCAGATCTCAGCTGTCCGGGTTTCGGCACACGTTATGTCAGGAATTTTTATCTGCAATGTGGCTCAAGCACAGTAATATTCAATAGCATTAGACTGAAGAAATCATCAGACCTGACACAGGTGATGCCTTTTCTGTTTTTTATATGTCTTTTGCAAAAGAGAGCAATCAAATCACATACCTGTTACAGAGTGAGCTTTGAATGCTGGGGGAAAACAGCCCAGTACAATAACTTTTATAGGCAAAGATAAGACAGTGACATCTTCCCGAACATTCTTTTTCTCTCCCAGACAGTCCTTGGGAGGATGATAAGAAACATCACGTACAGTTTTGTACCAGTTTGAGCTGGCTCAACTCTCAAACAGGGGAAGGACACCTCCATACAAGGTCTCACAAAGTACACAGAGTTCTCATAACAGAGTAGAATTAAGAAACACGGGATGTACAAAAAACAGATCTTGATACAGCATAAAAACTTGCATACTCTTATCACACCTTATATTGAACAAACAGATGAATGGTGCAGTTTAGTCACTAACAGTGATTATAAGAAAGACACAAATTGTATTTATGATTAATCAGAGAAAAAACATCATATAAAAACATCAACCCATCATTTCATGAGTCATTATAAAATGATAACTATTTACATAAAATTTCCCCCAACAGCTTTATTCTCAAATCACACCTCAAACATTCAAAAGCAGAAAAAGAGGATGAATGTTCTCACATCTGTCCTTTTATACCTAGGACATCAAACCTACAGTCACATGGTGTTTAATCAAACATACAGTCACATGGTACTTAATCCCATTCACAATGTAACTTCCCCCGATCTTACACCATCCACCTCCTAGTCTCCGGTGGTCAGGAAATCTCTCAAGGCCATCTCCCTGAAACAAAAGGCCAGATCTCACACCTCCTTGTTACCCCTAGGAGGCTCAGTCCCTTTGTTCCCTGAGACCTGAAGCAAACAATAAGCATACAGCAATATCTCTGTGAAGCATGTGAAACCAACATACAGTGGGGCAAAAAAGTATTTAGTCAGCCACCAATTGTGCAAGTTCTCCCACTTAAAAGATGAGAGAGGTCTCCAATTTTCATCATAGCTATACCTCAACTATGAGAGACAAAATGAGAAAAAAAAATCCAGAAAATCACATTGAAGGATTTTTAATGAATTAATTGGTAAATTCCTTGGTAAAATAAGTATTTGGCCACCTACAAACAAGCAAGATTTCTGGCTCTCACAGACCTGTAACTTCTTCTTTAAGAAGCTCCTCTGTCCTCCACTCGTTACCTGTATTAATGGCACCTGTTTGAACTCGTCATCAGTATAAAAGACACCTGTCCACAACCTCAAACAGTCAGACTCCAAACTCCACTATGGCCAAGACCAAAGAGCTGGCAAAGGACACCAGAAACCAAATTGTAGACCTGCACCAGGCTGGGAAGACTGAATCTGCAATAGGTAAGCAGCTTGGTGTGAAGGAAATCAACTGTGGGAGCAATTATTAGAAAATGGAAGACATACAAGACCACTGATAATCTCCCTCGATCTGGGGCTCCACGCAAGATCTCACCCCGTGAGGGTCAAATATGATCACGAGAACGGTGAGCAAAAATCCAGAACCACACGGGGGTGACCTAGTGAATGACCTGCAGAGAGCTGGGACCAAAGTTACAAAGCTACATCAGTAACACACTACGCCACCAGGGACTCAAATCCTGCAGTGCCAGACGTGTCCCCCTGCTTAAGCCAGTACATGTCCAGGCCCGTCTGAAGTTTGCTAGAGAGCATTTGGATGATCCAGAAGAGGATTGGGAGAATGTCATATGGTCAGATGAAACCAAAATAGAACATTTTAGTGTAAAAACTCAACTTGTCGTGTTTGGAGGAGAAAGAACACCATACCTACTGTGAAGCATGGGGGTGAAAACATTATACTTTGGGGCTGTTTTTCTGCAAAGGGATCGGGACCATGTATCGTGAGCTTTTGAGTGAAAAACCTCCTTCCACCATCAAGGGCATTGAAGATGAAACATGGCTGGGTCTTTCAGCATGACAATGATCCCAACACACTGCCCCGAGCAATGAAGGAGTGGCTTCGTATAGAAGCATTTCAAGGTCCTGGAGTGGCCCTAGCCAGTCTCCAGATCTCAAACCCCATAGAAAATCTTTGGAGGGAGTTGTAAGTCTGTGTTGCCCAGCGATAGCCCAAAACATCACTGCTCTAGAAGAGATCTGCATGGAGGAATGGGCCAAAATACCAGCCAACAGTGTGTGAAAACCTTGTGAAGACTTACAGAAAAACGTTTGACCTCTGTCATTGCCAACATAGGGTTATAACAAAGTATAGAGATGAACTTTTGTTATTGACCAAATACTTAGATTTACCGAGGAATTTACAATTAATCCATTAAAAATCTTACAATGTGATTTTCTGGATTTTTTTTTTTCTCATTTTGTCTCTCATAGTTGAGGTATACCTATGATGAAAATTGGAGACCTCTCTCATCTTTTAAGTGGGAGAACTTGCACAATTGGTGGCTGACTAAATACTTTTTTCCCCACTGTATGTGCCCCACACTAAAATCAATTATCTATTTTCAGTGATTCCTACCCAACCATCTCTGGCCTGATTTAAGTCCCTATACTCAAATAAAAGTACATTTTTGTGGAAGGATTAACCATCATGGATCAGTTTAAAACTCTTCAAAAAGCAAAGGAGTGCAGAGATTTATATTACCTTTTTTTAATTACTTCTTAGCCAATAGAATGCAGATTGTTTCTAACTGGACAAATCAACCCCTCTAGGAAAAACCATGGTGTAGATGCTGAACAGGCTTTCTGTGGGTCGCTAAATATCTCTGACTTACCTTTCATGAGTCCCTGTATCAAATGCCATGACTGTTTTTAAAGCATTAGCATTAGCTCCTCTCTGATAGCCTGGTGGAAATTTTTAAAAAATAATGAGATCTTCACTTGTCCTTTGTAAACTCACGCCCATTTGGAATAATTCTGATATCCTACAACAAAAGAGGATGTTAAATTTTCCACTATGGTGTGAGAAAGGAATAAAAAAAACTACGATCTTATTCCAGGTGGAAACTTTATCCAATTCCAGGAACTGGTGTCACAGTTTGACATCAGTGATAAAAAGTTTCTTGAATACCAACAGCTTAAATCTATAATAATAGCAAGATTCAATTTCAATCAGACAAATTTAGAGGTACAAGTTAAGGTGACAGAGTTTCTATATCTTCGTTCTCCTAAACTGATATCGAAAATACACAGACTATTGATCTGACAAAAAAACAAAAACAACGTTCCGAAACAGTCACCAATAATTGGATCTCCGATTTATTTTAAATAATTCTGTAATTAATATTCTCACAATCAAATAAATTCATAGTGCCGATCAGTCCTTTTCATATTTGTCAGAGATCTAACATGGGATTGCCTACATATAGGCTGCACCTCTTTATATTCCACTTTTCAAACACAGCCTGCATTTGGGCCTGTAAAGCCTAATTGGCTACCTGTTTTCAGACAAGAATACTTGCTTATCTTCAGGCATGTCTACCTAGTATTTATAAAAACAGTAAAATATTCTCTTGTCATGCATGTTTGTCCATATATCAGCCCATAAATTATTCACAGAGCCCTCAACTTCGCTTCTCCTGTTTGTTTTTCTCTGTTTTTGCTCTGTTTTTTGATATGTGATATGTGATCTAATTTGAATTAGCATTAGCTAAAGGTTTACTTTCAGCACACTCACCCTGTCAGGTGCTTTCAGATTAAATTTGACATTGTTGTCTTGGTGTTGTTATCCTCATTGTTAACAGTAAGCAGTTGATTTGTAGACTCTCAGGTTCTTGTAATAATCCTCAAAGCCAAAGGCTAATGAGCCTGTGTTCTGACATTTTGGCATACCTATCAGAACAGCAAGCCTTGGGTTACTACTCATTTTCTGTCTTGCCTATTTGGACAGCTGATGGTACAGACTGCAATAAAGGGCAAAAACAGGGCAAGGAGGGCTAAACAATGATATGGAGCTTCATAATATCCCATAGCTTGAAAGTGTTACACTTGAGTTGGTTCTGAAAAGTCCCCAACAAACAAACAAGTATGTGTTTAGCTCTCTCTGAGAGTGTATGTGCTGCAGGCTGCAGCTGAGCTAATCAGAGGGCAGGTGAATCTGTGAAAATGTCCACAGAGCATCACAGACTCTTCAACAATATTATTTGTCAATTATTTCTACAGACCTATTACAAAATGGTCAGAAGAAGACAGTCAAGAACTGATTTTCTCCCCCAGGCCACAGCTGAAATCCCATTCCTTTGTTAAAACCAGCCTAAGGAATTCCACCTATGTCCGGCTTTGGTTTTATTGCCCCCATAAACATGCAACAGACCTGGCCACACAGATCCACAACTCAGTTAATTTCCTTAAACTCTGGGACATGCTGGATTTAACCAGTGAACTTTAAAGTACATTATTACAAACTCAATTCTAAACCTTCTCTTCTTTTCAGGACTATGAAAAGCAAATTGACTCCGATGTTTTAATGTGGAAAATCAATAATATGTGTGAAATGCATTAATCTGTGATTTTATATATATATATATGCATGTTAAAAATGTTTAAATGAATGTTTATTTCTGCATGTTGATTTAGAAGCACTGCTTATAAGATACATTAAGGTTAGTTTAGTTATACATAAGTGTGTAAAAGCATATTCCAATGTATTTAAAATTGTGTGTATTCATGTGGACTGATATCCCATTTCACCCAGTCTTCACGGAGCCCCAGCTTCTTCATCCTATTGGTCCCTCGCAGACAAAGCCTGTCATTGGACTAAAGTTTGTCAAGCTCGCCCACGAAGTACGCTCAGTGGCTGAGATTCCGGTCAACCCGGAAGCCCGCGAAAGCTCAACAGAACTTATAAAAGGAGCAAAACCCCCTGCTACTTCCTCTTTTCGGCTCGCTCTTTCTGCCCTCTTCTTTCGACGCGCTTTTTGGCTCTTTCGCCTCTGTTTGTCTCTCTTCATTGTCTATTGTCTACACACAGCAAGAAAGAACTTTGGGAAGAACAAAGACTTCTACCACGTGTCGCTTTTCTGAACACAGAGCAGATAACTCGTAATTTGTTTATGTAACTTTGTATTTTAATGTTTTTTCTTTTTCTCTTAAATGCCTAGGAATTCCTATTTCTTTGAGCTCAATTCTTAATCGGAGTTAAACTCCAATTTTTATTTATCTCTTTTTCTTTGTTAAACTTTCTGTAAAACAACCGTTTGTTTAATTTTAATGTAAACTTTAATCTTGACTTTATTTTTATAATATTTTTCCTGACCAATCACACACCAGGAGCTATTATTTTTATCTACAGTCCAAAACTCTTTAATTTGAGGTCGGATTAGATATCCATCCATCCATCCATCCATCCATCTTCTACTGCTTTTCCAGAGGTCCGGGTCGCGAAGGCAGCAGTTCAAGCAGAGAAGCCCAGACTTCCCTCTCCCCAGCCACCTGCTCCAGCTCTTCAGAGGGGATACCAAGGCGTTCCCAGACCAGCTGGGAGACATAGTCTCTCCACCAAGTCCTGGGTCTGCCCCGGGGTCTCCTCCCAGTGGGACGTGCCTGAAACACCTCAAGTGGGAGGCATCCAGGAGGCATCCTAATCAGATGCCCATACCACCTCAACTGACTCCTTTCAATGTGGAGGAGCAGCGGTTCTACTCTGAGCCTCTCCCGGATGACTGAGCTCCTCACCCTATCTCTGAGGGTGAGTCCAGCAATCCTACGGAGAAAGCTCATTTCAGCCGCTTGTATCCGCGATCTCGTTCTTTCGGTCATTACCCAAAGCTCGTGACCATAGGTGAGAGTAGGAACGTAGATTGACTGGTAAATCGACAGCTTTGCCTTAGAACTAAGCTCCCTCTTCACCACAACAGACCAGTACAACGTCCGCATCACTGCAGATGCTGCTCCAATCCGTCTGTCGATCTCTCGCTCCATTTTCCCCTCACTCGTGAACAAGACCCCAAGATACTTAAACTCCTCCACTTGGGGCAGGAGCCTGTCCCCAACCCGGAGAGGACAATCCACCTTTTTCCGGCTGAGGACCATGGACTCGGACTTGGAGGTGCTGATTCTCATCCCAGCCGCTTCACACTCAGCGGCAAACCATCCCAGCAAGAGCTGTAGGTCATTGCTGGATGAAGCCAACAGGACAACATCATCTGCAAACAACAGAGATGAGATCCTGTGGTCACCAAGCATGACACCCTCCATTCCCTGGCTGCGCCTAGAAATCCTGTCCATAAAAATTATGAACAGGATCGGTGACAAAGGGCAGCCCTGGCGGAGTCCAACTCTCACTGGGAATGAGTCCGACCGAGTGTTGGCAATATGAACCAAACTCTCACAACGGTCGTACAGAGACTGAATAGCTCGTAACAACAAGCCCCCCTCATGGATCATCACCTTATCGTGGTGGTGGGGGGGGGGGGGTTGCGTGCCCCAGTGATCCCAGGAGCTATGTTGTCCGGGGCAATTTGCCTCTGATAGGGTCTCCCAAGACAAACTGGTCCTGGGTGAAGGGCCAGACTAAGAACGATCCAACAGACTCTCATGATAAATTGTATATCAAGGATTCAGTGTGCCCTGCCCGGTATGGGGTTACCGGGGTCCCACCCTGGAGCCAGGCCTGGGGGAGGGGCTCGAAGGCTAGCGTCTGGTGGCCGGGTTTCCACCCATGGGACCCGGCCGGGCTCAGCCCGAAGGAGTTACATGGGTTCGCCCTCCAGTGGGCTCACCACCTGCAGGAGGGATCATGGTGGTCCGGTGCTATGTGGATCAGGTGGCGGTCAAAGGCGGAGACCTTAGCGGACTGATCCCAAGCTTTCTAAACTGGCTTTTGGTATGTGGAATGTCACCTCTCTGGTGGGGAAGGAGCCTGAGCTGGTGTACGAGGTTGAGAGATACCGGCTAGATATAGTCAGCCTCACCTCAACGCACAGCTCCGGTTCTGGAACCAGTCTCCTGGAGAGGGGCTAGAGCTTGGCCTCGGATTAGATATCTTTAATTAATTATTATCGAAGGCCTCTGAGAAGACGCAGCTCCCCACATCACACGCTGAAGAAACGTCGTCACCATCTGGCTCCGATCCAAGTTACAACTGTGGGTCATTCAGCCAAAATCCAGCCACTTCGACTGCTTGACTTTAAAGGTCGAACTGTGGACCCTGAAATATCTGCGGGCAGATATTTCCCCTAACATCCACGAAATCTTGGGCTGAGGACGACGAAAGCACGTTGACCAGATCATCGAGGAATCACGTGAGCTGCAAACTTTAATTCATCTTCTGAATTAAATGTCTGAGGTTCGGTAATAATTTGTATATCTAATCAGATGCAAATTAAGAAGCCATTAACATAACTCTTCTTTTCGTTAAAATTTCGTTTTTATTTTCTTAAGATTAATCCAGGACTTTTCATATAATTAGTAAACTTTCTCCATAAATTTGCGTTGTTTCCATAATCTGTTAACTCAAACTGATAGAAATTCATTTCTCAGTTTAACCCTGGTTATGAAAATATTGACATTGTTAAGCTATCATTTACAAGATTGATTTTATGATTAATGAAATTACTGTCTGTTAATCATTTCATTTAATAAATATGTGAAAATGAGAGAAGTTGTTGAGAATTTATTTCATTCTGAGTCTGTTTCAAGCACAGGTATCAAATTCACGGAAAAAATTTTGAGACTGATTATTGATTAATTTGAGTGATTAAACAGGTATAAAGTGAAACTAAAATTAAAATTGCTTCTTAAAGATAGAAGCTGGTGCCCCTACGAGTGTTATTAACTTTTCTGGTGTATATGAAACGAGATTCAATCTCAGATTCCAATACATCAATATAAATTAAATAATTTATACCTGATCATATTTTTTTTTCCACAATACTTTTTATTGAACTTTTTTTACAAACATAACACAAACAATCAAACACTAACACTAAAGTAATTTAAAAAAAAAATAAAAAAATAAAAATTGTACTAAAAACACCAAAAACCAAGAACAAAGGCAGGTCTTCAACAATTCTCCTCTGTTTAGTTTAGGCAATCCATTACATAAGTATACATATTATACATTCACCAGTTTGGAATTTACAAGGTCCACACACATCATTCACCCTCTTCTTCAAAAGTTATGTTTAAGTTCTTTACATAATCAATGAAAGGTCTCCATATATTCTCAAACACAATTTCCTTTGATTTCAGTATGTATGTTATTCTTTTTAGTGGAAGGTTTGTTAACATATGTCTTAACCACTGAGTCACATCTGGTGTATGAGTCTTTTTCCACAATAGTGCAATACATTTTTTGGCATTAAGCAAACTGAGGTCTATGAATGCTCTTTCACTCTTATTAAAGCTGTGCTTTTCTGGATACAGACCCAACAAAAACAATTTAGGATTCAATATGATTTGTTTTGAAATTATTTTTTCAATTGTTACCCTCACCTCTTCCCAAAACATTCTAATTTTTCTACATTCCCATAAACAATGAAATAGGGTTCCTTTACTTTCCATACATTTTGTGCACGTATCTGGTATGTTTTTGTTATATCTATTTAACTCCACCGGTGTAACATACATCCGCATTAACCATTTAAAATGTATCAATTTAAGACGTACATTTATTGATTTGGTTTGAGCTTCTGTACAAGCCAATTCCCATTGTTCCTCTGAGATTTCAGTTTGCAGGTCTTCTTTCCAATAATTCAATCTTTTCTGTGAGTTTTCACTTGAGGATAGTGTCAATGAGTTATAAAACTCTGAAATAATACCCTTTCTCTTACTATCTTTTGTCAAAATTTTTTCCAAGGATGAATAAGTAGGTCGGATGAGAGCATTACTTTGATTTGATCGAATAAAGTTCCTAAGTTGAAGATATTTTAAAAAATTTGTTCTATTAAGATTAAATTTGATCCTCAGTTCTTCAAAAGACATTATGTTATCTGAACATGACAGATATAAGTCTTGAATCTTTTGAATCCCTTTTAAATTCCATACTTTAAATACAGCATCCGCTCTCCCTGGTTTAAAATATTGATTACCCCATATTGGGCTAAATTGTGACAGTAAGTGTTGTTCTTTTAAATATTTTGTGGTTTCACACCATATTTTGATCATATGCTTTACAAATGGATTTTTAACTTGTTTCTGTAATTTTTTTGCCGAGTCTGAGTATATGAATATGGGAAGAGGTAAAGGTAAATTGTATGATTCCATTTCAGTCCAGTGAGGGAGATCATTTGATGAAAAATAATATGTCATAGACCTTAGTTGTGCTGACCAGTAATACAACATAAAGTTTGGACATTTCAGACCTCCACGATCAAATGGTAAATATAGTAAGGACAGACGTAATCTAGCCTTCCTATTGTTCCATAAAAATTCCACTAACTTTTTTTTAATTCTTGAGAATAGATCTGAAGGTGGTGGTAAAGGAATGTATCGAAATAAATAAAGTATTTTGGGTAAAATATTACTTTTAAGTATATTGATTCTCCCAATCATTGACATTGGTAGTGACATCCATCTCTGAAGTAACTCATTAATGTCTGTCATTAAGGCTTCATAGTTGGCACTGGCAACTAATTCTAGCTTAGGCACAATTTGAATTCCTAAATATTTAAACTGATTTACAACATTGAATTGATTTACCTCAGGAGTTGGGTGATTTCTCTGGGTCTCTTTTAGCATTAATATTGAAGATTTAGTTTTATTTATTTTATATCCTGATATTTCCCCAAAATTCTTTATTAAATTCAACAAGGTCGGAATTGATTTTTTAAGATTCGACATAAACAAAATTATGTCGTCGGCATACAGGGAGATTTTATGTTCATTTGGTCCTACTTTAATTCCATATATTTGTGGATGCAAACGTACTGCCATTGCTAAAGGTTCAATTGCCATAGTAAACAGTAAAGGTGAAAGTGGGCAGCCTTGTCGACATCCTCTATTGATATTTATTGATTTTGAAATATTGCTGTTTGTTAGGATTTCTGCTGTAGCATTATTGTATATTATCTGAACCCATTTTATGAAATTATTTCCAAGTCCAAACCTTTGTAAAACTTCAAAAAGAAAGGGCCATTCGACCCTATCAAAGGCCTTTTCGGCGTCCAATGATAGGAGAGCTGTATCCGGTGCTTCTTTATTAGAATAGATAATATTAAATAGTCTTCTTACATTATGGAAGCCTTGTCTTCCCTTTATAAAGCCATTCTGATCTTGGTTGATAATATTTGGTAATATTTCTTGTAGTTGTCTTGCTAAAATTTTACAGATTATCTTAAGGTCAGCATTTAATAGGCTTATTGGTCTCATATTTTCACATTTATTAGAGGGTTTACCTGGTTTTGGCAACAGTATAATTAAGGCATTATTCATGTATGGTGGTAAATTACTATTTTGAAATGCTTCTAAAACCATTTCCAAAAATAGTTTTATTAATTTATTCTTAATTTTTTTATAGAGGTCAACTGGAAGACCATCTGGTCCTGCACTTTTTCCTGATTTCATATTATCAATGGCTAGCCCAACTTCTTCTTGACTAATTTTAGACTCCAGTATCTCCCTGTTTTCATTTGAAATACACGGTATAGATAATCCGTCCAAAAACCCATTTAGTTTTGTTAAGTCAGTTTCATTTTTGTATCATATAATTTTTCATAATAATCTCTAAAGGCACTATTAATTTCTAAAGGATCTACAACTGGCTGTCCATTACTTATAATACTGGTAATTGGTGTTTTAAATTCTAATTGTTTAATCTGCCATGCCAATAATTTTCCTGATTTTTCACCTTGTTCATAAAAAGATTGCTTCAACCTTAGAAGACTCGAGGCAGCTCTATTTGCTGATTTTTTGTCATATTCAGCTCTCAGAATCAGTAATTCGTTCTCTAACTTTGGGTCACTTCCTGCATACACTTTTTCTTGAAGAATTTTTATTTTATGTTCCAATTGGACTCTCTCCTCTTGAGTCTTCTTAGATTTTGAACCTGTATAACTAATAATATGCCCCCTAATAAAAGCTTTGAAAGCCTCCCACTTTATACATGCTGATGTTTGTGTAGTATTGATATCAAAGAACTCATCTATCTGTTTTTCTATGTACTTAACAAATTCCTCATCCTGAAGCCATTTATGCTGAAATTGCCACCTACCTGGTTCCTTTGTCAATTTCTTATCTACATATATGCCACCTACCTGGTTCCTTTGTCAATTTCTTATCTACATATATTAGACAGCAGGGTGCATGATCAGAGATCACAATATTATCATAGAAGCAGTTTTGAATCTTGGGCCTTAATTCTGTGGAGATCAAAAAATAGTCAATACGTGAGAATGTCTTGTAGATATTAGAATAACAAGAATAGGCTTTAACTTGTGGTTTCATTTCTCTCCATATATCTAGCAATCTCAATTCTTTCATAAAATGATTAATGATCATCCTGCATCCATTGTGCGTACAGTACAGTCCTGTTGATCTATCTATACCGGGATTCAATGTACAATTAAAATCCCCTGCTATTATATGTTGCCCTGTAAGTTCAATTCAATTCAATTCAACTTTATTTATATAGCGCCATTTCACAACAACAGTCATCTCATAGCACTATCAACTGTAGGGGGGAACCCCCACAGTTGCAGAAAGACCCCAGCAATCAGGTGATCCCCTGTGAGCAAGCACTTGGCGACGGTGGAGAGGAAAAACTCCCTTTTAACAGGAAGAAACCTCCAGCAGAACTAGGCTCAGGGAGGGGCAGTCATCTGCTGCGACTGGCTGGGGGGTGAGGGGACAGAGAAGATGTAGAGAGCAAACAGCACGATGGGGACTCAATCTATGGGAGAGAACAAACAAATGTTAATGACCAGCAAAAAAAAAAATATTTCATAGAGAGTGAGGAAAGGAGTGAGGCCCAGTGCATTACTGGAGGTCCCCCGGCTGACTAAACCTATTAGCAGCATAACTAAGGGAGGGTTCAGAAACACATGATCCCTCCCTAATTGTAGGCTATATCAAAAAGGTAGGTTTTAACCCTAATCTTAAAAACAGAGATCGAGTCTGACTCCCGAATCCAGATTGGCAGCTGATTCCACAGGAGAGGAGCTTGATAACTGAAGGCTCTGCCTCCCATTGTACTTTTGGAGATTCTAGGTATTACAAGTAGTCCTGCATTTTGGGAGCGTAGTGCTCTGTTAGGATAATACGGTAGTATCAGATCTTTTAAATAAAAAGGAGCCTGATTGTTTAGAGCTTTGTAAGTAAGAAGAAGGATTTTAAACTTAATTCTAAACTCTATGGGAGGCCAATGAAGGGAGGCCAGAACCGGAGAGATATGATCTCTCTTTCTAGTACCTGTTAAAACTCTTGCTGCAGCATTTTGGATTAGCTGAAGACTTTTTAAAGATGTTTTAGGACAACCTGACAATAAAGAATTACAATAATCTAATCTCGAGCTAACAAAAGCGTGGATCAGTTTCTCAGCATCACTCTGAGACAAGATGCTCCTAATCTTGGCAATATTACGCAAATGATAGAAGGCAGTCTTAGAAACAAATTTAATATGTGAATTGAAGGACAAATCCTGATCAAAAATAACTCCAAGGTTCCTCACAGAGCTATTAAGAGAAAGAGTAACTGCATCCAAACTGAAAGTTTGATTTGGAAAGGAATTTCTAAGGTTTTTTGGACCAACAAGAATGACTTCAGTCTTATCTGAATTTAATAGCAGGAAATTACAAGTCATCCAAGCTTTGATTTCCTTAAGACAGGCTTCTAACTTGGCTAATTGATTACTATCATCTGGCTTCATTGACAGGTATAATTGTGTGTCATCTGCATAACAATGAAAATGTATACAGTGCTTTCTAATAATGTTGCCTAACGGAAGCATATATAAACTAAAAAGAGTAGGGCCTAGCACAGATCCCTGTGGAACTCCATGACTAAGCTTTGAGTTGAAAGAAAACTCATTATTTACATGAACAAACTGGAACCTATCAGATAAATAAGATCTAAACCACTGCAACGAAGTTCCATTAAGTCCAACATAGTGTTCTAATCTATCAAGTAGAATATTATGATCGATAGTATCAAAAGCTGCACTAAGGTCTAAAAGGACAAGTACAGAAACTAGTCCATTATCAGATGCAATGAGGAGGTCGTTAGTGACCTTCGCTAAGGCTGTTTCAGTACTATGATGGATTCTAAACCCAGATTGAAACTCTTCAAGTAAACCATTTCCCTGCAGGTGGTCGAATAATTGCGTAGCAACAACTCTTTCTAAGATTTTTGAAATGAAAGGGAGATTAGAGATTGGTCTATAGTTAGCTAAAGCTCCTGGATCTAGCGTTGGCTTTTTGAGTAAGGGTTTAATTACAGCTGTTTTAAAAGCCTGCGGTACATGGCCTATAGTTAATGAAGAATTGATTATATGAGAATAAAGCTAACCAATAAGTGGGAAGACTTCTTTAAATAACCTAGTAGGAATAGGGTCTAAAAGACAAGTTGAAGGTTTGGATGAGGAAACTATTTTGTCTAACTCACAAAGGTCGATTGGAGTAAACTCATCAACTCATTAACAGGTACTAGAAAGAGAGACCATATCTCTCCGGTTCTGGCCTCCCTTCATTGTCTTCCCATAGAGTTTAGAATTAAGTTTAAAATCCTTCTTCTTACTTACAAAGCTCTAAACAATCAGGCTCCTTTTTATTTAAAAGATCTGATACTACCGTATCATCCTAACAGAGCACTACGCTCCCAAAATGCAGGATTACTTGTAATACCGAGAATCTCCAAAAGTACAATGGGAGGCAGAGCCTTCAGTTATCAAGCTCCTCTCCTGTGGAATCAGCTGCCAATCTGGATTCGGGAGTCAGACTCGATCTCTGTTTTTAAGAATAGGGCTAAAACCTACCTTTTTGATATAGCCTACAATTAGGGAGGGATCATGTGTTTCTGAACCCTCCCTTAGTTATGCTGCTAATAGGTTTAGTCAGCCGGGGGACCTCCAGTAATGCACTGGGCCTCACTCCTTTCCTCACTCTCTATGAAATATTTTTTTTTTTTTTTTGCTGGTCATTAACATTTGTTTGTTCTCTCCCATAGATTGAGTCCCCATCGTGCTGTTTGCTCTCTACATGTCTGTTCTTTTCTTCTTCTCTATCCCCTCACCCCCCAGCCAGTCGCAGCAGATGACTGCCCCTCCCTGAGCCTGGTTCTGCTGGAGGTTTCTTCCTGTTAAAAGGGAGTTTTTCCTCTCCACCGTCGTCAAGTGCTTGCTCACAGGGGATCGCCTGATTGCTGGGGTCTTTCTGCAACTGTGGGGGTTCCCCCTACAGTTGATAGTGCTATGAGATGACTGTTGTTGTGAATGGCGCTATATAAATAAAATTGAATTGAATTGAATTGAATCCTCCTCTATTAGATGAGTTTCTTGTAAAAACACAATTTTTGAGCCTATGTCTTTTATTTTATTCATAACTTGTTTAAGTTTTTTTAAATTTTGTAGACCTCTGCAATTCCATGAAGTTAAATTAAGATTAACGCTTTGGTCTATGATCAATAAGGAGTTTGAGATTACCTCGCAATGTAAACATGCTCACACAGAGAAGCAAAAACATGAGTGGTTGAACATTCACCCTACAAACTACACACAAACAAATTCCCCCTTCCCACATTCGTGGTAATCCCCCCAAAATCAAAAAAAAAAAAAATTCCGTCTCCCGCTATAGCCATCGACTGCTCCACACCCACAAGAACCAGCCAAAGCCACTCCTTCTTCATCCTCCCAATCACCCTAACTCTACTGCTTTTAATGACATAACATTAACTCTCTTCTGTAGTTTTCCAGCTTAGCTCCAAAATTTTATAGCAACTTTGTACATCATAGGGTTTTTTTTTAATATATAATACAATCTATATTTTGTAAACTTGCTATATGCTTCAGATCAGTCAGATGCCTGTGCAAATACTTAAATATTCTACCTTATATTTTGTTCATGCTTAGCTCCCACCAGTCTCCTCTTGGATCTTCTTGATGAACTCCTGCGCCTCCTCAGGGGTCTTGAAGATGTGGGTTCTGCCCTTATACGTGACCAGCAGTCTTGCAGGATAAATCACTCCATGACGAATCCCAAGGTTGCGCAGCTCTTTACGGGCGGGGTCAAACTGTTTCCTTAATTGCTGGATTCCTGTGGCCAAATCTGGGTAGAACCACACCTGTTGATCCTGGTATTTAATTTCTCCTTTGGCTCGCGCCGCATTGGAGATCGTCATCCTGTCTTTGTAGCTGAGGAACTTCTTAATCAGCGTCCTCGGTGATGCCTTATTATCTCTCAGTGGGCCGATTCGGTGGCCGCTTTCTAAGACGACTGATGACTGCAGCTCCGCGTTGTTCAGCACTTCTGGGATCCACTTTTCCAAAAAGGAACGTGGATCCAGACCCTCCATTCTCTCCGGGAGACCCACCAGCCTCAGGTTGTTCCGTCTTGACCGGGATTCTAAATTCAGGACATTATCTTCCAGACGTTTATTTTTTAATTCCAATGTGCGCACCTTTAATTGTAGGCCGGTGACGTCATCCTCAGCACTGGAAATTCGGAGCTTCACCTGCGAAACTCGTTCCATACAGTCACTTAACTCCTTTCTCATTCCTTCTATCGCTGCTATAATCCCATCAAATTTAGAGGAAAAGTCTGCTCTCATTGAACTAATGGCAGCGAGCACCGCATCTGTGCCGTTGTCAGCAGTCACCGCTCCTCCACTAGCTTGTTCCGCCATATCTGGGGATTTTTCTGCTTTGTCATGGACGTGAAAGTCCGTTAACTTGGACTGTTTCGGCAGTTCAGTTTTTCTCCACCTGATTTCCGCCAGCCTTAGGGCTTTACGGCATGTCCTCGCCCAAACGCTGGGATAGTTTTTATTCCAATTGAGAGAGTTATTTGCCGATTTTTTTATTTTTAGGAGCAGAGTAGAGTGAAGCACGTCCTCCTACGTGGCGGCCATAACTGGAAGTCTCCCTGATCATATTTATTAATTTCATATATTTTCTCCTACAATCCTCAAAAGCTAGACATCATGGGACTTCCGGTCTGGACGCCATGGCGACTGCAGCTTAACACTGAAGTTCTCAGACCCAATCCAGGATAACACCTTGAAAATCAAACTTAACGGATTTTTGGAGGAGTGAAAATCAAAAGACAAAATCATCATGTCTAAAGGAAAAACAGAAGAAACTGAAATTCTCCAGGCCAGGACACGTATCGGCCGGAGAATCCGAACTGGAAGATCTCCGTTCAGAAGACGAGGAACTGGTGATAGCTAACAAAAGGGGTTAGCCTGAAATCACTATTTGAGGAGCTACGACGATTTCGCGAGATGTTACGGCCGAATTTCGGGAATTCAGAGAAGAATTGAAAAGGACAAACAGCAGAGTGGACCAGGCCGAGAACCGAATCTTGGAAACAGAGGATCGAATAAAAGCTGCTCGAAGATTCTGTGCTAGACCTACGCAAAAGACAAGCAGCTATAGAGGCTAAGCTAACCGACCAAGAAGGATAAACAAAGAAGAGACAACATAAGAATTCATGGTCTGATAGAAGGAACCGAAATGTTTTAAACTCAATGGCAGAGATGCGTGGAATCCTTACTAAGAGAGAAATTGGATATTCCACAAACCACCGACTTGAAGATAGAAAAGGCACATCGTTCATTAGCCGCTAGGCCGGCGGCGGAAGCGCCCCCACGTTCGGTGTTGGTAAGATTTTCCAATTTCAAATTAAAACAAGAGGTTGTAAGACTGGCCTGGCAGAAAAAAGGATTTAGGCACCAGGAGAGAAAAGTCTACGTGGAACACGATTACGCCCCGGAGGTCCTTAAAAAGCGCAGGAATACAATGAAGCGAAAAAGGTGTTAAGAGAGAAGAAATTGCGCTTTCAGACACCATTTCCTGCGAAGTTAAGGGTCTTCTACGGCGATGAAACGTGTCTCTATAATTCGGCGGAAGAAGCAACAGCTGACATGGCGAAAAGAGGCCTCCTGGTAACGGTATTTAAACCCCCGACAGACCCGAGTGAGAAGATCAAAACGCAAACAGGGGACATCACAAAGACCTTCAAAATCCACGGACCAGCAGCGGGAAACCCAGCACCAGAGCGTCGCGGATAACTATCCGTTTTCAGGTTGGACTAGGCGACCTCTTTTGTTTTTTTTTTTTTTTTTTTCTCTTGAATCAATCCGCACATCCAACCCCCCTCATACAAGGTAACAAACATTAAGGTGATGCATATTCAGCATGTGGTAAAAACATTTCCTGAAACAATCATTTTATTTGAAACAAATAAGACTCTTTGTAATAAAAAAAAAAAAAACTTGTTTTCAAAACTAGAAATGAGACAATAACCACATGTCACCCATCCTCATACTAACAAATAAGTTTTTGCGTGAAGCTGTTTTATGTGCTTGGGGGTGGGAGGTGTGCAACAATTCACAGGGTATAGCATAAAAAGAAAAAAAAAAATCATTAACAAGTTTGGATTGGGTTCTGAAACTCACGTTAAAAGATGGGACTACTTTCAGTGGTAAGAGAGGGCCCTCAACACGTAAACAGAGTTTGAGGAATTTCCCTCAGAGCCTTCACTCCATCAAGGCTCTTACAGGGTCTTTAAAAAGACCTCAGCTCAGGAAGTTCTTATGACAGCTTTTTGTTTTAAAGTTTTTTACACTATGTTCTTAATGTTTTTCTTGTTTTTAATGTTCTTTCAGTTTCTGAGTAGCACAAAAGAGGGCCACCACACAGTTATACTAAACAAAACAACACAATGGAGAAACAGGGTGTAACCAAAATAATTTCATATAATGTAAAAGGAATCCTGAATCCAGTTAAAAGATCCAAGATTCTAGGCAAAATGAAAAAAGACAAAGCAGGAATAATACTTTTACAAGAAACCCACCTAACAGACGTGGAACACAATAAACTCAGTAGACAAGGGTTTAAAATGATCTCTTCATCTTCATATAAATCAGGGAGGAGGAGGGGAGTAGCGACATTGATATCAACCAAAATTACATTTGAAAAAAAATCAGAACACAAAGATAAAGAAGGGAGATACAGTTTGGTAACTGGGCAGCTAGAGGGAGAAGATATCACCCTGCTGAATGTGTATGCTCCCCCAGGGGCTAACTGGAAATTTTATAAAAATGTATTCGACCTAATGATAACTAAAGCTCAAGGTTTAGTGATATGTGGTGGGGACTTCAATCTTAGACTGAATCCATACTGGGATGCTTCTGGTAATTCCCCACATCAAAATAACACCCAAAACAGGAAGACTCGGATGCTACTAAAAGAATTGGGAATCTGTGACGTGTGGAGGGAACTCAACCCCAGTGTAAAAGACTATACATTTTACTCAACTCCACATTCATCTTACTCAAGGATTGACTATTTTTTTATGTTTAATAGAGACATTGGAAGAGTAAAAACATGTAAAATAGGACTGATGGATCTCTCCGACCACAGTCCGATCTACATGGACTTAAATATCCAAAAATACACAAATAATACATTTTCTTGGAGGTTAAATTCAAATGTCCTGAAAGGACCACTGAAAGATGAATTGGAATCAGATATTCTCAGATATTTGGAAGATAACGATAATGGAGAAGTATCCCCTTTAATACTGTGGGATGCATGTAAAGCTGTAATAAGAGGAAAGATTATTGCAAAACTGGCAACCCAAAAGAAACTAAGACAAGAAAAACTATCCACATTAGAGTCAGAACTTAGGAACCTAGAAAAAGAACACAAAGGCAACACTCATTCTACTGACTCGCTCAAGATTAAGGAAATTAAAAACCAAATAAATGAGATCTACACAATAGAAATCCAGAAGAAACTTACATTTCTGAAACAAAAATACTATGAAGCAGGCAGTAAATCGGCAAAATTGCTAGCCTATAAATTGAGGAAACATCAAACAGAAAGAGCAATCTACAAAATCAGAGACCCAGTATCAAAGGAAATAAAATTCAGAATTCAGGATATTCTTAAAAACTTCGAGAATTACTATAAGAACTTATACTCCCACAAAAAACATAAAAACGCATCCGAGGCATTCCTAAACACATTAAACCTTCCCCAACTTACGGAGTCACAAAATAAAACACTACTGTCAGAAATACATCCTAAAGAATTGGAAAAAGCAATTATGAAACTTAAAGCTAACAAATCCCCAGGAGCTGATGGCTATACAGCAGAGTGGTACAAAACCTTTAAACAGCAACTATCTCCTCTCCTCCTGAAAACATTTAATTATGTCCTCCACACAGGGGAAATCCCCCCCTCCTGGAAAGAAGGGGTCATTGCAGTTATACCTAAACCTGAAAAGGATAAACTAGAGTGCTCCAACTACAGACCAATCAGTGTACTAAATCAGGACTATAAGCTTTTTACCATTATCCTTGCCAAAAGGTTAGAAAATATACTGACAGACCTAATTCATTTAGACCAAACAGGTTTTATAAGACAAAGACAGACACAAGACAACATTCGACGCACTTTACACATAATTCATCATTTAAAAAAATATAACTTAAATGCAGTCATATTGGGATTAGATGCTGAAAAAGCATTCGATTCGGTTGACTGGTCTTTTCTATATAGAATCTTATCCAGTTTCAATTTTCATAACAACTTCATTAGAACTATACAGGCATTATATAAAAAACCAACAGCTAAAATAAGGATTAACGGTAATTTATCATCATCTTTTGAACTGGAAAGAGGATGTCGTCAGGGCTGCCCCCTGTCTCCACTGCTCTTTGCAATCTTCATAGAACCTCTGAGCCAATGGATAAGACAAAACCAAAAAATTCAAGGTATTACACTTGGTCAGAAGGAACATAAAATAGCACTCTTTGCTGATGACATTTTAATATACCTAGGGCAGCCGGACACTTCTTTACCAGAACTAACCTCAGTTTTTTCAGAGTATGGAGATTTATCGGGGTACAAATTAAATATGCATAAAACCCAAGTTTTAACATTCAACTATGACCCAAATCATTATTCACTAAGCAAACTCAAAACTAACTGGGAGTCGGAATCTATGAAATATCTGGGGGTCAATATCCCGAAACAACTCAACAAAATTATATCACTAAACTATGATCCACTGGTGACAAAAATAAAATCTGACCTAGCAAGATGGAATATGATACCATTCTTGGGTACTGCACAAAGAATTGAAGCAGTCAAAATGAATATACTTCCACGTCTTCTATACCTTTTCCAAACAATACCGGTAGAACCTCCCAAAAAAACATGGCAGGAGCTGGACAGAAGGATCTCAAGATTCATATGGCAGGGCAAGAGACCTAGAATCAGATATAGAACCCTACAGCTAAACAAAGACAAAGGTGGGCTCGCGCTGCCAAATATCAGGGACTACTTTAAAGCCGCACAAATTAAAACTTTAGTAGAGATATGTAACCCAGTCTACACTGCACAATGGAAGGAGATCGAATGCCAAATAACAAGTGACATCCCCCTACAGGCGATAATAGGGAACAATGTCTTACCTAAGCTTTTGAATAACACTAACCCGTGGATAGAGACCCCGCTAAAAATTTGGTTTAAGATAGTCAGAGAGAATCAAACTAAAGAGCCCTATCGACTTCTGCAATGGATCGCCTATGATCAGGACTTTACTCCTAATAAAACAGACACCAGATTTAAAAAGTGGAAGGAGAAAGGGCTGATAAAATATTACGATTTTTTTAAAGGGCAAATCTTAAGAAGTTTTGAAGATTTGAAAAAACAAGGCCTAATAAATCAAGACCTTTACAGGTTCTTCCAGCTTAGACACCACATAAACAATATACTTAAAAAGGAGGTTTTGGAAAGGGCCCAGTCAGGTGTTCTGAAGGTCTTCTTAATGGCATATAAAGGGATCCCAGGGATCAGATACATTTCTAAAATATACCAAGGTCTTCAAGACTTAAAAGGAGACAACACATCTTATATAAAAGAGAGATGGGAAAAAGAGGGGAATTTCACTTTACAACTGGAAATATGGGAAAAGCTAAATAAACAGCAATGGAAAAGTACCTCATCCCTGCAGTGGAGAGAATTTGGATGGAAAAACTTGGCAAGATTTTTCAGAACACCTGCACAAAACAAATTTACCCATAAGGGATTGAACTGTTGGCGCTTGTGTGGTGAAAAGACTGCAAATCATTTTCATGTGTTTTGGTCATGCCCAGTTATCCACCAATATTGGACCAAGGTACAGACAATATTGGGGAAAATATTCAAAATTACAGTTCCCTTTTCTTTTGTAACTTTGTATTTGGGTTTACTACCGGACTCACTGGAAAGACGAGGAGAAAAATACTTATTCAATGTTTTAATATTGGCAAGCAAAAAAGCTCTAACTAAAAAATGGATGTTGAAGGACTGTCCTACACCTGAAGATTGGACTAACGTGATCCAAGACATTTACTCGATGGAAAAGTTGACATTCGCATTGAGACAGGACATGGATGTGTTCATGAACTTTTGGCAACCCTGGACCGCATATGTAGTAGTAGATTAGTTTATTTGACAGGGACAGTGCAATAAACATAGACAATTAATCAAAGACAATCAATCTGATGTGTTGCACATAGAGTGTATAGCTATTAGCTAATTTGCAACTCTTGTCCCTGGATGGGCTTTAGAAAAAAGAATCAAGATAAAAAATATACACAATAATCACATACATCAATGCAGAAAAATTATAAATACACAATTATAAATATTATATTATAAATACACAAATATAACAGCCTGACTCACATTTAACATAAATATTATAAATATTATAAATACACAAATATAACAGCCTGACTCACATTTAACACATATAACATAACTCACATTTGCCTATTTCAGGCCTTCCTCCCTCCGTCACTCACTATAAACAAACACATTTATTCCTTCCCTTCATTCACTCTCACTTTGCAGACAGTTAATTCATACATGAGTACATTCTTGTTTATTTTTCAGCCAGTTTTTAACATTTTTAGTGAATGTTTTAAAGTCCGTTATTATTTTAATTTCATTTGGCATTGTGTTCCAGATGTGACTGCCCTTTATAGAGAAAGCTGTTTGTCCAAATGTGGTTCTGCGGTGGAATATTTTACAGTTATTGTTAACAGAACTCCTGGTGGCTCTGCTGCTGTCCTGTCTTTGGACGAAACCAGCAAGTGGCTCGGGTGCTGATTTATGGAAACATTTGAACGTTAATTTCAGAAGACAGAGGTCAATGAAGCTCTCAAAACTCAATAGGTTGTATTTTTTTAAAACATTACAGTGATGCCACCTAATGGGCTTTTTGTCCAAGATTTTTAGGGTTTGATTATATAATGAACCTATATGTCTTATTGTGGAAGGGGCTGCTTGAGCCCAGACTGTCAAACAGTATGATATATGAGAAAAAACCATAGAATGCATATACAGTGCAGCTGCTTCGTAAGGTATGTAATATCTAATTAATTTAAAGCAGTTCAGATTTTTTTTTACTGTTTTTGAAATTTTCTTTATATGAAGATTAAATTTGAGTTGAGGATCTAGTACAATGCCAAGGTATTTGAATTCTGTAGCTAAACTGATGTCATGATCATGTATATTAACTCTTAAATGTTGCAGGTTACATTTTTTGATTGAAAAGCACATTGAGGACTGTTTTCTGAAGGTTCAGCAATAGATGGTTCTTGGAGGAGCCACTCTTGGACATCAACCATACTTGTAGACTGTACATCTGCAGCCTGTGCTGGAGTCTTGGCAGCTGTGTAAATAACTGCATCATCTGCATAAAGTTGGCATGTTGCAGCTGAGCAGTGTAACGGCAAGGCCATTAATAAAAATGCTGAAAAGTAAAGGACCAAGAATGGACCCTTGTGGGATACCCATGCGGTTGTTTAAAAATGAGGATTTATCCTGGTGACTTTTACACACTGTTCTCTATCTGGAGATAAGATTGCAAACCATTCTAATGTATTTGGGGACAAATTTGGGGATTCTAATGTATTTTTTTGTATGTGTCTTCCATTAGATCTAATCTTTGACAAATACCATTTCAATAATGGTTCCCGCTCTTTGTTCCAACGCTACTCAGATGCTCTTTTATCTTTATTTACTTACTTTTTCTTTTTGTTGTTTTTTACTGGTTTGTTTGTTTGTTTTTTGTATTTGTTTCTTGTTTTTTTTTTCTCTTTAATTTCACTTTTTCTTTCACTTTAAAAAAAAAAAAAAAAAGGGGGTGTTGTAAGATTTATCATCCAATGTTGTCAGATATCAGACAATAGGGAACATGTGATGAAAATGTAAACACTGCATTGCCTGTAACGACCTGTTAACCCTTTACAAAAACTTAAATAAAAAAAAAAAAAAAAATGCTAGACATCATGCTGCAATCAAAGAAATTCAGGAACAATGAGAAAAAAGTAACTGAGATCTATCAGTTTGGAAAGGGTACTCTGCCATGTAGGCAGAGTTCCAAGACAAAACCACTGCTGAGCAAAAACAACATAAAGGCTCGTCCTCAGTTTTGCCAGAAAACATCTGATGATCCCATCGACTTTTGGAAAAATACTCTGTGGACTGACAAGACAAAAGTTGAACATTTTAGAAGGTGTGTTGTCCCATTACAACTGTGTAAATGTAACACAGCATTTCAGAAAAGAACTTTTTTTTTTTTGATTTTGTATACTTTATTGATCCCCAAGGGGAAATTGAGGACATCCACCTGGATGGATGAAGCAGCCATAGTACGGCGCTATCCCTTAACCATCACACACACATTCACACCTAGGTATGGGTAACCCCCACAACAGACTGGGACAAGCAGAGCGCTCAGCTGGAGCAATTAACGTTAGCAAGCGTGATCTATGGACTGATAGCATATGTAGATGTGCCCTTGTAACCTCTTTGTCCTACAGCTCCGGAATGTGGCAGCATGAATATAATAGGCAGCAAACTGAGAGTTTTTAAGGGTGTTTATTAATTATACCGCCATCACGAGAACTCACTCCGGCGCCGTGCATGCGCACCAGAGCAAGCCCGGAGGCTCTCCAGCAGATAGGCAATGCGTGGCATCAGATGGTGCAGTGAGAGGGAAGTAGACGATCTCTGTCCCTCGGGCTCGTGCAGATATGCGGTTGGAGCGGTGAGAGGGAGTAGGCGTTTTGTGTCCCTCGGCCGGTTCCAGCGTGGATGTCCCATTCTCAGACGAGGGTCGCACCATGACGCTGTCTGCAGCTTTCCCGGTCGTGAATGAGCTCCGGGGAGTTCGCCTGGTGGTGGCTCTGCATCGCGGTCTCCCTGTAGCAGAAGGGACGGCAGATCATTGCATCAGGCTGCTGCATTCCCGCTTGTCGTCGGAGAGTCACCGCCGGGGCTGCCTGCGTGTTCTTTTCTTGGCCGGGTCACCAGTGTGGCTGTCCAGACCAGAAGGTTGCGTTGCACAAAGCGTGTGCTTTCTCGGGGTCACCAATGTGGCGGCATGAAATTAATAGGCAGCAAACTGAGAGTTTTAAGGGTGTTTATTAATCATAACCGCCATCACGAGAACTCACTCCGGCGCCGTGCATGCGCACCAGAGCAAGCCCAGAGCTCTCCAGCAGTTAGGCCTATGCGTGCAGTCAGATGAGCAGTGAGAGGGAGTAGATGATCTCTGTCCCTCGGGCTTGTGCAGATGCGTTGGAGCGGTGAGAGGGAGTGGCGTTTTGTGTCCCCTCGGCCGGTTCCAGCGTGGTGCGCTGTCCTCATAAACCCCCGGTGTGCGTGCGGGGTTCGGTGCATGGCAGGTCCGCTGTAGAGGCGAGTCAGGGTCAGGGAGCTTGCTGGAGATCAGCGTCGTCGGGTGTGTTCTTTCTCGGGGTCACCAATGTGGCGGTCCAGACCAGAAGGTTGCGTTGCACAAAGCGTGTGCTTTCTTGGGGTCACCAATGTGGCGGCATGAAATAATAAGCAGCGAACTACACCAACAACTTCAGCAGGGATGACCATCGGCGCGACGACGCTGATCTCCAGCAAGCTCCCTGGAGCTGACTGGAGAACAACCTTCATAAATAAGCAGCAAAATAAAACGTTTGTGACTTAAGCCCAGCCTTCATCCATCTTACAAATATAGACCTTGCTCAGATGAAGAAAAACATAAAAAATATTAATTAAAAAAAACACCACAGAATAAACTTGCTGTATTAGTTTGAAGTCACTTGAAGAATTTCTTTGTACATTACACTATACAGTGTCCTAGAGTAGTGGGAATAGAGGGGCTTGTTTTTGGAGTTTTTCCTGTTAAGTCATACACACACACACCCACCTCTCTCTCTCTCTCTTCCTTGGTCTTGTTTTTAACAGCTCCTCCTCCTTCGGGCATCACAGTTAGTTGTAGGGTTTGTGTCATGAGTCTTTGCTTAGTCTGCTCAGAGGTTCTTGGTGTTTATGTGAGTCTTGAAAATGTATCGTTAGGTGGTCATCCTCATGAAACGCTTCTCACACTGACTGCACTCGAACCGTTTGTCTCCTGTGTGTGTCCTAGCGTGCCTCAGTAGCTCATCACTGCGCGTAAAACGTTTCCCACAGAAAACCCAGTTGCAAACAAACGGCCTCTCGCCGGTGTGCAGCCGGACATGAGCACGGAGCAGAGAGGTTTTCCTAAAAGTCCTCTCACAGCCCGGAACATGGCAGATGTGTTTCCTTTTTCCCACTTCCCCAGGCCTTTTGTCTGCATCTTTACAGTTGGGACAGGTGCAGGCCATCCGTCGTTTCTTCTCTCCTGGCTGGCCTTGCAGCTCCGTGTGAGGGTCTGGTCTACTTGGATTGCAGATTGACCTTGTGTCGTTGCCAACTGGAGCCCTCCGCCCTGCATCGCTTGCACTGTTAAATGCTGCTGACCTCCTGCATTGGTGATGGTAACAGGACCTCCCTGAACCTGGACCCCATTGATAGAGATCGTCTGCACTGCTTGTGCTGTTGACGACAGCTGTGATGTATTTAACTGTATGATTCCACCTGCGGGGGCTATTTTTGCCAGAGTCCGTTCCTTTTGGCCTCCAAAAGTAGATGTCTTCTTTGTGCTTGCTGGCAGAGAGATGGTGGTGGTAGTGGTGGCAGTAACCGGTGTGGGCTGGGTTGTTGTCGTCGTGGAGGCTGAGTCCTGGATCTGGACTGTCTGCCATTCACCTGAAGCTGTTTTGAAGAAAATCTGTGTAGGCGATGGCTCAGGTGACGTGACCGACACACTGGAGGATACTGGAGATCTCTGGGGGACAGGCGGTAATGTAGCGGAGGCAGCCTGCACAACCTTCAAGGCCTGCTGGGGGATCTGAACCACCTGAGACTCCTGCTTAGGCTGGACCAGCTGGACTTGCTGCATCATAGCTGGCTGGCCAGGACTCTGCACTATCAACAAATTGTTTCCTGCTTGTATGATGTTGTCACCAGCTTCTATTACGATAGTCTCAATTTGCTCTGGAGGTTGGGAGGCGGCCTGTGTAGTTGGAGGTGGTGGAGGCTCAGCAGCCAGAACCACCTTCTTCTTTCTTCCTCGTCGTCCCTTTCCAGGAGTGGGAGGTGCAGCTGCAGTCTCTGTCACAATCTGAGTACCACCCACCTCTCCTCCAGCACAGCCGCAGCCTCGCAGGCTCCTTCCTATAAAACCTTGGCTTCCTTTCAGCAAAGGGCAATGTGATCCAGCTTCTCCTGCCCAGCCTTGGGGTACAGCTCCTGGCAGCCCCATTGTTCTCACTATTCAACAGAGTCCCCAACGCACCAACACCTCGGCCCCCGCCAACATCCAGTACCAGATTGTACCGCAGATCCAGGGTGCCCAGACGATTCAAGTGATGCCTCAGGGTGACCAGATCCAACTCATACCAGGCACGAACCAGGCCATCATCACCAGTCCAATGGCCATGCCAGCTGCCGCCACCACCCCAGTCACGCCACAGAAATCTGTGGCCATCAAGCCCTCCCTCAAGTTGCAGAAGCCAAACAGTGCAGCAGCAACAGCAGCAAATATGGTCCAACTGCCAAGCGGGCTTACCCTGCCCCTCAATGTGGCTACAGGAGAGGTTGGTGGTACTCAGATTGTGACAGAGACTGCAGCTGCACCTCCCACTCCTGGAAAGGGACGACGAGGAAGAAAGAAGAAGGTGGTTCTGGCTGCTGAGCCTCCACCACCTCCAAACGTTGTCATTATCAGTGTTTCCCCCACAACATACTGGGACAAGCAGAGCGCTCAGCTGGAGCAATTAACGTAGCAGCGTGATCTATGGACTGATAACAATATGTTGATGTGCCTTGTAACATCTTTTGTCCTACAGCTCCGGAGCAGAGGGTGCGTGCGGGGTTCGGAGGACCACCGCTTCTGACTACACTGATTCACCGTCTGCTCACGAGAGCCTGAAAGCTTGCTCCACACATAACAATAGGAAGATTACTGGCCGGAATTCGCCTTTGCTCCGGAGCTGTAGGACAAAAGAGGTTACAAGGCACATCAACATATTGCGCCGACGACGCTGATCTCCAGCAAGCTCCCTGACCCTGACTCACCTCTACAGTGGACCTGCCATGCACCAAACCCCGCACACACACCGGGGGGTTCCGAGGACAGTGCACCAACGCACCATGACCCGACACAGCGAACGACGCAACAGCTTACAGGGATGACCATCGGCGCCAACGACACTGATCTCCAGCAAGCTCCCTGACCCTGACTCGCCTCTACAGCGGACCTGCCATGCACCGAACCCCGCACGCACACCGGGGGGTTCCGAGGACAGCGCACCACGCACGGGACAATACTGGCTCCACACAGACCGCCATCGTCCTTTGCCGCTGCACACAGAACCTTCAGGGCTGCTCACACACCTGAAGCACGCACGCAGCTCGCTCACAGGATTTTCTAATGGTCTCAGCCACGGCGCACAAGGGAATTCAGCCGTCAGCTTTCCCCGAGGACTTTAGGACTGCGCGCGCACCTAAAGTCAACACGCCAAGTCCCTCACAGCTGCAGCTCCTTTATTCTTCATGGCCGCGAGAGGAGTCAGTGACTGATTTTTTCTTCTTACAGCTGCTGTGGACCTCCGCACGTTCAACGGGGCAGCCCCTCAACTTCGCGGATCCACAGGCAATTTTTGCGCAGCCCAGACAATTTTGCCATCCCAGGCCGGCACTTGCTACCCCCACCCCCCTCCCTCCACCGCCGCCTGCAGCGAGCTTTCCCCCACAGCTCGCTCCCAAAGCCGGACTATCGAGGCCTCAGCTTCCCGCTGAGCCCTCTGGGGGGGAGTGTATGGGTAACCCCCACAACAGACTGGGACAAGCAGAGCGCTCAGCTGGAGAAATTAACGTAGCAGCGTGATCTATGGACTGATAACAATATGTAGATGTGCCTTGTAACCTCTTTTGTCCTACACTAGGGCCACTTTAGAGTCTCCAATTAACCTAACCTGCATGTTTTTGGCCTGTGGGAGGAAACCGGAGAAATCCCGGAGTAAACCCACGCAGATACAGGGAGAACATGCAAACACCACACAGATCACTGTTGGTCAGGGGCTGGGATCGAACCAGGGATCCCATGGCCAAGGGTGAGTTGCTGTGCTGGCGCAGTGCTAACCACTGTGCCACCGCACCGCCCAACATCATACCAACAGTAAAATATGGTGGTGGTAGTGTGATGGTCTGAGGCTGTTTTGCTGCTTCAGGACCTGGAAAACTTGCTGTGGTAAATGGAAAATTCTGCTGTCAATCACAAAATCCTGAAGGACAAAGTCCGGCCATCTGTTCGTGACCTCAAGCTGAAGCGCACTTGGGTTCTGCAGCAGGACAATGATCCAAAACACACCAGCAAGCCCACCTCTGAATGGCTTAAGAAAAACAAAATGAAGACTTTGGAGTAGCCTAGTCAAAGTCCTGAACTTAATCCGATTGAGATGCTGTGGCATGAACTTAAAAAGGTGGCATCATGATCATGCTGATTGGATAATCACAGTATCATGACCTGTCAGTCACCACAGTGTTCACTGGACAAAACAAGGAAGTGAAAATGGTATTCACTTATATAGCGCTTTTCTTCTCATCTAGGATGACCAAAGTGTAAATACTTTAGTTCAGACCAACTAAAAAAATACAATTTCTGACCAATTATTGTCAATAATTGGTCAGAATAATTGGTCATAATTGTCTGTTGTGGTGAAGAGGGAGCTTAGTTCTAAGGCAAAGCTGTCGATTTATCAGTCAATCTACGTTCCTACTCTCACCTATGGTCACGAGCTTTGGGTAATGACCGAAAGAACGAGATCGCAGATACAAGCGGCTGAAATGAGTTTTCTCTGTAGGATTGCTGGACTCACCCTCAGAGATAGGGTGAGGAGCTCAGTCATCCGGGAGAGGCTCAGAGTAGAACCGCTGCTCCTCCACATTGAAAGGAGTCAGTTGAGGTGGTATGGACATCTGATTAGGATGCCTCCTGGACGCCTCCCACTTGAGGTGTTTCAGGCACGTCCCACTGGGAGGAGACCCCGGGGCAGACCCAGGACTCGGTGGAGAGACTATGTCTCCCAGCTGGTCTGGGAACGCCTTGGTATCCCCTCTGAAGAGCTGGAGCAGGTGGCTGGGGAGAGGGAAGTCTGGGCTTCTCTGCTTGAACTGCTGCCTCCGCGACCCGGACCTCCAGAAAAGCGGTAGAAGATGGATGGATGGATGGATATTGTCAATAATACACTTTAATAGTAGAAGTATCAACATGAATTTTTCCAAAATCCAGGACAGTTTGTTGCAATATAACACAATTTTTTCTGCTGTTGCAATTTCTGAGACTTGGCTAAAAATGACCAACTTCATACAGTGCAAATGAGAGGCTATGATTTATATACCACAAGCAGGTCAAAAAAAGGGGTGGTGGTGTTGCTTTATATATCAGGTCCTGCTACCAAAGCCAAGTTGTAGATAATATGTCTTTTGAAATGGAAAACATCATGGAGTGTGTAACTGTGGAATTAATTGCAACTACAAAAAACATCATAATAAGTTACATTTATAGAGCACCGGGTACCGATATTGATATTTTCAAAGAAAAATTGTCTGAGCTTTTCAGTGCAGTAGGTAATAAGAAGCTGGTATTTATTTGTGGAGACTTCAATATTGACTTATTAAATCCAAATGACCATATCCAAATAAGTGAATTCATAAATGCCATGTTTTGTATGGGTTTCTACCCTTCAATAACATACCCCACTAGAATAACAACACATTCAGCAACGCTTATTGATAAACATTTTCACAAATGTCACTGAGGGGAACGTAACTGCTGGCCTTATTGTCAGTGCTGTGACAGACCATCTGCCTGTTTTTGTTTCTTCACACACTGGTGTAACACATAATGTTGAAATAGATAAGGTTTTTAAACGAGTTGTAACAGAAACCGCAATCAACAATCTTAGAAATGATCTAAAAATATAAGACTGGAGCGGTGTTTATGTTGACGACATTGATACAGCATATGGAGAATTTGCCTCTATTTTATCACAACTATATAATAAATATTGCCCTCTAGTGGTAAAGGAAACTAAAGTTAAATACAGAGATAAGCCTTGGATCACCTGCAAAATGCTTGTCAAAAGAAAAACTTGTTATACAAAACATTTCTGAAATTAAGAACTGTGGAAGCAGAAAAGAAATACAAGACTTATAAAAATAAACTCATCAGTATTTTAAGATCGAGTAAAAAAACATATTACAATAAATTATTGGAAAAAAACAAAACTAATGCATGTAATATATGGAAGGTGTGAAATAATATAACAAAGAGAGGAAAACTAAATTCCAACCACATATCTTATTTAAATTCAGATAATGGAATAATCAATGAAAATAGCTTGATCTCCAACACGTTTAATTAATATTTTGTTAATATAGGAAAAAAGATCTCCAACTCCACTGCATCATCAGCAAATACAAGTGGCGCTGAAAATGTCATCAACATAAACGCTTACTGAATGTTTATGAAAGTAGTTAGTAGTTAGGCCCATCGCTCCTCCTGGAGCATAGGCCGCTGACAACAGGCCGCCAGAGTGCTCCGTCCTGAGCTGCTCTCTCCAGCTGTCTCAAGGTCTTTCCCATCTTCTTGATGTCAGCATCGAGGTCTTGTCGCCAGGTGTTTCTTGGCCTTCCTCTCTTCCGCTTTCCTTGGGGGTTCCACTTGAGTGCTTACCTTGTGATGTTAGTGGCTGGCTTCCTCAGGGTGTGCCCAATCCATCCCCATCTTCTGCACCGGATCTCGTCCTCGGCTGGCAGCTGGTTGGTACGCTGCCAGAGGTCTGCGTTGCTGGTGGTGTTGGACCAGCGTATCTGGAGGATCCTTCTCAGGCAGCTTTTGATGAACGTCTGCACTTTCCTGATGGTGGTCTTCATTGTCCTCTATGTCTCTGCTCCATACAGTAGGACTGACTTGATGTTAGAGTTGAACAGCCGGATCTTTGTGTGTGTTGACACCACCTTGGAACTCCATATGAACCAGCGATGGATCCACTCCAGTTCGCCTACCAGCATGGCATTGGGGTGGAGGATGCGGTGATCTTCCTCCTTCACCGTTCTCTGTCCCACCTGGAGAAGCCCGGGAATATGGTGAGGATCATGTTCTTTTGACTTCTCCAGTGCTTTCAACACCATCCAACCGATGATCCTGAAGGACAAGCTGCTGCGCGCAGGGGTGGACCAGCACCAGTCATCATGGATCCTGGACTACCTCACGAACCGGCCTCAGTTTGTGAGAACCCGGGCACTGTGTTTCCGACACGATCATCAGTAGCACGGGGGCCCCCCAGGGAACGGTGCTGGCTCCCTTCTGTTCACTCTTTATACTGCGGACTTCTCACACAACACAAACACATTGCCATCTACAGAAGTTCTCTGATGACTCTGCGATCGTTGGTCTCATCTCCATGCGGAGATGAAGCTGAGTACAGAGGGCTTATCAGGACTTTGTGGCTGGTGCCATCGGAAACTGCCTCCAGATCAACGCAAGGAAAACTAAGGAGCTGGTGGTGGACTGCCGCAGGCATGGGCAGCCCCTAACAGCACCAGTAAATATACAGGGAACAGACATCGAGATGGTGACATCCTACAAGTACCTGGGTATTCATCTGAACAATAAACTAGACTGGTCACACAATACTGACGCACTCTACAAGAAGGGACAGCGCAGGCTGTTCCTGCTGAGGAGACTCAGGTCTTTTGGTGTACAAGGGGTGCTGCTGAAGTCATTCTATGACACGGTGGTGGCATCAGCCATCACTTTTGGAGTGGTCTGCTGGGGCAGTGGCATCACTGCAGCCGATAGGAAGAGACTGAACAAACTGATTAAGAAAGCTAGCTCTGTCCTGGGGCAACGCCTTGATCCGATGGAGGAGATAGGAGAGAGAAGGACGGTGGCTAAACTGTCATCTCTGCTGGAGTCCGAGTTCCACCCTATGCAGGACATACTGGATGCACTGAGGAGCTCATTTAGCAGCAGACTACATCATCCCAGGTGCACAACCGAGAGGTTTCGTAGGTCCTTCCTACCAACGGCTGTCAGACTGTACACCTAAGCAGGGCTGCTCGCAGAGATAGCAAAAAGACGTAACAAACTAATAGTTTTTTTTTTGAATGCAAAAGATGCAATAGACCTTACACAATGGTCCCTCCGGCATACAACTAGGAACATACCGGTCGCTATGGAGGGTGAGAATATGTATGGGCACATAATCATACCATGTTGGATAACTAAATAGACGGTTATGCTGTTTTCAATCCACCTAGCAACAATGCTCTGCACTGTGTGTGTTAATATATTTACATATTTATTCCCTCTAGCTACAATGCTCTGCACAGGGGTGTGTTTATATTTATATATCTATATATTTATTCATCTAGCTACAATGCTTAGCACTGGGTGTGTTTATATTTATTTATCTATATATTTATTCCATCTAGCTACATTGCTCCGCACTGTGTGTGTTTATATACTTGCATATTTATTCCACCTAGCTGCAATGCTCCGTACTGTGGGTGTTTATATATTTACTTATTTATTCCATCTAGCTACAATGCTCTGCACTGGGTGTGTTTATATTTATATATCTACTATATTTTATTCCATCTAGCTACAATGTTTAGCACTGGGTGTGTTTATATTTATATATCTATATATTTATTCCATCTAGCTACATTGCTCCGCAATGTGTGTGTTTATATACTTGCATATTTTATTCCACCTAGCTGCAATGCTCCGTACTGTGGGTGTTTATATATTTACATATTTATTCCATCCAGCTACAATGCTCTGCCCTGTGTGTCTGTGTGTGTGTGGTGTGTGTATATATATATTTTATAGTAATATGTACATATGTATATTAGCTGCTCTTGCTTGCTTGTTTTTTTTTTTTGTTTTGTTTGTTTTTGTTTTTTTTTCTTGCCTTCTGATTGTTGCTCTGAGTGTTGCTATCCCTGTGCTGTTGCAATCCTGGAATTTCCCCGTTGTGGGACTAATAAAGGCTTATCTTATCTTATCTTATCTTATATGTTCCTCAGCTGCGAAGTATGCTGCCCTTGCCTTGCCGATTCTTGCCTCTGATGTTCTGTGTCTGTGCCGCCCCTGCTTGTCATGACGTTGGCCCAGGTATGTGAAGGCTTCTACCTCTTCCAGCTCACTCCCATGCAATGTGACTGGGTCTTCATTTGCTGTGTTTATCTTGAGGATCTTGGTCTTGCTCTCGTGGATCTTGAGGCCAACTTGTGCTGAGGTGGCAGCCAACTCTGTTATCTTGTCCTGCATCTGCTGGTGGGCTGTGAAAGAGCAGGGCCAAGTCATCTGCAAAGTCCAGATCATCTAGCTGGTCAAACAGAGTGTCCCACTGGATTTGTTTCTTCTGTCTGCTGTTGACGTCTTCATGTCCAGTCGATCGCCAGGACGAAGATGAAAGGTGGCAAGGAGGTGGCCTTGTCTGACTCCGGTCTGCACCCTAAAGCTGTCTGTTAGCTGTCCTTCATGGACTACTCGACAGGTCATTCCTTCATAGAGAGTTGCTTGAGTACAAATTTGACCAGTTTGGTTGGCACTCCGTAGTGGCGAAGCAGCTTCCAGAGGGTTTCGTGGTCCACGCTGTCGAAAGACTTCTCGTAGTCAACGAAGTTAATGTACAGCAAGGAGTTCCACTCTAAAGACTGCTCGACGATGATGCACAAGGTAGCGATCTGGTCAATGCATGATCTGTTTTGGCAGAAGCCGGCCTGCTGGTCTCAGAGGAGGGGGTCGATGGCACCTTTCATTCTCTCAAGTAGGATCCTGTTGAAGACCTTCCCTGGCACTGACAGAAGCGTTATTCCTCTATAGTTGTCGCAGTTGCTGAGGTCTCCTTTCTCAGGTAGCTTGATGAGGTAGCCCTCCTTCCAGTCTGCTGGTACTTCTTTTTCTTCTCATATCTTCACGAAGAGAGGGTACAGCATCTTTACGGTGGTCTCCAGGTCTGCCTTGAGTGCTTCTGCAGGGATGCTGTCTTGTCCTGCTACCTTGCCGTTCCTCAGTAGCTTGATGGCTTTCCTAATCTCCTCCCTGGTCGGCTTCTCACAGTTGTATGTCCAGGTCAGTGTCAGCAGGTCGATGTCCGGGGGATTTGGAGGGACAGGTCTGTTTAGGAGCTCTTCAAAGTGCTCTGCTCATCTATGCAGTTGTCGCTCTGTTCCAGGACGGTGTTTCCTTCCTTGTCCTTGACCTGATGTTCGGCCTGCTGTACTTCCCTGACAGTTTCTTGGTGGTGTCGTACAGCTGTTTCATGTTGTTACTGGCTGCTGCTTCCTCGGCCTCCTCTGCCAGGCTGTCGATGTACTTGCGCTTGTCTGCTCTTGCGCTCCTCTTCACTTCTCTGTTGGCTTCTGTGAAGTCTTCTTGTGACTTGGCCTTTACTGCTCTTGTTCGGCTGTTGTTTACTGCTGCCTTCTTCTGCTTTCTCTCCTGGATCTTGCATAGTGTCTGCCAATATCCACTCCTTCTGTTGGTGTCTCTTGGGGCCTCCCACTTCCTGACAGGTTGAGGCAAGTGTCTCCTTCACTTTCTGCCACTGGTTCTCAGTGGTGACCTCTTCTTCAAGCAGTTCTTGTAGCACTTGGTACTTGTTGGTGAGAGCCAGTCTGAATTCTTCTCTGGTCTTGGTATCTTTCAGCATGCTGACGTTGTACTTCAGCCTCTTTGTTGTTGCCCCCATCCAGTTCTTCTTCAGCTTCAGCTTTAACCTAGCTACCAGCAGGTGGTGGTCAGATGCGACGTCTGCTCCTCTTCTCACCCTTACATCCTGTAGGGCTCCCTGAATTTTTTGGCCATGCAGATGTGGTCGATCTGGTTCTCAGTCACTAAGTCCGGTGATACCCAAGTGGCCTTATGTACTCTTCTGTGGGGGAAAGTGCTGCCACCGATGACCAGGTTGTTCATTGCACAGAAGTCTGCAAATTTCTCGCTGTTCCCGTTTATCACTCCCAGTCCGTGTCTTCCCATCACTTCCTCATATCCGGTGTTGTCTTGTCCGATCTTGGCATTGATGTCACCCATGAGGATGTTGACGTCTTTCTCTGGGTACTTGGCCATGACGTTTTGTAGTCTGTCGTAAAATCGGTCCTTGACTTCTTCATAACTGTTGTTGGTTGGGGTGTAGCACTGGATAATGTTCATCTTGATCTTCTTCTTCATTCTGAAGGATGCTGCGATTATTCTTGACCCATGTGCTTCCCATCCTATCAGCACTCGCTGTGCAGGTCCTGACAACATGAGTGCGACATCTTCTGTGTGTGGAGCGTTATCTTCTTCGTTGCCGGAATACAGCAACATCTCTCCGGTGAGCAGTCTTCTTTGTCCTGACTCTGTCCAACGGGTCTCGCTAATTCCAAGCAGTGTGAGGTTGTAGCGCTTCATCTCTGCAGCTACTTGTGCTGTTTTTCCCGTCTCATACATGGTCCTCACATTCCATGTTCTGACGTTGATGGTCCTAGTCGATAGAAGGGGGGTTGGCCTTGTAGCTTCCGTAGACTCACGGCTTTCACCACACGGCGTCATATGTCCTCTTGATGAGGACCCTTCCTCTCCCAGGGCAGTAGTCTTTTGGTCTGTTGTTGGCGTTTCTGTAGCATGCAAGGTTTTTACGGGGTGGGGTTGCTAGCCCCATGCCCAACCCTCCTCCTTTCTCATCCAGGCTTGGGACCGGCTATGGCGGAGTTGTTTATGAAAGAAACAGATGAAAAAGAAATTCTTGACATTGTTAACAAATTCAAAGACAAAAAAAAAATCAACTGATTGTAATAATTTCAGTATGTTCTTGGTTAAATGTATTATTGATTGTATTGTTAACCACTTGCACTCCGGGCAATTTTCCTAAAAATGCCAAAAAATAACATGCCCAAAGTAAATCGAAAGCTGTTATTCAACCCTTTGCAGCATCTTCATGGGGTTGGTCTCATTTAAAAGAAAACACTTTGAATTTTTTGGCAAAAAAAACATAATCTCTCTACGTGCTCCGGCCACTGAGTTACAGTCATCTAAACATACTGAACTTGAAGAAAAAAAAATTGGACACAGTGTTTTTTTGGATACAAATGCTTGTAAATAACACACAGCTGTCCGATCCGGCTGGAAAATGCAACAGAAATGTAGAACCAAGTGTTATCCAGCTGAGATCCAAATTTGGTAACAATACCACAAAAAATGAATATTTTACACAGCTTTGTTCTCAGGCTGTTCCCAGGCGTTTTGGAACTGTGCCAAATGGTGCCAAATGGCACAGTTTGGAAAAACGTCTGTAACTTTTGAATAATTCAATATAGAATCTTCATTTTAGGCTCTAATGAAAGGTCACACTCAGGGCTGTGTCTGTGTGTGTGTGTGTGGGCAGGGGGTCGTCCCCCCCCCCCCGCTATCAAGGATCGGCCCTCGCTACATGACGGATTACACTCCTTGCATGTTTTCACAGCGGCTCCCCCCCCCTCGCTACTGTGTGTGGGGGGGGGGGGACCGTGAACGGACCGTGAATGCCCCCCCCCCCTCGCTACAGAAGAGGGCCATCGCTACATGATGGAATAGACTCATATGCTTCCCCCCGCGGACCGGGGGGAGTTCGGACCGTGAACGCCCCCCCCCCGCTCCTCTTCTGCAGCGGGGGGGGGGGATTCACGGTCCAAACACGGCAAATGAACCATTTATCGCGGCGCACGCACTTCGTACTTCGTGCGCAGTACAATTGTAATTTACCGATTGGTCAAAAGTCATTTTTGGATTACAGTTTTCAGGGATAAATAATAATTTAGCTTATAACACCTTACCTCTTCAAAGCAGCAGAGTCGTAGCGAACATCTCTTCCCCCATTGTCAGACGAACGCGACGCTGCTCCGCTCGTGGATCCCGATCAACATAATTCCATTATTGCCGTTTTGGCGAATGATTTACGACTTTTGTCGTCGGCCTCCGTCTATTCTGCTGGAATGAGTGCAGGTCCCACTTGTGGGTGTTCTCCATGCTGCTGGGTGAGCCTGGGTCTGTAGTAGATTCGTCCAGCGTCCTTTGTTTTCATCTGTTGCAACAGTAAATCTCTCTTCACCCAGCCTGAATTTCTGTGCTTCAATTGGCTCCTGCGTTCACAGTAGGCGGGTCCTCCTTCCTAGATTTTCATTCATTGGCTCTTCAAGGTTTCAGAAACCCAATTCAAGGCTCTTATTAGTCGAATGAGAGGTCAATCAGATGAACTAATCTGTTCGCGGCTGTCTCTGCAGTTTTGTTTTTTAGTGGCGCTTGGACGCCACTACATCACCATCACCACCATCATGCGTCATGCGTCCAAGCGCGCACGAGGGCGCTCTCGTGCGCCCTCGTGCGCCCTAGAACGCAGGGACTTGCCCGCCCGCGGAACAACGGAGTGCAAGTGGTTAAACACTTCACTTTCATATGCAACATGTCACTTACTGCTGGTAAATTTCCAAAGAAAATGAAAATAGCAAGAGTTGTTCCTCTGTAACTGGTGACAAACACTTACTGTCAAACTACAGACCCATCGCCTTGTTACCTCAGTTCTCCAAAATACTGGAAAAAAATATTTGTTAAGAGACTAAATGATTTCATTGATAAGAACAATATACTCTGTGAACAACAGTATGGATTCAGGAAGAACTGGACCACCTCACTGGCACTCATGGACTTTGTTGAACAGATTACGGATGCAACAGATAGAAGAGAATACACAGTTGGAATATTTCTGGACTTACAAAAGGCATTTGATACAGTTGACCATAAATTACTCCTCAGTAAATTACATAAGTATGGCATCAGAGGAATTGCTTTTGACTGTTTACACAGCTATTTAGAAGACAGATATCAATATGTTCATGCGAATAATACAGACTCTGAGTTGCTGAAGATGATGTGTGGGGTACCAGGGTTCTGTGCTTGGTCCATTGCTGTTTATTTTGTATATTAATGATTTATGTTCTGTGTCTAAATTGCTCAAGTGTATTTTATTTGCAGATGACAACTTTTTTTTTGTATTGGAGAAAATCTTAAGCAGCTTCTGGATTCAGTAGAAAATGAACTTAAACAAATCAATCAATGGTTCACTGCCAATAAATCTATTCACCTTGGAAAAACAAAATGTATAATATTTGGAAACCACAAATTACATAATCACAGAAAAATTAAAATAAACAATGTTGAAATTGACACCGTTTTAGAAACCAAGTTCCCAGGGGTCATTATTGATAACTAAACTGGAAATCACACATAAATTATGTCAAAACTAAAATGTCTAAATCCATTGCCGTACTGTATAAAGTTAAGGATCTCCTGTGCCAGAAATCTCTTTGCATTTTATATAATTCACTGATAGTTCCTTTTATGACATACTGTGTAGAGATCTGGGGAAACACATATAAAACAAACACAAATTTAATCTTTTTATTACAGAAAAAAGCTGTACACATTGTATCAAAGAAACCTTACCGTGAACCAACAAATCCAATATTCATTCAATCACATACTTTTAAATTTAGAGATCTTGTAGATTATAATGTCATTCAAATCATGTATAAAGAAAATAATAACCAATTGCCTGTAAATATTCAGAGACTGTTTAAAAAAGGGAAAGAAATATGAGCTAAAAGGTAACTCTGTTTTTAATAAGTCAAAGGTTAGAACAAATACAAAGTATCATTGCATGTCTGTCACTGGAGTTAAACTGTGGAACTGTTGCTCTGAAAATATTAAAACATGTTCAACTCTGAAGCAATTCAAAACATTGTACAAAGATGAGAAAATCTCCCAGTATCTCACTGTAAATGCTGGGAGATAAATTTGTAATAACTTAAGGGTTTGGGGGGTTTTTTTTGTCTACTTGTTCTATTTGATTTTCTTTGTTGATTTTGGGTAAGACATAAATTTTTATGTTATTGATTTTAAAATTGTAACGGGGTAGGCACTATATAAGCACTAGCTTCAGCCTACACCCTTTCGGTTGTTCTTTTTGTATTGTATGTGTTTATTATTATTATTATTTCCGAATAAATTCATTCATTCATTCATTCATGACCAAAGTGCTTTACAGATCCTGCAATCCACCCATCCACACACACATTCACACACTGATGGCAGCAGAGCGTCCATACACACAGGCGCTAACCAGCCACCAGGAGCAACTGGGGGTTCAATGTCTTGCTCAAGGACACTTCGACAAGCGGACAGCAGACAGAGAGGGAATCGAACCCATGACCCTCCGATCAGTAGTCAGTCACACTACACCTGCGCCGCCACCACCGCCCCAATGATGCAAAAATGACAAATTTGTCTAGAAAAAGATAATACTGAAGATTTAATGCTGAAAAAAATTGTTCCATAAAGTTGTTGTGATTGTGTCGGTCTAAAGGATAATTTGCCATATGTGGAAAACACGAGGCACACAAGCAGACTGGGTGGAGGGTCAGTGGGACCGGGTCTGACAAAGAATACAGGTGTATCAACACCAGTTTTGGGAGTAAAGCGTTACAAAGTATCGCGTTACTGTAACACCACTACTTTTGCAGTAACGTGCTGTGTAATGAAATTAGTGTAAAAATTCAGTAATGCGTTACAATTTCTGAAATTTGATCAGATTCGTTATTCGCATTACTCATTCTATTAATATGGATAGATATTTTGAGTGCAAATACATACAACCTGACCCTATGTAGTTGACATGCCGTCAGTCAACATTGCAAAGAGCCTCTTCACTGCTGCAGCCAGCAGCCACAAATGGAACTTGCGCCTGCTGGGAAAAAAATGAAGCTACTGTGGGCGACACACATTGTGGGCTCACATTTCCACAGAGATATGACTGCATGCGTATTGGGGGTGTCACGTCTGGAAGGACAAAGGACTCGAATCTGCAGAAGATAACGAGGAGGTGTGAGATTGGTCTTTTTGTCCCACAGAAGATGCCCCGGAGGGATTTCCGGTTCATCAAGAAATGAGAGACAATGGTGAAGGTTCAAAGGGATGCTTTGTGACTGTATGTTTACTGAAAACACCATGTGACTTGAATTCTGATGCTGGAAACATAAAAGGGTGATGAGATATGATTCTTTCTCTTTTCCTGCTTTGAGAATGCTAGACGATGTGTTCTGTCAATATAGCTGGTTTAAGAACTAAACTCAGCCTCATCATTCGAGCACATCTTCTACACTGGTGACCTACAACAAAGAATGAGCAGACAGAATTCTCCCGAGCGGGGCTCAGCGGAAGCCAGCCTGATGGCCGGCTCCACGATCCAGCTGCCCGATTTCTGGCAGCACAGCCCGCGCTCATGGTTTAGCGCTGTCGAGGCGCAGTTCAACCTCCGGAGAATCTCCAACGACGACACAAAATTCTACCATGTGGTAGCGAAGCTGGACAGCGACACGGTCCAGAGAGTGGAGGATCTGGTTAATCATCCACCAGACAGCGACAAGTACAGCGCATTGAAGAACGCGCTGATCAGCCATTTCACCCCTTCGGTCCAACAGCGAGCAGAGGGGCTCCTGACATTGACAGAGTCAGAGAACGAGAGACCTGAGGACCTGATGGTGAAGATGCTGAGGCTCAAAGACTCTGAGGATGGCGAATTCATTTTCGCCCACCTTTTCCTTCGGACCCTGCCGCCAGCAGTGAGAGTGGCCCTGGCAGAGTCGCCCCGATTGGCCAGGCGAGACTATCATGGGCTGAGCAAAGAGGCGCAGCGGCTTGTCGACGCCCACAAGTGGAACGCGGTTTCGGCCGCGGCTGCTAGCCCAGGAACGGCGTCCGGAGACAGCACAGGTCCAGTGGCCGAGGCGCCAGACACACCAACGACGGCGGCGATGGGGGCCAGACGACGCGGAGCGGAGGACGGCCGGTGTTTTGTACCACCGCCGTTTTGCAGAGAGAGCGCACAGGTGCGTCCCACCGTGCAACTTCAAGCGCCAGGGAAACGCCAAGACCGAGGGCCGGTAGCAGCTGCGACCCTCGACGACGAGAACAAGCTGCTTTACCTGACGGATGCACACTTGGGGAAACAGTTCCTCGTGGACACCGGCTCCCAGCTGAGTTTCGTCACACCCACCTACGCGGAACGGCTGATGCCGTCTAAAGCTCCCTGGGTGTCAGTGTCAGCAGCGAACGGCTCTGCGATTAAAACGTTCGGTGAGAGGACCATGCTTCTGTCCTTACAGGGCCGTTCATTTGAGTGGACATTTATTGTAGCAGCAGTCAGTTTCAACATGTTAGGGGCTGATTTTTTGTGCTCACATGGTTTATTGGTTGACCTTGCTAATAGACGTCTGATTAATGCACTGTCCTTTCATTCTATTCCCTGCACAGCTCGGGTGGCCCCGCCGACTGCACATGCCAGCGTCTCAGCTGCGGGTGGTAAGTTTCACACATTGCTTGCTCAGTTCCCAGCACTCACAGTCCCCACATTTTCGGCGACGGTGGCTAAACATGGGGTGGAACATTTTATCACCACCACTGGGCCTCCCGTTTTTGCAAAAGCTCGGCACTTGGACCCAGCTAAACTGGCCATCGCGCGCGAGGAGTTCACTAATCTGGAAAAACTGGGCATTGTTAGACGCTCCAAAAGCTCTTGGGCTTCGCCGCTACACATGGTCCCAAAGGCAGAGCGACTTGGGAGCAAACACGCTCCCTGGCCCGGTCCATCACAGTTTCCCACACGTTTTTGTGCCAAAGGCTTTAAAAAATGCAGAGTTTGTTTTTGTTAGACATGATGCTCAGCGTCCACGTTTGCGGCCGTTTTATGACGGACCGTTCAGAGTGCTGGAGACCGGGCAGAAGCATTTTCTGCTAGATTTAGGGGGCAGAAGGGAGTTGATTTGCATAAACAGGCTCAAACCCGCTTTTGTTTTGGCTGATGAGGAAGTGCAGCTCGCGAGGCCCCCCCCGCCGTGGCAGGCCGCCGAGAGGACATTCTCCAGAATCTTCACAGAAAGGTGCTAACAGCTTTAATCCACAGATGCAGAGAGATGTTGCAGGGGCAGCAAAGCCAGGTTGCAGCAGATTCGGCAGAAGGTTAAAACCCAGGCAGTTGGTGGATTGATTAGCGATATATGGAGTGTTTTGTGTTTTTCTTTTTTTTTTATGCCATGCAGGTTTTGCCCTTACTAGACGTTTGGGGGGGGGGTAGTGTGGGCGACACACATTGTGGGCTCACATTTCCACAGAGATATGACTGCATGCGTATTGGGGGTGTCACGTCTGGAAGGACAAAGGACTCGAATCTGCAGAAGATAACGAGGAGGTGTGAGATTGGTCTTTTTGTCCCACAGAAGATGCCCCGGAGGGATTTCCGGTTCATCAAGAAATGAGAGACAATGGTGAAGGTTCAAAGGGATGCTTTGTGACTGTATGTTTACTGAAAACACCATGTGACTTGAATTCTGATGCTGGAAACATATAAAAGGGTGATGAGATATGATTCTTTCTCTTTTCCTGCTTTGAGAATGCTAGACGATGTGTTCTGTCAATAAAGCTGATTTAAGAACTAAACTCAGCCTCATCATTCGAGCACATCCTCTACACTACTTTGTTTTTGTAGAAATAAACAGATTATTTTTCCTTTAAGGACAAAGGCGTATTAATGGGTTGGAAGCTTCGTGCTGTGTGAGACTGACTGCAATCTTCAGAAGCTCCTGAACAGCAACAAGATCAAAACTAGTCCTATGCTATGCTAGCACCGTGTTATTGGTGGATTTATACTATCTAAACAGCCACACTGGATTTCAAGCACAGGTATGCATCTGAACAGTTTATTGCCCAGTAAGAATTAAGCTGACTGATTGCCAGAGACGTTGTTACAGAATGAAGATTTGATAAGTCATTTTCCATCAGATAGCTGAGACTGTGATCCACTGAAGTTAAAACACGTTTACTTGCTACCTGGATAAAGATTATTCAAAAATGGATTTTGATCTTCAAAAGGAATTTATGGGACTAGATCATGTCTCTGTCACAGCAGACATTTGGACTGTGGATAATGGACATTTTCTTTGGATCACTGCGCATCGGATTAAATCCATAACAGTAAGAAACATTGACAGCTATATGCAGTGTTGTCAACTCACTCTTTTACCCCCTTTCTCACTCCACAAACCCTATTTCTCACTCCAAAATGAGGAAATTACTGGCAATTTTGTGTTGATTTTCTTCAATTTTTTCAATAGTAAGAGCTCTCAAGGCAGGATAAAGCAGACTGAACATGTTCTAAAAGCTCTGTCTGAAACAGTCTGTTTTCAGCCTGACATTAATAACCCCGTAATGTAATCCATTAAATAAATTATCTTGCTATGTGTGCACGATGATTTGAGTATGCATTTAAAAGTAACGTGAGTAGAGAGAGGAATAATCAGGCAAGGCAGTCCGGAGCAGAGCAGACTTTATTAATATCTCTCTAACATTAACAAGAATCAGAATCCTAAAAAAAACTAGGTTGCGGGCACTTGTCTTTTTATACCATACAACTCGCCCTGCGACCTGAGTTGTTGCATTAACATGAATACATTTGCCATGACAGTTCCCTTTATCACTGTTTGCATTAACACACATGAATCCCTCATGACAATTCCCCTTGTCACCCAGCCTGTCAGCGCATTAAAATGCAGACCGGAGGAGAATGCATATTCTCATGCGAGAACCATAGACAGCCCTGCATATCTATTTCTCCACTCTTATGCATCTCCTCCGGCCGTGCCCTTCAGTCTGAGTGGAGAACGTACTAAGTGGGTCCCCCACACCACTCCCCCCAGAAACTCAAGACTGAGCCTTAACCCTCATGTCCTTTTGGCTTCAGCCTACGTCCATAGCGGCTGTAATGAGGGGTCGCCGGCTCCGAGACGCTGCTGTGCCGGTGGGGCGCTCTTGGAGGCGCGTTTGTCTGTGGAGGGACATCTTCAGCATGCCATTGTGACTGATCTGATGAATCATTTACCTGGGGAGTTCTCAGTGGGGGTCGTCCGAGCCAAGTAGCTCGGGCCAACACCACCTGCTCGTCTGCTAAAATGAAGGCGGGCTTAAGCTTGTCTATACAGATTGTTTCTCTGCGTCCCCCCAAGTCTAACACAAAATGTTTCTCCCCAGGTTTCAGCACTCTGAACGGGCCATCGTAGGATGGGCGCAACGGGGTCCGGTGGGCATCGTGCCTGACAAACACGAACGACGCATCCTTCAAGGTCTTTGGCACAAAAGCACGGGGAAAACAGTGATGGGTCAGGCCGGGTACCGTCCCTGCTTCTGCGCTATGCAGTGAAAGTGGGGATGGATCGGTGTTCGGCGCGGGGTTGTCCGGCAAAAATTCTCTGGGGAGCCACAGCGGCTGGGAAAAAACTAGCTCTGCTGGGGAGGCCGCCAAATCCTCCTTTGGTGCTGAACACAACCCTAATAGAACCCACAGCAACCGGTCTACCCAATTTGCATCCGTAAGTGAAGCCCTGAGCGCTGCTTTAAGTGACCTATGGAACGCTCGCATAACCCATTAGCCTGGGGGGTTGTACGTGGTCGTGCGATGAATTGTGACACCCAAGCTCCGGGCCATCATGGACCAGAGGTCAAAAACAAACTGCGGGCTCCAGTTGGACGTGATATCCGAAGGGGCGCCGAAATGTGCTACCCATGTCATCAAAAAAGCATGTGCAACTTCTGCGGACGCAGTGGAAGCTAGCGGGACTGCTTCAGGCCAGCGCGTGGTGCGGTCCACCACTGTCAGGAGGTGTGTGAACCCCTGCGATGGCGGGAGGGGGCCCACGAGGTCCATGTGAACGTGGTTGAACCTCGCTGCTGCCCACTCTTTCACCTGTTTGCGCAGGCTCGGCCAGACGAACTTTGCTCCCACCATTTTGACTGACATGCACACTCCTGGGTGCACCAGGGAGTGAACCGACTCAAAAACGCGGCAGCGCCAAGCGTGTGGGACCACCAGGCACGGGCGGCCTGTGGAGACGTCACAGATTGTGGGGGGGGGCCCCCATCTTGCAGCACTGTGCTCTCCAGCCTTAACCCTGTTGGTCCAGACTGGAGCACGCAAACATCTGCATCGCCGATCTGCTCAGCAGCCCATGGCCATGTAATCTATCCCTACGTAGACTGGGGCCACTAATGGCGCGTGAAAGGCATTTCTGCCACCACGTTGAGTTTACCGGCCACAATGCTGATGTCGGCCCTAAACTCTGAGATCGCGGCCAGCTGTCTCTGCTGCCGGGACGACCATGGTTCCGAAACCTTGGCCATAGCTTACATTAGTGGCTTGTGGTCCACAAACGTAGTGAAGGTGCGCCCTTCCAGCCAGAAGTGGAAGTGGCGTATGGCAAGGTGGAGAGCCAGTAACTCCCTGTGGAACACGCTGTATTTACGCTCATTATCGCGCAAAGACCTGCTAAAAAAGCGAGCGGCTGCCAAGATCCGGCAATGCACTGCTCCATGACGGCCCCTATGGCCACGTCCGATGTGTCGTAATGAGCGCTATCCGAGCCGCCAGGTCCGGGTGAGCCAGTAGTGCGGCGTCCACTAGAGCTGTTTTAACCTCAGAAAACACCTGCTCTCGCTCAGGAGTTCAGTCAACTCTGTCCGCCGGTTTCCGTTTCTTAAGCGCGGGTGTACAACGGCTTGCATGAGCTGGCTGTGCGGGGGAGAAAACGGTTGTAGAAGTTAACCATCCCCAATAACTCCTGCAGTGCCCTGACTGTCTGAGGCCGGGGAAAATCTGCCACTGCACGAATTTTTTCTCTTGCTGGACACTCTCTGGCCTTATATCGATGTGTATTGGACCCACAACCCATACACCTGGGCGATCCCAGGGCAGACTTCATCTTGACAGCTGTAGCGCATTCCCCTTCCTCACTATCTCTGCTGTCCAGGTCCACGGCCTGCGTCATCGTCTGTGGTTCTGAACGGGGCAGCGAAGCCCCTTCGCTGAGGTCATGTGACAGTTGTTCTGCTATTTCATATTGTTGAGCTATTTCCACAGCCGTGGCTAAAGTCAACTCACTGGAGTATGTTAATAATTTCGACTGTGCTGACATGCACAACGTGTGCTCCGCCAGCTGGTCACAGATCATATCCTCCTCTAAATCGCCAAAATGGCAGTCCCCAGCCAGCTGCCGTAGGTCTGCAACATATTTTTGCAGCGACTCGTCGATCCGCTGGTGGCGCTGCTGAAACTAGATCCTCTTAACAATGATGTTGACAGGCGCACGAAAATATTGCGCCATTAGCTCAACCACATCCTCGTAGAGATCGCTAGCTCCCAAAGTGACAAGAGTGCGTTGGCCCTCCATGCCTAAATAATGAACCAGAACAGCCCGTGCTCGTACCTTCGTCATTACGCTCAGGGTTGGCATCACCACATAGTTCTCGAAGGCAGTGAATCATCTCGCCCAAGGTACCGGAGACTCCCCCAGAGTCTCCAAAAACAGCCAAAAAGACGACACACTTGTTTCCATACTTTATCCTCGTCACCAAATGTTGTGTATAAGAAATGAGGTATAATGACAAGGCGAATGGTGAACTATACTGAACTTTATTAGGTGACTCACAGGCACTGATAAACATTCCCACTAGGCAGAGAGGTGGTGGAAGAGACAGCCTCCTCGCCGTGCAGCCCTCTTATACCCCGAGTGATGGCAGAACCGAATAGGCGGGCCGTCACCCCCCACTACCCCCAGGCTGACACAGAGACCATCTTAGTTCACCACAAATAAATCCCCTGGTAACAACAGCTTAGCAGGTGAATTTTATAAAACCTTCCATGATGATCTGTCAGAATTTATGCTGTGTGTCTTTAAGGAAGCAACTGAAAATGGGAAGATGCCTCCATCTATGTCTCAAGGCCTTATTTCGTTAATACCTAAGCCAGATAAAGACTTATTGTTAATTGAAAATTGGAGACCAATAACATTAAGTAATAATGATGCCAAATTGTTAGCACTTAAATTCGCCGAAAGGCTTAAATTATGTCTTAGCACAATTATTGATGACTGTCAGTCTGGTTTCATGAGAGGAAGGTACATATGTAATAATATTCACTTGATATTGGACCTAATTGATTACAGTGATTTTATTGAAGATAACAGTTCCATATTTTTTGTGGGTTACTGTAAGGCCTTTGATACAGTAGAACATAGTTTTTTATTTGATTTAGATTTCTTTGGCTTTGGGAATTATTTTAAACGTGCAATCCAAACTTTATATGAAGGCTGTAATAGTTCTGTCAAATTACTGAATAGTACCACACCTAGATTTAGTATTGGTCGAGGAATTAAACAAGGGGATCCAGCTGCTCCTTTTTTATTTTTAGCGGTAATGCAAATAATGTCCCTCCATATCAAAAAAGATCATTTCAAAGGCATTCAAATAGCTGGAAAAGAACTGGAATGCTGCCAACTGGCAGATGATACCACAATCTTCCTGCAAAATGAAGAAGAAACTAAGAAAGCTATTGACTGTCTTTATGCCTTTTCTTTGGTATCAGGTCTGAGTTTAAACATTAAAAAATGAGAACTTTATGTTTTAAAGGACAGGCCAAATGATTTGGCTAAAATCTAATATTCCAGTAAAAGATACTGTATCTTACCTATGCATTAAAATATGTAAAGATCAAAATAAAAGGGTTTAGATAAATTTCAACCCACTTATTGAAAAGATTAAAAAGAAATTTGACTCCTGGCTACTGAGAGACTTGTCATTGAGTGGATGAATATTATTAGCAAAGGTGAAGGCTTATCAAGACTAGTTTACACTGCAATGGCTCTGGATGTTCCACAGATGATAGTCAAAGAAATCGATACAAGGCTTTTTAATTTTATTTGGAGGAACAACCCCATTATTTAAAGAAAGACCATTCTATGTAACTCTTATAAGCAAGGTGGTTTAAATGTTTGAGATTTTAAAACTTCTAACACTACATTCAAGGTCAATTAGATTAAGAATTATATCAAAGGGAAAAATTAATTATTGTATGTTATCCCAGAACCTATTTTTGGAAAAGTAGGTGGTATAAATCTTCTTCTGCATTGTAATTTTGATATAGCTAACCAGAGTGGTGGCTCAGTTGGTAGAGCATCCGCCCCACACCTGGGAGACTGGGGTTTAAATTCTGGCCGGGTCATGCTGAAGACCATAGAAAAGCAGAACTTCCTGCCGCCCAGCTTGGTGCTCATGGAACGGAGGAGGGAAATTTGTGGTGGCGCCTTGTATCAGAATCAATTCTGATTCTGATAAACAGGCTGTATTGTCATGGTTAATTGTTTTTAAACAATTTTTCTCCACATAAATGTTTAATTTGGAACAACAACGATATTAAATATAAAAATAAGTCACTATATACTGAAAAATGTATATTAAAATATATAATGTCCTTTGATAAATATATAAATATATATTGTGGAGTGTGTAATTGACGAGGCAGGTTTGTCTCAGGCAGTTTATTACACGTCTCCAACATGAGCATAGCAGAAAGAGAACATCACAGAAAAAACTCGTCCCTTATATACCCAGGTCTCCCCACAGCTCACAAGTCATATTGCATCAACATCAAAGGTAACATTGCATTTCCTCTTTAATCCCTTAGCATCCCCCTCACAGTCTTTGGCACACAAAGGATCCTCCAAGCAGTCTCTCACACACAAAAGATTACACTTTCACAGCTTCCTGTTATCTCCAAGGAAACTCTGCACTTTGTTGTTATCTAAGATGTGAGGCATTATGTAAGGCCTTAAGTAAGTCACATGTGTGGCTACCCCCCCCCACCCCCGAGCATTTTGGATCGAACAAAAGAACAGTCTGCATGCTGTGATAGAATCATTACACTGTGGCACATATGTTGGATACATATTTTCCACAAATGTATTGCTGTATCTTTATTGTGTGCTGCACGTCTCAAGGGACAAAAGGACTGAGTCTGCAGGAGATATCGAGAAGGTGTGAGATTTGGCCTTTGTCTCAGAGAGATGCCCTGGAGGGATTTCCGGACCATCGAAGGCTGAAGGACAATGGTGGAAGATCAAAAGGGTTACATTGTGACTGGGATTAAGTACCATGTGACTGTATGTTTGCTTAGACACCATGTGACTTGAGTTTTGATGTTCTGGGGCATAAAAGAGTGATGTGATATTGATCTGTCTCTTTTCTTGCTTGGAGATTGTTAGAGTATGTGTTCTGTTAATAAAGCCGAACCTGAGAAATAAACTCAGCCTCATCCTTGAGCACATCCTCTACACTGGTGACCTTACGACAAAGAATGAGCAGAGATAATTCTCCCGAGCGGGGCTCAGCAGAAGCCAGCCTGATGGCTGCCTCCACACTCCAGCTGCCTGACTTCTGGCAACATAGTCCGCGCTCCAGGTTTAGCGCAGTCGAGGCGCAGTTCAACCTCCGGAAAATCTCGAAGGACGACACGAAATTCTACCATGTGGTGGCGAAGCTGGACAGCCACACAGTCCAGAGGGTGGAAGATCTGGTCAATCACCCACCGGACAGCGACAAGTACAGCGCATTGAAAGCTGCGCTGATCAGCCATTTCACCCCTTCGGTGCAGCAGCGAGCAGAGGGGCTCCTAACATTGACGGAGTCGGAGAACGACAGACCTGTGGACCTAATGGTGAAGATGCTGACTTAATGGGCTTAATGACTACTGGACTTAATGACTACAGACCTGTAGCGCTCACCTCTGTAGTCATGAAGTCCTTTGAGCGCCTGGTCCTGTCCCACCTCAAGTCCATCACCACCCCTCTCCTGGACCCGCTGCAGTTTGCCTACCGAGCCAACAGGTCTGTAGACGATGCAGTCAACCTGGCCCTCCACTCCATCCTGCAGCACCTGGACTCCCCGGGAACCTACGCCAGGATCCTGTTTGTGGACTTCAGCTCCGCATTCAACACCATCCGCCCCGCTCTGCTCCGGGACAAGCTGTCCCTGCTCAACGTGCCTGACTCCTTCTGCAGGTGGATCATCGACTTCCTGACGGACCGGAGGCAGCATGTGCGGCTGGGAAAGACTGTCTCAGACTATACTAGCATCAGCACCGGATCACCCCAGGGCTGTGTACTTTCCCCCTACTCTTCTCCCTTTACACCAACTCCTGCACCTCCAGCCACCAGTCTGTCAAGTTGATCAAGTTTGCGGACGACAACCACCCTCATAGGGCTCATCTCCAACGGCGACAGTCCGCCTACAGGAGAGAGGTGGCCCCAGCTGGCGTCCTGGTGCCAGCAATAACAACCTGCAGCTGAACGCTCTGAAGACAGTGGAGATGATTGTAGACTTCAGGAAAGTCACTACTCCTCTGCCCCCCTCACCCTCTCAGGCTCTCCCATCACCACTGCTGATTCCTTCCGCTGCCTAGGCACTACCATCACCAGGGACCTCAAATGGAGCTGACCATCAGCTCACTCATCAAAAAAGCCCAGCAGAGGATGTTCTTCCTGCGGCAGCTGAGGAAGCTCAAGCTACCCACCAAGATGTTAGTGCAGTTCTACACAGCCATCATCGAGTCCATCCTCACCACCTCCATAACCGTGTGGTACGCAGGAGCCACTGCCAGGGACAGACTAAGGCTGCAGCGCGTCGTGCGCACTGCTGAGAAGGTGATCGGCTGCAAGCTCCCATCTCTCCAGGATCTGTACATCTCCAGGACCCGGAGGCGTGCTGGCCGGATCATAGCCGATCCCTCACACCCTGGTCACGTACTGTTTGCCCCCCTCCCCTCTGGTAGAAGACTTCGGTCCATCCAGACTAAAACCTCCCGTCACATGAACAGCTTCTTCCCCTCTGCCATTAGACTGCTGAACACTAAGTGACTTATTGACTCTCGTGCACCATGTACAGCAGCTCAACCAGACTCATGTCAATCATCACTGTTTTCTTCCTGCATTACCGACTGCACTATATAGTTCTCCACAGTATCTGCTGCTGGCTAATATATATTTTAACTGTTGACCAGTACCACTTAATCTTGTCCTACACTTTATTACATGTATAGTTTATTTCTCTTATCTTATCATGTTTAATGTTGCAGCATTGTACCGAGACAAATTCCTAGTTTGTGTACTACATGAACAATGGCAATAAACCTGATTCTGATTCTGATTCTGAGGCTGAAGGACTCCGAGGATGGCGAATTTATCTTCGCCCACCTTTTCCTCCGGACCCTGCCGCCAGCGGTGAGAGTGACCCTGGCAGATTCACCCCGATTGGCCAAGCGAGACTACCATGGGCTGAGCAAGGAGGCACAGCGACTCATCAACGCCCACAAGCGGAGCGCGGTTTTGGCCGCAGCAGCGGAGCTAGGAGTGACGCCCGGAGACGGCATGGGGCCGGTGGTTGCAGCGCCAGACGCACCGACGACGGCGGCAGCAGGTACCAGGCGACACGGAGCGGATGACGTCCTTTGCTTCTATCATCGCCGCTTTGCAGAGAGGGCACGCAAGTGCCTCCCACCGTGCCACTTCAAGCATCCGGGAAACGCCAAGACCGGGGGCCGGTAGCGGCTGTGACCCTCGGGGAAGAGAACAAGCTGCTTTACCTGACGGATGCACGCTCGGGGAGACATTTCCTCGTGGACACAGGCTCCCAGCTGAGTTTCATCACGCCTTCCTACGCGGACGGGCTGATGCCGTCTAAGGTTCCCCGGGTGTCAGTGTCAGCAGCGAACGGCTCAGCGATTACGACCTTCGGTGAGAGGACTATGCTTCTGTCTTTGCAGGGCCGTGCATTTGAGTGGACTTTTATTGTAGCGGCAGTCAATTTCAACATGTTAGGGGCTGATTTTTTGTGCTCGCATGGTTTATTGGTTGATCTTGCTCTTTTCACTCTATTCCCTGCACAGCCCAAGTGGCCCCGCCGACTGCACAGGCCAACGTCACAGCTGCGAGTGGTAAGTTCCACGCACTACTCACTCAGTTCCCAGCACTCACAGTCCCAACGTTTTCGGCGACAGTGGCTAAACATGGGGTGGAACATTTTATCACTACCACCGGGCCGCCCGTTTTTGCAAAAGCTCGGCGCTTGGACTCAGCTAAACTGGCCATAGCGCGTGAGGAGTTCGCCAACTTGGAAAAACTGGGCATCATTAGATGTTCTAAAAGCCCCTGGGCTTCACCGCTACACATGGTCCCAAAGGCTAATGGTTCGTGGCGACCTTGCGGTGATTTCCGCAGGTTGAATAACGCCTCAGCACACGACCGCTACCCTATTCCGCACATCCAAGATTTTTCGGTTCATTTGGCGGGGGCGCGCATTTTTTCTAAAATAGACTTGGTGCGTGGTTACCATCAGGTCCCGGTGCACGCTCAGGATATATCCAAAACAGCGGTAATAACTCCTTTCGGGCTTTTTGAGTTTTTGCGCATGCCGTTTGGACTCAAGGGTGCCGCGCAGACGTTCCAGCATATGATGGACGCGTTTCTACGCGACCTCCCTTTCGTGTTCGTCTACTTGGATGACATTTTGGTAGCCAGCTCGTCCGAAGACGAACACGAAAGCCACCTCACAGCGGTTTTTCGGAGGCTGGCAGAGCACGGGTTAATAATTAACCCAGCGAAGTGTCAGTTTGGGGTGGTGCAAATTGATTTTCTGGGGCATCACGTTTCACCAGAAGGAGTGGTCCCTCTGCCCGATAAGGTACGCGCAATAACAAATTTTCCCCGACCTCAAACGGTCAAAGCGTTACAGGAGTTTTTGGGAATGGTTAATTTTTATAACCGTTTCCTCCCAAGCGCAGCGCAGCTCATGCAACCATTGTACGCTGCACTAAAGAAACAAAAACCCACAAATAAAATCGAATGGTCTCCTGAGCGGGAGCGCGCATTCTCCCAAGTCAAATTAGCCCTAGCAAATGCGGTTTTGTTTGGCACACCCAGTCCCCAACGGCCCGCATGGCGCTCACCACTGACGCTTCCGATTTAGCGGTGGGGGCGGTCATTGAACAGTTTGTAGCGGGGACCTGGCAGCCGCTCGTGTTTTTCAGCAAAACCTTGCGCGATAGCGAGCGAAAATACAACGCGTTCAACGGGGAGTTGTTGGCCCTACACTTGGCCATCCGCCATTTCCAGTTCTGGCTGGAAGGGCGCCGTTTCACCGCGTTCGTGGACCACAAAACGCTAACGTTTGCGATGGCGAAGATTTCAGAACCTGGGTCGGGCCGGCAGCAAAGACAGCTGGCCGCGATATCGGAGTTCACCACCGATATCCAGCATGTCGCAGGTAAACATAATGTAGTGGCAGACTGCCTCTCGCGTGCTGTGGCGGCGCCAGGCCCTGTGGGGGCAGACTCTGCAGCTATGGCCGCGGGCCAGGGTAGCAACGCGGAAGCGCACGAAGCCCCGGTCCACGTAGTTTTAGATTATGCAGCCATGGCCGCGGAGCAGGTTAGCGATGCGGATGTGCGTGCGCTCCAGTCTGGACCAACAGGGTTAAGGCTGGAGCACAGGGTGCAGCAAGTTGGTATGCCCCCACCCCCCCCCCCTAATCTGCGATGTCTCCACGGGACGGCTGCGTCCCGTGGTACCAGCTGCGTGGCACCGCCGCGTTTTTGACTCGGTCCATTCCCTGGCGCACCCGGGGGTGCGCGCATCGATCAAGATGGTGGGGGAGAAATTTGTTTGGCCGGGGTTGCGCAAACAGGTCAAGGAATGGGCGGCAGCCTGCGTAGCGTGTCAGCGAGCCAAAATACACAAGCACACTAGAGCTCCTTTGGAGCCTTTTCACATTCCGGCTAAGCGCTTTGATCATGTGCATGTCGACTTGGTGGGCCCCCTTCCGTCGTCACAGGGGTACACACACCTTTTGACGATGGTGGACCGCACCACGCGTTGGCCAGAAGCGGTCCATCTGGCATCAACCACAGCGGAGGAAGTTGCGTGCGCGTTTTTAACAGCTTGGGTTGCGCGTTTTGGAGTTCCGCCGGACATAACGTCCAACAGAGGTCCTCAATTTGTTTCCGAACTCTGGTCATCGATGGCCCGCAGCCTAGGGGTGAAGATCCACCGCACTACCGCGTATAACCCCCAGGCTAACGGTTTATGCAAACATTTTCATAGGTCATTGAAAGCAGCCCTCAGAGCGTCGCTTACGGATACAAATTGGGTGGACAAACTTCCATGGGTTTTATTGGGGTTGCGTTCTGCACCTAAGGAGGATTTGCAGGCCTCCCCAGCTGAGTTAGTTTTTGCACAACCTCTCCGTTTGCCCGGGGAATTTCTCCCGACAATCCTGTGCCAAATTGCGCCCACCCCCCCCCCCCCGCTCAGCTGTTGCAGAGCGGCACAGGATCAAACACGCTTCCTGGCCCAGTTCATCACAGTTTCCCACGCGTTTTTGTGCCGAAGGCTTTAAAAAAATACGGAGTTTTGTTTTTGTTAGACATGATGCTCATCGCCCAAACTTGCAGCTGCCTTATGATGGACCTTTCAGAGTGCTGGAAACAGGGGAGAAGCATTTTTTTGCTAGATTTGGGAGACGGAAAGGAGTTGATTTGTATAAACAGACTCAAACCCGCTTTTGTTTTGGCGGATGAACAAGTGCAGTTGGCGAGGGCCCCCCGTCGCAGCAGACCTTCGAGAAGGCATTCTCCAGAACCCCCACAGAGATTGGCTAACAGTTCTAATCCACAGGTGCAGGAGGACACTGCAGAAGCAGCAAGGCCGGCTTACAGCAGATACGGCAGGAGGTTTAGACCTAGGCAACTGGTGGATTGATAATTGATATGTGGTAATGTTTTTATGTCATGCATCTCTGATTATGTTTGTCCCATATTAGATGTTTGGGGGGGTCATGTGGCACATATGTTGGGTACATATTTTCCACAAATGTATTGCTGTATGTTTATTGTGTGCTGCACTTCTCGAGGGATAAAAGGACTGAGTCTGCAGGAGATATCGAGAAGGTGTGAGATTTGGCCTTTGTCTCAGAGAGATGCCCTGGAGGGATTTCCGGACCATCGAAGGCTGAAGGGCAATGGTGGAAGATCAAAAGGGTTACACTGTGACTGGGATTAAGTACCATGTGACTGTATGTTTGCTTAGACACCATGTGACTTGAGTTTCAATGTTCCGGGGCATAAAAGAGTGATGTAATATTGATCTGTCTCTTTTCTTGCTTGGAGATTGTTAGAGTATGTGTTCTGTTAATAAAGCCAAACCTGAGAAATAAACTCAGCCTCATCCTTGAGCACATCCTCTACAACACATCAATCCACATGCTGCTTGGGCTTCAGTCTTCTCCAGTATCTGCTGTAACCAGGATTCACCGCCTCCGCGGCACTGTCATGCTGGGAGCTGCTGTCTGGGGGTGAAAACCTTCTGTCAGTCCCTGCGGGTGTTCTGGGGAAATTTTACTCTGAGAAGCTCCCCGTGGGGGTCTTCTACGCCGAGGGGCCCTCGCCAACAGCACTTGCTCGTCCGCTACCACAAAAGCGGGTTTGAGTCTGTTTAAGCCAACCTTTTCCCTCCTACCCCCCAAATCTAGCAAAAAATGCTTGTCCCCTGTTTCCAGCACTCTGAACGGTCCATCATAAGGCGGTCGCAGTGGAGGGCAATGTGCATCGTGTCTGACAAAAACAAACTCCGCATTTTTCAAAGTTTTAGGTACAAAAACGCACGGAAAACTGTGGTGGGCAGGGCCCAGCAGCGTGCCTGTGTCGATGTTACGCTGCAACAGCTGAGACGGGGAGCTGCCCGGCGCAGGATTATCTGGGAGAAACTCCCCAGGCAACCGAAGTGGCTGCGCAAAAACGAGTTCAGCTGGGGAAGCCTCCAAGTCCTCTTTAGGCGCAGAACGTAACCCCAATAAAACCCACAGTAGCTTGTCTACCCAATTTGCATCCGTCAGTGACGCCCTGAGAGCTGCTTTCAATGACCTATGAAAACGTTCGCATAACCCATTAGCCTGTGGATTGTACGCGGTTGTGCGGTGAATTGTGACACCCAGGCTGTGGGCCATTGTTGACCAAAGTTCGGAAACAAATTGAGGGCCTCTGTCAGACATAATGTCCGATGGGACTCCAAAACGCGCCACCCATGCTGTTACAAACGCACGCGCCACCTCCTCGGCTGTGGTTGACACCAGTGGAACCACCTCTGGCCAGAGTGTGGTGCGGTCCACCATCGTCAGAAGGTGCGTGCACCCCTGTGATGGCGGGAGGAGGCCCACGAGGTCCACGTGAACGTGGTCAAACCTCTTAGCCGGGATGTGAAATGGCTCCAAGGGAGCCCTCATGTGTCTGTATACCTTGGCTTGTTGGCACGCCATGCAGGCTGCTGCCCACTCTTTCACTTGTTTGCGAAGGCTCGGCCACACAAATTTTTCTCCTACCATTTTGACCGACGCGCGCACTCCCGGGTGCGCCAAAGAATGAATTGAGTCAAAAATGCGGCGGCGCCACGCTGCCGGTACCACGGGACGCAGTCGCCCCGTGGAGACATCACAGATTAGGGGGGCATACCATCTTGCAGCACCCTGCTCTCCAGCCCTAACCCTGTTGGTCCAGACTGGAGCGCGCGCACATCTGCGTCACTAACCTGCTCTGCGGCCATGGCTGTGTAATCTATCCCCACGCGGACGGGGGCAGCCACGGCGCGCGAGAGGCAGTCTGCCACTACATTCAGTTTACCCCGACACGTGCTGATATCGGTAGTGAACTCTGAGATTGCAGCCAGCTGCCTCTGCTGCCGGCCTGACCACGGTTCTGAAACCTTGGCCATCACGAATGTTAGTGGCTTGTGGTCGACGAACACGGTGAAACAGCGCCCTTCCAGCCAGAACTGGAAGTGGCGAATGGCCAAGTGGAGAGCCAGCAACTCCCTGTCAAACGCGCTGTATTTACGTTCACTATTGCGCAAAGTCCTGCTGAAAAAGGCGAGAGGCTGCCAAGCCCCGGCTACACGCTTGCTTCCACGACCGCCCCTATGGCACATCTGACGCGTCAGTGGGTGAGCGCTATGCTGGCCGTTGGGTCTGGATGTGCCAACAACGCAGCGTTTGCCAGGGCTGCTTTGACTTCCAAGAACGCTCGCTCTCACTCCGGGGACCACTCGATCTTATTCGCAGGTTTCTGTTTTTTGAGCGCGGCATACAGCGGTTGCATAAGCTGCGCTGCGCGGGGGAGGAAACGGTTATAAAAATTCACCATTCCCAAAAACTCCTGTAACGCCCTGACCGTCTGCGGTCGGGGGAAGACTGCTACCGCGCGCACTTTGTCAGGCAGCGGAACCACACCTTCGGGAGAGACGCGGTGCCCTAAAAAATCGATCTGCGTCACCCCGAACTGACACTTCGCTGGGTTGATTATTAAACCGTGCTCTCCCAACCTCCGGAAAACTGCCGTGAGGTGGTTTTCGTGTTCGTCTTCGAACGCACTGGCTACCAAGATATCGTCCAGGTAGACGAACACGAAAGGGAGATCGCACAGCACCGCATCCATCATGCGTTGGAACGTCTGTGCAGCCCCTTTAAGCCCGAATGGCATGCGCAAAAACTCGAATAGACCAAACGGAGTTATCACCGCTGTTTTGGGTATGTCCTCAGCGCGCAGTGGGACTTGGCGGTAACCGCGGACCAAGTCTATTTTAGAAAAAACGCGTGCTCCTGCCAAATGAACGGAAAAATCTTGGATATGAGGGATTGGGCAGCGGTCGTGCGCTGTGGCGTAGTTCAACCTGCGGAATTCCCCGCAAGGTCGCCACGAACTGTCGGCTTTCGGGACCATGTGTAGCGGGGAAGCCCATGGGCTGTTTGAACGCCTGATGATGCCCAACCTCTCCAGGTTGGCGAACTCCTTGCGCGCTATGGCCAGTTTAGCTGCGTCCAAGCGCTGAGGTTTTGCAAAACGGGCGGCCCGGTGGTGGTATAAAATGTTCCACCCCGTGTTTAGTGACGGCTGCTGAAAATGTGGGGACCGTGAGTGCTGGGAACTGAGTGAGCAGTGTGTGGAACTTACCGCTTGCAGCTGTGACGTTGGCTTGTGCTGTTGGCTGGGCCGCTCGAGCTGTACAGGGAATAGAATCAAAAGAAAGTGCATTAACCAGGCGCCTGTTAGCGACATCAACCAACAAACCATGTGAGCACAAAAAAATCAGCCCCCAATATATTGAAATTCAATGCTGCTATGACAAAAGTCCACTCAAATGTACGGCCGTGTAGAGACAGAAGCAGAGTCTTCTCACCAAAGGTCTTAATCTCCGAGCCATTTGCTGCTGCCATCTCAGGGCCGCTGGATCCTGCCAGCCGGTCAGCGTAGGACGGCGTGATGAAACTCAACTGGGCGCCTGTGTCCACGAGGAAATGTCTCCCCAAGCGTGCGTCCGTCAAGTAGAGCAGCTTGTTCTCCTCCCCGAGGGCCGCAGCTGCTACCGACCCCCGGTCTTGGCGTTTCCCGAGCGCTTGAACTGGCATGGTGGTACACATTTGCGTGCCTTCTCTGCAAAGCGGCGGTGGTAGAAACAAAGGGTGTCTCCTCCGCGTTCCTTGGCCCCCGCCGCTGCCGTTGTCGGTGGTTCTGCTACTGCTGTCAGTGACCCCCCTGCCATCTCCAGCCGTCGCGCCGAGCTCCGTCGCTGCTGCCGTGGCCGCAAGCTCTCTGCTGGCCATGACGATCCGATGTGCCTCCCGGGCCAGTGCACGGTAGTCCCGCTTGGCCAACAACGGCGAACTGGCCAGGGCCGCTCTCGTCGCCGACGGAAGGTTCCTGAGGAAGAGGTGGGTAAAGATGAAGTGGTCGTCGTCCGAGCCTTTCAACCTCAGCATCTTCTCCATCAGGTCAATGGGCGTGCAATCTCCTCACCCGGTCCACACCAGGAGTCTCTCTGCTCTCTCCTCAACCGAGAGTGTGTAGTGGTGGATGAGTGCGGCCTTCAACGCGCTGTATTTGTCGCTGGCTGGTGGCTGCTCCAGCAGGCTGTCCACATGCTGAGCCGTGTGGTTGTGGAGCTTTGCGATCACATGGTAGAATTTCGTGTCATCTACCGATATCCCCCGGAGGGCGAACTGCGCCTCAACCAGGTGGAACCAGGAGCGCGGGTTGTGCTGCCAAAAATCCGGTAGCTGGACTGTAATGGCATACGCTTGTCTGGGGGCTCCCAATGAGGCTGGCTCCGGGGAATTCTCGTCGTGTTGCATGCTACGTCTTGGGTCACCAGTGTGGAGTGTGTAATTGACGAGGCAGATTTGTCTCAGGCAGTTTATTACACATCTCCAACATGAGCATAGCAGAAAGAGAACATCACAGAAAAAACTCGTCCCTTATATACCCAGGTCTCCCCACAGCTCACAAGTCACATTGCATTAACATCAAAGGTAGCATTGCATTTCCTCTTTAATCCCTTAGCATCCCCCTCACAGTCTTTAGCACACAAAGGATCCTCCAAGCAGTCTCTCACACACAAAAGATTACACTTTCACAGCTTCCTGTTATCTCCAAGGAAACTCTGCACTTTGTTCTTATCTAAGATGTGAGGCATTATGTAAGGCATTAAGTAAGTCACATGTGTGGCTACAATATAGATAAATATATATTGATATATGAAGAAGAAGAAGAAGAAGATGACCAAAGATGGCCCTAAGACATTTGAAAGTCGCGTGGTGTTGTGATCTCAGACTTGATGTGTGAAGACTGGGTTTCCACTCCAAGGTCCATCCTGCACTGTGAGGTTCTGAAGGGAAGAGGTTGTCAGTGAGGAGCCATCCCTGCTTCCTTTTGGATTTCAGCGCAGAAGAAGATCTCAAGTTTTTCAGGGTCTTAGTTTTCAAATTCAAGATTCAAGAACAGCCCATATAGTGGGCCATATAGAGCCGAAGTCGGAGCCCAGTTGCAGCGGCGGAGGAACTCCTGAGGCAGATGGCGGTAGGTGGCAGGGCTCAGCGGAGGATCTACCGGGACCCCAGCTGAACAGGAGCAGGATCAGAGCTCAGCTACAGCGGTGGTGGGACTCAGTAGAGGAGCTGCCGGTACCCCGGCTGGACAGGATCTCGGTTATGGCAGCGGTAAGCAGCAGGACTAGCAGCGGAGGGGGCTAGCTGAGGCCCAGTTGGATTCAAGGTCGGTCGGATCGGATACCGGCGACACCAGCAGAGATTGTTTTACTATCCACAGGTCAGTAAAAATGCCACCAAAGAAGGAGGAAATGGAAGAGATCAAAAAATCTCTGAACTTCTTGTCAGAAGAACTGACCAAAGTGGCTAGTCAGCAGGCCAAAATATTAGGGCTAATGGAAGAAGTCCGAGAATTAAAATTAACAATTAAGGAAAAAGACAAAAAAATTGCAGACTTGTAGCGACGCATTGAGGATCTTGAACAATATTCTCGTATGGATGATCTAATTATAAGTGGACTAGACATTAAATATCAATCATATATGCATGCTACAACAGGAGTGAGAGGTGAGGATGCTCCCCTGAGTGAATCAGTCTCCCTGGAAAACCAGGTGCTTCACTTCCTTGATAGTAGAAATATAAAGGTCGAAGCAAATGCAATTTCAGCCTGTCATGCTTTACCCAGAAAGGATAATAAAACAAAGAAATCAATTGTGATGCGTTTTGTGAACAGAAGGGTAAAGAATGACATACTGAGGCAGGCCAGAAAGCTATGGGGAACAGAAGTTTACCTAAATGAACATCTAACAAAAACTAATGCTGAAATAGCACGGCAAGCACGGATGCTGAAAAGACAAAATAAGATACAGGCAACATGGACAAGAAATTGTAGAGTTTGGATCAAACTAAATGGAACACCTGAGGAAGCAAAGAGTATAATAATCAGATATCTTACTGACTTAAATAAATATAGATGAACACTGATTAAGAAAATTAAGAGACTATGATAATCCATATCCACACACACGGCAAGAATAGTTCTTTTGACATACCATGTCAATGTCCTTTAAAAAAAAAAAAATAAACAAAACAAACAAAAAAACTAATGACTGACTTGAGTAGACATCAATTATCCCCAGTTGGAGGAAGTCAATTGACACAGAGTGAGGAAACTCAAACTCTGAAAATATGCCATTATGCTGAACATAAACTACAAGAGATGAAGAATGATATTGATCCTGATAACCACTTTTTCAATAATATTCATAATCATTGTGAATATTACACTGAAAAGCAATTCAAAAGTCAAGTGCAACTAGATGGTAAACTATCAATAATACACCTCAACAGCAGAAGTCTTAACAAAAACTTTCCACAGATTCAGGACTATTTAAAACAGCTAGACCGAAAATTTACAGTCATCGCAGTCTCTGAAACTTGGCTTAATGAAGAGCAGGCTCACTGATGGCAATAGAGGGATATCAGATGTTTCATATTAACAGATCTCAAAAAAAGGGTGGTGGTGTTGCTCTGTATATTGATGACCTGTATAGGTGTAAACTTGTAAATGGAATGTCCTTTGCACTACCAGGGATTTTAGAATGTGTTACTGTTGAGATTGACCAAGATAAAACAAAAAATCTAATTATAAGTTGTATATATAGAACGCCGGGAACTTGTATTGAGACATTCAGAGATAAATTAGTCGAGCTGTACAATAATATTACTAGTAAGAAAATGGTAGTAATTTGTGGAGATTTCAATACTGATTTACTAAATCCATATCAACAAAATGTAATTACAGAGTTCATGAATTCTATGTACAGTATGAGTCTATATCCCACAATAACACATCCCAGTAGAATCACAGTTCACACTGCTACACTTATTGACAACCTGTTTGTAAATATTATTGATAAGAAAATAGAAAGTGGATTATTTTTTTTTTCCACAATATCTTTATTGAACCTTTTTTTTTTAACAAACATGATACAAACAATCAAACACTAACACTTAAAGTACTACAAAAAAAAAATGCACTAAAAACACCAACAACCACCAACAAAATCAAGTCTTCAACAATGCTCCTCTGTTTAGTCTAGACAATCCAATACATAAGTATACATATTATGTTCACCAGTTTGGAATTTACAAGGTCCACACACATCATTCACCTTCTTCTTCAAGAGTTATGTTTAAATTTTTTACATAATCAATAAAAGGTCTCCATATATTCTCAAACACAGTTTCCTTTGATTTAGTATATATGTTATTCTTTCTAATGGAAGGTTTGTTAACATCTGTCTTAACCACTGAGTCACATCTGGTCTATGAGTCTTTTTCCATAATAGTGCAATACATTTTTGGCATTAAGCAAACTGAGGTCTATGAATGTTCTTTCACTTTTATTAAAATTATGCTTTTCTGGGTACAGACCCAACAAAAACAGTTTAGGATTCAATATGATTTGTTTTGAGATTATTTTTCAATTGTTACCCTCACCTCTTCCCAAAACATTCTTATTAATCTACATTCCCATAAACAATGAAATAGGGTTCCTTTACTTTCCATGCATTTTGTGCATGTATCTGGTATATTTTTTGTTATATCTATTTAACTCCTCCGTGTAACATACATCCGCATTAACCATTTGAAATGTATCAATTTAAGGCGTGCATTTATTGATTTGGTTTGAGCTTCTGTACAAGCCAATTCCCATTGTTCCTCTGAAATTTCAATTTGCAGATCTTCTTTCCAGTAGTTTAATCTTTTCAGTGAATTTTCACTTGAAGATAGTGTCAGTGAGTTATAAAACAAAACAACAAAAACAACATAAACATAACATAAACAACATAACATAAACAACATAAACAACATAAAATTTGGACATTTCAGACCTCCACGATCAAATGGTAAATATAATAAAGACAAACGTAATCTAGCCCTCCTGTTGTTCCATATAAATTCCACTAACTTTTTTTTATTCTTGGAGAATAGATCTAAAGGTGGTGATTAAGGGAATGTATTGAAATAACCTAAAGTATTTTAGGTAAAATATTACTTTTAAGTATATTGATTCTCCCGATCATCGACATTGGTAGTGACATCCATCTCTGAGTTAACTCATTGATATCTGACATTAAGGCTTCATAGTTGACACTGGCGACAGATTCTAGCTTAGGCATAATTTGGATTCCTAAATATTTAAACTGATTTACAACATTGAATTGATTTACCTCAGGGGCTGGGTAAGTTTCTCTGGGTCTCATTTAGCATTAATATTGAAGATTTAGTTTTATTTATTTTATATCCTGATATTTCCCCAAAATTCTTTATTAAATTCAACAAGGTTGGAATTGATTTTTTTAGATTCGACATAAACAAAATTATGTCATCGGCGTACAGGGAGATTTTATGTTCTGTTGGTCCAACTTTAATTCCATATATTTGTGAATGTAAACGTATCGCTATCGCTAAAGGTTCAATTGCCATAGTAAACAGTAAGGTGAAAGTGGACAGCCTTGTCGACATCCTCTATTGATTTTTATTGGTTTTGAAATATTGTTATTTGTTAGGATTTCTGCTGTAGCATTATTGTATATTATTTGAACCCATTTTATGAAATTATTTCCAAGTCCAAACCTTTGTAGGACTTCAAAAAGAAAGGGCCATTCAACTCTATCAAAGGCCTTTTCGGCGTCCAATGATAGGAGAGCTGTATCCGGTGCTTCTTTATTAAAATAAATAATATTAAATAGTCTTCTTACATTATGGAAGCCTTGTCTACCCTTTATAAAAGCCATTCTGATCTCGATTAATAATATTTGGTAAAAATTTCTTGTATTCGTCTTGCTAAAATTTTACAGATTATCTTAAGGTCGGCGTTTAATAGGCTTATTGGTCTCATATTTTCACATTTATTAGAGGGCTTACCTGGTTTTGGCAGCAGTATAATTAAGGCATTATTTATGTATGATGGTAAATTATTATTTTGAAATGCTTCTAAAACCATTTCCAAAAAAGGTTTTATTAATTTATTCTTAAATTTTTTATAAAGGTCAACTGGAAGACCATCTGGTCCTGCACTTTTTCCTGATTTCATATTATCAATGGCTAGCCCAACTTCTTCTTGACTAATTTTAGACTCCAATATCTCCCTGTTTTCATTTGGAATACACGGTATAGATAGTTCGTTCAAAAACCCATTTAGTTTTGTTAAATCAGGTTCATTTTTGGTATCATATAATTTTTCATAGTAATCTCTAAAGGCTCTATTAATTTCTAAAGGATCTATAACTACCTGTCCATTACTTATAATACTGGTAATTGGTGTTTTTAATTTCCAATTGTTTAATCTGCCATGCTAATAATTTTCCTGATTTTTCACCTTGTTCATAAAAGATTGTTTCAATCTTAGAAGACTCGAGGCAGCTCTATTCGCTGATTTTTTGTCGTATTCAGCTCTCAAAATCAGTAATTCATTCTCCAACCTTGGGTCACTTCCTGCATACACTTTTTCCTGAAGATTTTTTATTTATGTTCCAATTTAGCTCTCTCCTCTCGAGTCTTCTTAGATTTTGATCCTGTATAACTAATAATATGTCCCCTAATAAAAGCTTTGAAAGCCTCCCACTTTACACATGCTGATGTTTGTGTAGTATTGATGTCAAAGAACTCGTCTATCTGTTTTTCTATATACTTGACAAATTCCTCATCCTGAAGCCATTTATGCTGAAATTGCCATCTACCTGATTCCTTTGTCAATTTTTTATCTACATATATTAGACAACAGGGTGCATGATCAGAGATCACGATGTTATCATAAAAGCAGTTTTGAATCTTGGACCTTAATTCTGTGGAAATCAAAAAATAATCAATACGTGAGAATGTCTTGTAGGTACTGGAATAACAAGACTAGGCTTTAACTTGTGGTTTCATTTCTCTCCATATATCTAACAATCTCAAGTCTTCATAAAATGATTAATAGTCATCCTACATCCAATGTGCGTACAATCCAGTCCTGTGATCTATCCACACCTGGATTCAATGTACAATTAAATCCCCTGCTATTATATGTTGCCCTGTAAGTGATGATAAGATGAGAAATAAATTAGCAAAGAACTTCTGATCATCTATATTGGGACCATATAAGTTCACAAGATTTATATTTTCTAATAGCAAAGAACCTTGAATGATTACATATCTTCCAAATTTGTCTCCAATTACATTTTTCACTTGAAAAGGAACTGATTTATGTATGAGAGTCATAACTCCCCTGGCTCGGGATGAAAATGAAGAGGTGAATACACTTCCCTGCCATCTACTCCTAATTCTTTTAACATCCTCCTCTATCAGATGAGTTTCTTGTAAAACACAATTCTTGAACCCATGTCCTTTATTTTATTCATAACTTGTTTAAGTTTTTTTAAATTTTGTAGACCTCTGCAATTCCATGAAGTTAAATTAAGATTACACTTTGGTCCATGATCAATAGAGAGTTTGGGATTACCTTGCAGTGTAAACATGCTCATACAGAGAAGCAAAAAACATGAGTGGTTGAACATTCATCCTACAAACTACACACAAACAAATTTCCCCTTCCCACACTTGTGGCAAACCCCCCAAATCAAAAGAAAAATTCTGTCTCCCGATATAGCCATCGACCGTTCCACACCCACGGGGAACAGCCTAAGCCACTCCTTCTTCATCCTCCCAATCACCCTAACTCTACTGCTTTTAATGACGTAACATTAACTCTCCTCTGTAGTTTTCCAACTTAACTCCAAAATTTTTAACAACTTTGTACATCATAGTTTTTTTTTTTTTTTTTTTTTTTTTGTTTTTTTAATATATAATACAATCTATATTTTGTAAACTTACTATTTACTTCAAGTCAGTCAGATGCCTGTGCAAATGCTTAATTATTCTACCTTATATTTTGTTCATGCTTAGCTCCCACCAGTCTCTTCTTCTTCTTTGATCTTCTTGATGAACTCCTGCGCCTCCTCTGGGGTCTTGAAGATGTGGGTTCTGCCCTCATACGTGGTCAGCAGTCTCGCAGGATAGATTACACCCTTGACGAATCCCAAGGTTGCGCAGCTCCTTACGTACGGGATCAAACTGCTTCCTCAATTGCTGGATTCCTGTGGCCAAATCTGGGTAGAACCGCACCTGCTGGTCCTGGTGTTTAATCTCTCCTTTAGCACGTGCAGCGTTGAAGATCTTCATCCTGTCTCTGTTGCTAAGAACTTCATAATTAAGGTCCTCGGCGGTCCCTTATCTCTCCGTGGGCAATACGATGCGCTTTTTCCAGAACCACTGCTGATTGCAACTCCTCGCTGCCCAGCACCTCCGGAATCCACTTTTCCAGAAAGGAACATACGTCCCGACCTTCTGATTCCTCTGGAAGACCCACCAGCCTCAAATTATTCTGTCTCGACCGAGATTCCAAATCCAAAATATTATCTTCCAGAGATTTATTTTTTTTTTCCAAGTGCGCACCTTTAATTGAAGACGGGTGACGTCATCTTCAGCACTAGCGAGACGGAGCTCCATCTGCGCCGTTCGTTCTACACAGTCACCCAATTCCTTTCTTATTCCTTCCAGCGCTGTCATAATCCCATCAAATCTAGAGGAAAAGTCCGCTCTCATTGAACTCATGGCAGCCATCAGCGCATCTGCGCCATTCCCCGCAGAAATCGCAGCGTTGCCAGCCTCCTCCGCCATATATGGAGTTTTGTTTACTGCGTCACAGACCTGAAAGTCCGTTAATTTGGACTGTTTCGGCGGCTCGCTTTTTCCTTTTCCTGGTTTTCCAGCCTTAGGCTTCGCCGACATATCCTCGCCCAAATGCTGGGATACGTTCTGTCCCAAATGAGAGAGTTATTTGCCGATTTTTTTCTCCAGGAGCAGAGCAGAGCGAGACACGTCCGTCCTACGTGGCAGCCATAACCGGAAGTGAGAAAGTGGATTATTGATAAAATGATATAAGTGACCAGTTGCCAACCTTTGCACTTATCCATGGCCACACGGAGGCCAATACAGAAAAATTTTTAAAATCGTTCAGATACAAATCACAAAATGCAATTAGTTCTTTTAAAGAAGACTTGCTGAAGCAGGACTGGACAAAAGTCTATGTATCAGATGTAAATGAAGCCTATGACACATTTATGAACATTGTAACCACTCTTTATGAAAAAAAATTGTCCATTAGTAAAGAAAAGCTTAAACATAAATTTGTCGACAAGCCATGGTTAACCAAAGGAATGCAAAAGGTGTGTAAAAAGAAAAATTTATTATATAAAGCTTTTCTAAAGAAAAAGACAAAAGAAGCAGAGCAGTGGTATAAAACATACAAAAATTGTTACGTATGGCTCTGGCGAGCCATAAATAAGAGCCAACGGCTGACCGGTGAGTTTGCGTCGTTTATCAGTGATAAGGAAAGGAACAAAGGAAAAGAGCCTCGTGGGGCAAAACACAAACAATACAAAAGGTACACTTACAAATGATGATGAGGGATGAGAGGAGGACTGGAGCTGGACGTAGGGGTTCCAGCCTAATCCACACTGAGAGACGAGCGTGGATCATAAGCAAGGTTGCAGCGCTGAGTAATCAGGACCGCTCCCTTTTATAGTGGTTGACAGCGCCTCAGCTGATGAGAGGTAATTGGCCTCCAGCCGTCCCGTGGAGCTTGACAGCTGGAAGCCCGCTGAGATGCTGTCATAATAAAAGCTGGGCTGAGGAGGTGTATGGCCTGAGCGCGGATGACATCGGCGCACAGACCATCATGAGCTACAATGCTCTACACATGCTCTACACAGTGCAGAGCTACAATGCTCTGCACTGTGTGTCTGTGTGTGTGTGTATATATATATATTTTATAGTAATACGTACATATGTTTATTAGCTGCTCTTGCTTGCTTGTTTTTTTTCTTGCCTTCTGATTGTTGCTCTGAGTGTTGCTATCCCTGTGCTGTTGCAATCCTGGAATTTCCCCGTTGTGGGACTAATAAAGGCTTATCTTATCTTATCTTATCTTATGACAAAAATAAGTTAAAATATATAATGAGATGTAGTAAAAGAGACTATTACAGTAAAGAACTGGAGAAAAACAGAGACAATATTAAAAATACATGGACAATACTTAACAATATTCTTGGAAATAAAAACAGAAATACAAGCTACCCAACCAATTTCTCAAAAAATAATACGACTCAGAGTGTGAATGCAGTTTCACCTGCAGATGAATTTAATAACTTTTTTGTTAACATTGGTCCTAATTTGGCTCGAAAAATACCCATTACGGCACCTACAGGTGATACAATAAGCAAAAACACTGCTATAAAAGACTCCATTTTTATAAAGAACACAGACGAGAGAGAGGTCATTGAAATTGTTAAATCGTTTAAAAGTAAGACATCTATGGACTGTGATGATATTGATATGCTCTTAGTCAAAACTATTATCGAATGCTTAGTGAAACCACTGATGTATATTTGTAACCTGTCTCTCCAAACAGGTATATTTCCCAATGCAATGAAAATAGCTAAAGTAATTCCAATATACAAGACGGGTGACAGAGGGGAACTTTCAAACTATAGACCAATTTCACTATTGCCGCAGTTTTCCAAGATACTTGAAAAAATATTCTATGAGAGAATTGGCAACTTCATACTGAAGAATAATTTATTGTGTGAGCAGCAATATGGGTTCAGACACAAGAGGACAACTGCATTTGCTCTAATGGAATTTATAGAAAAAATATCAACTGCCATTGAAAATAAAGAGTATTCAGTTGGGGTATTCCTGGATCTTAAAAAAGCATTTGATACCGTGGATCACCAATTTATTATTAAAGAAACTACAAAATTGTGGTATTAGGGGGTAGCACTGTCCTGGTTAAGTAGTTACTTACAGAATAGATATCAGTATGTATGTGTTGGTAACAAAAACTCACAGTTACTGAAGGTTACTTGTGGAGTCCCACAGGGTTCAGTTTTGGGGCCATTGTTATTCAATATGTATATTGTCTTGTTTTCTCTTTTTTCTCCTTTGAATTCTTGGATGGAATATGGGTGGGCAATATAAGCTGCGGCTTCAGCCATCACCCATTTCGGATAACCTCACGTGGAATTGTATAGTAGAAGGAGTCTTTGTCTAATTTGACCTTGTTGTTATATTATACAGTTTCTTTTAACCTGTAATGTACTATCCGAAATAAATTCATTCATTCATTCATTCATATAAATGATATATGTAAAGTCTCGGAAAAAATGGATTTAATATTGTTTGCGGATGACACTAATCTATTATGCAGTGGAAGCAATTTGGAACAACTTTTGGATACACTCGGAAAGGAATTAGGAAAGCTTAAACTATGGTTTGATTCAAACAAATTAATGCTAAATTTAAGTAAGACAAAATTTATAGTTTTTAACAACCATCACAACAACTTAGTATCTAAACTCAATGTAAATGGTGTAGAGATTGAAAGGGTATCTGAAACTAAATTTCTTGGAGTAATAATTGATAATAAACTGTGTTGGAAGTCACATATTAATTATATTAAAGGTAAAATATCTAAATCAATCGCAATACTACACAGAGCGAAATATTTGCTGAATCAACCCACATTATATACTTTGTATCATTCATTAATACTCCCATACATGACATATTGTACTGAAGTATGAGGAAATACATATAAAACAAACATATATCCAGTCTTTATGCTTCAGAAGAGAGCTATTAGAATAATAAACAAAGCTGCTTACAGGGAACCAACAAACCCATTTTTTTCTTAAATTAAAAGCTCTTAAGTTGAAAGATCTGGTTGACTTTAAAATTGCAGTAATAATGTTTAAAGTGAAGAATCTATCACTGCCCGCAAATATCCAAAAGCTGTTCCAAATAAGGGAGAAACAATATCATTTCAAAGGAACATGTATATTTCAAAAACCTTCAGTGAGAACTACCACCAAGCAACACTGTGTTTCAGTGCAAGGAGTCAGATTATGGAACGATTTTGGACCTGAATTAAAATCATGTACAACACTTGGACAATTTAAAGAAAAACTAAAGGAAGAAATACTTCAAACATATATACAAGATAACATGTAAAATCACATAAGGATTGTCATATCCAGTCTGTGTTGTGTTGTTGCTTAGTTTAGGGACCATGTGTAGTGGTGATGCCCAAGGGCTTTTCGAGCGCCTAATAATGCCTAATTTTTCCAGGCTGGCAAACTCGTCCCGTGCTATGGCGAGCTTGGTCGCGTCTAAGCGCCGAGCTTTGGCAAACACAGGTGGGCCTGTTGTGGGAATGAAGTGTTCAACCCCGTGTTTCGTTACTGTTGCTGAAAATTTTGGAACTGTGAGTGCTGGAAATTGGGTGAGGAGTTGGTCAAACTTACCTCCTGCTGTAGTGACGCTGGCTTGCACAGGTGGTGGAGCACCTCGAGCTGAGCAGGGGATAGAAGCAAATGATGCATTAACCAAGCGTCTATTTGCAAGATCGACTAATAACCCATGTGCACACAAAAAGTCGGCGCCCAACAAGTTAAAACTCACCGCAGCTATAATAAATGTCCATCTATAGTTGCAGCCGTGGATGAGAAGAGGCAGGTCCCTTTCACCGAAAGTGTCGATGATCGAGCCGTTGGCTGCCATCGCTCCGTTTCCCCGGGGTCCCATGGCCCGGTCTGCGGGGGAAGGGGTGATGAAGCTCACCTGAGCTCCGGTGTCGATGAGGAACCGTCTCCCGGTGCGTCCATCAGTCACATAAAGCAGCTTATTCGTCTCGCCGAGAGCCGTAGCTGCTAACCATTTCTTGAATTTGCAGGGGGGCACGCATTTGTGTGCCCTCTCGGCGAAACGTTGATGAAAATAGCAGAGGTCGTTCCGCTTGCTGCGTCTTGGTTGCGTCGCTGCCATAGTGGGCGGGCTCTGCTCTGCTGTCTGCGGTTTTCCGCTGCTCTGGGCCTCCGCACTGAAATCTGCAGATGCTGCTGTGGCCATCTGATCGCCGCAGGCGTTGATGAGCCGCTGCGCTTCTCGGGCCAGCGCGCGGAAGTCCTGCTGGGTGCTGCACCGCATGTTGGTCAGTGTCCCTCTCATGTGTGGCGGCAGAGTGCTGAGGAAGATATGCCAGAAAAGGAAGTTGTCGTTGTCCGCTTCCTTAAGCTGCAGCATGTTCTCCATGAGGGCCTTTGGTCTGCATCCCCTGTGGCCGTAGATCGCCAGAATCTTCTCTGCTCTCTCCTCGGCTGAGGGGACGAAGTTCTCAATGATGGTCGCCTTTAGTTCCCTGTATTTGTCGTGGGTGGGCAGTTGTTGGATTACGCTCCGCACGCATCTATGCGTGGCGGCGTCGAGTTTGGCGACGATGTGGTAAAACTTTGTCTCGTCCGCCGTTATGCCCGCCAGTGCAAACTGAGCCTCAGCTTGCTGGAACCACGAGCTTGGGTCGTTTTGCCAGAATTCTGGCAGCTTGACGGTGACGGCGCTTGTGTGGGCCGTCCTTGATGTGTCCGCCGGGTAAGAGCGCCTTTCTTCTGCTCTCACGGCGGAGCTGGGGATGGTGCTCGATTGAGCCCTCTCTGTGGATTCTGCCGTGGGGGAACGTCTTCCATCCGTTCCCCTGTCTGCATGGGCGCCGGCACTTGCCTGGGTCGCCTCTGATGAGTTCATCTCGGGAGAACTTCTCTGTTCCATCCTCACGTCTGGTCACCAGTGTAGGGAGCTTGGAATGAAGAAGCGATGTGATTTTATAAATCAAAGTTTAATATCAGCTTCACCTCCCTAACAAGTCTCATCTCGGTGCAGAAGCAGAATAAGAGGTCGAGCGCAGTCAGACCTTCATACTTATACCACACTCAACAAAAGACATTGCATATCAAAGCCGACATCCCGCATTAACATAATCCCCCCTCCATTGTCCTCCATCCTCCTCCACCTGACCCTGGTGTGGTCAGGGAGTTCGATCCGGTCTCCACCGCTGCGACTCCGTCTGTTCTTTGATCCTCGCTGGCGGGTTGAGACCTCTTGTCCTGTTCTGAGGCGTGAGGTCATTCCACATATGTAATCACTAAACATTCTAATATGTCTATACATATGTAGGTATGGAATATATGATTAATATAAGCCACACATGGTATGATTATGAGCCCATACATATTCTCACCCTCCATAGCGACCGGTATTTTCCGGTATTTTCCTAGTTGTATGCCGGAGGGGACCATTGTGTAAGTCTATTGCATCTTTTGCATTCAAAAAAACTATTAGGTTGTTATGTCTTTTTGCTATCTCTGCGAGCAGCCCTGCTTAGGTTGTACAGTCTGACAGCCGTTGATAGGAAGGACCTGCGAAACCTCTCGGTTGTGCACCTGGGATGATGTAGTCTGCTGCTAAATGAGCTCCTCAGTGCATTCAGTATGTCCTGCATAGGGTGGAACTCAGACTCCAGCAGAGATGACAGTTTAGCCACCGTCCTTCTCTCTCCTATCTCCTCCACCGGATCAAGGCACTGCCCCAGGACGGAGCTAGCTTTCTTGATCAGTTTGTTCAGTCTCTTCCTATCGGCTGCAGTAATGCCACTGCCCCAGCAGACCACTCCAAAAGTGATGGCTGATGCCACCACCGTGTCATAGAATGTCTTCAGCAGCACCCCTTGTACACCAAAAGACCTGAGTCTCCTCAGTAGGAACAGCCTGCGCTAATGAAACAGGCCTGGACAAAAATGATGGTACCCCTAGAAAAGATTGAAAATAATGTGACCATAGGGACATGTTCAACCAAGATGTGTCCTCTAATTAACATCACAGGTGTCTACAAACTTGTAATCAGTCGGCCTATTTAAAGGGTGACAAGTAGTCACTGTGCTGTTTGTTGAAATGGTGTGTACCACTCTAAACATGGACCAGAGGAAGCAAAGGAGAGAGTTGTCTCAGGAGATTAGAAAGAAAATTATAGACAAGCATGTTAAAGGTAAAGGCTATAAGACCATCTCCAAGCAGCTTGATGTTCCTGTGACTACAGCTGCACATATTTTTCAGAAATTTAAGATCCACGGGACTGTAACCAACCTCCCTGGACGTGGCCGCAGGAGGAGACAGATAATATGAATGGTAACAAAAGAGCCCACAACAACCTCTAAATACATCCATGGTGAACTCCAAGGTCAAGGTACATCAGTGTCAGATCGCACCTTCCGTCGTTGTTTGAGCCAAAATGGACTTCATGGGAGACGACCAAGGAGGACACCACCGTTGAAAACAAATCATAAAAAAGCCAGACTGGAATTTGCCAAACTGCATGTTGACAAGCCACAAAGCTTCTGGGAGAATGTCATATGGACAGACGAGACAAAACTGCAACTTTTTGGCAAGGCACATCAGCGCTATGTTCACAGACGCAAAAATGAAGCATGCCAAGAAAAGAACACTGTCTCTACTGTGAAACATGGAGGAGGTTCTGTTATGTTGTGGGGCTGCTTTGCTGCATCTGGCACAGGGTGTCTTGAATCTGTGCAGGGTACAATGAAATCTCAAGACTATCAAGGTATTCTAGAGAGAAATGTGCTGCCAGTGTCAGACAGCTTGGTCTCAGTCGCAGGGTCATGGGTCTTGCAACAGGATAATGACCCAAAAACACACAGCCTAAACACCCAAGAATGGCTAAGAGCGAAACATTGGGCTATTCTAAAGTGGCCTTCTATGAGCCCTGATCTAAATCCTACTGGACATCTGTGAAAGGAGCTGAAACATGCCGTCTGGAGAAGGCACCCTTCAAACCTGAGACAACTGGAGCAGTTTGCCCATGAGGAGTGGGCCAAAATACCTGCTGAGAGGTGCAGAAATCTCATTGACTGTTAGAGAAATCGTTTGATTGCAGTGATTGCCTCAAAAGATTGTGCAACAAAATATTAAGTTAAGGGTACCATCATTTTTGTCCAGGCCTGTTTCATGAGTTCGTTTCTTAAAATAATTCTGTTGAACCACAATTCAAAAGCATTGTCTGATTTTCATTGGTTAATTTTCATAGAATTTTTATTTATTACCACTTTTGTCAGATTCAAGTTATTTCTGTGACCATTGTGGGTTTTTCTTTCATTAACAGAGGGGTACCAACAATTTTGTCCACGTCTGTATTTGGTTCTATTAACTGTGGAGATCTGTAACATGAAAAGAAAATGCAGGGACATAAACAATGTTATTCTTCTTACGTAACTGACAAAACTGCAGCCTTGTTGCCCCATCTCTTATTTTCACGTTGTTTACTTCTGACAACGACGCACATCATTGATGGAATTCAAGTCAGGTGACCGTGGAGCACTGTTTTGATTGGTTGAGCATATAGGCATCCTTGATGATCGCCTAATCAGGTTTCATAACTAAAGTTTACTTTTCATAAAACTGCACTCAAACTTAACCTGCCAACAAACAGATTCATGTTTAGAAAAATATGCGTTAGCATATCTATGAAAATCAGCTACTCTCTGGATGGGGATCGATCAACTCAAAAACTAAAGTAGATAGAGCCACTCGGTCCACCACCTAATTTACCAAGTGTAGGATTAATAAAGATCTTTATCTCATCTTATCTTTATTCTTGTAAATGTGAGATTTTTTTTTTCTAAATTTGCAACTTTATTTTGAAATTTGTTCCTTAACTTTCCCTTTTTCCAACAAATTTGCAACATTTTCTTTCAAGTTTTCAACTTCCAAAGCCAAAACCCAATGCTACTAATAATAAAGACAAAATAGCATAGGAAAATGTTTTCATTCTCTTCATTCTTTCAGGTCCTTTAGAGGTGGTGGGGTTACTATTTTTGTCAAGGAACATCTCAGGTGTTCTATTGCATTTTGGAAGTCCATCCCTAAACAGTTCAACCTACTCATTCTTAACATTGAATTGACTAAGAACTCCACAATAAAAGTTGCTGGTTGCTATCGCCCTCCCTTGGGCCCCTCCTGCATCATGACTGCCCTCAGCACTCTCCTGGCCCCCTACACCAAATCTGAATTTGTGCTGATGGGAGACCTTAACTGGGACATGCTCCAACCCCCTGGCCTAAGTAAGTCCTAAGTCAATGGAACTCTCTTAATCTTTCTCAGGTCATCACCAATCCCACATGGTATGACCCCAAAACCCAGAAAAACATCCCTTATTGACATCATCCTCACAAATAATCTGTATAGGTACAACTCTGGTGTTTTCTGTAGTGATCTAAGTGATCACCGCTTCACTGGCTGCATTTGGAATGGTGGCACAGTAAACAACCTGCCATAGTCAGTTACAGGCCACTACTAAAAGGTTTTGATGAACAAGCCTTCCACCATGACCTGGCTACAGTTAACTGGGACAGAATCAATTCTGATTGCTGGGGTCTTTCTGCAACTGTGGGGGTTCCCCCTACAGTTGATAGTGCTATGAGATGACTGTTGTTGTGAAATGGCGCTATATAAATAAATTTGAATTGAATCAGCCTGATCCCTGACATAAACAATGCATGGTCCTTCTTTTTTGATTCATTTAACAAGATAGTAAAAAAAAAACATGCTCTCGTCCAAAAAATAAGCACACAAAACAGATGCAGTCCATTGTTTAACCATGACCAAGCAAAACAGCTTCACCTCAAAAACGCCACCTGGCACAAGACTCGCAAATCAAAATGTCCTGATGACTGGCTGTCCTTTGGAAACATCAGAAATAAATGCGCCCAGGCCATCCGTAAAGCCAAAACTGACTACTTTCATGAGCAGTTTAAACAATGTGCTTCTAATCCAAGAAAATTCTGGAAAACTGTTAGAGATGGAGAAAACGCTGTCACCTCAACTACCAACCCCTCTTATCTTAGCAAGTAAGGTTGTTACAGCTAGATATCATATGGTTGAGCTCCTTTACCTGCATTTTGTCCAAACTGGGAATTCATCTGACTCCACAATACGTCCTGACTCTCCTGCTAACCCCATGACTCCAAGCACCCTTAGCCCTGCCCCCCATTACAGCTTTTCCCTGCAGACTGTTCCTAAGAATGAGGTCCTGGAGGTTCTGAGAAAGCTTGACCCCAAAACTTCCCCCTGGTCTTGATGGATTGGACCCTTTCTTTTTTAAAGCTGTAGCTCCTATGATTGCAGGACCTATTACCTACTTATGCAATCTGTCTATGCAATCAGATGAGTTACCATTGGCCTGGAAAGCAGCCTCACTATGCGCTTTATTTAAAGGATGGATCAATCTGCCGCTAACTGCTACCATCCAATTTCCATACTGCCTGCATAGCAAAAGTGCTGGAGAGGGTTGTTTGCCAACAAGGCGCACACTTTCTGAATATGATAAACATATTTCTGAGTCCCAATCTGGATTCCGTTCGTGTTGCTCACTTCCATGCTATGTTCACAATACTGACGCACTCTACAAGAAGGGACAGCGCAGGCTGTTCCTACTGAGGAGACTCAGGTCTTTTGGTGTACAAGGGGCGCTGCTGAAGACATTCTACGACACAGTGGTGGCATCAGCCATCACTTTTGGAGTGGTCTGCTGGGGCAGTGGCATTACTGCAGCTGATAGGAAGAGGACTGAACAAACTGATCAAGAAAAGCTAGCTCTGTCATGGGGCAACGCCTTGACCCAGTGGAGGAGATGGGAGAGAGAAGGATGGTGGCTAAACTGTCATCTCTGCTGGAGTCTGAGTCCCACCCTATGCAGGACATACTGAACGCACTGAGGAGCTCATTAGCAGCAGACTACATCATCCTAGGTTGCGCAACTGAGAGGTTTCGCAGGTCCTTCCTACTACGGCTGTCAGACTGTATAACCTAAGCAGGGCTGCTCGCAGAGATAGCAAAAAAACATGACGACTAATTGTATTGAATGCAAAAGACGCAATAGACTTACACAGTGGTCCCCTCCAGTATACAACTAGGAAAATACCGGTCGCTACGGAGGGTGACATATGTATGGGTACATAATCATACCATGTAGGATAACTAAGTAGACGGTTATGCTGTTCATTCCATCTCGCTACAATGCTCCGCACTGTGTGTTTATATAATTATGTATATATTTATTCCATCTAGCACAATGCTCCACACTGGTGTGTGTTATATATTTATATATTTATTCCATCTAGCTACAAGCTCCGCACTGTGTGTTTATATACAGTGGGGAAAAAAAATATTTAGTCAGCCACCAATTGTGCAAGTTCTCCCACTTAAAAGAGAGAGAGGTCTCCAATTTCATCATCAGGTATACCTCAACTATGAGAGACAAAATTTAGAAAAAAAATTCCAGAAAAATCACTTGAAGGATTTTTAATGAATTAACTGGTAAATTCTCAGTAAAATAAGTATTTGATCACCTACAACACAAGCAACATTTCTGGCTCTCACAGACCCTGTAACTTCTTCTTTAAGAGCTTCTCTGTCCTCCACTCGTTACCTCTATTAATGGCACCTGTTTGAGCTCGTTTATCCGTATAAAGACGCCTGTCCACAACCTCAACAGTCAGACTCCCAAACTCCACTAAGGCTAAGACCAAAGAGCTGTTAAAGGACACCAGAAACAAAATTGTAGACCTGCACCAGGCAGGGAAGACTGAATCTGCAATAGTGTAAGCAGCTAGGTGTGAAGAAATCAGCTGTGGGAGCAATTATTAGAAAATGGAAGACATACAAGACCACTGATAATCTCCCTCGATCTGGGGCTCACGCAAGATCTCACACCGTGGGGTCAAAATTATCACGAGAACGGTGAGCAAAAATCCCAGAACCCACATGGGGGGACCTAGTGAATGACCTGCAGAGAGCTGGGACCAAAGTAACAAAGGCTACATCAGAAAATACTACGCCACAGGGACTGAAATCCTGCAGTGCCAGACGTGTACCCCTGCTTAAGCCAGTACATGTTCAGGCCCATCTGAAGTTTGCTAGAGAGCATTTGGATGATCCAGAAGAGGATTGGGAGAATGTCATATGGTCAGATGAAACCAATTGAATTCAATTCAACTTTATTTACATAAGCGCTATTTCATAACACCTCATTGCACTTTGAGCTATAGGAGGAACCCCCCATACTTGCACCTCCCATATTTGCACCCCCATACTTGCAGAACTGACAGCCTAGCTACAGTGCTGAAAAAAAAAACAACTGAGATTATCTTTGTTTTCTTCTATTAATGCAGACTAATGACTTGTTTTATCTTTTCTAAAAAAAATTTTAAAAAATGATTTCTTCAAGTTAAATATATTTCATCTAAATAAGTGAAGTGTCATTTTCTCTAAAGAGGAGGGAAAATGAAGAAAAATTGCTACAGTATATGACATTTTGAGGAGGGAAAAAAATGCAAACGTTACACCAGCCTCCAACTTAGAATTGAGGAGTGAACATAAAGAACTTATTGATGCTTATGTGTGTTAGCCTTGCTAAATTAGGACAGGACTTTTATTTTATTATTATTATAACTCAAATTATAGTTTGAGTTATAGTTATAACTCAAATACATGCTGGGCAATACAGACCACTTTCTTATTATTCATGGGATAATAGTAAGATCAGGCCCTCTATTATCCTACACATTCCCCACGCCGTGGAGGGGGTTTCACAGCAGGACAACCATTCCCTTATTGTCACCAGCTACACTGTTTGTCTTCACAGCCACTCATTCCTTGTGGCTATTTACTGATGGCTCATCTTTAAAAAAGCCCGATGGGGTCAACATCCACTGCTTATGCTGTGGCGCACATTGTCTGGGGTCCACTGATTGTGTAAAAATTCCACAACGTGCATCACCTCCCAATGGTGAAACTATTGGCTTTGATTACAGCACTTACATGAGCTCTCTAAACCTAAATGCAACTATCTGTACAGGACAGTAAATATGCTTATAACGCATGCTGCCCTGCATACCGCTACCTGTGAACCTGCGGGGGTTTGTCACCTCCACAGGAAAACCCGTACTCGCTCTTGGCTGATATCGCTGCTCATTATACTGCTATTGATTTTTTAAGAAACCGTCTGTTTTTAATAATGTTGATGTTAATGTTTTAAAAGGACCTGTTAAAATAATCTTGGACCTCCCTCCTGTTACATGTGGCTTGCCTGATGGAAAAATTGTTTTGCCACCCACGTTATACAAATGGGCTGCCCTGGTGGTACATGAACTATTATGTGCCAACAGGAGGGAATGATGAGGATGTTGGGAAAACCGTGCTAATATTTTGAAGAAGTAACAAAAACATGCCAAAAGTGCATCATTTGTTTATATAAATAATGTTAAGGAGCAATGGGAAGCTAACACATATTGCTTGGTGTTGATTGACACCCTCCACAAAGTGGACAGAAATTCACCCCAATCCCCTCAGCAAATGCCGCATTTGTGTGTAAAACTCTAGTGAATCATGTTTTTCCCTGCCGTTGGGGTTCCAGAACTGATTTATGCAGATAATGGAACTCATTTTACAGCACAAACAGTTCAAGACTTAATCCAAGCTGGAAGAAGTAAGATCAAATTTCCTAGTGCCTACACCCACAAAGTACAGGTTTTTGTAAAAAGAAAAATGGTACAATCAAACTAATGCTTAACACCAGACTCAAGACAGGATTGTCCCTTTTGAATGTGCTTTTTCACCCGTCCTTATGTATTGCCTGCCTTCACCACTAATCCGCCTAACAAATACATCTCAGAACACATTGATTCTGTCAGGGCTCTCTCTGCCTCCACAGAAAGAAGCGGATAACCCGTTGCCAACCTGGAGACTATGTCTTCATAAAGAACCACCACCGACAACACTGGACACTCCCACTCCCACTGCAATACGTATTGCTGAACGACCATCTTGGATTCACCTTTCATACGTCAAAAGACTACAGGTGCCTGTAAGTGAACTAACTTGTTTCCCTGAGTAAGTCCAGTTACAAAGGGGGCGTGTCCTTTTAAGGACAAAGTTGTCTCAAATCTGGTGAAGATAGGGGCCCGGATGGGTACTCTCTCAGGTGGAGGCATGGCACCAAAGGTACTGATGACTCTGTGTCCCGTATTTTTCATAACAGTGGGGTGGGGGACCATTTCTGATTCCAGGATAAGGAGCCCACGAAACATGGACAGTGGACACTACGTGGATTATACGCGTAACCTGTGGTACCAAACAATGGTGGTTTCGGTGAGAGGACTGGGAATCAATACTTCTTGCTATGTGTGTTCATTGCTACCCCATTCACACAAGACTGTCCTGTTCCACTAAGTGAAGAGGAAACGGCCTGAGCGACAATAGCGATGAACTCTCGTCTCAGTCTACTTAATACAAGCAAGGACATTGGTTGGTAAGGAATTTTCTGAAGGGTATTTTAATAAATTGAATGTCACTGTTACTGATTACACTGGGTCTAAGATAAGAATATTCAATACTACGGGAATTGGAACTTCTTTGCTTGCCGTTAGAAAGCCTTTAATGAAAGTAAATCCTACACTGTTTACTTCACCAATCTGTTTTCACAAAAACTGTAGCAAAAACAATTTCAACCTGGGTTTTTCATAAAGATGCAATGATACAAAGGAAGTGACCTGTGGAGTGCGATATCATGATCCTGTTTGTAGAAATGCATTTCACTTTCCCTATATTGCTGCTGGAAATTTTACCTTAAAGAGCAAAAATTGTACTTTTAACTGTAGCAATAATCCTACTGTTTTTGGCCAAATGATGATGGGTATGGATGTTTAGAGAACCATGTTTGGGTTTGTGGATCTAATGTTTACTCATTACTTCCTCCAGGGTGGTGTGGCAGATGCTATATGGCTATTTTGATCCCACACATTAGCATAAGTTCAAATCTCACACATAAAATAAAAAACATCATACTCCCATTATTACCATCCTGAACAGACTGAAATTCACACCAGGGCACGGAGAAGTACAAACGTAGACATGCAACAACTAGTAGGTAAGCTGTCTGGAAAACAAAGGATTAGTGATTTCAGGGTTGTTATGGGTACTTTTTTTCCAATGTATGGCAGTTACCTGGCTACATATCACATAAATGCATTAGCATGGACAATGGAAAATCTAACTGTTTTAATGGAACAAGGTTTCACAGCTTTAAATGAAGAACAGAAATTCTCAAGAATGATGACATTGCAAAATAGGATGGCTTTAGATTTAACATTAGCTGCACAAGGAGGAGTATGTCACATTATTGGTCAAGAATGCTGCACATACATCCCGGATTTAAATCAGAATCTCTCTCACGTTATTAGCCATTTAAATGATATTTTACATTTACAACACACTTTGGATGAAGATAAGGGGTGGAGTCCCTGGGCTTGGTTTCAAAGTGGAACCTGGTGGCAAATTCTTTTGAAGTGGTTAACCCCATTGATTGTGATATTGGTCTTGTTCAGTGTGCTCTTCATGTGTGTTATTCCCTGCATGAGATCTATGATTACACAAGCCATTGCTCATCATACTTTTCTATTGCAAACTGCTATGCTGAAACTTGAGTGTAAAGGACAATATGCAGCTCTTTCAAAAACTGATGATGACTGTGATCACAAAGAGGACTGTGAGGATTGTGAGTAATCTCCTGTGTAATTGGAATATGATGCAAATGACGGGCATGTAGAAAATCGAGAGAAGTTACATGTTTCTGATGAATAAAGGCATCCCTAAATAAAAACTGGGATAAAAATGATAAAACAGGAGGGAAATGTCAGAAAATTGTACATACATGTTTATCATTTTATAATTACTATCATCATTATCATTATCATTTCATAACCATCTTATATGATTAAAATGTATATTGCATGCATCTTCTATGGGTTTATTGCACACTGTTTCAATTCTGGGTAAATAGTGGACCTACTGAGTGTCCTTCACTAAGATGTGCTTAGAAGTGTCTCACCAGATGAAACTGTGTATATGATAAGGGGTCTGGGAATGGGGGAGAATTAATCTTGTTTTCTTATGAAGTGCTGTGACTATGATTAACTTGGAGTCTGGAACAGACTTGCAAGGCCATGTTGTTCTCAGTCCAAGCCAATGTTTTGCATGCCCATATTATGACTGTATATGGTATTATGGCATCCAGTAGATGTTTTCTTGTGATTGTATGACTGATGATGTATAAAAGCCTCTGGATTATTTTTCATCTTTAGTGCTGCATTTTCTGTTAAAGGTATTGCACTCCTTGCAAGTAAAGAGCTCATATGAGGAATATACTTGTGTCATGAATCTTATTTGAGGTAACGAACCGACATACGATCACTCTGAGTTCCCAGATTCTGACAAGGTTCTGTTATGTTCTGGGGCTGCTTTGCTGCGTCTGGCACAGGGTGTCTTGAATCTGTGCAGGGTACAATGAAATCTCAAGACTATCAAGGTATTCTAGAGAGAAATGTGCTGCCCAGTGTCAGACAGCTTGGTCTCAGTCGCAGGTCATGGGTCTTGCAACAGGATAATGACCCAAAACACACAGCTAAAAACACCCAAGAATGGCTAAGAGCGAAACATTGGACTATTCTAAAGTGGCCTTCTATGAGCCCTGATCTAAATCCTATTGAACATCTGTGGAAGGAGCTGAAACATGCCGTCTGGGGAAGACACCCTTCAAACCTGAGACAACTGGAGTGGTGGCTCAGTTGGTAGAGCATCTGCCCCACACCCGGGAGGCAGGGGTTCAAATCCCGGCCAGGTTATGCCGAAGACCATATAAAAGTGGAACTTCCTGCCATCCAGCTTGGTGCTCAGCAATAAATGGAATGGAGGAGGGAACTCTGTGGTGGCGCCTTGCATGGCAGCGGCCCTCTGATTCTGCACTTGGGGTGTGTGTGATTTACACTGTAGATAGGTAAAGCACAATCTCGTTCTGCTGTACATGATTGGTTGTACGGTTGAATGACAATAAGGGTGATTTAATTTAATTAATTTAATTTAACTGGAGCAGTTTTCTCATGAGGAGTGGGCCAAAATACCTGCTGAGAGGTGCAGAAGTCTCATTGACAGTTACAGAAATCGTTTTATTGCAGTGATTGCCTCAAAAGGTTGTGCAACAAAATATTAAGTTAAGGGTACCATCATTTTTGTCCAAGCCTGTTTAATGAGTTTGTTTTTTAAAATAATTCTGTTGAACCACAATTCAAAAGCATTGTCTGATTTTCATTGGTTAATTTTCATAGAATTTTTATTTATTACCACTTTTGTCAGATTCAAGTTATTTCTGTGACCATTGTGGGTTTTTCTTTCATTAACAGAGGGGTACCAACAATTTTGTCCATGTCTGTAAAATTGGGGGATAGTGTATTAGGGCACCACTAGCCACTGCTTTGGGCAGCAGGGCTCCCATCCCCCCAAGCCCTCCGTGTCTACAGTGCAACTAAAATTGAGGTGACCATGGCCCCACTGCACAGTAGACAAAGGGATTCTCTTTCCCGACACAGTTTGGCACACCACCTTCCCCAAAACCCTAAGTGTATCCAATAAGATGTATGTTCAACCCAGAATTGGGTTGAACATACATCCCCAACATAGAGCCCCAACATAGAGCCCGTCCCCCACAGAGCCTCCAGAGCCAGTTCCAAACTGGCTCTGGAGGCCACCGACTGCCCCCAGATGGCATCCCAGGCTGAGAGCCACCAGGCCAAGCAGCCTAGGAATCACCAGCATCTCACCTTGATGCTCACCAGCACCACAGGCATGATGGGGCAGCCACACTTTTACTTACTCTCACGCATCTTGTGCACACAAACATACATAATAATGATAATAATAATAATAAATTATGGGCCAGATCCATATGGCACCCCACATACCACACGACACCCCAGAGCGCTCAGAGGGAGCTGAGCTCTATGGCAAAGCTGTTGATTTTCCGGTCAATCTATGTTCCTGTCAGGAACCGAGCCGGCTTGGTTTCCCCGGCTCGGTCCTGCCCTCTCTGTGGGTCTAGGTGCCGCAGCTTATGTGGATATGTATTGCTGTCTGTATTCCGTATCCATAGCCACTGTCGGACTGGCAGCTGTTAGACAGCCTCTGTGACCTATTTTCTGTGGGAACTGCTGACAGTCTGCTGGTTCGGCCACGGCCCCTCTCTCTCTCTCTCTACCATCAGCTGTTTCCAGCCCCGTTAATCATCTTTCCCGGCCCTCACCCAGGTTCTCCTCATTTACCATAACCAGCAGTACATGTACTTAAGCGCTTTTTGCCAGTCACGCACTGCTGGGTCTTTGTCTTACTGATCGTCTGCCTGCTTGTGCATCTGTTAGTGAACTGTCAGCTCCTACGGCATGTATCCGCTCTGCGCAGCCCGTGGTTCTACTGCATCCTTTAGCGATTCCGGCTGTGGGACACCAACATGGATACACGCCTCATCTTATGAGTTCGCGGAGCGATGCCGGCCCCCGTACGTCCACTGTAAGTTATTTACCTTTTGTTCTTATTAAAGACAAAAATAGAAAGGAGATGTTTTTGCCTTCTTTACATGTTTCGACTGTTCACTGCAGCCTTCGTCAGAAGAGTCAGCTGATTGATGCCAGGTGTCATTTTATCAGCTGACTTTTGTAGGCGAGGCCAGCCTAGCAGACCTGTCAGATCCACCGAGCCGGCCCCGCTTTCCGCAGTCCGATGGTCTCTGGAGAATGTGGTCCCAGGTGTGGGAAAGCATAAAGGCCCCCTCATCCCAGTTCATGGTATCTTTTCCCCACTTCCTGATTTATTTATTATTTATCTATTTATTATTATCAGGCTGTCCTAAAACATCTTTAAAAAGTCTTCAGCTGATCCAAAATGCTGCAGCAAGAGTTTTAACAGGTACTAGAAAGAGAGATCATATCTCTCCGGTTCTGGCCTCCCTTCATTGGCTTCCCATAGAGTTTAGAATTAAGTTTAGAATCCTTCTTCTTACTTACAAAGCTCTAAACAATCAGGCTCCTTTTTATTTAAAAGATCTGATACTACCGTATTATCCTAACAGAGCACTACGCTCCCAAAATGCAGGATTACTTGTAATACCTAGAATCTCCAAAAGTACAATGGGAGGCAGAGCCTTCAGTTATCAAGCTCCTCTCCTGTGGAACCAGCTGCCAATCTGGATTCGGGAGTCAGACTCGATCTCTGTTTTTAAGAATAGGGCTAAAACCTACCTTTTTGATAAAGCCTACAATTAGGGAGGGATCATGTGTTTCTGAACCCTCCCTTAGTTATGCTGCTAATAGGTTTAGTCAGCCGGGGGACCTCCAGTAATGCACTGGGCCTCACTCCTTTCCTCACTCTCAATGAAATAATTTTTTTTGCTGGTCATTAACATTTGTTTGTTCTCTCCCATAGATTGAGTCCCCATCGTGCTGTTTGCTCTCTACATGTCTGTTCTTTTCATTTTCTCTATCCCCTCACCCCCCAGCCAGTCGCAGCAGATGACTGCCTCTCCCTGAGCCTGGTTCTGCTGGAGGTTTCTTCCTGTTAAAAGGGAGTTTTTCCTCTCCACCGTCGCCAAGTGATTGCTCACAGGGGATCGCCTGATTGCTGGGGTCTTTCTGCAACTGTGGGGGTTCCCCCTACAGTTGATAGTGCTATGAGATGACTGTTGTTGTGAAATGGCGCTATATAAATAAAGTTGAATTGAATTGAATTGAATTGAATTTCTATGGCCTCCTTGATCCAGCGTTTGTGTCTGTTGGTCTCCAATCCAATAATTTTTGCGTTGTCCCAGTCCATGATGTGATTATTTCTTTTGCAGTGATCTGATATTGCTGATTTTAATGTTTCTTGTTCTGCCTTTTCTTTTTGTGATCTTGTGAGTCGTCCTTGTGTTTCCTTCTCACATTCCTTCTGGTGTTCTTTTTTCTTGTGGTGAATGATCTTCTGGTTTCTCCAATGTAGGTTTTGTTGCATGATCTGTGTGGTCTATATTAATCATATATCCCATAACCTACATATGTATAAGCATGTGAGAATGTTTGGTGATTACATATGTAAAGCGACTTCACACCTCAGAACAGGACAAAGAGGTCTCAACCGTCAGCGGAGATCAAAGAGCAGCCGAGGCGCTGCGGTGGAGACCAGATCGATCGCCCTGACCTCCCAGGGCCAGGTGGAGGGATACGAAGACAAAGGAGGGGGATTAAGATAATGCGGGATGTCAGCTTTGATATGCATGTCTTTTGTTATGTGTAGGTATAAGTATGTAGAGCTGAATGTGTTCTTCCTCTATTCTACTTCTGCTTCTGCACTGAGATGAGACTTGTTAGAGGAGCAAAGCTGATAATAAACTTTGGTTTATAAATCACATCGCCTCGTTATTCCAAGCTCTTCTACAATCTGCATGATATTTCATATATTACATTGTATTTTTTGTCTTGTTCTATTTTGTCCTTGGGGTGTACTAATAACTGTCTTAATTTTTTGTGTGGTTTTACTGCTGTGTTTATTTTGTATTTTTCATGATCCTTTGAATTGGTTCCATTATCTCTCGGATGTATGGTATAGTTATGGTGTCCTTGTTTTTGATTTTGGCTTTTGTTCCGTGTCTTGTTTCCTGTTTTTTTTTTCTTTGTTTTTGATTTGCTGTTTCCCTTTGTTTATGGCCCATACTGGATAGTGGCAGCGTATGAGTGTATGCTTTATGTGGTTTTCCTCCTCCTCTCTGTCTTCTTGGTCTGTGATGATGGTGGCCCGTTCATAAAACGTCCTGACAACTGATAGTTTGTGTGCTGTAGGGTGTTCTGATGTCCATAGTAGGTATTGATCTGTGTAGGTTGGTTTCCTGTACACTGTGATTTTTATACTGCCGTCATCATTGTGGTGGATTTTCACGTCCAGAAAGGCTATGGTGCCATTTTCTTCCTCTTCGTGTGTGAATTTTATATTCCCAGTGCTGTCCATGCTATTCAGATGGTCAGTGAGTTCTTACGTGTGTCCTTTCCTTATTTTCTCCAGAATGTCATCCATGTATCAGGGCCGGCTCGGTGGATCAGACAGGTCTGCTGGGCTGGCCCCACCTATGAAAGTCAGCTGATAAAATGACACCTGGCAGCAATCAGCTGACACTTCTGACGAAGGCTGCAGTGAACAGTCGAAACATGTAAAGAAGGTAAAAACATCTCCTTTCTATTTTTGTCTTTAATAAGAACAAAAGGTAAATAATTAAAAGAAGACAAAATTAACCTACTTGAGCTGTCCACTGTAAGTGTTTTGTCTAACCCTTTTGTAAGTCTTTATGTTAATAAATGTGTGTGGTGGAACCCAGCACGTAAATCCTCATTATTTCACCCCTCACAGTGCACATTGGAAAAGCGCGCGGGAGGGTTCATGACAGAAAGACCCAGGCCTAAAAGAGGATTTAGCGGGTTCACCCACACATCCCTTTTCTTTATTTTTGTGTGTCGCTAATAATTGGACTCACCTGTTGCCTGGGCACCATGGCTGAGATGTTGGAGAGGGAGCTACACTCACTGTATTTCCTGGAGGACATTTTTTCATGGACACTGGAGTCCTGTTCCTCTGAAACGGCTCAACAGGCTCGGGACACGGCAGTGAGAGTAATGAATAGGGATAGCCTCTGGAACCATCCAGAGGTGATGACGATTCTCCAGGACATCTTTGCTGCGCCATGCGAGGGGTCAGACGAGGATCTCCCAGTGTTCAAGCCCCCCTGCGGCCACTCCACCTACTACCCCGGACACTAAGGAGTTTCTTCGCACTTGTAACTCACTGCCCAGCGCGGTGCTTAGAATCACAGATTATCTGGTGCCCAAACTGTCAGAGAAGAAGAAGAGGAACACTCGTCGGAAGAAGCCTCCAGCCACGCCAATGACAGCCCTGCCTCCTTGTCCCAAGCCATGGTCCACTCCGTCCCCGGAAGAGCAGGAAGAACGAAGACGGATTCTCCTGGCGGCGGCTGATCTCCTCCTGGAGGCGAAACCGTGGCTTCTTCCGGAGTTGGCCAAGAGGTTGGAGGAACATTTCTTGAGGAGGTCAGAACTTCAGCCGGAGGACAAGCATGCCCCGACCATGGAGATGACAGCTGACATCATCGAACCCCAGGAATTCAAGTAAGTGTTTATTCAGTCACTGGTAATGACACCTGAAGCTTCTTGCCTGATTCCTGACAAATTGTCAGTTGCCGATCTTGTTTGTCCCCCTGTTTCTCCCATTCCTCCTATGCCATTGTGCTTCCCGGGAGGAGAATTCCGGACGGAGAAGGGGCCTTCACTGGAGGAACCGGAGAACACGCCACCTGCTTCCTCTTGTCGCCGCCATTCCCACAGGGCTCACCATAAGAGTCCCACCAATCCTCCACCTGCTATGCCCACCTCCACATCATTGGAGCTGGCTCCTCAACCACCGTGTGAAGGGGGCAAAACAGCCAGTGAAGGGGGGAGGGGGAGATGGTCACCTGCCCGCAGCTGTCAACATCGAGCACTGGGAGAACAGGCAAGTGTTTTTTCATTTAATTTTATGTAATGATGAAAAACATTGCCTGCCTCCCGAAAGAGAGGCTCAGCTCCAGCAGTCTGCTGGGCTCGCTCCTCGAGCTGCGGAGGTAAACCCTTCTGTTGTCCTTTCTGTGTCTCCCCCTTCGATTCTCGAGTGCAAGCAGAGTCACCGGATGGTGGAAGAGCTGGGGGCCCCGGAGGATTCCGCTCTAGAGCCAGCATGGAGCTGGTCCCCTGCAGCCATGCTGGAGGAGTCATCGGCGTCGGATCTAGCTTCTCCGTCACCGTTGGAGAGGACCGGTATGGTCGTGGACATGAAGAAGGGTGACTGCCAGTCAGCTGCAGCCACGAACATCACACGCCAGAATGACAGGCAAGGATCCTTTCATCTAATTGAACTTAATTATTTTAAACCTTGTCTGTCTCCCAAGGGAGAGGCTCAGTCCCAGCAGTCCGCTGAGTGCTCTCCTCCAGCTGCCAATGCAGACTTTTCTTCTATCCCTTCCGTGTCTCCTCCCATTCTCCCTGAGTGCCTGTCAGTCTTAGGACCGAGCTGCCAGATGGTGGAGGAGTTTGGGGCCCTGGATGATCCTGCCCAGGGGCCCGCACAGAGGTGTTTTCCTGCAGTTATGCTGGTGGAGTCCCCAGCGTTGGAGCCACTGCAGAAGAGTGAAAAGACTGCTATCACCATCTTGCCAGCTGCAGAGATGGCCGCAGCAGATTGGGAGCCTGAGCTGGACCTCTTGGAGGCCGGGCCTGAGTCGTCATCGCCGGGATCGACGGAGTCCTGGACAGTGGTGGAGCTCCAGTTCAGGCAAGTTTTCTCTCTTGTTTTTCTAATGTCTGTTTTAGAGAGATCTTGTCTGGTTCTAGGTGAGGAAAGTCAGGTGCAGTGCGCAGCTGCATCTGAACTTGCCTCGCCGGGCTCCGCTGCTGCCAGCAACCCGAATAACCTTGTTTCTTCTTCCGCTCCTGAGTGTTCTTCTAGGGTTGCTGGAGAGGAACCATTGTTACTTGTGGTCTCCACGGAACCGGTCTTGCCGCCTGACAACATCATGGGTTCAGCACCCCTGCTGCCTGAGGTTGTTGTATGGGTCCCTCCACAGGCTGAGTCTCCGTGGGTGTGGCACGCTGGTTTTGGCCCTCATAGGGGCTGTGCTCCAGGATCAGCCCGATGTTCCATCATCATTCCAGTTCCCAAGAAACCCTCTGTTACAGGATTAAATGACTACAGACCTGTTGCCCTGACCTCTGTGGTCATGAAATCCTTGGAGAGATTGGTGCTGAACCACCTGAAGGTCATCACAGGCCCCCTGATGGACCCACTGCAGTTTGCCTACCGGTCAAACAGGTCAGTGGATGATGCAGTGAATATGGGACTACATTACATCCTGCAACACCTCGACTCCCCAGGGACGTACGCCAGGATCCTGTTTGTCGACTTCAGCTCAGCGTTCAACACCATCATCCCAGGCATTCTTCATCAGAAACTCCTCCAGCTCAAGGTGCCCCCCTCCACCTGCCAGTGGATCTCCAGCTTTCTGACTGACAGGTGGCAACAGGTGAAGCTAGGGAGATTTACATCCAGCTCCCGAAAAATTAGTACTGGCGCCCCCCAAGGATGTGTCCTTTCCCCACTGCTCTTCTCCCTCTACTCCAATGACTGCACCTCAGAGGACCCTTCGGTGAAGCTTCTGAAGTTTGCGGACGACACCACAGTCATCGGTTTGATCCGGGATGATGATGAGTCTGCATACAGGCGGGAGGTGGAGCAGCTGATCCTCTGGTGCAGCCAGAACCATCTTGAACTTAACCCAGCCAAAACGGTGGAGATGACTGTGGATTTCAGGCAACACCCCCCTTCATTCCCCCCACTCACCATCCTCAACAGCACAGTGTCCACTGTGGATTCCTTCAAGTTTCTGGGTACCACAATCTCCCGGAACCTGAAGTGGTCCTCCCATATAGACACTGTCCGGAAAAAGGCCCAGCAGAGGTTGTTTTTTCTGCGTCAGCTCAAGAAGTTTGATTTGCCTCAGGAGCTGCTGGTTGTCTTCTACACTGCCATCATCCAATCTGTCCTCTGCTTTTCCATCACTGTCTGGTTTGGATCTGCCACTAAACAGGACAAGACCAGACTGCAGCGGATCATTAAGTCTGCGGAGAGGATCACTGGTACTGACCTACCCTCCATTGAGAACTTATATCGGTCCATAACCAGGAAACGGGCGGGAAACATCTGTGCTGACCCATCACACCCCGGCCACAAACTGTTTGAACTTCTGTCTTCTGGTCGTCGTTACAGATCACTGAAGGTCAAAACCACCCGTCACAGGAACAGTTTCTTTCCTCAAGCCATCACTCTGATGAACTCCTAACATTCACCTAGTCCTACCTGTTGCTGTACTCATGACTTTTCATCCATTATTACATTGCACATAACTCTCACACTGCTTTTTACTTCATTCACATTATATCACTGAATCTGAGTTCACATTGAAATACTGTGTGACTGTATATTTTTTCATATATTTCTGCAAAGTATGGTTAGTCTGAGTAAATAACTGCATATATTCCTGTATATATTTGCATCCTTTTATAGAAACGTGGACAGACTGTAATTTACTGTACATACTCTGTTGTCATTGAATCCTTATTTAAATCCTCCACCTGAACAATGAGAGCAAGTTTTTAGCCAAAGTCAAATTCCTTGTATGTGTTGTGCATACTTGGCCAATAAAGCTGATTCTGATTCTGATTCTGATTCTGATTCTGATGTGGGTGCTGCGCTCCTGCTCAGACCCATCATGGACACCACGCTCCAGCACGGGGTCCGCCAAGGGTGCAGCATTGGTCCAGTCGAGGTCCGCCATGGGTGCTGCTGAGCCTCAGCTGGGGTTCGCCAAGGGTGCTGCTGAGCCGGCCCGGTCGGGGTCCATCGCGGGTGCAGCGTCGGCACAGTCGGGGCCCACTGTGAGTACTGTGGATCTGCTTGAGGACGCCATGGCCCACTCCTCCTCCCTGCCCGACACTGTGGGGGTCCCCTCCCTACGTTCCAGTCACTCACCAGTGAGCCTCCCAGTGTGCAGGCCGCCTCCTGCTCCACCCCCCGGTCCAGGTGGCGCTACAACATTGGCCAATTGGCCAACCGCCGGAGGGACTGAATCTCTGGGCCAGATGGCCCGTGTTTCCTGGTAGGCCACTGGACTCTGTTCACCAGACTGCCTGCTGGGCCCGGGACTCTGGGCGGCCCCCTAAGCCTCTTTGCCTTTGGACTTGGGGGAGTAATTATGGGCCCTGGGAAGGGTATTGTGTTCCCTCCTTTCCTGTTCCCCCTACCTCCCACCTGGGTTTGTGTTGTTTGTTCCTGTTGGTGGGGGGGGGGGGGGAGGTGTCCTCGGGATGTTACCTTGGGTGTCTGGGGTTCCACCCCTTGAGAGGGAGACTCTGTCAGGAACCGAGCTGGCTTGGTTTCCCCGGCTTGGTCCTGCCCTCTCTGTGGGTCTAGGTGCCGCAGCTTATGTGTATGTTATGTATTGCTGTCTGTATTCCATATCCATAGCCACTGTTGGACTGGCAGCTGTTAGACAGCCTCTATGACCTATTTTCTGTGAGCACTGCTGACAGTCTGCCAGTTCAGCCATGCCTCATCTTTCTCTCTTTACCATCAGCTGTTCCCAGCCCCGTTAATCATCTTTCCCCATCCTCACCCAGGTTCTCCTCATTTACCATAACCAGCAGTGCATGTACTTAAGCGCCTTTTGCCAGTCATGCACTGCTGGGTCTTTGTCTTACTGATCATCTGCCTGCTTGTGCATCTGTCAGTGAACTGTCAGCTCCTACGGTATGTATCCACTCTGCGCAGCCCATGGTTCTTCTGCATCCTTTAGTGATTCCTGCTGTGGGATGCGTGGATACACGCCTCATCTTATGCGTTCGCGGGGCGATGCCGGCCTCCGAACGTCCACTGTAAGTGTTTTGTCTAACCCTTTTGTAAGTCTTTATGTTAATAAGTGTGTGTGGTGGAACCCAGCACGTAAATCCTCATTATTTCACCCCTCACCATGTGCATTGGAAAAGCACACGGGAGGGTTCATGACAGTTCCTACCCTCACCTATGGTCATGAACTTTGGGTAATGACTGAAAGAGTGAGATTGCAGATACAAGTGGCTGAAATGAGCTTTCTCCTTAGGACTGCTGGACTCACCCTTAGAGATAGAGTGAGAAGCTCAGTCATCCGGGAGAGGCTCAGAGTAGAACCGCTGCTCCTCCACATTGAAAGGAGCCATTTGGGGTGGTTTGGGCATCTGATCATGATGCCTCCTGGATGTCTCCCACTTGAGGTGTTTTGGGCACATCCCATTGGGAGGAGACCCCGGGGCAGACCCAGGACTTGCTGGAGAGACTGTGTCTCCCAGCTGGTCTGGGAATGCCTTGGTATCCTCTCTGAAGAGCTGGAGCAGGTGGCTGGGGAGAGGAAAGTCTGGGCTTCTCGTCTTGAATCTGCTGCTTCCGTGAACCCAGACCTCCGGAATAGTGGTAGAAGATGGATGGATGGATGGGTGATGCTCAGTAGTGTAATAACAGAGAGCAGCAGGTGTGGCATTTGTGCAAATGGTTGTAGTAAGGTGCAAAGACCTATAGCAGCAGATGTAACATTGTTGGTGCGCAAAATCTTTCTGTGCAAACAGCTGAGGTAGAGTTATTGTCTGGGTGAGTATGTTACGGTGCAGTGGTGGGGGGGGGGGGGGGCTGGCGTAGGCAGAGAAAATCCCTTTCAGAGCAATTTTATTAATGATAAAAACACTTTCAGCAGATCAGAAAACATCCGACCATCACTGTCATCTGTTTTGACAGTAGGGCTGAAATAAACAAGAAGCTGGAAAGGTTTACAGTATCTACCTGCTTTCAGCAGGATATGAGTACACAGCAGGGGGAGGGGGAGGAGGAGAAATGATTGGAAGTGTAAAGCAGCCTCTGCATCCATGCTGAAATTATTATTGCTGTTGTTATAATTATATTGATCACTTGGTCAACTCTGATTTTGAGAAGCCCAGCAGGATTCAGTTCAGTTCAGTTCAATTCAGTTTCATTTATATAACATCATTTCACAACAATAGTCATCTCATAGCACTTTCAAACTGTAGGGGGGGAAACCCCACAATTGCAGAAAGACCCCAGCAGTCACGCATTCCCATGAGCAAGCACTTGGCTACGGTGGAGAGGAAAAACTTACTTTTAGCAGGAAGAAACCTTCAGCAGAACCAGGCTCTGGGAGTGGCAGTCATCTGCTGTGACTGGCTGGGGGGTGAGTGGATAGAGAAGAAGAAGGAAAGAACAGACATGTAGAGAGCAAACAGCATGACGGGGACTCAATGTATGGGAGAGAACAAAAAGTTGTTAATGACCAGCAAAAATATTTCATTGAGAGTGAAGAAAAGAGTGAAGCCCAGCGCACTGTTGGAAGTCCCCCGGCTGTCTAAACCTATTAGCAACATAACCAAGGGAGGGTTGGGGCACCTGATCATACCTAATTGTAGGCTATATCAAAAAGGAAGGTTTTAACCCTATTCTTAAAAACAGAGATAGAATCTGACTCCCGAATCCAGATTGGCAACTGGTTCCAAAGGAGAGGAGCTTGATAACTGTAGGCTCTGCCTCTCAGTGTACTTTTGGAGATTCTAGGTATTACAAGTAATCCTACATTTTGGGAGCATAGTGCTCTGTTAGGATGATAAGGTACTATCAGATCTTTTAAATAAAAAGGGGCCTGATTGTTTAGAGCTTTGTAAGTAAGAAGAAGGATTTTAAACTTAATTCTAAACTCTATGGGAAGACTTTTTAAAGATGTTTTAGGACAATCTGATAATAAAGAGTTACAATAATCTAATCTTGAGCTATCCAAAGCACGGATTGGTTTCTCAGCATCACTCTGAGACAAGATGCTCCTAATCTTGGCAATATTACACAAATGATAGAAGGCAGTCTTAAAACAAGTTTAATATGTGAATTGAAAAACAGATCTTGATCAAAAATAACTTCAAGGTTCCTCACAAAAACTATTAGAGAAAGCATAGCCCCATCCAGACTGAGTTTGATTTGGAAAGGCATTTATAAGGTTTTCTTGACCAACAAGAATGACTTCAGTCCTATCTGAATTTAATAGCAAGAAATTACGAGTCATCCAAGCTTTGATTTTCTTATGACAAGCCTTTAATTTGGCTAAATGATTACTATCATCTGGCTTCATTGACAAATATAATTATGTCATCTGCATAACAATAAAAATGTATGCAATGCTTTCAAATAATGTTGCGCAGCGGGAGCATATATAAAATAAAAAGAACAGGGCCTAGCAGAGATTGCTGTGGAACTCTGTGACTGAGCTTTGAGTTAAAAGAAAACTCATTATTGACATGAACAAACTGGAACCTATCAGATAAATAAGATCTAAACCACTGCAACGACGTTCCATTAAGTCCAACAGGATGTTCTAATCTACCAAGTAGAATATAATGGAACTTAATGGAACTTCATTGCAGTAGTTTAGATCTTATTTATCTGATAAGTTCCAGTTTGTTCATGTCAATAATGAGTTTTCTTCTAACTCAAAGCTCAGTCATGGAGTTCCACAGGGATCTGTGCTAGGCCCTACTCTTTTTAGTTTATACATGTGTAAAGCCCCTTAAAAAGGGAAAAATGACAAGGGTGAACACAGTGTGTGCGTCTCCTCACTCGCTTGAATTAAAAGTCAAACATTTTGGACTTCGGTTATGGCTGCACGTAAGACGGACGTGTCTCACTCTGCTCTGCTCCTGGAGAAAAAAAATCGGCAAATAACTCCTCTCATTTGGGACAGAACGTATCCCAGCGTTTGGGCGAGGATATGTCGGCGAAGCCTAGGCTGGAAAACCAGGTAAAGGAAAAAGCGAGCCGCCGAAACAGTCCAAATTAACGGACTTTCAGGTCTGTGACGCAGCAAATAAAACTCCATATATGGCGGAGGAGGCTGGCAACGGTGCGATGTCTGCGGGGGGAGGCGCAGATGCGCTGATGGCTGCCATGAGTTCAATGAGAGCGGACTTTTCCTCTAGATTTGATGGGATTATGACAGCGTTGGAAGGAATAAGAAAGGAATTGGGTGACTGTGTAGAACGAACGGCGCAGATGGAGCTCCGTCTCGCTAGTGCTGAAGATGACGTCACCCGTCTTCAATTAAAGGTGCGCACTTTGGAAAAAAAAAAAAAATCTCTGGAAAATAATATTTTGGATTTGGAATCTCGGTCGAGACAGAATAACTTGAGGCTGGTGGGTCTTCCAGAGGAATCAGAAGGTCGGGACGTATGTTCCTTTCTGGAAAAGTGGATTCCGGAGGTGGCTGGGCAGCGAGGAGTTGCCAATCAGCAGTGGTTCTGGAAAAAAGCACATCGTATTGGCCCACGGAGAGATAAGGGACCGCCGAGGACCATAATTATGAAGTTTCTTAGCAACAGAGGACAGGATGAAGATCTTCAACGCTGCACGAGCTAAGGAGAGATTAAACACCAGGACCAGCAGGTGCGGTTCTACCCAGATTTGGCCACAGGAATCCCAGCAATTGAGGAAGCAGTTTGATCCCATACGTAAGGAGCTGCGCAACCTTGGGATTCGTCATGGTGTAATCTATCCTGCGAGACTGCTGACCACGTATGAGGGCAGAACCCACATCTTCAAGACCCCAGAGGAGGTGCAGGAGTTCATCAAGAAGATCAAAGAAGAAGAAGAGACTGGGTGGGAGCTAAGCATGAACAAAATATAAGGTAGAATAATTAAGCATTTGCACAGGCATCTGACTGACTTGAAGTAAATAGTAAGTTTACAAAATATAGATTGTATTATATATTAAAAAAACAAAACAAAAACAAAACAAACAAAAAAACTATGATGTACAAAGTTGTTAAAAATTTTGGAGTTAAGTTGGAAAACTACAGAGGAGAGTTAATGTTACGTCATTAAAAGCAGTAGAGTTAGGGTGATTGGGAGGATGAAGAAGGAGTGGCTTAGGCTGTTCCCCGTGGGTGTGGAACGGCCGATGGCTATATCGGGAGACAGAATTTTTCTTTTGATTTTGGGGGGGTTTGCCACAAGTGTGGGAAGGGGAAATTTGTTTGTGTGTAGTTTGTAGGATGAATGTTCAACCACTCATGTTTTTGCTTCTCTGTATAAGCATGTTTACACTGCAAGGTAATCCCAAACTCTCTATTGATCATAAACCAAAGCGTTAATCTTAATTTAACTTCATGGAATTGCAGAGGTCTACAAAATTTAAAAAAACTTAAACAAGTTATGAATAAAATAAAAGACATGGGTTCAAAAAATTGTGTTTTTACAAGAAACTCATCTAATAGAGGAGGTGTTAAAAGAATTAGGAGTAGATGGCAAGGAAGTGTATTCACCTCTTCATTTTCATCCGAGCCAGGGGGAGTTATGACTCTCATACATAAATCAGTTCCTTTTCAAGTGAAAAATGTAATTGGAGACAAATTTGGAAGATATGTATCATTCAAGGTTCTTTGCTATTAGAAAATATAAATCTTGTGAACTTATATGGTCCCAATATAGATGATCAGAAGTTCTTTGCTAATTTATTTCTTATCTTATCATCACTTACAGGGCAACATATAATAGCAGGGGATTTTAATTGTACATTGAATCCAGGTATAGATAGATCAACAGGACTGGATTGTACGCACATTGGATGTAGGATGACTATTAATCATTTTATGAAAGAATTGAGATTGTTAGATATATGGAGAGAAATGAAACCACAAGTTAAAGCCTATTCTTGTTATTCCAGTACCTACAAGACATTCTCACGTATTGATTATTTTTTGATTTCCACAGAAATTAAGGTCCAAGATTCAAAACTGCTTTTATGATAACATCGTGATCTCTGATCATGCACCCTGTTGTCTAATATATGTAGATAAAAAATTGACAAAGGAATCAGGTAGATGGCAATTTCAGCATAAATGGCTTCAGGATGAGGAATTTGTCAAGTATATAGAAAAACAGATAGACGAGTTCTTTGACATCAATACTACACAAACATCAGCATGTGTAAAGTGGGAGGCTTTCAAAGCTTTTATTAGGGGACATATTATTAGTTATACAGGATCAAAATCTAAGAAGACTCGAGAGGAGAGAGCTAAATTGGAACATAAAATAAAAAGTCTTCAGGAAAAGTGTATGCAGGAAGTGACCCAAGGTTGGAGAATGAATTACTGATTTTGAGAGCTGAATACGACAAAAAATCAGCGAATAGAGCTGCCTCGAGTCTTCTAAGATTGAAACAATCTTTTTATGAACAAGGTGAAAAATCAGGAAAATTATTAGCATGGCAGATTAAACAATTAGAAATTAAAACACCAATTACCAGTATTATAAGTAATGGACAGGTAGTTATAGATCCTTTAGAAATTAATAGAGCCTTTAGAGATTACTATGAAAAATTATATGATACCAAAAATGAACCTGATTTAACAAAACTAAATGGGTTTTTGAACGAACTATCTATACCGTGTATTCCAAATGAAAACAGGGAGATATTGGAGTCTAAAATTAGTCAAGAAGAAGTTGGGCTAGCCATTGATAATATGAAATCAGGAAAAAGTGCAGGACCAGATGGTCTTCCAGTTGACCTTTATAAAAAATTTAGAATAAATTAATAAAACCTTTTTTGGAAATGGTTTTAGAAGCATTTCAAATAATAATTTACCATCATACATAAATAATGCCTTAATTATACTGCTGCCAAAACCAGGTAAGCCCTCTAATAAATGTGAAAATATGAGACCAATAAGCCTATTAAACGCCGACCTTAAGATAATCTGTAAAATTTTAGCAAGACAAATACAAGAAATTTTACCAAATATTATTAATCGAGATCAGAATGGCTTTATAAAGGGTAGACAAGGCTTCCATAATGTAAGAAGACTATTTAATATTATTTATTTTAATAAAGAAGCACCGGATACAGCTCTCCTATCACTGGACGCCGAAAAGGCCTTTGATAGAGTTGAATGGCCCTTTCTTTTTGAAGTCCTACAAAGGTTTGGACTTGGAAATAATTTCATAAAATGGGTTCAAATAATATACAATAATGCTACAGCAGAAATCCTAACAAATAACAATATTTCAAAACCAATAAAAATCAATAGAGGATGTCGACCAAGGCTGTCCACTTTCACCTTTACTGTTTACTATGGCAATTGAACCTTTAGCGATAGCGATACGTTTACATTCACAAATATATGGAATTAAAGTTGGACCAACAGAACATAAAATCTCCCTGTACGCCGATGACATAATTTTGTTTATGTCGAATCTAAAAAAATCAATTCCAACTTTGTTGAATTTAATAAAGAATTTTGGGGAAATATCAGGATATAAAATAAATAAAACTAAATCTTCAATATTAATGCTAAATGAGACCCAGAGAAATTACCCAGCCCCTGAGGTAAATCAATTCAATGTTGTAAATCAGTTTAAATATTTAGGAATCCAAATTGTGCCTAAGCTAGAATCAGTCGCCAGTGTCAACTATGAAGCCTTAATGTCAGATATCAATGAGTTAACTCAGAGATGGATGTCACTACCAATGTCGATGATCGGGAGAATCAATATACTTAAAAGTAATATTTTACCTAAAATACTTTATTTATTTCAATACATTCCCTTATCACCACCTTTAGATCTATTCTCAAGAATAAAAAAAAAGTTAGTGGAATTTATATGGAACAACAGGAGGGCTAGATTACGTTTGTCTTTATTATATTTACCATTTGATCGTGGAGGTCTGAAATGTCCAAATTTTATGTTGTATTATTGGTCGGCACAACTGAGGTCTATGACATATTATTTTTCATCAAATGATCTCCCTCACTGGACTGAAATGGAATCATACAATTTACCTTTACCTCTTCCCATATTCATATACTCAGATTCGGCAAAAAAATTACAAAAACAAGTTAAAAATCCATTTGTAAAGCATATGATCAAAATATGGTGTGAAGCTAAAAACTATTTAAAAGAACCACAGTTATTGTCACAATTAGTCCAATATGGGGTAATCAATATTTTAAACCAGGGAGAGCGGACGCTGTATTTAAAGTATGGAATTTAAAAGGGATACAAAAGATTCAGGATTTATATTTGCCATGTGCAGATAACATAATGTCTTTTGAAGAGCTGAGGATCAAATTTAATCTCAATAGAACACATTTTTTTAAATATCTTCAACTTAGAAACTTTATTCGATCAAATCAAAATAAAGCTCTCACTCGACCTATTTATTCATCCTTGGAAAAAATGATGATGAAAGATAGTAAAAGAAAGGGTATTATTTCAGAGTTTTATAACTCATTGACACTATCTTCAAGTGAAAAATTCACTGAAAAGATTAAACTACTGGAAAGAAGATCTGCAAACTGAAATTTCAGAGGAACAATGGGAATTGGCTTGTACAGAAGCTCAAACCAAATCAATAAATGCACGCCTTAAATTGATACATTTCAAATGGTTAATGCGGATGTATGTTACACGGAGGAGTTAAATAGATATAACAAAAATATACCAGATACATGCACAAAATGCATGGAAAGTAAAGGAACCCTATTTCATTGTTTATGGGAATGTAGATTAATAAGAATGTTTTGGGAAGAGGTGAGGGTAACAATTGAAAAAATAATCTCAAAACAAATCATATTGAATCCTAAACTGTTTTTGTTGGGTCTGTACCTAGAAAAGCATAATTTTAATAAAAGTGAAAGAACATTCATAGACCTCAGTTTGCTTAATGCCAAAAAATGTATTGCACTATTATGGAAAAAGACTCATAGACCAGATGTGACTCAGTGGTTAAGACAGATGTTAACAAACCTTCCATTAGAAAGAATAACATATATACTGAAATCAAAGGAAATTGTGTTTGAGAATATATGGAGACCTTTTATTGATTATGTAAAAAATTTAAACATAACTCTTGAAGAAGAAGGTGAATGATGTGTGTGGACCTTGTAAATTCCAAACTGGTGAACATAATATGTATACTTATGTATTGGATTGTCTAGACTAAACAGAGGAGCATTGTTGAAGACTTGATTTTGTTGGTGGTTGTTGGTGTTTTTAGTGCATTTTTTTTGTAGTACTTTAGTGTTAGTGTTTGATTGTTTGTATCATGTTTGTTAAAAAAAAAAAAAAGGTTCAATAAAGATATTGTGGGAAAAAAAAAAGTCAAACATTTTAACAATCACAACTTAAACAATTACCTTAAAAAGGGAAAAATGACAAGGGTGAACACAGTGTGTGCGTCTCCTCACTCGCTTGTATTAAAAGTGAGGAAGTTGCGCACGCGCACTCCCCTTGCTGGAGCTCTAAGGCGTAACTAATAGAGTGACGGTTTCATGATCGCAGTCTCTAAACCGAACACCAATAGCATTGCTGAATAATCAATAATAACTCTCATTCAATCAAGTACAAGAATAACCAAATAACAGCTAAATCCATTACAAATAAAAGTATCTTAAGCAACAAATATCTATCTTGAATGCTTGAGTAACAAATACAAATATAGTAACAGTATCTTATATGACAAATGTCTTTCCATCTATTGCATACTCCCCCTCAATGTTAAATGTTGTCCTCAACATCAAAACCCTCGACCCCTAGCGCAAATCAGGTATTCAAACTTCTCACGACCATAATACTTAAATCACATTTTAGTTCAATGCTTCTATTGCAACATCTGACACTTAGAAATATATTGTTACAGACTGGAACTCTTTTCGTACACTCTGTCATGCAAGTAACAAATACTCATTGTCCAGTGTTTCTTGTGTATGCATTTTGTTACAGACTGGAACTCTTTTGATACATTCAATTTTGAGTCCAAATAAGCCGTTTGACAGACTAGAACTCTTTTGATACATTCAATTTTGAGTCCAAGTAGCGCATGTATGACAGGCTGGAACTCTTTTGATACATTCAGTTTTGAGTCCAAGTAGTGCATGTATGACAGGCTGGAACTCTTTTGATACATTCAATTTTGAGTCCAAATAACACGTTTGACAGACTGGAACTCTTTTGATACATTCAATTTTGAGTCCAAATAACACGTTTGACAGACTGGAACTCTTTTGATACATTCAATTTTTATCAGAATGCAACTTACCAGTCTACATCCCGTATACACATATGGGGTGGTAGTGATGTGGCTGCGCTGAGTAATGAACCCTTGGATAAAGGTGCAATGCAGCGGCACTGTAACAGGATGGAGTTCAATTCAATTCAATTCAATTCAACTTTATTTATATAGCGCCATTTCACAACAACAGTCATCTCATAGCACTATCAACTGTAGGGGGAACCCACAAAGTTGCAGAAAGACCCCAGCAATCAGGCGATCCCCTGTGAGCAAGCACTTGGCGACGGTGGAGAGGAAAAACTCCCTTTTAACAGGAAGAAACCTCCAGCAGAACCAGGCTCTGGGAGAGGCAGTCATCTGCTGCGACTGGCTGGGGGGTGAGGGGATAGAGAAGAAGAAAAGAACAGACATGTAGAGAACAAACAGCACGATGGGGACTCAATCTATGGGAGAGAACAAACAAATGTTAATGACCAGCAAAAAAAAATATTTCATTGAGAGTGAGGAAAGGAGTGAGGCCCAGTGCATTACTGGAGGTCCCCCGGCTGACTAAACCTATTAGCAGCATAACTAAGGGAGGGTTCAGAAACACATGATCCCTCCCTAATTGTAGGCAATATCAAAAAGGTAGGTTTTAGCCCTATTCTTAAAAACAGAGATCGAGTCTGACTCCCGAATCCAGATTGGCAGCTGGTTCCACAGGAGAGGAGCTTGATAACTGAAGGCTCTGCCTCCCATTGTACTTTTGGAGATTCTAGGTATTACAAGTAATCCTGCATTTTGGGAACGTAGTGCTCTGTTAGGATAATACGGTAGTATCAGATCTTTTAAATAAAAAGGAGCCTGATTGTTTAGAGCTTTGTAAGTAAGAAGAAGGATTTTAAACTTAATTCTAAACTCTATGGGAAGCCAATGAAGGGAGGCCAGAACCGGAGAGATATGATCTCTCTTTCTAGTACCTATTAAAACTCTTGCTGCAGCATTTTGGATCAGCTGAAGACTTTTTAAAGATGTTTTAGGACAGCCTGATAATAAAGAATTACAATAATCTAATCTCGAGCTAACAAAAGCGTGGATCAGTTTCTCAGCATCACTCTGAGACAAGATGCTCCTAATCTTAGCAATATTACGTAAATGATAGAAGGCAGTCTTAGAAACAAATTTAATATGTGAATTGAAGGACAGATCCTGATCAAAAATAATTCCAAGGTTCCTCACAGAGCTATTAAGAGAAAGAGTAACCGCATCCAAACTGAAAGTTGGATTTGGAAAGGAATTTCTAAGGTTTTTTGGACCAACAAGAATGACTTCAGTCTTATCTGAATTTAATAGCAGGAAATTACAAGTCATCCAAGCTTTGATTTCCTTAAGACAGGCTTCTAACTTGGTTAATTGATTACTATCATCTGGCTTCATTGACAGGTATAATTGTGTGTCATCTGCATAACAATGAAAATGTATACAGTGCTTTCTAATAATGTTGCCTAATGGAAGCATATATAAACTAAAAAGAGTATGGCCTAGCACAGATCCCTGTGGAACTCCATGACTAAGCTTTGAGTTAAAAGAAAACTCATTATTTACATGAACAAACTGGAACCTATCAGATAAATAAGGTCTAAACCACTGCAACGAAGTTCCATTAAGTCCAACATAGTGTTCTAATCTATCAAGTAGAATATTATGATCGATAGTATCAAAAGCTGCACTAAGGTCTAAAAGGACAAGTACAGAAACCAGTCCATTATCAGATGTGATGAGGAGGTCGTTAGTGACCTTCACTAAGGCTGTTTCAGTACTATGATGGATTCTAAACCCAGATTGAAACTCTTCAAGTAAACCATTTCCCTGCAGGTGGTCAAATAATTGCGTAGCAACAACTCTTTCTAAGATTTTTGAAATGAAAGGGAGATTAGAGATTGGTCTATAGTTAGCTAAAGCTCCTGGATCTAGCGTTGGCTTTTTGAGTAAGGGTTTAACTACAGCCGTTTTAAAAGCCTGCGGTACATGGCCTAAAGTTAATGAAGAATTGATTATATGAAGAATAAAGCTACCAATAAGTGGGAAGACTTCTTTAAATAACCTGGTAGGAATAGGGTCTAAAAGACAAGTTGAAGGTTTGGATGAGGAAACTATTTTGTCTAACTCACAAAGGTCGATTGGAGTAAACTCATCAAGACAGACATCAATAGAAGGAGTTGTAGTAGTTACAGTATTTAAGTTAACGGTGGGAAGAATCTGATTGATTTTATCTCTGATGGATGAAATTTTATTATTGAAAAAATTCATAAAGTCCTGACTAGTAAGCTCTAAGGGAATGCTAGGATTGACAGAGTCCTGACTCTTTGTCAACCTGGCTACAGTACTGCAAAGAAACCTGGGATTATTCTTGTTCTCTTCTATTAATGCAGAGTAATGATTTGTTCTAGCTTTTCTAAGAGATTTTTTATAAATTAAAAGATGATTTCTCCAAGCTAAATAGATTTCATCTAAATTAGTGGAGCGCCATTTTCTTTCTAATTGACGAGTCTTCTGTTTTAAGCTACGAGTTTCTGTGTTGAACCAAGGAGTTAGAAATCTCTGATTAGACTTTTTCTTTTTTAAGGGGGCCACCAAGTCTAGAGTCTGATGCAGAGAAGCTGAAACACTATCCACCATGTTATCAATTACAGAAGGAGCAAGCTGTCTATAGCTTATTTCCGTTGAGTTGACACAAGGCATAGAGGAAACAATCTGCATAAATTTGGTAACAGCATCATCTGAGAGGCATCTACTGTAATGATATTTTTCTTTAGGAGCCAAATAGTCAGAAATAGTAAAATCAAAGGTTAACAGACAATGGTCTGACAGTACAGGGTTATGAGGAGACACTACAAGATTTTCTATTTCTATGCCATATGTCAGAACAAGGTCCAATGTATGGTGGCCTACATTGGTGGCCTACGGTTCCTCTGAGGCCGATGCTGTTCCTGATTCTGGTTCTCGTTCCTTTCAACTGACAGGACAGGGGTGTCTTTGGCAGGCTGGTCTTCTGTCAAGTCTTCTCCTGTGTCTGATGGAATGTCACTGTGTGGCTCCTGGCTTACTGAGGGATTATCATTGTTGCTTTCTAGCTGGGGAGCAAGTTCTCTCCAGTCAAATTCAGCTGCTCCTTCTGTTCTGGCAGGAGTCGCTGTCCATGGTCCTGACGACTGAGGTGGGTACTGAGGTGGTATGGGAAAATAATCATCATCTTTGTCATCTTCCTCTTCCTCGGGGCTGTCCCTAGCTTTTGCAGTCTGTGCTGTTGATTTTTTTGTTTTACAGGTGAATGCATTCTTGTCTCCAGCTGCAGGTGATCACATGGCATAAGAAGGTTCCGATGCAGGGTCCTGGGCTTTCCTTTCCCTTGCTCCGGTCTCAGTTCATAGATGGGACTATCCTGCTCAACTTGCCTTACCACAGTATGAATTGTGTCTTCCCAGTGATTTTGTGGCCTACCAGTTCCTCCACGGGGAGGGCCTCTTCTCCTGGGGTAGCGCCAATAGCGGCTCCTTTCAGTGGCATACCTGCTTCCCTGAACTGCAGTGCCTCCTGGGCCGGTAACATTTGCCGCCTCTGCTCCCTTTTCTTCTTCAACTACATCAAACTCCACAGTTTCACCATCTCCAACACTGCGAAGGTATTTCCTCAGGTTGTTCTTTTTGATGGCTGTCTGGTGTACAAAAACGTCTTCTTTGGTGTCATTCCTATTGATGAATCCATATCCATTTCTGACGTTGAACCATTTGACTGTACCCAAGACTTTTGTTGCGATGACCTTCTTATTCCCCGCTGGGGCTGCGGCTGCTGGGCTGGATGGGCTACTGTCTTTTGGGCTCTCTGCTTTCCTCTCTCTTCTCCTCCAGCTAGCACAACTTTGGGACTTCCTAACAAAGCCAGTCACTCCCTGTCCCTCGGGGGCAACCGCTGTCCGTTTAAAGAGCTATCTCTTGCAGCATTATGCCCCCTATATGCTCTACAGCCTGCCTGAAAATGCTCCCTATATGTTCTACAGCCTGCCTGAAAATGCTCACTACTCCCACACCTATAGCAGTGTTGGCAGTATTCCTCACCCCTCTGCTGGCATGAAGAGCACCTCGGCCGCACACGTGGCATTGGATATCTCTGGATATATCTGGGGTGCAAATCTCTGTTGAAACTGCGCTGTTCCTCTGTGGAACACTGGACCCCTTGGGAACCACAATTCCTGAACTGGTCCACCTGAAAGTTGGGGGGGGGCACTTTGGTCATTCAGGGAGGGGTGCTGTGGCTGAACATATAGTGGGGGGTAAGTGACTCCATAGCTGGATTCTCTGGTTACGTCAGGATACATCTTTGGTATGTTTTCTGTCTTACTCATGGACTCTGTTATTTGTGACACCTGTGCTTTAAGGTCTTTTAACAGTGTCATGTCTGCTTTCATTTCTTTCAGGTCAGACAACACATTTGGGGGAAGTGTAACTACACTTTGCTGGGCTACACACTTATCTTTGCTGTTATCACTAGACTGGATAGTGTGTACACTAATTGGTCGCTGTGGCACGGACTGTCTCCTTTTATCCTGCCTCTCTTTTTCATGTGCACATGCTATGTTCAATCTTTCTAACAACAGTTCATCTGAGGTTGTTGTCTGCAAAAGGAGCGGCTGAAGGTCGCTCCTGATACTATCATTTTGCAGCCCTGTTAATACTGTGTGCATGAACATGCTTTGCACGAGAGCTGGGTCATATCTGAGACTAGACTCGGCTTCCTGTGATGCAAACAATATTTTCTGCCTTAAATCCATTGTTCGAATTAAAAAGTTCTGTGGGGTTTCCCTATTGCTCTGGACCTCTGCAGTCAACTGCTTGTAAAGCTCTGTAGCGCTTCTCTCTTGATAATGTGACCTAAGAATTCTCCTAAGGGTAGGGAGAGACAGGTCGCTTTTACCTTCGAGGTAACTCCTAAATTGCAAACCTGGCACAATGGCTCTGATGACCGCATCCACTATCTCTGACTCAGGATATCCTTTGCTGAGGCCGTTCTCAATTTGGCGGGCTAAACTCGAGAAAGTGAGTCTGTCTTTCTGTCCAGGTTCACCAATCTGACCAGAAATCTTATAGTCTTTATGCCAGAGTGGATTGGTTACAACAACCGGGGCTGTGTGGCGTGGGGCAGTCTCATTATTTGCTAAAACTTGCATTTCAGCTTCTTTTCGCTGCACTGCCAATTTCAGCTGCTCCAACTCTTTCATTACATTCTCCTTTGCATGCGTTGTTTGTGACACATCATTTATATTACTCTGGTTCACACTTTTTATTGTATCGTGTATGTTCAACAGTTCTGACATACTTTCATCTTCCCTTTGTTTTAATTCGTCACGTTCGATGTGCTGTCTGATATAAGACACCAAGGCACAGTGAGTTTTTCTTGTTATTTTCTCTCGATTATCTCCTGAGATCTCAATCAAGTCATATTTTCACTAGCTGATCCGTAGTAAGATGGAATAGAGCTCCTTTCATTTCGAACAACAGATTTTCAATTTCCGACTCCATTTTGGGCAAGTGAGTAACAGACAGTGTGGACACGTGGTGCTGAGACCTGATGCGGAAAGCTTTGCAGCTCCTCGGTGGCTGTTCTACACCTTAGGATGCGCGTTGCTCCTCGCTGGCCTCATAACTGCCACCGATCTGTTCTGCTGAAACACTACCCTGCCTGGGTTGTTTTTCGGGATGAAGAACGTAAGATGGCTCCCTTCATGTTGCGGTGTCCGCCTCACGTTTTTCACCCCAGCGGTGCCTCCAAATGTAAAGCCCCTTAAAAAGGGAAAAATGACAAGGGTGAACACAGTGTGTGCGTCTCCTCACTCACTTGTATTAAAAGTCAAACATTTTAACAATCACAACTTAAACAATTACCTTAAAAAGGGAAAAATGACAAGGGTGAACACAGTGTGTGCGTCTCCTCACTCGCTTGTATTAAAAGTGAGGAAGTTGCGCACGCGCACTCCCCTTGCTGGAGCTCTAAGGCGTAACTAATAGAGTGACGGTTTCATGATCGCAGTCTCTAAATCGAACACCAATAGCATTGCTGAATAATCAATAATAACTCTCATTCAATCAAGTACGAGAATAACCAAATAACAGCTAAATCCATTACAAATAACAGTATCTTAAGCAACAAATATCTATCTTGAATGCTTGAGTAACAAATACAAATATAGTAACAGTATCTTATATGACAAATGTATTTCCATCTATCACACATGCTTCCGTTAGGCAACATTATTAGAAAGCACTGTATACATTTTCATTGTTATGGAGATGACACACAATTATACCTGTCAATGAAGCCAGATGATAGTAATCAATTAGCCAAGTTAGAAGCCTGTCTTAAGGAAATCAAAGCTTGGATGACTTGTAATTTCCTGCTATTAAATTCAGATAAAACTGAAGTCATTCTTGTTGGTCCAAAACTTAGAAATACCTTTCCAAATCAAACTCTTAGCTTGGATGCGGTCACTCTTTCTCTTAATAGTACTGTGAGGAACCTTGGAGTTATTTTTGATCAAGATCTGTTTTTCAATTCACATATTAAATTTGTTTCTAAGACTGCCTTCTATCATTTGCGTAATATTACCCAAATTAGGAGCATCTTGTCTCAGAGTGATGATGAGAAACTGATCCACGCTTTTGTTAGCTCTAGAATAGATTATTGTAACTCTTTATTATCAGGTTGTCCTAAAACATCTTTCAAAAGTCTTCAGCTGATCCAAAATGCTGCAGCAAGAGTTTTAACAGGTACTAGAAAGAGAGATCATATCTCTCCGGTTCTGGCCTCCCTTCATTGGCTTCCCATAGAGTTTAGAATTAAGTTTAAAATCCTTCTTCTCATTTACAAAGCTCTAAACAATCAGGCCCCTTTTTATTTAAAAGATCCGATACAACCCTATTATCCTAACAGAGCACTACGCTCCCAAAATGCTGGATTACTTGTTATACCTAGAATCTCCAAAAGTACAATGGGAGGCAGAACCTTCAGTTATCAAGCTCCTCTCCTGTGGAACCAGCTGCCAATCTGGATTCGGGAGTAAGACTCAATCTCTGTTTGTAAGAATAGGGTTAAAACCTTCCTTTTTGATATAGCCTATAATTAGGGAGGGATCATGTGTCTCCGAACCCTCCCCTAGTTATGCTGCTATTAGGTTTAGACAGCCGGGAGACCTCCAATAATGCACTGGGCCTCACTCTTTTCTTCACTCTCAATGAAATATTTTTGCTGGTCATTAACATGTTTGTTCTCTCCCATAGATTGAGTCCCCATCATGCTGTTTTCTCTCTACATGTCTGTTCTTCTTGTCTTCTCTATCCCCTCACCCCCCAGCCAGTTACAGCAGATGACTGCCCCTCCCAGAGCCTGGTTCTGCTGGAGGTTTCTTCCTGTTAAAAGAGAGTTTTTCCTCTCCACCGTCACCAAGCGCCTGGTCACAGGGGATCACTTGATTGCTGGGGTCTTTCTGCAATTGTGGGGGTTTCCCCTATAGTTGAAAGTGCTATGAGATGGCTGTTGTTGTGAAATGGCACTATATAAATAAAGTTGAATTGAATTGAATTATGCAATTTAAGCACTAAATCAGCTAAGAACTCAGCAAATTCAGATAAAAACTTTAAGCAAGCTATGGGAGGACGATAAACTACGGTAAATATTGGGTTTAACCTAAAATTGCTAACATGCCCAATACTGAGGACCAGGCCCTCAAAGGAATTACAACATGCTTTTTGCTTTACATTAACTAATTTTTAACTGGTAGTTTGGAATGGTAAACTATGGCAAATATTGGGTTTACCCTTAAATTGCTAAAATGCCCAATACTGAGGACCAGGCCCTCAAAGGAATTATAACATGTTTTTTGCTTTACATTCACTTGTAATTTGGAATGGTTAATTGTTGCTACTCCTCCTCCATGACCAGAACTTCTGGGATTTTGACAATTTAAATAACCAGAGGGAGTTGATTCATTTAAACCAACATAATCCTCTTGCCCTAACCAAGTCTCTGTAAGGAATAGTAAATCAATCTGATGATCAATTAAAAGATCATAGACTAGTAGAGACTTGGGAGTTAGAGACCTAATATTTAATAAACCACATTCAACTTTTAAATTATGAGGAGTAATATTTAATATTTAATAAACCACATTCAACTTTTAAATTATGAGGAGGAACAGAGGCCAAGTCATTAGATTTAGAGGCTACATATATAATTTGAGTTTTATCAACTTTTTGCTTAACCACTTTCGGATGCTTATACATTATATTTGTATTTACTTTAAAGGGAGCAGACAGTGATTCTCTGATGGGGGAGATAGGGGCTAAGTTGAGGGGTGGCAGATGGAGAAAAGCTACAGAAAGGCATGCAAGACTGCGACTCTGCTTCCTGGTCCCAACTCTGAGTAGTAGTCAAGGCTTTGGAACTTTGGATGAAAAGGATGCCAACGGACTCACTACATAAGGACTTTGCAAACAATTTCAGAAGTTAAATAGATGTTATTAGAGCCAATTTTTTATTACAAGATATTGTTTTTAGTACTGCTGAACCTTTGCTTTTATCTGAGGAAATGCTGGAGAGTATTGCCCTGGTTGATGCTGAAACTCTTGTTCGAGTCTTGTCCCAAGTAAATCCAACAACCTGTCTCCTAGGGTGCTTTCACACCTACAGACTTTAGTTTGTTTCAATTGAACTCAAGTTTCTTTCCTCTGTTAGTGCAGTTCATTTTGTCTGGTGAGAACACAGTATTCATGCTCAGGTGCGCACCAAAACAACTGTACCAAGACCACCTAAATGAGATAGTCTTGATTCGAATCAATTGGCGAACTCTGGTGCGGACCGCCAGGTGAAAAAGGGACTGCACTAAAACAAGACCAGCGGCAAATGGTAAAACATTTGATGCCAAAATATCAGTGGCTGAGTATGCCACAGTTCTGGAGGATGAATGAATGCCATCTCCTGTAGTGTCTTGATATGCGCCTTCGCCGACTCCAGTGCATTAACATGTTATTTTCCATCTGTAGCCATGCTTCATGTTCAAACTGTAGAATTTGCTGAAAGTGGTATATGCACATCCTGTTAAAAAAAAAAAAAAAAAAACGATCACCAGGGTGATGTAAAGCTCCCCCATAGATTATGCTCCACTGTATTTTCTCCCCAGAAAGGCATTTTTTTTTCCCTAAAAAGCTTTATTAACACCCAGAAATGCATAAATGCAAAGTAGTCATCCTACTTCCTGTATTGGCTTTTCCTGTTCTCGCAGCAAAAAAATCTGACCAATAAGAACCGAGAACATCTGACGCAAGTTTTCTGGGATTTAATGTGACACAATTTGGTCCACTTGAATTTTTGCCTGTGTGAAAGGGAACTGAACCAAGGAGAAAATGATACAAAGTAAAAAAAAAACTTATCAACTGATTTGGACCAAAGTAAACAATTTAGATGTAAAAGCACCCTTAGACCCCATTCCTACATCACTTTTAAAAACATCTTGTGGATTTTTCCTGGAGGAACTTTTAAACGTAGTGAATTACGCTCTCCAAATGGATGTTTTCTCTGTTGCCTTTAAAAACAGCAGTGGTGAGACCTCTCCTGAAGAAGAGTCATTTAGATCCTGAAAACCATAATAATTACATATCAGTACCCATCTTGCCATTATTGGTCAAATTTTTTAGAGAAACTCATTTTTATTAAAGTAAAATGCTTTTTAATATCAAATAACATAGTTGATAAAAATCAGCATGATGAACCACAGTACTGAGACAGCTCTGGTCAGGATTGCTAATGACTGAAGGCACAACATGGACTCACAGAAATTCAGTCCTGGTTCTACTGGATCCAAGTGTTGCCTTTGATACAGTAGACCACCATACGTATCCTTTTAACCAGACTAAAGGACCTGGTTGGCCTCTCTGGTACTGTTCTTAACTGGTTCAAGTCTTCTTACAGACAGGAACTTTTTGGTAAGTATGCATATATATTCTTTCAGGCTCTACAAACAAAACTGTGGTGTGCCCCAAGGTTTAATTTTAGGTCCAATACTTTTTAATCTGTACATACTGTTCCTTGGGGATGGTATCAGGAGACATGGCATTAATTTCCATAGTTATGCTGATGACACACAACTTTATATCGCTGTGTCTCCTGGTGACGTGGAACTAATCAATACCCTTTATAACTGCATTTTAGACATTAAATCATGGATGGCAGCAAACTTTTTTCAGCTTAACCAGGACAAAACTGAAGTTTTATTCATCAGTCATGAAGCTCAGAGAGAGAAAATAATTAAAAAAAAAACCTGCAAGGTCTGTCTTTTACCCCATCCCAATATGTTAAGAACTTGGGCGTTATTTTAGACTGAGCTTGGTTTTATTCCACACATTAAAAATATATCAACAAGATTTTACCATCTAAAGAACATAGAGTCTGCCCATCTCTCTTGACCAAACACAGAGATACTGATGCATGCTTTTATCACCAGTCATATTGATGACTGTAATACCCTGCTCTCTGGTCTTTCCAAAAAGACAATTTCAAATCTGCAGTTATAGAATTCAGCTCCACGTGTTCTGACGAAGACCAGACAGCAGGCTCACATCACACCAGTTTTAAGAGATAAGATAAGCCTTTATTAGTCCCACACTGGAGAAATTCCAGGATTACAGTAGCAAAGAGATAACAGCACTCAGAGCAATAGTAAATAAGATAATATGAACTGGTTAGCCAAAGCAGTAGATGAATATACATATGTACACAGATATATACACAGTGCAGGAGTCACTGCATTGGCTCCCCATGTCCATCAGGATCGATTTTAAGGTTCTTTTACTGGTTTATAAAGAGCCTAAGTCACGCTGGAAAAAAATTGGAAAAAATCTCCATTGAAATAAATGGCAGAAGCAAAATTATCTTTTGATTGCAATCAAATTTTGTTGCATGTGATGTGACCACATGTGATGTTTGGCAATTTAAAAGATAATTTTCTACATAAATAACTGTCATGAATTGCCCCTCTGGGCAGAGAGGAAGACCCAGATGCTGAACTGCAGTTTGGGATATTTATTTAAAAAAAAAAAGCAAACTCCAAACAGTGCACCAATACAAAATCCAAACTAATATACAAAGCAAACTTATGGACTAAGCACACTAGAACAGCGGCAGGGTTGCGGTGGAGACGAGTGGAAGACACTCCAGCAATGAGGGAAGAAAGTAATCCTTTAATAGAGCAAGAAACAAATGAACACAAATGATGGCAGGTGTGGATACCATGAGCGGGCAGGAGGAAACAATGATTATAAACTTAGGTCAGCTGGGAGCAATTAGAGGGAGAAGATGGGACTGACAGCTGACAGGAGCACCGCCCACAACAGAGCAAAAACCAGGAAGTGCCACTGACAGCTGCAGTCCTGGGAGGAGAGAAAACAACAGAATATGAATATAATGAGCTGACAAATAAAGAACAGTAAACCCAACTATGTAAATACAAAAACTACAATGAACATAAACAGGAAAATAAATCATACTAAGAAACGATACAGAATATGTGAAAACCAAAGATAAAATAACAGGAACTACAACTCAAAATAACAACACTATACAAATATGAAAAAAGGCAAAGAGACTGATCATGGCAGAATCCTCCCCCATGCTCAGGTCTTGACAGAGCCCCTCCTTCAAGGGGTGGACACAAGACACCCCGGGCAACATCGAAAAGAAAAGGACCCACCCCACCAAAAACAAGTAAACAACCCCACCCCGGGTGGGAGGAGGGGGACCCAGGCACGGAGAGACCAAAACAACTCGGAGAAAATAAGAAAAATTCTCATAACATATACCCCAGCAAAACTCAGGCTAGGAGGAAACATAAAACCCTGCTCAGAATCCTCACCCATGCAGAACCAGACTCCTAGGCCCCCTGGACCAAAGAGCTAGACAGTTCAGGTGGCCGGCCAAAGTCCCACGCCTGGCAGACGGTGAGTTGGTAAGAGTCGGGTGGCATGCCAGAGAATATGAGCTACCCAACCCAACAGCACAGTCCGTCAGGCGGTTGGCCAGAGTTTTTTTAGCCACCTAAACAAAAGGGGTGGCCCAGGAGGTGGCTGCCTCACGGGGAAGACCAATGAAGATGAGGACAGAGGAGTTGGGGAAACCACAACAGCCTTGGGCAGAGGAGAGGGAACCACGACGGCCTTGGGCAGAGGAAAGGGAACCACGATGGCCTCGGGCAGAGGAGAGGGGACCACAACAGCCTCGGACAGACCTGTAGCACCCTCGGTGGCCCTGGACTGGGGCATAGTAGCACTCGCTGTGGCTCTGGACTGAAGCAACGCAGCACCCGCTGTGGCTCCGGGCTGGAGCAAAGCAGCACCCGCGGTGGCTCCAGGCTGGAGCGAAGCAGCACCTGTGGTGGGACCGGGCTGGGCCAGCGCTGCACCCAGGGTGGTCCCCTGGCCGCAGCATAATGCCCACAGCAGGCCAACACTGGAGCGCAGCACCCTTGTTGGATTCAGGCTGGGGCGCAGCACCCACAACGATCCCCAACTGGGACACAGCACCTATGGAGACCTGGACTGAGGAGGAGCTGCATCCACAGAGGTCCCGGGCTGGGACGGAGCACCCATGGCGACCTCATCTGACAGGGAAGCAGCACCCTCGGAGGCCCCAGGCTGGGATGGAGCACCCATGAAGACCTCATCCAGAGGGGGAGCAGCACCCATGGAGGTCCTGGGCTGGGACGGAGCACCAGTGATAACCTCAGCTGATGGGGCTGGACCCACGGAGATCTCGGGCGGCGAGGCTGGGACCTACAGAGACCTCTGGGGAAGTTGGACAATCCTTCGTGGCCCTGGGGAGAGGCTCAGACAGGAGGGACAGAGACACAGGGTCAGAGTCACTGGCGGCAGTGGAGCCCGGCGAGGTAAGCTCAGGTGCAGGTGATGGCTGCACTTGGCTCTCCCCACGAAGAGCCAGGCAAGATCTTTCCAAAATGGAGACAGTGAAAACAAAGAAGAGCACTTGTCTGAGCTCAAGCTCCACCGCTGTCCAGGACTCCATTGATCCAGATGACCATGTCTCGGGTCTGGCCCTCTGGAGGTCCAGCTCTGACTCTGCTGTGGTGGCCCCAGCAGCAGGCATGGTGGTCGATGCAGTCCCAGGACCCTCCAGCGAAGTGACCCACGCAGGTGGCTCGTCTGGCATGGATACAGGAGGTCGGTTCCCCCATGGCACTGGAACCTGCTCTGCTGAGGCCAGGGGATGCTCCAACGTTGACACAGGCTTCAGCTCGGTCACAGCCCTCTCCGTCCGTCCAGACCATGGTTGTGGGGCTGGAACCATGTCCTCCAGGGCTGCAGGCTCCTCCATCATCAGGCGGCTTAGTCCAGGGGCTGGCGGACACTCAAGGGGAGAAGGAGGATACATGGCGAGAGCAGGTGAACAGTCTATGGCTGCAGCAGACGGTGAGGACTCAAAGGACTGCCTAGTTTTAGTCTCACCGCCAGGAATCAGGCAAGATAATTCATGTTTAATAGGATGTGAATGAAAAAATGCTTGCCTGAGTTCCCAGGGTGTGATGTCTTCTGCTGTAGCTGGTTGGAAATCAGCCTTCTCTTGTGACTTCAGTGGTGGTGGGCCACTCAAAGGAACGTGGAGGAGCCGTCCCTGCAGGCACGGCGACGGACGGAGCCAGGGAAGAAATGACCGAAACCTCAGCAGCAGGAGGACATGTCGAGGACACCGGGGTCACAGCAGCAACGGAGGAAGAGGATACTGACAGGACAGCCAGTGAAGGAGAACTAGGAAGAGGAACCGCTGCAGGAATTGTCTGACTCGGCGGGGAAGAAACTGCTGCCTGAGAGGTGGAGGTGTTCCTCCAGTGAGATTTCCCTGGGTGACAGCGGGGAGCGGCAGGCGGAGACGTTGGCTCATGGTGAGGTGGAAAAGGACCCGGTGAAACCTCCTCCAGCTCCTGGGAGAGATCCGGAGGAGCCACGGCTTATACTCTAGCAGATGCTCTGTCTCCGCCAATGTGACATGCCTGCGCTCCTCCAGCTCTTCGGACAATGATGCGGGCCAGTGTTTGGGAGGAGGATGCGGAGAGGCTGGAGGCTTCCGTGTACGTGGGTGCTTGCACTTCGTTGGCGCAGACACAGACATTGGAGTGATTTCCCCCAGCCCATGACTCATAGGTTGTGGGGCAATTATGGAGAGGAGTAGGTCAGCGAGCTCCAGGTGGTCCCACAGGCTGGGCAAGCCTCAAGTACCTGCGCTGCACCCTCCAGACATTCCTGGGCTGCCTCGGGGGTACGGGAGGCATGATTCTGTGTGAGGATGTCTTCCAATGTGTACACAGTCCACCGCTCTACCTCACTCATACCCTGAGTTGGAGAATCCAGGGTGGTAGACATGGCAAAGCCCCAGATCAAAAACAAAGACCGGGGAGAAGTAGGAAAAAGGTAAATCCTCACTGCCGCTGGGGTTTAAGTTGGCTGGGATCCCTTTTTGGCCACGTCCTACTGCCCAATATCGCCAAACCACAGGTGAGTGAAACCAAAAAATAAACACAAAGTGCAGCAGCTGGGTCTCAAACTGGCCGAAATCTTCTGTCATGAATTGTCCCTCAGGGCAGAGAGGAAGACCAGATGCTGAACTGCAGTTTGGGATATTTATTAAAAAAAAACAAAAAAACAACACAAAGTCCAAACAGTGCACCAATACAAAATCCAAACTAATATACAAAGCAAACTTATGGACTAAGCACACCAGAACAGGGGCAGGGTTGCAGTGGAGATGAGAGGAAGAGACTCCGGCAATAAGGGAAGAAAATAGTCCTTAAATAGAGCAAGAAACAAGTGAACACAAATGATGGCAAGTGTGGATACCATAAGCGGGCAGGAGAAAACAATGATTATAAACTTGGGTCAGCTGGGAGCAATGAGAGGGAGAAGATGGGACTGACAGCTGACAGGAGCACCGCCCACAACAGAGCAAAAAACCCAGAAGTGCTACTGACAGCTGCAGCCCTGGGAGGAGAGAAAATACAACAGAATATGAATATAATTAGCTGACAAATAAAGAACAGTAAACCCAAATATGTAAATTATATGTAAATCTCTGTATGTATGCAGATGCATACAGATATGTAAATCTGTCACTGTCTGCACCTACACTCCATCCATCCATCCATCCATCCATCTTCTACTGCTTTTCTGGAGGTCCGGGTCGCGGAGGCAGCAGTTCAAGCAGAGAAGCCCAGACTTCCCTCTCCCCAGCCACCTGCTCCAGCTCTTCAGAGAGGATACCAAGGCATTCCCAGACCAGCTGGGAGACATAGTCTCTCCACCAAGTCCTGGGTCTGCCCCGGGGTCTCCTCCCAGTGGGACGTGCCCGAAACACCTCAAGTGGAAGGTGTTCAAGAGGCATCCTAATCAGATGCCCATACCACCTCAACTGACTCCTTTCAATGTGGAGGAGCAGTGGTTCTACTTTGAGCCTCTCCCGGATGACTGAGCTCCTCACCCTGTCTCTGAATGTGAGTCCAGCAATCCTACAGAGAAAGTTCATTTCAGCCGCTTGTATCCGCGATCTTGTTCTTTCAGTCATTACCCAAAGCTCGTAACCATAGGTGAGAGTAAGAACGTAGATTGACTGGTAAATCAACAGCTTTGCCTTAGAACTAAGCTCCCTCTTCACCACAACAGACCAGTACAACGTCCGCATCACTGCAGATGCTGCTCCAATCCGTCTGTCAATCTCTCGCTCCATTTTCCCCTCACTCATGAACAAGACCCCAAGATACTTAAAATCCTCTACTTGGGGCAGGAGCCTGTCCCCAACCCGGAGAGGACAATCCACCTTTTTCCGGCTGAGGACCATGGACTCAGACTTGGAGGTGCTGATTCTCATCCCAGCCACTTCACACTCAGCGGCAAACTGTCCCAGCAAGAGCTGTAGGTCATTGCTGGATGAAGCCAACAGGACAACATCATCTGCAAACAACAGAGATGAGATCCTGTGGTCACCAAGCATGACACCCTCCATTCCCTGACTGCGCCTAGAAATCCTGTCCATAAAAATTATGAACAGGATCGGTGACAAAGGGTGTCTTTCTCACAGCCGCTACACATCCTCACAGGACTGAGCCGCGAGAGGAGTCAGAGACAATTTTTTTCTTCTTCTCACAGCCGCTGTGGAGCTCCGCCACATTTAACGGGAAAGTCCCTCACCATCGCGGATCCACATGCAATTTTTGCGTGGCCCGGACAACCTTGCTGTCTCGGGCCGGCACTTGCTGCCCCCACCCCCCTCCACCTCCTCCTGCACAGAGCTTGTCCCGCACCTCGCTTCCAAAGCCGGCCGATCGCCGTCTCGTTCCCCTGCTGAGTGCTCTGGGGGGGGAGTGGTGTGGGTTATCCACCACAGCTACTGGGACAGTCAGAGCACTCAGCTTGAGCAGGAAACAGAACAATGGGATGTATGGACTGATATCAATATGCAAATGTGCTTTACATGCTCTTTTGTCCTACAGCCCCGGAGCAAAGAGAGGAATTCCGGCGCCAGTAGCAAGCAAGTGATATGTGTGACTGTTATGTAAATGTACCATTCATTCTCGCTTGATTGATATGCTAATGTGCCATGCATTCTCTGTCTGTATCACTGTATAAAAGAGCTGACTGGACATGCCTCACTTTCTGACTTAGACAATGACTCAGGGCTCACTCACAGCGCGCTGCCACAGCGCTGGGTGAGCCTCGTGGTGGAGGAACAAAGCACCCTTTTAACCTTCAGTTCGCCATGTCCGCCTGCACTTATTTCGTTCCTCCACACTGGAGGAACATACCCCGGTATGGGGTTACCAGAGCCCAACCCTGGAGCCAGGCCTGGGGGAGGGGCTTGAAGGCTAGTGTCTGGTGGCCGGGTTTCCACCCATGGGACCCGGCCGGGCTCAGCCCGAAGGAGTTACATGGGTCCACCCTCCAGTGGGCTCACCACCTGCAGGAGAGATCATGGGGGTCCAGTGCTATGTGGATTAGGTGGCGGTCAAAGGCGGAGACCTTGGCGGACTGATCCCAAGCATCTACACTACCGCACTGAAATGCACTACGGATATTCATCTCTAGCTGTCTGAATATAGGATTGCTGGGTCTATTACCACTAATCGTTTACCTCTATGGAGGTCAGAGTCCATGTGGCTGCCATTGGCACCACGGGTTGCATCACTGTATATAGACTGTACATAGACTGCTGCTGTCCTTTGTTCCCATTTTCTTTTTTTCAATCCAGCCTAATTCATTTCTTTTTATAAAATGCACACCAATGTAGAGAGAGAAATGCCATTTCAATTCTCCTGTATGTCCTGCACATATAGTAGTATTGACAATAAAATCTTTGAATCCTTTGAATCTAAATACAAAAACTACAATGAACGTAAACAGGAAAATAAATCATACTAAGAAACAATACAGAATATGTGAAAACCAACCAAAGATAAAATAACAGGAATTACAACTCAAAACAACAACCCTATACAAATATGAAAAAAGGCAAAGAGACTGAGCATGGCAGAATCCTTGTGCTCAGATCGTGACAATAAGGATGTAGGTTGTTGTCTAACTGTTAATGTATAAGGTTATGAAAATATGTAAATCAAGGCAACAAACATAGAAGCACGTACCTGACATCATGTGTTCAAAGCATGCCCAGGGGGAAGTAACTACAGTCCTCTGGATCAGTTGCAGCTCCCAAAATACAATACCTTTGTGTTTTCTCCTGTTTGGATCCTTCTGTCATCGGTCAGAAAACAGGAGGTGAGGTTCAAGTAATCTCCCGCCATGATCGTGTTTGTTTATGTGGGATGATGGAAGATGTTGTCCACTAATCATTTAAACAAAAACTAAATATTACTCTGTTATTATATGACAACTGACAATTTTAATTACGTGGAAAATTATCTTTTAAATTGACAAACAACATATGTATAACTTGTGACAAAATTTGATCGAGATAAAAAGATAATTTTGGTCTTTCCATTCATTTCAATTGAGATTTTTTCCGATTTAAGGACCCATATGCAGAAGCAGAGGGGGCATGACTTAGGCTCTCTATAAATGTGCATGGTCTTGTGCCTTCTTATTATCAGAACTGCTTTTAACGTATGATTCCCCATGGACCATGAGGTCCTCTGGCACTGGTATTTTAGGGCGCATTCACACGGCCACTGTTTGGTCCGGACTTAAGGACCAAGTGTGTATTCCGTGGATAGTTTGGTTGGTTTGGTGCCATCTGAACGTGCGTCGGAACTCTAGTGTGCACCAGACAAGTGAAGTCTGGTCACCTTGGTGCACTTTGTTTGCCAAGTGAATGCAAACGGAGTATCCAGCAGACCAAAGGGCTGACATGCCCCTGGGTTTTGTGTAACCACAGCAACACATAGTGAGAAGAGAAAGTGCTTACTGTAAAGGTGCCTTCACATCAAACACAAATGGGCGAATTTTCCACGCAGCACCATTATAACATAACTCAATGTAAATACATGAAAAGACATTAATTTACAGTCTGGGTGAGATGCAGACAGGCGAAGCTGCCACTCACCTGAAAAAGTGCTCCCTGTTGAAAACTCCATGTGTGTTTCCGTGGCAGGAATCTGTGGGTAAATAAATCCAACACCCTGATTCAGTTGAAGAGCTCCTGGGTCTCCCTTTTGGATAGAAAATAACAGACAACTGCGCGGATCCAAGAAATACTTTTACTAGAGAAAACCGAGGAGAAAAGTTAAAAAAAAATGTCTCTTGGACTTTGAGGAATGAGGAGGCCATGCAGGCTCTGATAGATATTTGGTCTGAGGACCAGATTTCTCAGCTGCTTGTGGCTACAGACAAGAATACCGATGGTTTTACAATGTTTAATGACATGATTGCGGCACAGGGATTTATACAGACAGTGGAGCTTTTCGCTCAAGTAGGTTCATTTTGTCTTCTTTTAATTATTTACCTTTTGTTCTTATTAAAGACAAAAATAGAAAGGAGATGTCTTTACCTTCTTAACATGTTTCGACTGTGCACTGCAGCCTTCCTCAGAAGAGTCAGCTGATTGCTGCCAGGTGACATTTATCAGCTGACTTTCGTAGGTGGGGCCAGCTCAGCAGACCTGTCAGATCCACCGAGCTGGCCCCGCCTTCCACCATCAGATGGTCTCTGGAGAATGTGATCCCAGGTGTGGGAAAGCATAAAGGCCCCCTCATCTCGGTTCATTGTGTCTTTTTCCCGCTTCCTGATTTCTATGGCCTCCTTGATCCAGCGTTTGTGTCTGTTGCTCTTTGATCCAATAATTTTTGCATTGTCCTAGTCCATGATGTGATTATTTCTTTTGCAGTGATCTGATATTGCTGATTTTAATGTTTCTTGTTCTGCCTTTTCTTTTTGTAATCTTGTGAATCATCCTTGTGTTTCCTTCTCACATTCCTTCTGGTGTTCTTTTTTTCTTGTGGTGAATGATCTTCCAGTTTCTCCAATGTAGGTTTTGTTGCATGATCTGCATGATATTTCATAGATTACATTGCATTTTTTGTCTTGTTCTATTTTGTCCTTGGGATGTACTAATAACTGTCTTAATTTTTTGTGTGGGTTTTACTGCTGTGTTTATTTTGTATTGTTTCACGATCCTTTGAATTGGTTCCGTGATCCCTCGGATGTATGGTATAGTTATGGTGTCCTTGTTTTTGATTTCAGCTTTTGTTCTGTGTCTTATTTCCTGTTTGTTTTCTTTGTTTTTGACTTGCTATTTCCCTTTGTTTATGGCCCATACTGGATAGTGGCAGCGTGTAAGTGCATGTTTTATGTGGTTTCCTCCTCTTGTCTGTCTTCTTGGTCTGTGATGATGGTGGCCCGTTCATATAACGTCCTGACAACTGATAGTTTGTGTGCTGTGGGGTGTTCTAATGTCCATAGCAGGTATTGATCTGTGTGGGTTGGTTTCCTGTAGACTGTGATTTGTATGCTGCCATCATCGTTGTGGTGGATTTTCATGTCCAGAAAGGCTATGGTGCCATTTTCCTCCTCTTCATGTGTGAATTTTATATTCCCAGTGTTGTCCGTGCTGTTCAGATGGTCAGTGAGTTCTTGTGTGTGACATGTTTCGGGACCCAGGAGACAGACGCTGACATGAGTAGATATAGACAATTATTCTTTATTGATGATTAGTGAGTGTAATGAGTGAGTGAGTGAGAGTGTAGATGTCTGGTCACAGGAGCTGAACGTTTCTGATGGCAACCTGGCAACCCTGGAACACACAAGCACAAACAATTACAGCTGTTCGTGACGGTGGGGAATTTGCAGATGGTTACGCTTACTTGCATGCGCCACAGGATGTGTTCTGCTGGCTCCGAGTGCCCGTGCGACGTGGTGCTCGTGGTGCCTGATGTAGTGGGGGTGAGGAGGAACTCCGAGGAGGATGAGGTGATACCCCGTCAGCTGGGGTAATTTGTCTACCGCCAGGGAGGTCCACCTGTGCACAGGGGAGAAGGCTAGGAGAAGATGAGTGTAGAGATTGCTTACGTGGCTGGTCTTGACGTGTAGTCCTTGACTTGGCTTGAGGTCGTGATCTTGGCTCATTGTAGGGCAAAGACGACAGACGACTCCGTGCCGAGCCGGCGGTGACTCTGGCCTTTAAAGACCGCTGATTGGCACCTGCCGGTGTGCACGCAGCTGGTGGTGATGATGATGATGATGACGGCCCAGCGGCCGTCATGACAGTACTCCCCCCTCTAGAGGTGCCTCCAGGCACCTGCCCAATTCTACCTGGATTCGCCCAATGGAAATCGTGGATCAACTGCTTGTCCAGGATCAACGCTGGGCGAATCCAAGAACGGTGTTCAGGACCAAACCCCTCCCAGTCCACCAAATACTGAAGACCTCGGCCCCGCCGGCGGACATCCAGGATGGAAGTCACCCCCCAAGCTGGATGGCCATCGATCATCCTCGGGGGGCAGGGGCCGCGGGGGGCGGGCACAAAGGATCAGAGATGTACGGCTTGACCTGGGAGACATGAAAGGTGGGGCAGATGCGCATGGAAGGGGGGAGAGACAGACGCACAGATACAGGGTTGACAATACGAGAGATGGTGTAGGGACCGATGAAGCGCTTAGTTAGCTTGCACTTCTCAGCCGGCACACCAATGTTATGAGTAGACAACCAGACTCTTTGACCCGCCTTATAGTCCGGGGCGGGTCTCCTATGGCGGTTGGCCACCTGGATGTTGCGTTCAGTGGTTCTCAGAAGGGCCCTGCGAGCGATGGACCAGACCCGCCGACAACGCCTGACATGGGTCTGTACTGAAGGGACCACTACCTCCTTCTCCTCCTCCGGGAACAGTGGTGGATCAAATCCAAGAGACGCCTTGAAAGGGGAAATCCCCGTAGCCAAGGAGACCGTGGTGTTATGGGCGTACTCAATCCAAGGTAGGTACTTGCTCCATGAAGAAGAACAGGAGGAGATGACACAACGCAGCGCAGCCTCCAGCTCCTGATTTGCCCACTCACACTGGCCGTTGCTCTGTGGATGATACCCAGAGGAGAGGCTGGCTGTGGCCCCTAATGCTGCGCAGAACGCCTTCCAAACTTGGGAAATAAACTGTGGCCCCCGGTCCGACACAATATCAGCAGGGATGCCGTGAAGATGGACCACATGTTGGACAAGAAGGTCCGCCGTCTCCTGCGCCGAAGGCAGCCCCCGGAGGGGCACAAAATGGGCCGCCTTAGAAAAACGGTCCACAATCGTCAACACAGTGGTAAAGTTATCAGAGGAGGGCAGGCCAGTCACAAAGTCCATGGCAACATGGGACCAGGGGCGAGAAGGAACGGGCAAAGGATGTAACAGACCCGCCAGGGGGGAAGATGACGTTTTCCCAGTGGCGCATTGAGCGCAAGCCCGGACATAACTGAGAACATCCTTTCTCAGCCCTGGCCACCAGAAGGTCCTCTGGAGGAGGTCAACAGTCCGACCCACTCCCGGATGGCACGCCAGTTTGGACGCATGGCCCCACTCAATTACTTGGCCCCGAATAGTGCGGGGAACAAACAAGCGACCCGGGGGACCCCCACCCGGATCTGGCTCCGTCTTCTGCGCTCTTCGGACCCTCTTGCAAATGCCCCAGGACAAGGCGCCCACCACACAAGAGGACGGTAGGATGGTTGCTTCCTGATCTTCGGTGGACGGTGCATCGAACTGCTGCGAGAGGGCATCGGGCTTACCGTTCTTGCTCCCCGGCCGATAGGTGATGGCAAAATTAAAGCGGCCAAAGAAGAGAGACCAACGAGCCTGGCGTGCGTTCAAACGCTTAGCCGTCCTGAGGTACTCCAGGTTGTGGTGGTCAGTCCACACGACGAACGGTTGGTCAGCCCCCTCCAGCCAGTGTCTCCACTCCTCCAAGGCGAGCTTCACCACCAACAGCTCCCTGTCTCCTATGCAGTAGTTCCTCTCCGCAGGCGTCAGGTGATGGGAGAAGTAGGCACACGGTCGAATCTTGCCATCCACTGGAGAACGCTGTGAGAGAACAGCCCCCACCCCCGAATCCGAAGCGTCCACCTCCACCAGGCACTGCAGCTCCGGGTCCACCTGGGTCAGTACACGAGCCGAGGCGAACTCCTCCTTAAGTTTTTCAAACGCCCTGGCAGCCTCCTCACTCCAGCGAAAAGGGGTTTGGGGGCAAGTGAGAGCAGTCAGAGGGCGGGCGATATTCCCGAAGTTGGGCACAAACCGACGGTAGAAATTGGCGAAGCCCAGGGAACCCCTGTAATTGTTTCCTGGACGTCGGCGTGGGCCAATCCACCACTGCCTTGACCTTGGCCGGGTCGGGGAGAACCTGATTCCAGGCGATGATGAACCCAAGGAAAGAGGTCCGGTCGGTGTGAAACTCACACTTCTCTGCCTTGACGAACAGCTGGTTCTCCAGGAGGTGCTGCAAGACCCGCCGAACATGCACCTGGTGCTCCTCCAACGTGCGTGAGAAGATGAGTATGTCGTCTAGGTACACAAACACGAAGGAGTTGAGAAAGTCCCGAAGAATGTCATTTATCAATCGCTGGAAGACAGCCGGAGCGTTGGTTAACCCAAACGGCATCACTAGGTATTCGAAATGTCCGCTTGGGGTCCGGAAAGCCGTCTTCCACTCATCACCTTCTCTGATGCGCACCAGGTGATAGGCGTTCAGGAGATCCAACTTGGTAAACCCGGACGCCCCCTGGAGGGAGTCAAAGGCCGTGTTCATCAAGGGCAGAGTATATTTATCCTTGACCGTGACCTCGTTGAGACCCCGGAAGTCGATGCAGGGGCGTAACGAACCGTCCTTCTTCCCAACGAAGAAGAACCCAGCACCCACGGCTGAGGACAACGGGCGGATGATACCTGAGGCCAGAGACTCCTTAGTATAGGTATCCATGGCCTCGCGCTCCAGGGCAGACAGGCTGTACAGGCGGCTCGCAGGAAGAGGGGCCCCAGCCTTGAGATTAATCGCACAGTCGTACGGCCAGTGGGGGGGTAGGGACAGCGCCCATGACTTGCTGAATACTGGCCCCAGGTCGTGGTAGACTTCAGGTACCTTGGACAGATCCGGGGGTGGCGTCGAAGGTAGAGGCACCGTGACCGAAGGGGCACACGCCGCAGATTGAAGGCAGGCACTCAGACAGAACGAACTCCATGCTGCAATACTCCCAGCTTGCCAGTCAAAGGTGGGGTTATGAAGCCGAAGCCAGGGGTACCCCAGGATGACGGGTGAGGAGGAGATGGGCAGGATTAGGAATTTCCTCTCTGTGATTTCCAGAGACGATCACTGACACAGGGGCAGTCTGATGGGAAACAGTAGTCAGTGATGCCTTGGATAGGGTGACGAGATTAACAGGAGGACTTAGAGGTTGACAGCTGAGGCCCATCTGGGTTGCCAGGTCTCTGGAGATAAAATTTTGCTCAGCTCCAGAGTCGACTAAAGCATGTGTGGAGTGTTCCTTATGCTTGTGTAGTAGCTTAATAGGGATGCAGCAACTAGTGAGGGGTTTTTTTTTGATTCTTGTCCGTGAATCCCCCTATTGTGATCCACGGACCCCCCCTTTTAACCAATTCAGGCATTCAGCAACCCCATGAAACCCATTGCCACAATAGAAACAAAGGCCCAGATCCCTGCGGCGCTGTCTCTCAGCCGCTGACACTCCCAATTGCCCTATTATCATAGCCTTTTGTTCCGGAAGTTCCTCTGACGAGGGTAGAGCGAGAAGGGGAGAGCTAGTGGAGCGAGGGCGGGGTTTACTCAAACGGGAAGCTGTCCGCCGTTCGGCCGCTCGCTCCTTTAACCTGCTATCCAGGCTAATGGTGAGGGCAATTAACTCCCCTAATTTGTCTGGTTTATCCCGTGCCGCTAGCTCGTCCTTCAACTCAGAATTGCGACTGCGTAGGAAAATACCACAAAGCGATGGCTCCCCCCACCCAATCTCAGCGGCTAGGACCCGGAAGTCAATGGCGTAATCAGCGGCGGATCTACTGCCCTGCTGCAGGCTCAACAGCCGCTCTGTTAACACTGCGCCCCTGTCCGTATGATCAAACACATCCATAAACTCCGTCAAGAACTGCTGGTAAGTTAAAACAGGATAACCCGGTTTAGCCATAACTGTATAGGCCCAGTCTAAGGCTCTACCCCCCAACAGGTTGATGATATATCCTATTTTACTCGAGTCTGTGGCGAAGTCCCCCGGGACGAGGAGGAACACTGATTCACACTGTAGTATGAATCCTCGTGCTTCCCCAAGTTTTCCGCTGAAGCGGGCGGGGGTAGGCACGGGAGTGATGCGAGGTGTAGGTGGTACATTAGCTTGGCTAGGAGATATGCCTGCAGGGGTTGAAAAAACCCCGGCGGCCGGGGGAAACGTCTGGTGTCCTTCCAGACGATCCAGCCGGCTGTTAATTTGAGTGAGCTGGTTGAGAATAGCCGTCTGTTGATGTGCTATCATGTCTACCCGAGCGCTAAGGGTGTTTAGTCTGCGCGACAGCGCACTGTCCGCTGGGTCAACTTGACGGAGTCGTACTGACATGTTTCGGGACCCAGGAGACAGACGCTGACACGAGTAGATATAGACAATTATTCTTTATTGATGATTAGTGAGTGTAATGAGTGAGTGAGTGAGAGTGTAGATGTCTGGTCACAGGAGCTGAACGTTTCTGATGGCAACCTGGCAACCCTGGAACACACAAGCACAAACAATTACAGCTGTTCGTGACGGTGGGGAATTTGCAGATGGTTACGCTTACTTGCATACGCCACAGGATGTGTTCTGCTGGCTCCGAGTGCCCGTGTGACGTGGTGCTCGTGGTGCCCAATGTAGCGGGGGTGAGGAGGAACTCCGAGGAGGATGAGGTGATACACCGTCAGCTGGGGTAATTTGTCCGCCGCCAGGGAGGTCCACCTGTGCACAGGGGAGAAGGCTAGGAGAAGATGAGTGTAGAGATTGCTTACGTGGCTGGTCTTGACGTGTAGTCCTTGACTTGGCTTGAGGTCGTGATCTTGGCTCATTGTAGGGCAAAGACGACAGACGACTCCGTGCCGAGCCATCGGTGACTCTGGCCTTTAAAGACCGCTGATTGGCACCTGCCGGTGTGTACGCAGCTGGTGGTGATGATGATGATGATGATGACGGCCCAGCGGCCGCCATGACAGTGTGTGTCCTTTCCTTATTTTCTCCAGAATGTCATCCACGTATCTCTTCCAAAGGGTGGGTTTGCATTGTGTAGGTGCTGTGTTGATGGCTTTGTTTTCCAGATCCTCCATGAAAAAGCTGCTCATAATGGCTGATAGTGGGTCTCCCATTGCAAATCCTTCTTTTTGTCTGTAGATTTTTCCTCTGTATTGAAAATAGGTGGATTTTGCAACAAATTATAATAGTTCAGATATGTTGTGAACTGTGAGATTGGTGCGTCTTTTAAGGGTACTGTCATTACTGAAGCGTTCTTGCACTATATGTAGTGTGACATCAACAGGTGTCTTTGTGAATAATGAAATGACATCATGTGAAATGAGGATCTCGTCTGATTCTATTTTCATATTTTTGAGTTCTTGTGCCAGCTCTTTTGAGTTTTTGCAGTGGAAATCTGATAGTCCAAGGAGGGGTTTGATGATTTCAACTGGGGCTTTTGATAAGTTGTACGTGACTGATCCAATACTGTCTATTATTGGCCGCAGTGGGATTTCCTTCTTATGTATTTTTGGAGTTCCATAGATCCAGGGGGTGATGCTGGCTGTGGGTATCAGGTGATCATATGCGTCCTTTGTGATTTTTTTACTTTCTAATAGAGGCTTGAGAAGGGCTTTTAGCATTTTTTTCCTTTTCTTCTGTGGGGTTTGTTTTAATGATTTCATATGTGCTTTCATCTGCCAACATGGTTTCCATCTGTTTTTCATATGTTTCCGTGTCCAATATTACTGTCGTTCTGCCTTTATCTGATGGGAGGATTGTGATTGTTTTATCTGTCTTGAGTGAGTTTAATGCTTTTTCTTCTTCTTTTGTAACGTTGCTTTGTGGTAGTTTGGCCATTTTGAGGATTCCTGCGACTGCTTTCCGGAGTGATGCTTTTTCCCCTTGGTCCTGGATTTTTTCACATGCAAGTTCTGTTGAGAGGATGTATTCTTCAGGAGGTATTCTGGCTGGTGTGACGGCAAAGTTCAGTCCTCTGCTCAGCACTGTTTTCTCCGTGTCCATGAGTGTGCGTTTTGACAAGTTTTTGACCCACTTAGCGTTCGTTTCCGTGTGTGTTTGTCTTCGTCCGTTCTTCCTTTCTGTAAGTTTTTTTAGTTTTTTTAATTGGCGGTTTTTCGTTATACTGAATTCTTGTTTGTGTGCGTGTTTTACAGTAATTGTGCTTCTATCTGCTCCTGCATTTCCTGGTCGGTCGGGTAGTGTTTCTTGAAAATGTCCATTTCCTCCTTGATCTGGTTGTTGATTCTGTCCAGTTTGTTTGCCGTCATTCTTATACGTTCTTTGATCAGGTCTTTCCGTGCTTTACTGATAATTTTCTCTGCATTTTTGGTTGGAATTGGATTTCTTATGTTGAGGCTTGCTGGTGTGACATCCTCATCTCTGCAACGGAGGTTAAATCTCAGGTGGTTTCTGAAGCGTGCTCGTGTTTTCTCCAATTTCTCCAGCCGGCAGAAGTCTTTAATGCAATTTTGTCCATAACTTCCACGTAATAGCTCAAGTAGGTTAATAGAACAAGACAAAAAATGCAATGTAATCTATGAAATATCATGCAGATCATGCAACAAAACCTACATTGGAGAAACTGGAAGATCATTCACCACAAGAAAAAAAAGAACACCAGAAGGAATGTGAGAAGGAAACACAAGGACGATTCACAAGATAACAAAAAGAAAAGGCAGAACAAGAAACATTAAAATCAGCAATATCAGATCACTGCAAAAGAAACTAGAAAAGCACTCGGAGAGCGCAGACCTCCGCCAAGCGCCACAGTTCCCCTCCATACAGTGTTTGTGTGTACGTTTTGAGATTTCTTGACCATGAAAACATATAACTTGCAATTGGATTCACAATGATAGGATTAGTGGTTCAGTAGTTATTGACGAAAATGGAATTTTCCGTAATGGTGGTTTAGCGCCACAGTTCCCCCCATACAGTGTTTGTGTGTACGTTTTCAGATTCCTTGACCATGAAAACATATGACTAGCAATTATATTCACAATGATAGGATTAGTGGTTCAGTAGTTATTGATGAAAATGGCATTTTCCGTAATGGCGGTTTTCTTCTGGATGGTGATCCGGATCATCCCCAAAATTTAATCAGTTCTTCCTTGTCCCATTTCCAACAACGCCTGAAAGTTTCATCGAAATCCGTCCAAAACTTTTTGAGTTATCTTGCTAACCAACAGACAGACAGACAGACAGACAGACAAACCCCGGCAAAAACATACCCCCCTGGTGGAGGTAATAATCACATCATGGACTGGAACAACGCAAAAATTATTGGATCAGAGAGCAACAGACACAAACACTGGATCAAGGAGGCCATAGAAATCAGGAAGCGGGGAAAAGACACCATGAACCGAGATGAGGGAGCCTTTATGCTTTCCCACACCTGGGATCACATTCTTCAGAGACCATCTGACAGCGGAAGGCGGGGCCAGCTCGGTGGATCTGACAGGTCTGCTGAGCTGGCCCCGCCTATGAAAGTCAGCTGATAAATGTCACCTGGCAGCAATCAGCTGACTCTTCTGAGGAAGGCTGCAGTGCACAGTCGAAACATGTTAAGAAGGTAAAGACATCTCCTTTCTATTTCTGTCTTTAATAAGAACAAAAGGTAAATAGTGGAGCTTTTCATTTTTATTAGTTTGTGGCGCATAAGCACCTTGGCTGAAGGGAACCGTGTTATGCCGAGAATTCCGCTTGCGCGAATTGCATCCCATCGTCGAATAAACATCATTTTAAGATAATTTACAAGAGGTAATTACAATTTTTACTTCTAAAAATGTATAATGGGTACTTCTAAAAATGCACAAGTGGTTACAAGCCTGGCTGTGGTGATATGTTTTTTTTTCCCCCAACAGTGTCTTTATTCATTTTCCAACATACTAAACATTTCATGTTTGAACGACATGCAAAGCACACAATATTTCAACAACCCCCCCCCCCCAACATACATGAAATCACAAATAAAGTGATAAACGATTTATTAGACTAAAAGAAAAAAACAAAAAAATTAACAGAAAGACAGAGAGGAAAAAGGGAAAAAGAGCACACATTAAGACATTCAAAAAGTATATATAGTTACTTGGGACATTTGGATTAAAATAATATTAAATAAGACCAAAGTCAAGAAACTACAATAAGTGTTCTTCAGGTGAACTGCAGATGGCCACTCTGTTGATCAGCATCAGGTGATTGGATGACATGGGACAGGTCACCTCTAAATATTGAATAAAGGGACCCCATATACTGTCAAATGTTGATTGTCTGTTCTTAGAGTAGGTAATTTTTTCCAAGGGCAAAGATGTAGTCAACTCATAAAGCCACCTGCCTATAGTTGGCCTGTTCACCTCCTTCCATGTTAAGGCAATGACCCTTTTAGCCAGCAGCAAGCTCAATTCTAGGAATGTCTTTTGTGTCCTTATCTTGTAAGTTATGGGGTATATATTCAATATAACAAGTTTGGGATCCAAAGGTATATGGATATTTAATATTTGCTGTATGCTCAAGGTGCCCCCCTCAAGGTGCCCCCCTCCACCTGCCAGTGGATCTCCAGCTTTCTGACTGACAGGTGGCAACAGGTGAAGCTAGGGAGATTTACATCCAGCTCCCGAAAAATTAGTACTGGCGCCCCCCAAGGATGTGTCCTTTCCCCACTGCTCTTCTCCCTCTACTCCAATGACTGCACCTCAGAGGACCCTTCGGTGAAGCTTCTGAAGTTTGCGGACGACACCACAGTCATCTGTTTGATCCGGGATGATGATGAGTCTGCATACAGGCGGGAGGTGGAGCAGCTGATCCTCTGGTGCAGCCAGAACCATCTTGAACTTAACCCAGCCAAAACGGTGGAGATGACTGTGGATTTCAGGCGACACCCCCCTTCATTCCCCCCACTCACCATCCTCAACAGCACAGTGTCCACTGTGCGGCCCTTTGTGCCGTGGTTAAGACCATTAAAAAATCCAGTGGCGAGCTGCGTGCTTGCTTCAGGTGAACGAGCAGCCCTGAAGGTTCTGTGAGCAGCGGCGGAGGACGATGGCGGTCTCTGGCGTGGCTGAGACTGTTAACAAATCCTTCCAGTATGCTGCATGCGTGCCTCGGGTGAGCGAGCAGCCCTGAAAGGCAGCGGCGAAGGAGGAAGGCAGTCTGTGGAGCAGTTACTTGTCCCGTGCGTGATGCGCCGTCCTTGTAACTCCCCGAGCGTGCGCGGGGGTTCCGTGGCGTGGGTGGGCCGCTGGAGTGGCGAGTCAGGGTGCAGAAACTTGGTGGAAATCAGCGCAGACGGCGCCGATAAAATCCGGGTTGAGCTGTGGCTGTAGATTGGCCATGATGCGTTGGAGCGGTGAGAGGAAATAGACGATCTTTAGTCTCTCAGGCTCGTGCAGATGCGTTGGAGCGGTGGGAGGGAATAGACGATCTTTTGTTCCTCAGGCTCATGCAGCTGCGTTGGAGCGGTGTGAGGAAGTAGACGATCTCCGTCCCTCGGGCTCGTGGAGACGCGTTGGAGCGGTGCGAGGCAATAGACGATCTTTGTGCCCCGGGCTCGTGCAGCTGCGTTGGAGCGGTGAGAGGGAGGAGACGATCGTTGTCGCTCGTGCGGCCATGGTGCGTTCAGTTCCACGCGCTGCGCTCTCCGTCGGCCCTGGAGGTTGCCGTCGTGGAGAGAGGACGAGGTGCGTGCGCTCTCTGTGAGAGCGGCCGGTCCAGTGTGGTTGTGCAGATCTCAGGCGTGCAGATCTCACCATGAAACGTTGCTGCAGCTTTCCCCGGTTGTGGGTGGTCTCCGGAGGGTTTCAACCTGGAAACTCTGCGTCGAAATCTCCCTGAAGCAGAAGGGAGCTGTTGCGTTCGCTTGTCGTCGGAGAATCACCGCCGGGTGTTGCGTTCGCTGGCAGCGTGTTCGTTTCAGCGTCGGGTCACCAGTGCTGCGGTCCAGACCAGAAGTTGCTTTGCACAAAGCGTGTGCTTTCAGGCGGGGTCACCAACGCAGCTGTGCGGCTGTCCAGCTCGGAAGGTTGCATTCGCACAAAACGTGTGCATGTTCGAGGGGTCACCAGTGCAGCGACATGCAAAAATAAGCAGCGGTGCAGTGGTTTTAAGCAGGTTTTATTAAATCATACCGCCGTCACAAAGCTCCTCTTCCGGCACCGTGCGTGCGCGCCGGGAGCGAGCTCACGGCTCTCAGAGAAGGAGAGGTGGACACGGTTTGTCTACCAGTTGCAGGATCAGAGTGAGAGAAAGAGATTGCGTTACAGAGTTGCACCTTAAATACTTGACCATAACAATACATCAAAGGAACATACCCCAGCTAGTATGATCAGAGATATCAGAACAGGCATAAGACATTTGCATTTGACAGTTAGAATGATCAAAGGGATATCAGAACAGGCATAAGACATTTGCATTTGAGGGACCTATTGATCTCAGTCCCTAGGTCACAGTGAGGACAGGACGCATGAATACAATGCATGAAAGGCAACGATTAACATCACATAGGTGAGCCAGACGAAACGAGTCTGCCTGTAGACATTAATACACATTACACTGTTCTGTTACTTACTCTAGCCGAGTGCTGTGTTTGACCAGTATTTCTGTGGAGATTTACCTCAAAGCACATCTACATATGTAAGATGCTCAGAAAAAGCACAGTCACAATACATGCATGTTTGCATCACAAATACATGAATGGCACATTGCATCTCAGTAGTGCAGCAGGAAAAACAGACAAGAGGGCTGAGTGTCCTTAGTCTGTTGTGGGGTTAAAACGAACCGCCACAATGGCATCATAAATGCAATCCTTAATTTTATGCCTCAATCCCGCCGACACCAGTAAGTCTATTCTTCAGTAGGATTTGTAAGTGCTGGAATAACATGAAAACTGTGATCCGTTAGGATTCAATTCCCTCCAAATATCTATAAGATTCATGTCTTTCATAAAGTAATGTATCATTTGTGCTATCCGATTTCACAGCATCAAGCAGAAATATAGTTACCAGATACTAATCTGATACTGTCGTGGCCTGCTTTAAAGAATTAAACCCTTCAGCACTTACTCTATTACCATGTCTCAATATAGCAGACAGCACTGACTACTTGAATCTATTAGAATTAGACCTTTTAGTTGGTAGTACTGCAGCCTCACTGCAGTCAACACTTGACTCCACAGCCCCTCTTAAAAAGAAAACTATTAAAAATAGGAGACTAGCTCCACGGTACAACTCCCACACTCGTAAGTTAAAACATAAAGTTAGATCCTGTGAAAGGCTTTGGCGTGCAAATAAGACAGAAGAATCTTGTTCAGCCCGGAATGCCAGCCTTACCACCTATAAGAAATCTCGCCGTAGTGCTAGGCGACAGTACTATTCATCCTTGATAGAAGAAAACAAAAATAACCACAGATTTCTCTTTAACACTGTGGCTCAGCTAACCAAGAGTCTAAATGTCATAGATCCCTACATCCCTCCAACTCTTAGTGCTGACAACTTTTTGAATTTTTTTTAATGATAAAATTGTCAGTATTAGGAATAATATTCCAAAAAATAGCCCCCCTAAAAATACCAAGCCTCTACCAAACACTGCTGTGCCCACAGGCTCAGAACTCCACTTTTCTAAATTTTCTCATATTAATCATTTTGATCTAGCCCTAATAGTGTCAGCCTTTAAACCAACTACCTGTCTTTTAGACCCAATCCATGCTAGACTAGTGAAGGAATCACTATCTCTGATTAGGCCATCTCTTTTGAGTATAATTAATATGTCCCTATTGACAGGACATGTACTGCAGTCATTTAAAGTAGCAGTAATTAAACCTCTACTTAAAAAACCTTTGCTTGAGACTTCCGGTCTGGACACCATGGTGATAGCAGTTTAACGCTGAAGCTCCCAGACTCAATCCAGGAAAATATCTTGAAAATCAGATTTATCGGGTTTATGGAAGAGTGAAAATCAAAAGACAAAGTCATCATGCCTAAAGGAAAACAGAAGAAATCGACATTTTCCAGGCCAGGACACTCATCTGCCGAAGAATCTGATCCGGAGGATTTCCATTCAGAAGATGAGGAGCTGAACGTAGCTAACAAGAAGGTTAGCTTGAAGACGTTATTTGAAGAATTAAGACGATTTCGCCGAGAGGTTTGGGCCGAATTTCGTGAATTCAGAGAAGAATTAAAAAGGACAAACAGCAGAGTGGACCAGGCCGAGAACCGAATCTTGGAAGCAGAAGAAAGAATAAAAGGGCTTGAAGATTCTGTGCTGGATCTACACAAAAGGCAGTCAAGGCTAGAAGCTAAGCTAACCGACCAAGAAGGAAGACTGAGAAGAGACAATATAAGAATTCATGGTCTGAAAGAAGGAGTCGAGGATGGTTTCAACACAATGACGGAATGCGTGGAATCTTTACTGAGAGAGAAGTTGGATATTCCCCAAACCACCGACTTGAAGATAGAAAGGGCCCACCGTACATTAGCCGCTAGGCCGGCGGCGGAAGCGCCACCACGATCGGTGGTGGTGAGATTCTCCAATTTCAAAATAAAACAAGAGGTTGTAAGACTGACTTGGCAGAAAAAAGGATTTATGCACCAAGAGAGAAAAGTCTTCATGGAACACGATTACGCCCCGGAGGTCCTTAAAAAGCGCCGGGAATACAACGACGCTAAAAAGGTGCTACGAGAGAAAAAACTGCGCTTTCAGACGCGATTTCCTGCGAAGTTAAGGGTCTTCTACGGTGAAGAGACATGTCTCTATAATTCGGCGGAAGAAGCAACAGCTGACATGGCGAGAAGAGGGCTCCCGGTAACGGTGTTTAAACCCGCAGCAGACCTGAGCGATAGAATCAAGGCTCAAACATGGTCCACACAGAGACCTTCAAAATCCACGGGCCAGCAGTGGGAAACCCAGTGCCAGAGCTACAAGGATAAACTGGCCGTTTACAGGAGGGAATAGCGACCTTTTTTTTAGTCAATCTGCACATCCAACCCCCCTCCTACAAGGTAACAAACATTAAAGGAGATGCAGAATCAGTATGTGGTAAAACATTTCATGGAACAGTCATAATATTGGAAACAAATAAGTCTTTTTAATAAAAAAAAAAAAACCTTGTTAAAATAGAAATGTGACAATGATCCACATGTTCTCCCCACACTAACAAATACTGTATTAGCGTGAATGTTTGCTGTGATGGTGGTGGGAGGGTGCACACAATTTCATAGGGTATAGGCATAAAAAAAAAAAAAAAAATCATTACAAGTTCGGATTGGGATCTGAAATTCACGTTAAAAACATGGGTCGGAGACTTCCGGTCTGGACGTCATGGTGATAGCAACTTAACGCTGAAGCTCCCAGACCCAATCCAAGGAAAACATCTTCAAAATCAGACTTAATGGATTTTTGGAAGAATAAAAATCAAAAGACAAAAACACCATGCCTAACCAAAAACAGAAGAAACTGACATTCCCCAGGCCAGGACGCGCAGCGGCCGCAGAATCTGAACCGGAGGACCTCCGTTCAGAAGACGAGGAGCTGAACCTAGCTAACAAGAAGGTTAGCTTGAAATCGCTATTTGATGAATTACGACGATTTTGGGCCGAATTTCATGAATTCAGAGAGGAATTAAAAAGGACGAACAGCAGAATGGACCAGGCCGAAAACCGAATCTTGGAAGCTGAAGAAAGAATAAAAGTGCTTGAAGATTCTATGCTGGATTTACACAAAAAACAGTCAAGGCTGGAGGCTAAGCTAACCGACCAAGAAGGAAGACAGAGACGAGACAACATCAGAATTCACGGTCTGAAAGAAGGAGCTGGAGATAGTTTCAACACAATGGCGGAATGCGTGGAATCCTTATTGAGAGAGAAGTTGGATATTCCACAAACCACCGATTTGAAGATAGAAAAGGCCCATCGTACATTAGCCGCAAAGCCAGCAGCAGAAGCGCCCCCACGTTCGGTGGTGGTAAGATTCTCCAATTTCAAAATAAAACAAGAAGTTGTAAGACGGGTTTGGCAGAAAAAAGGATTTATGCATCAAGAGAGAAAAGTCTTCGTGGAGCATGATTACGCCCACGAGGTTCTTAAAAAGCGACGGGAATATAACGACGCCAAAAAGGTTCTACGGGAACAGAATCTACGCTTTCAGACGCCATTTCCTGTGAAGTTAAGGGTCTTTTACGGTGAAGAGTCGTGTCTCTATAATTCGGCGGAAGAAGCAACAATTGACATGGCGAGAAGAGGGCTCCCGGTATCGGTGTTTAAACCCGCAGCAGACCTGAGTGAGAGGATCAGAGCTCAAACGTGGTCCACTCAGAGACCTTCAAAATTCACGGGCCAGCAGCGGGAAACCCAGCCCCAGAGCTACAAAGATAAGCTTTCCAGTTCCAGGAAGGAATAGCGACCTTTTTGTTTTTCTTTTCAGTCATTCTGCACTTCCATCCCCCCTCCTACAAGGTAACAAACATTAAAGGAGATGCAGAATCAGCATGTGGTAAAACCTTTCATGAAGCAGTTATAGCATTAGAAACAAATGTCTTCTTAATTTAAAGGAAAAAAAAATCTTGTTAAAATAGAAATGTAACAATGACCCACATGTTCTCCCCACACTAACAAATACTGTATTAGAGTGAATGTTTGCTGTGATGGGGGGTGGGAGGGTGCACACAATCTCATAGGGTATAGGCATAAAAAAAAAAAAAAAAAATCATTACAAATTCGGATTGGGATCTGAAATTCACGTTAAAAACATGGGACAACTTACAGGGGTAAGAGAGGGCCCTCAACCACGTAACAGAGTTTGAGGAATTTCCCTCAGAGCCCTACACTCCATCAGGGCTCTTACAGGGTCTTTAAAGAGACCCCAGCTCAGGAAGTTTTTTTGACAGTTTTTTGTTTTAAAGTTTCGTACACTATGTTCTTAATGTTTTTTATGTTCTTAATGTTCTTTCAGTTTCTGAGTAGCAAAAAAGAGGGCCACCACACTGTTATACTAAATAAGAAAATACAATGGAGAAACAGGGTGTAACCAAAATAGCCTCATATAATGTAAAAGGGATCCTGAATCCAGTTAAAAGATCCAAGATTCTACGCAAAATGAAAAAAGACAAAGCAGAAATAATATTTTTTACAAGAAACCCACCTAACAGACGTGGAACACACTAAACTCAATAGACAAGGGTTAAAATGATCTCTTCATCTTCATATAAGTCAGGGAGGAGGAGGGGAGTAGCGACATTGATATCAACCAAAATTACATTTGAAAAAAAATCAGAACACAAAGATAAAGAAGGGAGGTACAGTTTGGTAACTGGGCGGCTAGAGGGAGAAGATATCACCCTGCTGAATGTATATGCACCACCAGGGGCTAAATGGAAATTTTATAAAAATGTATTTGACCTAATGATAACTAAAGCCCAAGGTTTAGTGATATGTGGTGGAGACTTCAATCTAAGACTGAATCCATACTGGGATGCAACAGGTAATTCTTCACATCAAAATAACACTCAAAGTAGGAAAACTCGGATGCTATTAAAAGAAATGGGAATCTGTGACGTATGGAGGGAATTCAACCCCAATGTAAAAGATTATACTTTTTTTTCAATGCCACATTCATCTTACTCAAGGATTGATTACTTTTTTATGTTTAATAGAGACATTGGAAGAGTAAAAACATGTAAAATAGGACTGATGGATCTCTCTGACCACAGTCCGATCTATATGGACTTAAACATCCAAAAATACACAAATAATACATTTTCCTGGAGGTTGAATTCAAATGTCCTGAAAGGACCACTGAAAGATGAATTGGAATCAGATATTCTCAGATATTTGGAAGAAAACGATAATGGAGAAGTATCCCCTTTAATACTGTGGGATACGTGCAAAGTTGTAATAAGGGGGAAAATTATTGCAAAACTGGCAACCCAAAAGAAACTGAGACAAGAAAAACTAATCACACTAGAGTCAGAACTCAAGAACCTAGAAAAAGAACACAAAGACAACACTCATTCTAATGGCTCACTCAAGATTAAAGAAATTAAAAATCAAATAAATGAGATCTACACAATAGAAATCCAGAAGAAACTTACATTTCTGAAACAAAAACACTATGAAGCAGGCAGTAAATCGGCAAAATTACTAGCCTATAAATTGAGGAAACAACAAACAGAAAGAGCAATCTACAAAATCAGAGACCCAGTATCAAAGGAAATAAAATTCAGAATTCAGGATATTCTTAAAAGCTTCGAGAATTACTATAAGATAAGATAAGATAAGATAAGATAAGCCTTTATTAGTCCCACAACGGGGAAATTCCAGGATTGCAACAGCACAGGGATAGCAACACTCAGAGCAACAATCAGAAGGCAAGAAAAAAAAAACAAGCAAGCAAGAGCAGCTAATATACATATGTACATATTACTATAAAATATATATATACACACACACACACACACACAGACACACAGTGCAGAGCATTGTAGCTGGATGGAATAAATATATGAATATATGAACACACAGTGCAGAGCATTGTAGCTAGATGGAATAAATATGTAAATATATAAACACCCACAGTACGGAGCATTGCAGCTAGGTGGAATAAATATGCAAGTATATAAACACACACAGTGCGGAGCAATGTAGCTAGATGGAATAATATGTAGATATATAAAAACACAGTGCGGGGCATTGTAGCTAGATGGAATAAATATATAGATATATAAATATAAACCACACCCAGTGCTGAGCATTGTAGCTAGATGGAATAAATATATAGATATATAAATATAAACACACCCAGTGCAGAGCATTGTAGCTAGATGGAATAAATATGTAAATATATAAACACACACAGTGCAGAGCATTGTTGCTAGGGTGGGATGAAACAGCATAACCGTCTATTTAGTTATCCTACATGGTATGATTATGTGCCCATACATATTCTCACCCTCCATAGCGACCGGTATTGTTCCTAGTTGTATGCCGGAGAGGACCATTGTGTAAGTCTATTGCATCTTTTGCATTCAAAAAAAAAAACTATTAGTTTGTTACGTCTTTTGCTATCTCTGCGAGCAGCCCTGCTTAGGTTGTACAGTCTGACAGCCGTTGGTAGGAAGGACCTACGAAACCTCTCGGTTGTGCACCTGGATGATGTAGTCTGCTGCTAAATGAGCTCCTCAGTGCATCCAGTATGTCCTGCATAGGGTGGAACTCGGACTCCAGCAGAGATGACAGTTTAGCCACCGTCCTTCTCTCTCCTATCTCCTCCATCGGTTCAAGGCGTTGCCCCAGGACAGAGCTAGCTTTCTTAATCAGTTTGTTCAGTCTCCTTCCTATCAGCTGCAGTAATGCCACTGCCCCAGCAGACCACTCCAAAAGTGATGGCTGATGCCACCACCGTGTCATAGAATGACTTCAGCAGCGCCCCTTGTACACCAAAAGACCTGAGTCTCCTCAGCAGGAACAGCCTGCGCTGTCCCTTCTTGTAGAGTGTGTCAGTATTGTGTGACCAGTCTAGTTTATTGTTCAGATGAATACCCAGGTACTTGTAGGATGTCACCATCTCGATGTCTGTTCCCTGTATATTTACTGGTGCTGTGAGGGGCTGCCCATGCCTGCGGCAGTCCACCACCAGCTCCTTAGTTTTCCTCGCGTTGATCTGGAGGCAGTTCCGATGGCACCAGTCCACAAAGTCCTGGATAAGCCCTCTGTACTCAGCTTCATCTCCGCTGGAGATGAGACCAACGATCGCAGAGTCATCAGAGAACTTCTGTAGATGGCAATGTGTTGTGTTGTGTGAGAAGTCCGCAGTATAAAGAGTGAACAGGAAGGGAGCCAGCACCGTTCCCTGGGGGGGCCCCCGTGCTATTGATGATCGTGTCGGAAACACAGTCCCGGGTTCTCACAAACTGAGACCGGTTCGTGAGGTAGTCCAGGATCCATGATGACAGGTGCTGGTCCACCCCTGCGCGCAGCAGCTTGTCCTTCAGGATCATCGGTTGGATGGTGTTGAAAGCACTGGAGAAGTCAAAGAACATGATCCTCACCATATTCCCGGGCTTCTCCAGGTGGGACAGAGAACGGTGGAAGGAGGAAGATCACCGCATCCTCCACCCCCAATGCCATGCTGGTAGGCGAACTGGAGTGGATCCATCGCTGGTTCCACCAGGGGGCGGAGATGCAAGGAGCAGTCTCTCCAGGGTCTTCATCAAGTGGGACGTCAAGGCCACCGGTCTGAAGCTGTTCAGGTCTTTGGGGTAGGAAGTTTTTGGTACAGGTACCACACAAGATGTTTTCCACAGCTGTGGTACCCTCCCCAGTTTCAGGCTCATGTGAAGATATACGTCACAATCCCACACAGCTGGTCTGCACAGGACTTGAGGAGCTTTGCGCTGATGCCGTCCGGTCCCGACGCCTTCCTCGCCTTGATCTTCCTCAGCTCCGTCCTCACCTGGGTCTTGGTCAGGGTCAGGATGGGGGGCTGTGTGTTGGGAGTGGGGGGGGGTGTCGGTGGAGTGGGGGAGTGGGTAGCAGGACTTGATTTCTTAGAGGCAGCAGTGGTTGTTGTGCAGACAGGGGGGAGGGCGGTTGGTCAAATCTATTGAAAAACAGATTCAGGTTGTTCGCCCACTCCCTGCCCCCCGTGGCCTGGGGGGAGGTATTCTGGAGCCCCGAGATGGTTTTGAGGTTTCTCCAGACCCCGCTGATGTCGCTCTGTTGCAGCTTGTCCTCCATCTTCTTCCTGAAGCTGTCCTTGCCTTCTCTGATCTTTCTCCTCAGCTCCCTCTGTACGAACTTTCAGCATCTCCCTGTTCCCCGACCTGAAGATCCTCTTCTTCTCTCTCAGAAGTGTTTTTATCTCAGGGTTGATCCAGGGGTTTGTTGTTTGAGTGACGCCGTATGGTCTTGGTGGGAACGGATTTGTCCACACAGAAGCTGAGGTAGCCCGTGAAGGTGTGAATGAGGCCATCGATGTCCTCACCATGTGGATCGCAGAGCTGCTTCCAGGCAGTGGCTTCAAAACAGTCCTTTAGAGTGTCCATTGTCTCCTCAGACCATAACTCCACAGTGTGCATGGCCGGAGGTTGTCTGTGCACTAGGGGTTTGTACACCGGTCGGAGATGAACCAAGTTGTGATCCGATCTCCCAAGTGGGGGGGAGTTGTGATGAGGTGTACGCCCTCCTTAGTGTTTGCGTAGAACAAATCCAGTGTTTTATTGTCTCTAGTGTGGCATGTGACATACTGGGTGAAAGTGGGCAGAATGGGAGACAGTGAAACGTGGTTGAAATCGCCTGAGATGAGGAGAAGAGCATCTGGGTGTTCTGTCTGCAGCCTGCTGGTTACTGAATGGATGACGTCACGCGCTGTCCCAGCGTTCGCCGTCGGATTTGCATAAACAACAATGCAGATCACGTGTGAGTGTTCTCTCGGGAGATATGCAGGCCTCATGCTAACAGCTAGCAACTCAATGTCTTTGCTGCAGTGTCGTTGTTAACAGTGATATGTCCCGGTCTACACCAGTTGTTGTTAACATACATTATCACTCCACCGCCCCTAGTTTTGCCACTCTCTGGTGTTCGGTCAGCTCGTATCATGTGAAAACCCTCCAGCTCAATGTTAGCATCTGCTGCTAGTTCAGTTAGCCACGTCTCAGTAAACAAAAGGAGAGAGCACTCCCGGTAAGTGCTATCATAACGGGAGATAGCCGCTAGCTCATCTAACTTTCCCAGTATCGACCGTACATTTCCCATGACAAGAGATGGAAGGGAGGGTCTGTACCTTATATTTTTTGTCCTCCGCCTTACTCCAGCCTGGCAGCCGCGGCGTTTTCGCCTCAGTTCTCTCGGTATGTCGAGTTTTTCCAGTGGGACCGGGTGGCGGTTAAATGCTAGCAGCTCTTCCCTGTTGTATCGAATCCTGCTATAAACAGTGGCTCCGTCCACCGGCTCAGGAGACATTTGGGACGATCTGTGTGTCCGTGATATAAGTGGGGTGAAAAAAAAAAGTGATCAAAAGAGAGAGGAAGGGAAAAAAAACTCGGAATCGAGCCGCTGTTGCAAAAGGCAGCCGACTGGTGTGGCGCCGAGAGATTTTTTTTTTTTTTTATAAAAAAAAAGTTCTCCTATAAGAACTTATACTCCCACAAAAAACATAAAAACGCATCCGAGACATTCCTAAACACATTAAACCTTCCCCAACTTACGGAATCACAAAATAAAAACACTACTGTCAGAAATACAAACCTAAAGAATTGGAAAAAGCAATTATGAAACTTAAAGCTAACAAATCCCCAGGAGCAGATGGCTATACAGCAGAATGGTACAAAACCTTTAAACAGCAACTATCTCCTCTCCTCCTGAAAACATTTAACTACGTCCTCCACACAGGGGAAATCCCCCCCTCCTGGAGAGAAGGGGTCATTGCAGTTATACCTAAACCTGAAAAGGATAAACTAGAATGCTCCAACTACAGACCAATCAGTGTATTAAATCAGGACTATACCATTATCCTTGCCAAAAGGTTAGAAAACATACTGACAGACTTAATTCACTAAGACCAAACAGGTTTTATAAGACAAAGACAGACACAAGACAACATTAGACGCACTTTACACATAGTTCATCATATAAAAAAATATAACTTAAATGCAGTCATATTGGGATTAGATGCTGAAAAAGCATTCGATTCGGTTGACTGGTCTTTCCTATATAGAATTTTATCCAGTTTCAATTTTCATAACAACTTCATTAGAACTATACAGACATTATATAAAAAACCAACAGCTAAAATAAGGATTAACGGTAATTTATCATCATCTTTTGAGCTGGAAAGAGGATGTCGTCAGGGCTGCCCCCTGTCTCCACTGCTCTTTGCAATCTTCATAGAACCTCTGAGCCAATGGATAAGACAAAATCAAGAAATTCAAGGTATTACACTTGGTCAGAAGGAACATAAAATAGTACTCTTTGCTGATGACATTTTAATATACCTAGGGCAGCCGGACACTTCTTTACCAGAACTAATCTCAGTTTTTTCAGACTATGGAGATTTATCGGGGTACAAATTAAACATGCATAAAACCCAAGTTTTAACATTCAACTATGACCCAAATCATTATTCACTAAGTGAACTCAAAACTAACTGGGAGTTGGAATCTATGAAATATCTGGGGGTCAATATCCCGAAACAACTCAACAAAATTATAACACTAAACTATGATCCACTGGTGACAAAAATAAAATCTGACCTAGCAAGATGGAATATGATACCATTCTTAGGTACTGCACAAAGTATTGAAGCAGTCAAATGAATATACTTCCACGTCTTCTATACCTTTTCCAAACAATACCGGTAGAACCTCCCAAAAAAACATGGCAGGAGCTGGACAGAAGGATCTCAAGATTCATATGGCAGGGCAAGAGACCTAGAATCAGATATAGAACCTTACAGCTAAACAAAGACAAAGGTGGGCTCACGCTGCCAAATATCAGGGACTATTTTAAAGCCACACAAATTAAAACTTTAATAGAGATATGTAACCCAGTCTACACTGCACAATGGAAGGAGATCGAATGCCAAATAACAAGTGACATCCCCCTACAGGCGATAATAAGGAACAATGCCTTACCTAAACTCTTGAATAACACTAACCCGTGGATAGAGACCCCGCTAAAAATTTGCTTTAAGATAGTCAGAGAGAATCAAACTAAAGAGCCCTATCTACTTCTGCAATGGATTGCCTATGATTAAGACTTTACCCCCAATAAAACAGACACTAGATTTAAAGAGTGGAAAGAGAAAGGGCTGATAAAATATTACGATTTTTTTAAGGGGCAAACTTTAAGAAGTTTTGAAGATTTGAAAAAACAAGGTCTAATAAATCAAGATCTTTACAGGTTCTTTCAGCTTAGACACCACATAAACAATATACTTAAAAAGGAGGATTTGGAAAGGGCCCAGTCAGGTGTTCTGAAGGTCTTCTTAATGGCATATAAAGGGATTCCAGGGATCAGATGCATTTCTAAAATATACCAAGGTCTTCAAGACTTGAAAGGAGACAACACATCATATATAAAAGAGAGATGGGAAAAAGAGGGGAATTTCACTTTACAACCGGAAACATGGGAAAAGCTAAATAAACAGCAATGGAAAACTACCTACTCCCTGCAGTGGAGAAAATTTGGATGGAAAAATTTGGCAAGATTTTTCAGAACACCTGCACAAAACAAATTTACTCGTAAGGGGTTGCACGGTGGCGCAGTGGTTTAGCACTGTGGCAGCACAGTTTTACTCTCGGCCGGGGGACCGCGGGGATCATGAGATCGTGGGTTCAATCCCAGCCCCCGACCAACAGTGAGCTGTGTGGAGTTTGCATGTTCTCCCCGTGTTGCGCGGGTTTACTCCGGGATTTCTCCGGTTTCCTCCCGCACACCAAAAACATGTAGGTTTAGGGCGCTTGCGCACGCAGCGACCAGCAGCCGGTGGCTTGTCACCAGACTGCAAACCAAGTCTACCTACGGGTACAAATAAGTAACAAAAAAAAAGGGGTTGAATTGTTGGCGCTTGTGTGGTGAAGAGACTGCAAATCATTTTCATGTGTTTTGGTCATGCCCAGTTATCCACCAATATTGGACCAATGTACAGACAATATTGGGGAAAATATTCAAAATAACAGTTCCCTTTTCTTTGTAACTTGTATTTGGGGTTTACTACCGGACTCACTGGAAAGACGAGGAGAAAAATACTTATTCACTGTTTTAATATTGGCAAGTAAAAAAGCCCTAACTAAAAAATGGATGTTGAAGGACTGTCCTACACCTGAAGATTGGATTAACGTGATCCAAGACATTTACTCGATGGAAAAGTTGACATTCGCACTGAGACAAGACATGGATGGGTTCTTGAACTTTTGGTAACCCTGGATCGCATATGTGTCTTCCATTAGATCTAATCTTTGACAAATACCATTTCAATAATGGCACCGCTCTTTGTTCCAACGCTACTCAGATGCTCTTTTATTTTTAATTATTTATTTTTACTTCTCTGTTTGTTTGTTTGTTTTTTGCTCTTTTGTTTTGTTTGTTTGTTTTTATTTTATTCTCTTTGATTTCACTTTTTCTTTCACTTTAAAAAAAAAAAGGGATGTTGTAATAATTATTCGTCCAATGTTGTCAAATAGCAAAAAATAAGGGAACATGTAATGAAAATGTGAACAATGCAATGCTGTAACGATCTATATACCCTTTACAAAAACTTAAATTAAAAAAAAAAAAAAAACTTTGCTTGATTCTGGGATTTTGGCCAATTATAGACCAATATCTAACCTCCCCTGCTTTTCTAAGATCCTCAAAAAAGTAGTCGCCAATCAAGTATGCACCTTTTAAGAAAAAAATTCTATATTTGAGAAATTTCAGTCAGGTTTTAGAAAACATCACAGCACAGAGACAGCCTTAGTGAAAGTTACTGATGACATCCTTATGGCATTTGACAAAGGACTTGTCTCTGTCCTTGTTTAATTGGACCTTAGCGCTGCCTTTGATACCAGTGACCACCATATTCTTCTAGACAGACTTGAACAGCAAATTAGCTTGAATGGAAGATGGTTCCAGATGGTTCCAGTCTTATCTATCAGATCATTCCCAGTTTGTTCATGTCCATAACAAGTCCTCTACTCAGACCACAGTTAGCTATGGAGTTCCGCAGTGATCCGTACTTGGACCAGTATTGTTTACATTTTACATGCTGCCTTTGGGAGACATTATGATGAGGCATTCTATTCATTTTCATTGTTACGCTAACGGCACTCAGTAGTATTTATCCATCAATCCAGATGATCCCAGCCAGTTGGGTTTACTCCAGGAGTGTCTTAAGGACATCAAAACCTGGATGAACTACAACTTTCTATTACTGAATACAGATAAAACTGAATTCATCATTCTTGGCCCCAAACATGCTAGAAGTACTCATTTTAGCATGATAACAACACTGGATGGTATTGCACTGGCTTCTACGTCTTCTGTTATAAATCTTGGAGTTGTCTTTGACCAAGATGTGTCTTTCAACTCTCATATACAGCAAATCATTAAGACTGCCTTCTTCCATCTGTGTAATATTTCCAAAATTAGGTCCATCCAGTCTCATAAAGATGTGGAGAAACTTGTCCATGCCTTTATCACCTCTAGACTTGACTATTGTAACTCACTTTTATCAGGTTGCCCAAATAAGTCCATAAAGTTTCTCCAACTCATTCAAAATGCAGCTGCACGTATGAGAACAGGGAGAAGAGATCACATTACTCCAGTTTTAGTTTCTTTACATTGGACTCCCAATAAAATATAGAATTGAATTCAAGATATTGCTCTTAACCTATAAAGACATTAGACGTAAGATGGCGGCAGCACGCACGGATGCAGCGGCCCCTCTTGGCATCAGCGAGTGTGAGAGTTTTGAGTGTTTTGATCTTCCCAGACATACATTCTGTAAAACTTACAACTGTGAGACCTTATTAAACATCAAGGTACTGCACGCTGCAAGAATCGCGTCGATCGGTTGTGATTTGGACATTCTACGCCAGCATGGAATTCTGGCGGAGTCCCCGCTGGAAGCTACCTGAGAGAGGAGGAGGCGTAAGCGGAGCAAACGCAAGCAAAAGCGTGGAAAAAGGGCCAGGATCCATGCTAGGCTAAAGGCTAACCCCTCCAGACCAGCGGTACCATTGCTTCTTCTCTCTAACGTCCGCTCCCTCGAAAACAAGCTGGACGAGCTGCGTCTGCTGAGAGAAACCCGGAGAGAGTGGAGAGACTGCTGTGTGTTTGTTTTCACGGAGACATGGCTCCACGGCAACATTCCTGACGAGGCCATTTAACTGGAAGATATGGCGATGTTCCGTGCCGACAGGGAAACGGCGAGCTCCGGTAAGAGCCGGGGGGGGGGGGGGCTATGCATCTATGTTAACAAGAACTGGTGCGTTAATGCCACGTTAGTGTCTAAACACTGCTCTCCGTTGGCAGAGTTCCTTATTGTAAATTGTCGGCCACATTATTTGCCGAGGGAATTCAGCAATGTGTATGTAGCTGGTGTTTACATAGCGCTGAGCCCTAATGCTAAAGCTAATGCTAAGAAGGCACTCGGGGTACTGCACAATGCGATTAGTGAAATCCAAACTTCACATCCGGACAGTTTTGTGGTGGTTGCGGGGGATTTTAACCACACCAGCCTAAAGACTGTGCTCCCCAAGTTTAAACAATGTGTAGACTTTAAGACCAGAGGAGAGAATATGTTGGACTTAGTGTACACAAACACAGATGCATATAAGGCGATACCCCGCCCCCATCTCTGCCTTTCTGATCACATGTCCGTGATGCTGCTGCCTGCCTACAAACCTTTATTGAAGCGCAGCAGGCCAGCAGTGAAACAAATTAGAATTTGACCAGAGAGTGCAACCTCTGCACTGAAAGACTGTTTTCTGCACACAAACTGGGAGGTCTTCAAAATAGCAGCCTCCCAGGAAGACAAGACAGATGTGGAGGAGTATGCTGATACAGTCACCAGCTACATCGCGAAGTGCACAGAGGATGTCACTACAGTGAAGACCATCACTATGCGGGGTAACCATAAGCCCTGGATGACTGCAGAGGTGCGCTCGCTGCTTACAGCCAGAGATGCAGCCTTCAGAGCGAAGGACAGGATTGCCCTCCGCTCAGCCAGGTCTGCACTCTCAAAGGGAATTAAGGCGGCAAAGCGCGCTTATGCGGAGAAAATCCAGGGACACCTCTGTGACACTAGGAACACCAAGCAGATGTGGCAGGGAGTTCGGACACTGACGGGCTATAAGTCTAGGCAGGGGGTCGATGATGACGACGCTTCGCTTCCAGACAGGCTTAACGACTTCTTTGCACGTTTTGAAGCATCAAACTCGACAATCAGAGGGAGGGCTGGCCCACCCCCACCATCAGTCGGACCAGCTTTTACCATCAACACAGCAGACACACGGAGGACCCTAACCAGAGTCAACCCACGTAAAGCTGCAGGTCCGGACAACGTCGGGACGTGTGCTCCGAGACTGCGCGAGCGAGTTGACGGATGTCCTGAGTGACATTTATAACATCTCCCTGAGTTAGGCCATCGTTCCCAGATGCTTCAAGACCTCTATCATTGTACCGGTGGCAAAGAAACCAGTTGTGTCCTGTTTGAATGACTATCGTCCTGTTGCACTGACACCAATTGTGATGAAGTGTTTTGAACGGCTTGTCAAACCACACATTACAGCCTGCCTCCCTGCATCACACGACCCGCTCCAGTTTGCAAATCGTTCAAACCGCTCCACGGAGGATGCTATAGTCACCACCCTACACTCTGTCATCACCCACCTGGACCAGACAGACACCTACGCCAGACTCCTGTACATTGATTTCAGTTCAGCATTCAACACCATTATTCCCCAGAGACTGATGGAGAAATTACTCCTTCTCGGTCTGAACACCGCCACATGTCTCTGGATCCTGGATTTCCTGACTGAGAGACCTCAGTCTCTCCGGGTTGGAAACAACATCTCCAACTCTGTCACGCTGAGCACTGGATCCCCTCAAGGCTGTGTACTCAGTCCACTGTTGTTTACACTTCTAACACATGACTGTGTATCCAGACACAAGGGGAACCAGATTATGTTGGTGTTGTTGACTGAGGATCGTCACTTCCTTGTGGTAACGTAACGTATCGTCACTTCCTGTTTTGCTGTCTGCCTGTGTGGTTGCTCTCCAGCTATTAGCTATGGCTACTAGCTCTCTTTCCTCTCCTCTGGTGTGCTCTCTCTGTCAGATGTTTAGCTACACCTCTGCCTCTTTTAGTGATAACGGTAAATGTAATAAATGTTGTCTTTTTGAGGCGCTCGAGGCGAGGTTGTCTGATTTGGAATCCCGGCTCCGCTGCATTGAAACACCGTCTGCGCCAGTTAATCTCGACGGACGCCCATTAGCTGCAGCGGAGCTAGCTAGTTTAGGCCCCCCTGTCAGCGGTTCCCCGGCTCTCCTCAGCAGCGAGGAGACTGGGTGGGTGACGGTGAGAAGGAAGCCTAGTCGCAAAGCCCCGGTTCACCACCAACCTGTTCACGTTTCTAATCATTTTTCCCCGCTCAGCGACACACCCGCTGAGGAAAAAACTCTGATCATTGGCGACTCTGTAGTCAGAAACGTGAACCTAGAGACTCCAGCGGTCATAGTCAAATGCATTCCTGGGGCCAGAGCAGGCGACATCGAGTCAAATCTGAAAATGCTGGCTAAAAGTAACTGTAGATACTCCACAATTGTTATTCACGCCGGCATTAATGACATCCGTCTCCGGCAGTCGGAAGTCACCAAACTTGATGTAGAATCGGTGTGTGACTTTGCAAAAACGATGTCTGCCACTGTAGTATTCTCTGGGCCCCTCCCCAATCTGACCAGTGATGACATGTTTAGTCGCTCGTCATCCTTGAACCGCTGGCTGTCTGTGTGGTGTCCTAAAAATGACGTGGGCTACATTGACAATTGGAGCTCTTTTGGGGGAAAACCTGGTCTTATGAGACGAGACAGCATTCATCCCACTTTGGATGGTGCTTCTCATTTATCTAACAATCTGGCATCTTTTTTATCCAAATTTCCAAAACCATGACTACTCAGAGTTGGGACCAGGAAGCAGAGTCACAGTCTTACACGCCTCTCTGCAGCTCCTCTTCATCCGCCACCCCTCAGCTTAGCCCCTGTCTTCCCCATCAGAGAATCGTTGTCTGCTCCCTCCAAAGTAAATAAAAATATCATGCATAAGCATCCCAAAGTGATAAAGCAAAACATTGGTAAAACTCAAATTAAACATAAAGCCTCTAAATTGAATGATTTGGCCTCTGTTCCTCCTCATAATTTAAAAATTAAATGTGGTTTACTAAATATTAGGTCTCTAACTCCCAAGTCTCTGTTAGTCCATGATCTGTTAATTGATCATCAGATTGATTTAATTTCCCTTACAGAGACTTGGTTAGGGCAAGAGGATTATGTTGGTTTAAATGAATCAACTCCCTCTGGTTATTTAAACTGTCAAAATCCCAGAAGTTCTGGTCGTGGAGGAGGAGTAGCAACAATTTACCATTCCAAATTACTAGTTAATGTAAAGCAAAAAACATGTTATAATTCCTTTGAGGGCCTGGTCCTCAGTATTGGGCACTTTAGCAATTTTAGGTTAAACCCAATTTTATTTGCCATAGTTTATCGTCCCCCATCAACCTACTCAGAATTTTTATCCGAATTTGCTGATTTCTTAGCTGATTTAGTGCTGAAATCTGATAGAATAATTATAGTAGGGGACTTTAATATACATGTGGATGTAGATAGTGACTGCCTTAATGTGGCATTTAATTCAATATTAGACTCGATTGGGTTTTCTCAGAAAGTAGGAAATTCTACTCATTACCTCCACCATACATTGGACCTTCTTCTGACATATGGCATAGAAATAGAAAATATTGTAGTGTCTCCTCATAACCCTGTACTGTCAGACCATTGTCTGCTAACCTTTGATTTTACCATTTCTGACTATTTGGCTCCTAAAGAAAAATATTATTACAGTAGATGCCTCTCAGATGATGCTGTTTCCAAATTTATGCAGATTGTTTCCTCTATGCCATGTGGCAACACAACGGAAATAAGCTATAGACAGCTTGCTCCTTCTGTAATTGATAACATGGTGGATAGTGTTTCAGCTTCTCTGCATCAGGCTCTAGACTTGGTGGCCCCCTTAAAAAAGAAAAAGTCTAATCAGAGATTTCTAACTCCTTGGTTCAACACAGAAACTCGTAGCTTAAAACAGAAGACTCGTCAATTAGAAAGAAAATGGCGCTCTACTAATTCAGATGAAATCTATTTAGCTTGGAGAAATCATCTTTTAATTTATAAAAAATCTCTTAGAAAAGCTAGAACAAGTTATTACTCTGCATTAATAGAAGAGAACAAGAATAATCCCAGGTTTCTTTTCAGAACTGTAGCCAGGTTGACAAAGAGTCAGGACTCTGTCAATCCTAGCATTCCCTTAGAGCTTACTAGTCAGGACTTTATGAACTTTTTCAATAATAAAATTTCATCCATCAGAGATAAAATCAATCAGATTCTTCCCACAGTTAACTTAAATACTGTAACTACTACAACTCCTTCTTTTGATGTCTGTCTTGATGAGTTTACTCCAATCGACCTTTGTGAGTTAGACAAAATAGTTTCCTCATCCAAACCTTCAACTTGTCTTTTAGACCCTATTCCTACTAGGTTATTTAAAGAAGTCTTCCCACTTATTGGTAGCTTTATTCTTCATATAATCAATTCTTCATTAACTTTAGGCCATGTACCGCAGGCTTTTAAAACAGCTGTAATTAAACCCTTACTCAAAAAGCCAACGCTAGATCCAGGAGCTTTAGCTAACTATAGACCAATCTCTAATCTCCCTTTCATTTCAAAAATCTTAGAAAGAGTTGTTGCTACGCAATTATTCGACCACCTGCAGGGAAATGGTTTACTTGAAGAGTTTCAATCTGGGTTTAGAATCCATCATAGTACTGAAACAGCCTTAGCGAAGGTCACTAACGACCTCCTCATTGCATCTGATAATGGACTAGTTTCTGTACTTGTCCTTTTAGACCTTAGTGCAGCTTTTGATACTATCGATCATAATATTCTACTTGATAGATTAGAACACTATGTTGGACTTAATGGAACTTCGTTGCAGTGGTTTAGATCTTATTTATCTGATAGGTTCCAGTTTGTTCATGTAAATAATGAGTTTTCTTTCAACTCAAAGCTTAGTCATGGAGTTCCACAGGGATCTGTGCTAGACCCTACTCTTTTTAGTTTATATATGCTTCCGTTAGGCAACATTATTAGAAAGCACTGTATACATTTTCATTGTTATGCAGATGACACACAATTATACCTGTCAATGAAGCCAGATGATAGTAATCAATTAGCCAAGTTAGAAGCCTGTCTTAAGGAAATCAAAGCTTGGATGACTTGTAATTTCCTGCTATTAAATTCAGATAAGACTGAAGTCATTCTTGTTGGTCCAAAAAACCTTAGAAATTCCTTTCCAAATCAAACTTTCAGTTTGGATGCAGTTACTCTTTCTCTTAATAGCTCTGTGAGGAACCTTGGAGTTATTTTTGATCAGGATTTGTCCTTCAATTCACATATTAAATTTGTTTCTAAGACTGCCTTCTATCATTTGCGTAATATTGCCAAGATTAGGAGCATCTTGTCTCAGAGTGATGCTGAGAAACTGATCCACGCTTTTGTTAGCTCGAGATTAGATTATTGTAATTCTTTATTATCAGGTTGTCTTCAGCTGATCCAAAATGCTGCAGCAAGAGTTTTAACAGGTACTAGAAAGAGAGATCATATCTCTCCGGTTCTGGCCTCCCTTCATTGGCTTCCCATAGAGTTTAGAATTAAGTTTAAAATCCTTCTTCTTACTTACAAAGCTCTAAACAATCAGGCTCCTTTTTATTTAAAAGATCTGATACTACCGTATTATCCTAACAGAGCACTACGCTCCCAAAATGCAGGACTACTTGTAATACCTAGAATCTCCAAAAGTACAATGGGAGGCAGAGCCTTCAGTTATCAAGCTCCTCTCCTGTGGAATCAGCTGCCAATCTGGATTCGGGAGTCAGACTCGATCTCTGTTTTTAAGATTAGGGTTAAAACCTACCTTTTTGCTATAGCCTACAATTAGGGAGGGATCATGTGTTTCTGAACCCTCCCTTAGTTATGCTGCTAATAAGTTTAGTCAGCCGGGGGACCTCCAATAATGCACTGGGCCTCACTCCTTTCCTCACTCTCTATGAAATATTTTTTTTTTGCTGGTCATTAACATTTGTTTGTTCTCTCCCATAGATTGAGTCCCCATCATGCTGTTTTCTCTCTACATGTCTGTTCTTCTTGTCTTCTCTATCCCCTCACCCCCCAGCCAGTCGCAGCAGATGACTGCCCCTCCCTGAGCCTGGTTCTGCTGGAGGTTTCTTCCTGTTAAAAGGGAGTTTTTCCTCTCCACCGTCGCCAAGTGCTTGCTCACAGGGGATCACCTGATTGCTGGGGTCTTTCTGCAACTGTGGGGGTTCTCCCCTACAGTTGATAGTGCTATGAGATGACTGTTGTTGTGAAATGGCGCTATATAAATAAAGTTGAATTGAATTGAATTGAATTGAATTGAATTAAGTTTGCAGACGACACCACAGTGGTGGGACTTATTCAGAGGGATGAGGAATCAAGGTACAGGGAAGAAGTGAGAGACCTGGAGGGCTGGTGCAGGGAGAACAATCTGGTGCTCAACATGGACAAAACGAAGGAGATGATTATCGACTTCCGGCGGTCACAGCCTTAGCACGTCCCCCTCAGCATTGGCGGCCATTTAGTGGAGAGAGTGGAGAACATCAAGTTCCTTGGAGTGCAGATCTCGCAGGACCTGACCTGGAGCAAGAATTCCTTGGAGATCAGGAAGCGGGCTCAGCAGAGACTGCACTTCTTGAGGAAACGGATGCAGTTACTCTTTCTCTTAATAGCTCTGTGAGGAACCTTGGAGTTATTTTTGATTAAGATTTGTCCTTCAATTCACATATTAAATTTGTTTCTAAGACTGCCTTCTATCATTTGCGTAATATTGCCAAGATTAGGAGCATCTTGTCTCAGAGTGATGCTGAGAAGCTGATCCACGCTTTTGTTAGCTCGAGATTAGATTATTGTAATTCTTTATTATCAGGCTGTCCTAAAACATCTTTAAAAAGTCTTCAGCTGATCCAAAATGCTGCAGCAAGAGTTTTAACAGGTACTAGAAAGAGAGATCATATCTCTCCGGTTCTGGCCTCCCTTCATTGGCTTCCCATAGAGTTTAGAATTAAGTTTAAAATCCTTCTTCTTACTTACAAAGCTCTAAACAATCAGGCTCCTTTTTATTTAAAAGATCTGATACTACCGTATTATCCTAACAGAGCACTACGCTCCCAAAATGCAGGATTACTTGTAATACCTAGAATCTCCAAAAGTACAATGGGAGGCAGAGCCTTCAGTTATCAAGCTCCTCTCCTGTGGAATCAGCTGCCAATCTGGATTCGGGAGTCAGACTCGATCTCTGTTTTTAAGAATAGGGCTAAAACCTACCTTTTTGATCTAGCCTACAATTAGGGAGGGATCATGTGTTTCTGAACCCTCCCTTAGTTATGCTGCTAATAAGTTTAGTCAGCCGGGGGACCTCCAATAATGCACTGGGCCTCACTCCTTTCCTCACTCTCTATGAAATATTTTTTTTGCTGGTCATTAACATTTGTTTGTTCTCTCCCATAGATTCCCCATCGTGCTGTTCGCTCTCTACATGTCTGTTCTTTTCTTCTTCTCTATCCCCTCACCCCCCCAGCCAGTCGCAGCAGATGACTGCCCCTCCCTGAGCCTGGTTCTGCTGGAGTTTTCTTCCTGTTAAAAGGGAGTTTTTCCTCTCCACCATCGCCAAGTGCTTGCTCACAGGGGATCGCCTGATTGCTGGGGTCTTTCTGCAACTGTGGGGGTTCCCCCCTACAGTTGATAGTGCTATGAGATGACTGTTGTTGTGAAATGGCACTATATAAATAAAGTTGGATTGAATTGAATTGAATTGAAACTCAAACAGGCCTCTCTCCCCATCTGCATCCTCAGGACCTTCTACAGAGGTGTGGTGGAGAGTGTTCTGACGTACTGCATTGCTACATGGTACTCCAGCTGCAGTATGTCAGACAAAAAAGCCCTGCAGAGGATAGTCAAGGGGGCTGAGAGGGTAATTGGAGTCTCCCTCCCCTCTGTCCAAGAACTTTTTCAGAACCGTTGTAGGAGCAGGGCACTGAACATTGTCAAGGACCGTTCTCACCCTCTGCATAAACACTTTGAACTTCTTCCATCTGGTAAACGATTCCGGAGCATCAGAGGCAGAACCACCAGACTGATCAACAGTTTCCTTCCACAAGCTTTCAGGATGCTGAACAGTTGACCCGGAATCTCTCATACACACTACTGCACCTACGGACATTTTGTATATTATTTGTATATTGTAGTTAGTTTTTTTTCCCCAAGTATGTCTCAGGGATGTGTGAATGGATGGGGGGTGGGGTGGGGGTGGGGGGTGAAGCTATGTGGGAGTGTGTCTTAAATCATGCTGCTTCTATTTATATGGATGCCGAGAGAAACGCAATTTCATCTTGCCTGCACTACAGTTTTATGTACAGCAATTTGACAATAAAGTTTGATTTGATTTGATCTGATTAAAGCTCTTAATGGTATGGCTCCTTCTTATCTGCAAGAACTCTTAGTTCTGACATAACGTTCGGCTCAGGAGACGCACACACACAGGCTCAGAGTAGTTCAAACTGTTTATTAACAACAGGGATGTTTGGGTGCGTGTCTGCGGAATGTTAATGTGTTGGTGGTGGCGTCTGCTTCGGACCCAGAGGCAGGAGACCGTTCAGCCGGCAACCCTATGGGAGAAATCAGACACAGGGTGATGAGCACACACCAACACGGGAGGAGAATAGGCGAGGGAGAGAAGCTTACTTGTTTGGGCAGATGACTGGCGCTTCAAGGATGGAAGCCCGGGAGACAGCCACCTGCAGGGCTCGGTGCAGCAGCGAGGAGAGACGAGGGACGGGATTGTCCGCCGCCGAGGAATCCACCTGTGCACAGGGGAGCAGACTGGAGAGATGAGGTAAGTGAACTTCTTACCGGAGATAAGGATGCTGAAGAGAATGTGGTAGAAGTCCATACAAGGAAATGAAGTCTACGGCTTCAGGCCGACGCTCAGGGCGAGGCGGCTTTTATCCCTCGCCGCTGACGAGTAGCAGGTGCGTGAGCAGGTGGCGCCGCTGATGAATGGCGCGGCGTGACAGTACTCCCCCCTCTAGCAGCGCCTCCTGGCGATGGCTTATCCGGGTGCGCTCGGTGGAAGTCCGCGATGAGCGATGGGTCCAACACAAACGACGGGGGCACCCACTGTCGATGCTCGGGCCCATAGCCCTCCCAGTCCACCAAGTATTGCAACCCACGACCCCGGCGCCGGGAGTCCAGGATGGAGGAGGCGGACCAGGCCGGATGGCCACCAATCATCCGGGGCGCGGGTTGCGCTGCAGGAGGAGGGCAAAGGGGGTCAGTAACCGCCAGTTTCACCTTCGACACGTGGAAAGTAGGATGAATGCGGAGGGAGGGGGGAATAGCCACGCGCACAGCCACCGGGTTGATGATCCGGGTGATGGGGTAGGGACCCATGAAGCGCTGTGCCAGCTTTCTCCTCTCGCCTTTTAGAGTGACGTCCTGGGTGGAAATGTAAACAAGCTGCCCAACTCTGTACGCCGGGGCAGGTCTCCTACGCCGGTCCGCCACAGTCCTGTTGCGCTCCGCTGTGCGCAATAGCGCATGGCGCGCGGCAGCCCAGGTGGAGCGGAACTGCCTGAGATGGGCCCTGACTGACGGGACAGTTACCTCACTCTCCTGCTCCGGAAACAGCGGGGGGTCGTAACCCAGGGACACTTTGAAGGGGGACATCCCTGTAGCAGAAGAGCGAGCGGTGTTGTGGGCATATTCAACCCAGGCAAGATGGTTGCTCCAGGACGCGGGTTTGGATCTGGACACACAGCGGAGCGCAGCCTCCAGCTCCTGGTTGGTCCTCTCACACTGCCCGTTGGATTGGGGGTGATGGCCGGAGGAGAGGCTCACCTTGGCTCCGATGGCGTTGCAGAAAGACCTCCAAACCTCAGATGAAAACTGGGGGCCCCGGTCCGAGACCACGTCCACCGGAATCCCATGCAGCCTGACCACGTGTTGGACGAGGAGGTCCGCCGTCTCCAGGGCAGTAGGGAGGCCTCGCAGGGGGACGAAGTGCACGGCCTTGGAGAAGCGGTCCACGATGGTCAGGATGGTGTCATAGGAGTTGGAGATGGGGAGTCCGGTGACGAAATCCAGAGCGATGTGCGACCAGGGCCTGCCAGGGACGGGCAGGGGCTGGAGCAGACCCGCTGGAGGGGCATTTCCCGACTTGCAGGTGGCACAGATTGGGCAAGCCCGGGCATAGCGGGCTGCATCCCTCCGCAGGCCTGGCCACCAAAAGGACCGTTGGAGGAGATCTATCATCCGGGAGGTGCCAGGGTGACAGGTGAGCTTGGAGGTGTGGAGCCAGTGGATGACCTCTCCTCGGACCGCGGATGGCACGAACAGCCTCCCCTCCGGTCCGCCGCCAGGGTCAGGTTCCACCTCCTGTGCCTTCCGGATCTTGCTCTCAATGTCCCACGAGATGGCTCCCACGACGCACGACCTGGGCAGGATGGAGTGGGGCGCCTCCTCCGACTCCACGGGGGCGAACTGCCTGGAGAGGGCGTCAGGCAGGACGTTCTTAGAGCCAGGCCTGAAGGTGATGGAAAATTGGAACCTGGCGAAGAACAGAGACCAGCGCGCCTGGCGGGCGTTCAGGCGCTTGGCAGACCGTAAGTATTCCAGGTTCCTGTGGTCCGTGAGGACCACAAACGGCAGGCTTGCCCCCTCCAACCAGTGGCGCCACTCCTGCAGGGCGAGCTTGATGGCCAAGAGCTCTCTGTCCCCCACATCGTAGTTTCTCTCCGCCGGGGACAAGCGCCGGGAGAAGAAAGCGCACGGTCGCTTGGCGCCATCGTCCGGTGACCGCTGGGACAGCACTGCTCCCACTCCCGTGTCCGAGGCGTCTACCTCAACAATGCACTGCAGCGCGGGGTCGACCTGGCGAAGGACCCGGGAGGAGGAGAATTCCGCCTTCAGCGCCTCAAAGGCGGCAGCGACCTCTCCGGTCCACCGGAACGGGACCTTCGGGGACGTGAGGCGGGTCAGTGGTCCCACGATGGCACTGAAGTTGGGGACAAAGCGGCGGTAGAAATTGGCGAAGCCAACAAATTGCTGCACCTGTTTCCGAGATGCAGGTGTGGGCCATTCCACCACCGCCTTTACCTTCTCTGGGTCGGGGAGCACCTTATCGTGGGTGATGATGAACCCCAGGAAGGATGTGCTCCTGGCGTAAAATTCACACTTTTCCGCCTTAACGTACAGACGATTCTCCAGCAGCCTTTGGAGGACCCGCCTCACGTGGACCTGGTGCTCATCCCTGGACTTGGAGAAGATGAGAATATCGTCCAGGTAGACGAACACGAAAAGGCCAATGAAGTCCCGGAGGACGTCATTAATGAGGCGCTGGAAGACTGCAGGAGCGTTGGTCAACCCGAACGGCATCACCAGATATTCAAAGTGGCCGTTCGGGGTACGGAAGGCCGTTTTCCACTCATCTCCCTCCCGGATCCGGACGAGGTGGTAAGCGCTGCGTAGGTCCAGCTTGGTGAACCAGGTCGCCCCCTGGAGGGAGTGGAAGGCAGTGTCCATGAGAGGCAGGGTGTAACGGTCCCTCTCCGTGATATTGTTGAGGGCCCGGTAGTCGATACAAGGGCGGAGGGACCCATCCTTTTTCCCCACGAAGAAGAACCCTGCCCCCACGGGTGACGATGATGGGCGGATAATCCCAGCACTCAATGATTCCTTCAGGTAGGCGTTAATCGTCTCCTTCTCCGGCGCAGACAGGCTGTAAAGGCGACCAGAGGGTAAGGGAGCCCCCTGGCGGAGGTTGATGGCGCAGTCATAGGGCCGATGAGGGGGAAGAGACATAGCTTTCGCTTTGCTGAACACTATACCCAGGTCGTGAAATTCTGGGGGCACCAGAGACAGGTCCGGGGGTGCAGCGTCCGTAGCAGGGGGAGGAGCGGACGGAGAGCAGGCAGCGGACTGAAGGCAGGTGCCCATACAGAACGTACTCCATGCCGAGATCCCAGCTGATTTCCAATCCAGGACCGGATTGTGAAGGCGGAGCCAGGGATACCCCAGGATGACGGGCGACACAGAGTTGGGAAGGACGTAAAAGGTCATTTCCTCCCGGTGGTTTCCCGAGATGATGACCGGTAGGGGAACAGTTTGATGTGTCACTCTCCCGAGGGTGGCACGGGAGAGGTGGATTAGGGAGATGGGAGTGTTGAGTGCCTGGCAGTGGATGCCCAATCGGGTTGCCAGGCTTTGTGAAATGAAGCTGCCTTCTGCGCCCGAATCCACCAGTGCGTGGGTGAGGTGCCCAGTAGGGTTATGGCAGAAACGGATGGGCAGCTTCAATTGAGAAGGTGATCCTAACCGATTGACATCCGCGAGGCTTCCAACAGTGACTCGCGGACCCCACCGACAGGCTTTCCGTGGACAACGCTCCACGGTGTGTTGGTCGCCTCCGCAATACATGCAGAGGCCCAACTCACGGCGGCGTTGTTTCTCCACAGGGGAAAGTTTAGTCCAGCCCGTCACCATCGGCTCCGACTCCTCGGGGCGCGATGCTGGCGGCGCCGCCAGGGGGCGAGCTTGGAACAGGTGCGGCGAGGCTCAACGAGGGCGAGAAGAAGAAGACCTCCGCCCCGAGGAGCGCTCGCGCAGCCTGTTATCCAAACTTATCGCTAAGGATGTCAGCTCCGCTAGCGTCCCAGGGATATCCCGACCAGCCAGTTCATCCCTCAGATCACTATTGAGGCTGCGGAGGAACAGGCCACAGAGGGAGCGTTCCTCCCAGCCCAATTCCTCCGCCGCTACCCGGAAGTCGACCGAGTGGTCCGCTGCCGACCGGCTTCCCTGCTGGAGAGCGAGAAGCCGATCGACCTGGACCGTTTCGGTTTGTGAGTGGTCAAAGACCTCCAGAAAGCGCCTCACGAATTGGTCATAGGTGAGGGTGGCATAACTGGGCCTCGCCATTACGGCGTAGGTCCAGGTTAACGCACGCCCCTCCAGAAGATTCCCTATGTAACCAATTCGGCTGTGATCCGAGGGAAAATCTCCGGGCACACGGTGGAACACGGACTCACACTGCATAATAAACCCCCGCGCTCCGCCGAGCTTACCGCTAAAGCGGGCGGGGGTCGGAATCGGCGTGAGCCGAACCGGTGCCACTGGAGCCGGCTGGACGGCCGCTGGAACAGCAGGAGCCGCGCCACCCTGGTGAGTCGGGAGGAACGGCTGTTGGGGGTCCAAGCGGTTCAATCGGTTAGTCAGCTCTAATAATTGATGAAGAACCACCTGTTGCTGATAAACAATCTGATCCACCCGAGCCTCGAGGATGGTAAACCGGTGTGCGAGCCCGCCGTCCGCCGAGCCGCTCTGCTGAAGCCGTACTGACATAACGTTCGGCTCAGGAGACGCACACACACAGGCTCAGAGTAGTTCAAACTGTTTATTAACAACAGGGATGTTTGGGTGCGTTTCTGCGGAATGTTAATGTGTTGGTGGTGGCGTCTGCTTCGGACCCAGAGGCAGGAGACCGTTCAGCCGGCAACCCTATGGGAGAAATCAGACACAGGGTGATGAGCACACACCAACACGGGAGGAGAATAGGCGAGGGAGAGAAGCTTACTTGTTTGGGCAGATGACTGGCGCTTCAAGGATGGAAGCCCGGGAGACAGCCACCTGCAGGGTTCGGTGCAGCAGCGAGGAGAGACGAGGGACGGGATTGTCCGCCGCCGAGGAATCCACCTGTGCACAGGGGAGCAGACTGGAGAGATGAGGTAAGTGAACTTCTTACCGGAGATAAGGATGCTGAAGAGAATGTGGTAGAAGTCCATACAAGGAAATGAAGTCTACGGCTTCAGGCCGACGCTCAGGGCGAGGCGGCTTTTATCCTTCGCCGCTGACGAGTAGCAGGTGCGTGAGCAGGTGGCGCCGCTGATGAATGGCGCGGCGTGACAAGTTCCCTATCATCCAACCAGAACTCTGCGTTCCCAAAAATCCAAACTACTAGTGGTCCCCAGGATATCTAGAAGTAGATTGGGAGGTAGAGCCTTCAGCTATCAGGCTCCCTTCCTGTGGAAGCGTCTTCCCAGTTCAGTTCGGGAAGCAGACACTCTCTCTTTATTCAAGAGCAAGTTGAAGTCTTTTCTCTTTGACAAGGCCTTTAGTTAGAAATGCTGCCTCTGCCAGGCCTTTGCTCGCATGTGCAGACTGGCCAGGCTTGGTACTGGACTGTTTGGCTTTGAATGTTGTATTTGTATGTTTGTTTTGAATGTAGCTACTCAACCCAGCTGGTCGAGGCGGATGGCCGTCCTCTATGAGCTATGGTTCCGCCTGAGGTTTCTGCCTGTTAAAGGGAAGTTTTTCCTCGCCTGTGTTGCTGCAGTGCTTGCTCTTAGGGGTCTCTGCTGGGTTCTATAAACTAAGAGTGTGGCCTGAACCCACTCTTTTCTGTAAAGTGCCTTGAGACGACCTGTGTTGTGATTTGGCACTCTATAAATAAAATTGAATTGAATTGAACGAGAGCGGGAATGTGTATGGTCAGCTCCAGTGATTCGATCCCTTACTGAGTCTAATGTACAATTAAAATCCCCTGCAACAATGTAGTTACCAGTAAGGGTAGACAGTGTGAGGAATAAATTCTGGAAAAAATTGGGGTCATCGTTATTTGGTGCATAAATATTTGCCAAAATAATTTGCTCCTGAAGGAGACTTCCATGAATACAGAGATAGCGGCCAAATTTATCCTTGATTACTTCCTTAACCTGTAATGGTATAGATTCATCCATCCATCCATCTTCTACTGCTTTTCCGGAGGTCCGGGTCGTGGAGGCAGCAGTTCAAGCAGAGAAGCACCTTGGCGGTATAGATTCATGGACCAATATAATGACTCCTCTGGCTTGAGTTAAATAGTGCTGAAAAAACTTTACCTCTCCACCTCATTTCTACTTTCTTGACATCTTTGTTCTTTAGGTGTGTTTCTTGGAGAAATACAATATTAGATTGCATTGATTTAATCTTATTCATGACCTGTTTGACCTTTTTAAGTTTTTGTAGCCCTCTGCAGCTCCATGATGTGATTTTTATTTTTATTTCCCTGGATATTTTATGAAAGCTATTGAGTTTCCCAGTACTTTTAAAACTATGTAACTGAACACACAAAGGACAAAAAAGGATCAAAATACGTACACATAAAACTTGAACCATAATCCATTCAGGCTCTATCACCTGAATATTCCCCTCCCTCTATTTCTAAAGCTTCCAAGTGGCTGCTAACTACCCTGAAAGTGAAAAGGTACCTCTGAACTATCAAAAAGTCTAATTAACCTTCAACTCCTCTGCTACTAATCAGCCGTATCAATTTATAATAGATTTCTAAAACCATAACCCCACTATTTTGAAGAGAACAAAAAAAGAGATGATTTCCTAAGTAGTTTAGTTGGTTTTCTAACATAAGGGGCATTCTTTTCAAGTAAAATGACCACATTAATACCATATTAAGCATAAAAGAAAAGCATTTGATAACCCAAACAGCAGCCTCCATTATCCATATTTTGTAATCCAGGTTCTCCTATGATCGTGGAACATAAAAAGATGGCATTTTGAATATAATTTGTTAATACCATGTATGGCAAAAAAAATAAATATATTAAATACAAAATAACCATCAGGCTTTCTTTATTATAAATCCTTTAAAAAAAAAGAAAAAAGTCCCTTTTAAACACATAACTGTCTGTTTTGTTTATATACATAAAGATAACACATTTGGCTGATTTCAACAAAAAATATATTTATAACCTTTTAGATATACTGTATATCGCGCAAGCAGGAAACAAACATTTTTACCAAACCAGCTGCTTTTTCCCGACTTCGTCTCCCGCTGTGTTTACGAGGAGTCATTCGGTCTGGTGTCTGACCTGATTCGCTTGATGAAGTCCTCAGCCTCGCTGCGGTTGTTGAAGATGTGAGGTTGATCTTTGTATGTGACGAGTAGTTGGGCAGGAGGGATGATGCCGTAACGGAGCCCCATGGAGCGCAGCTGCTGTCTGGCCTCATCAAATTCCTTCTGCTTCTTGTGAACTCCTGGTGCCACATCCTGGTAAAACCTCACCAGCTGGTTCTTGTAAAGCACCTCTCGTTTTTGCTTGGCAGCCCTCACCATGGCTTCTTTATTTTTGTAGTTTAAAAACTTCATGATGAGCGTTCTAGGTGGAGATCTGCCCTGTTTTTGGCCCGATTCTGTGCACTCCTCTCCAGTATTAGTGGTGTGCGCAACTGTGCCATCTCCAAAGCGTCCGGGAGCCAGCTCTCCAGAAAGGTGCACATGTCTGCACCCTCTATTCCCTCTGGGAGGTTCACCAATCTCAAATTGGAACTTCTTCACCTCATCTCCAAATCAAGTAACTTTTCCTCCATGCTTTAAGACGTCCTTGGCCAAGTTTCCTTTGAGATAGAGGCATTCCCCAGGTATATCTAGCAAAGTGAGGGTCTACCTGTCTTCCCAGATATGTTTTAGAACAGGATTTACAGTAGCTGAAAAGGTAGCAGAGCAGTTCAAAGCATGTCTACCCAGGTTGATGCCATCTTGGGCTCCCTGTGGTGTTATATTTTATAGTTTTGGTGCATGGAATGCAATTCTGGGCAAGTGAGCAATTCTCGGCATAATACCGGTCCTGGCCAATTGATGAGCTGGATTTTTTCTTTCTGGTCAGTGGTGGCTTCGGCTACGGTGCCACAAATGAGCAGCTGTTGTAACTGCATGACGTTGTCGAAGCAGTTTGGTCCGCTTGAGTGAAGTGCTGTGTGAATGCAAACCGAACCAAACAAAGGTGTGAATATTCTCGCCATTTCCCGACGAGTTGAATGGAGACCCCCGGACTATCCTGGTGTGAATGCAGCCTTAATCATCCTGATTGTAAGAATACGTACCCATGTTGAGGCAGATTTTAGTTACTATGGCCTACATCTATGTAACAATTTGCTGGAGAACATCAGGGCTGCTGAGAATATTCATGTTTTCAAAAGCAGGCTCAAGGCCTACTATTTTAAACTAGCTTTTAATTAGTTTCCTATTTTAATTGTCTTAATTTCTGATTTTAAACCTATTTTATATTGTTCTTGTCACAATTACCCCCCCACCACCCCCACCCCACCACCCCCGGCGACCCGAAAAGGATTAAGTGGCAGAAGATGGATGGATGGAGGGAATTTTTGTCTGTTTATCTGTGAAATAAGCAGTTTTTACTTTGTATGTATATTAACATACTGTATATGAATATACTTCACCTCTAAATTATTACAGATTTATTTCATTTATAATCATTTTAGCACATGGGTAGCTTAACAGACTCCTGCATAAAAGTCCACAGAAGTTTAAGAGAACACCACATTTATTTTATGTCATCAGAAACCCAACAGTCATAAGCCAATGGGTGACATAGCACAGTTACATCAATCTTTTACACATGTGGACAAAATTGTTGGTGTTGGTGTTTTAAAGTAATTCTGTTGAACCACAATTCAAAAGCATTGTCTGATTTTCATTGGTTAATTTTCATAGAATTTTTATTTATTACCACTTTTGTCAGATTCAAGTTATTTCTGTGACCACTGTGGGTTTTTCTTTCACTAACAGAGGGGTACCAACAATTTTGTCCATGCTTTGACAAAATTGAAACAACTGAAACAATTTTGAAACAGTCTGTTTCAAGCCTCAGAAAGCAGATAAATATTCTATAAAAGCTTACTTTTCTAATGCTTTTATCTTAACCGTCGCTTAACTGTCGCTTCGCCCCTTTTATTTGCCTCGAGAGTTTCCCCAACTTTTCATCACAACTGTGTACATTCATCCGAGGGCAGACGCCGACTCCGCCTCCAGCACCATCTCTGATGTGATCCAGCGGCTGCAATCAATTTCTCCAGAGGCGCCAAACTTCATTCTTGGGGATTTTAACCATGTTTCTTTAAAGAAGACACTTAAAAACTTTCATCAGTATGTCTCCTGCCCAACCAGGCGAAAAAAGACATTGGACCTGTGCTATGGATCCATAGAGAGGGCCTATAAATCACTCCCCCTTCCTCCTTTAGGATCATCAGATCACAACTGTGTTCATTTGCTGCCCACATATAAAACTGCTCTCAGAAGAGGCAAGGTGGAGACGAGAGACATTGATGTGTGGACAGAAGATTCAGAGCACAGCCTCCAGGAATGCTTTGACTGTACAGACTGGAAGATGTTCATAATGGCCTGCGGGGATGATTTGGACTCTCTGGCTGAGCTCACATGCTCATACATGGCTTACTGTCAAAATAAGATTGTTCCACGTAAACGTGTCAAAATATATCCCAACAACAAACCATGGGTTACTAAATCAGTTAAATCCTGCTTACAGAGGAAAGCACTTGCCTTTAAACAGGGGTCTGTTTCTGCGCTACAGGTTGCCACTAAGGAGCTAAAGGCCGAAATTTTAAGAGCAAAACAGAATTATAAATCAGAGTTGGAAAGCAAGATGGCAGCAAATAAACTTGGTTCGGCCTGGGCCAGTATGAAAAAAATTGCAGGCCTTCAGAGCACAGAGCGCAGTAATCGTGTGTTTTTAGATGGTTTTAGTTCAGACACAGAGCTGGCTAATGCTCTTAATTGTTTTTATGGTCGTTTTGACTCCTTTGATTTTAGCACAGAAATCCAAGATTTGAAACAGAAACTCAAAGACAATCAGCACTTTAATATTGAGATGCAGGATGTTAAAAGGGAGTTCCGCACTGTAAAAGTGAACAAAAGTCAGGGCCCTGATAATATATGTGGACGCCTGGTAAAGTCCTGTGCACATGAACTGAGTCCTATATTTCACTACATTTTCAATAAGTCCTTACAGACACAACATGTGCCTAAGATCTGGAAAGATGCCGTGGTTGTTCCCGTTCCAAAATCCAGCTGTCCTAAAACGGTAAATGACTTTAGACCAGTTGCTTTGACTTCAATTTTAATGAAAATTTTTGAAAAACTGGTCAGATGTGAGGTCCTAAAGCAGACTGAACATGCATTGGATCCTCTGCAGTTTGCCTATAGGCCTCACAGAGGAGTGGAGGATGCCACTGTCACTCTGTTTAACATGCTTTTTAAACATCTGGATTTTAATGGGACACACGCCAGGCTTTTATTTGTGGACTTTTCTTCTGCCTTTAATACAATCCAACCTCATATTTTAGTTGAAAGGCTCCTGCAACAATTTGATTTAAGCAATAATCTGGTGGGTTGGATTCTGGATTTCTTAACCAACAGGACGCAGAGAGTAAGGGTCAATGGCACATTGTCTGACCTAAAGTGCTCTTCTACTGGCTCTCCTCAGGGGTGTGTGTTGTCACCACTACTCTTCATCCTGTACACAAACATGTGTCGGAGCAGACATGACAACAGACACATTATAAAGTATGCTGATGACTCAGTCATTGTCAGTCTCCTCCAGGATGGTGAGAGTGGCCACGGCCCAGTAGTTGATGACTTTGTTCACTGGTGTGAGGATTCCTACCTGCAGCTGAATACAACAAAAACGAAAGATATGATTATTGACTTTAGGAGGAAAACTCCCAGGCACAAAGTCACCATACTAAAAGGCCAGACCACCGAATGTGTACAATCGTACAAATATCTTGGGACGATTATTGATAGTGGATTGAACTTTGAGGTGAACTGTGAAAGGGTGTGCAAAAAGGGTCAGCAAAATTTGCATTGTTTGAGGAAACTTGCACGCTTCCAAATTGACCGAACCGTAATGACTATGTTCTATCGGGCTTTTATTGAATCTGTTTTATCCTTTTCTTTAATGTCATGGTTTGGTCAGATAAAACTGAAACAGAGGAAATCCTTGGATCAGGTAGTCAGATGGTCCAGTCGTTTGCTTGGTGAGTCACAGCTGAGCCTGACATCCCTGTACACCAGACAAGTACAGAGGATGGCCGACTCGATTTTAAATGATGACTCCCACCCTTTGCACTGCAACTTTCAGCTTCTTCCCTCCAGACGGAGGTTTGCTGTCCCAAAAAGTAGAACCCAGCGCTACAAAAACAGCTTTGTCCCTGCTGCTGTCAAAGAGTTGAACAAGCTATAAAAATTATATTGTACATATTTTATATTTACCTATTTTGTAAGATGTGTGCCTGTGTTTGTGTCTATGTTGAATGTAATTGTGGCTTGTAAATATGGATGTCACCAACTGCAAAACAAATCTACCTACGGGTACAAATAAAGTAACCTGAACCTGAACCTGAACCTGAACCTTAACCCCTTAGCATTCCAGCCAATTTCCAGCCAATGTGAAATGTTCCATGGGTGGAACACCAGAATGTTAAGTTGACTGGCATTTTAAATAACATTAAAAGAGATAAATCACAATGAAATATTAATATAGAGTGCATCACTTTGCAAGAAATAAGTTGTCACTAAATTGTCACATACGGTATGTTTTTAGTTTCAAAATTATATGTAATAATTCCATCATTCTAACATCACTATATGGTCATGACTAAAAAGTTTGTGTTCCCCAGCTTTGTAATGAGTTTAATTTTTATGATGATCAAATTATTTCATATTTATCTACTATAGGCAAAATGGAGGCACAGGAGAGAGCAAACGCAAAAATCATGAATCAAATTTGAATATCACAGAAGAAAAACATAGAAAGAAAACTAGAAGAAAGAACAAAAAAACTTTTACATTTGTCAGGAATAAAACTAATCCTGATCATGCGCATTTCAAACTTCCATTGTTTGGGCCTCCTCCACCACACTGAACTTTCACTACGTGTATTACCGTACATAGGATTGCTGTGTTTCTTCTTTTTTCTGTCTTCATTTGCAATACAGGTAGCATTACTGTACACAGAAAGGTGTTATTCTTTTCATCCATACTCCTTCTTTTCTTATATATCATGCACACTACCGAGAGAGAGAGAAATGGCATTTCAGTTCTACTGTATGTCCTGTACATATAGAAGTACTGACAAACAAAAAATCTTTGAATCTTTGAAAGTGATTTCAACAATATTGTCTGCCTATTTTGTTACAGTTATCACTGTAGTGTTGACTCTGCCATCTACTTCAGTTAAAATGATTTCTTTTAAACTATGATTTTATAATTATCCTTATCTTTATCATGCTTAGTGTGGATGGCCCTTAATGCCAGTGTGGATGAGTTCATGTTTCCTGAAGCTAATTACAGTAAATGCCTGTCCACACTGACCACACACAAACTGTTTAACTCCACTGTGGGTGAGTTCATGTCTTCTTTAGTGACTCATCTGAGTAAAGGCTTTTTCACACGGTTCACACACAAACTTTTTAATTCCAGAGTGGATGAGTTCATGTCTTCTTAAGTTACTCATCTGAGTAAAAGCCTTTCCGCACTGACCACACACAAACTGTTTAAGTCCACTGTGGGTGAGTTCATGTCTTCTAAAGGAACGCTTACAAGTAAAGGCCTTTCCACACTGACCACACACAAACTGTTTAATTCCAGTATGGATGACTTCATGTGTTCTTAAGTTACTCATCTGAGTAAAGGCCTTTCCGCACTGACCACACACAAACTGTTTAACCCCAGTATGTATGAGTTCATGTCTTCTTAAGTTACTCATCTGAGTAAAGGCCTTTCCACACTGTTCACAAACAAACTTTTTAATTCCATTGTGGATGAATTCATGTCTTCTCAACTCACTAATCTGAGTAAAGGCCTTTCCACATTGACCACACACAAACTGTTTAACTCCACTGTAGGTGAGTTCATGTGTTCTTAAGGAATGCATCTGACTAAAAGCCTTTCCACACTCACCACACATAAACTGTTTAATTCCAGTGTGGATGAGCTCATGTCTTCTCAAGGAACTAATCTGAGTAAAGGCTTTTCCACATTCATCACACACAGACTGTTTAATTCCAGTATGGATGAGTTCATGTGTTTTTAAGTTACTCATATGAGTAAAGGCCTTTCTGCACTGACCACACACAAACTGTTTCATTCCATTGTGGGTGAGTTTATGTGTTCGTAAGGTATTCATCTGAGTAAAGGCTTTTCCACACTGACCACACACAAACTGTTTAACCCCGGTGTAGATGAGCGTATGTGTTCTTAAGGAACTCATCTGAGTAAAGGCCTTTCCACACTGATCACATATAAGCTGTTTAATTCTAGTATGGGTGAGTTCATGTGTTCTAAAGTTACTCATATGAGAAAAGGCCTTTCCAAAGCGACCACACACAAACCGTTTAATTCCAGTGTGGGTGAGTTTATGTTTTCTTAAAGAATTTATCTGAATAAAGGCTTTTCCACACTGACCACACACAAACTGTTTAACCCCAGTATGGATGAGTGCATGTGTTCTTAAGGAAAGCATCTGAGTAAAGACCTTTCCACACTGATCGCACATAAATTGTTTAATTCCAGTGTGGGTGAGTTCATGTGTTCTACAGTTACTCATATGAGTAAAGGCCTTTCCACAGTGACCACACACAAACTGTTTAATTCCAGTGTGGGTGAGTTTATGTGTTCTTAAGGTACTCATCTGAGTAAAGGCTTTTCCACACTGACCACACACAAACTGTTTAACTCCAGTATGGGTGAGTTTATGCGTTCCTAAGGAACTCATTTGAGTAAAGGCTTTTCCACACTGACCACACACAAACTGTTTAACTCCAGTGTGGGTGAGTCTATGTGTTCTTAAGGTACTCATCTGAGTAAAGGCTTTTCCACACTGACCACACACAAACTTTTTAACTCCTGTGTGGATGAGTTCATGTGCTCTTAAGTGATTCTACGAGTAAAGGCCTTTCCACACTGACCATACACAAACTGTTTAACTCCTGTTTGGATGATATCATATGTTCTTAAATGACTCATACGAGTAAAGGCCTTTCCACACTGATCACACATAAACTGTTTAACTCCAGTGTGGGTAAGTCTATGTGTTCTTAAGGTACTCATCTGAGTAAAGGCTTTTTCACACTGACCACACTTAAATTGTTTAATTCCTGTGTGGATGAGTTCATGTGTTCTTAAGTGACTCATATGAGTGAAGGCCTTTCCGCACTGACCACAAACAAACTGTTTAACTCCACAACTGATCAGTTTATGTGTTTTTAAGTTACCCAAGTGCATGAAACCTCTCCCACATTCTTCACAAAAGTACTGTTTATCCCCATTGTGATGCTTTCTCTGTCTTCTTTTTCCATTCTTGTCACTGTGTGATTTAGCTTTGTTTGCTGTGGTTGGAGGATCCTCCTGAAGCTTTTGAAGTTTCACTCCATTCTTCTTTTCATGTTCCTGTAGCAACAAAGAGAAACGGAGACTGTGAACATATGGTACTTTGAAAAGGTACTTAACCCCTTCACGATTTTTATATTTTTGCATATTTATCACAGTTAAATGTTTCAGATCATCAATCAAATAGGTTTGGATAACTTTTTCCCCCATAACAAATGAAATCATCATTTGTAAACCGTATTTTGTATTTACTCAGGTTATCTTTGTCTAATAAAATTTGTTTGATGATCTGACAGAGATGGGGACTTGAGTCAGAGACTTAGATTCGAGTTGGACTCAAGTTGCTAAGAACTTGACTTCAGATTTCAACATTTTTGACTCAGACTCTTTGAATATGACTCGTGAACATTAAGAGTCTGTGATGCTCTGGACATTTTCACAGACAGTTTCACCATCTGTCTCTACTGTGATTTGTTCAGCTGCAGCATATCCTGGTACTCACACATACTTGTACAGCCATAGAGCATCATTGGTCCAAGAGTACCTTTAAAGCTGTATCCATATGTCTCTCATCAGTTGGGTAAAGTTCATTAATGACAAACTCACTGTTTACTTTTATCACAAATGCTTTCCCAGTTATATATTATTTATATAGGAACATAAATACATAATAATATCGGTGAACAGCAGTTGATTGCAGCAGTCTCTTCAGGGGCTGAGCTTTTAAAAAAAAAAAAATCCTCTCTGTCTTTTCTACTTTTTAAGTGTTAACACCTTCAAGTCACAGGATTCTATGAAGATCCAAATTGCTATCTTTAGCTCTGGTCTATAACTGTTTTTTTTTTTGTTTTTTTTGCTGCCTGCTGTCTGGGACATTGGTAGGGCAAACAGTATATCAGAGCGAAGAAGATCTATGAGGACCAAGTCACTGCAGACTAATTAGCCCCTGGCTTTAGGGAATCCTGTACAGTGCATTCAGATAGTATTCACAGCACTTCACTTTTTCCACATTTTATGCTACAGCTTTATTCCAAAAGGGATTAACCTGTTGCACTCCGGTGTACCGCGGGCGGACACGTCTCTGCGTCCTAGAGCGCACGAGGGCGCTGTGTCCTAGAGCGCACTGAAAAAAAAAGCTGCATTTCCGTTCTTCCACTACAGACACAGCCGCGAACAGAAAGCCAAAGGAGTGATTTGATTGGTTTTGATGTGATTGACCTCTCATTCAACTAATAAGAGCCTTGAATTGGGTTTCTGAAACCTTGAAGAACCAATGACTGAAAACCTAGCAAGAAGGACCCGCCTACCAACAGCTGCAAATACAGCCAGCCAATTGAAGCACAGAAGTTCGAAAGCTGTTTTGTGTAAGGCTGGGTGACACACAGGCGTTTGCCAGTCTTTTTTTATTACTACTGTTCTTATTTGTTTTGAAAAATCGTTCGCCAAAACCGCAATCATGGAAGCGCAAAACCGCAATAATGGAATTATGGTTTGACCGGGTCGCGTGACCAGAACCACGAGTCCGTAACAAGCGGACCACCTTCATGTTCGTCTGACAATGAGGAAGAGAAGTTCGCCAGCTATGCTGCTGTTGTGGACAGGTAAGTGTTATAAGCTAAATTATTCTTTATCCCTGAAAATTGTAATCAAAAATGACTTTTGACCGATCGGTAAATTACAACTGTGCGTAGTAGACCGTGGCGCACGAAGTCCGAAGTCCGTGCGCCGCGGTACATGGTTCGTGTGCCGCGTCCGGACCGTGAACCCCCACCCCCCTCGCTACTCTTCTGTAGCGGATTGCAGATATATTGCAGATATTTTAGTCCAACTGTGCGTATTAGACCGCGGCGCACCGTCACCGCTTTCCGTCATGTAGCGATGGGCGATGTCCGTCCTCTGTAGCAGGGGGGTGGGAGTTGTTATCTTCTACATTACAAATATTTTGGTATAATTTTTAGTACACTGTAGGTTATTTTTTCTTGTAAAAAAAAAAAAAAGCCACACATTTTTTACGTGGCATGCTTCTTTGTGTGTGGGGGCTTGTTTATTCATTCATTCATTCATGAATGAATAACCAACCCCCCCCCCCCCCACACACACACACACACACACACACACACCGCCCTTCACCTTTTATTAGAGCCCAAGATGAAGCTTCTATATTGAATCATTCAAAAGTTATAGACGTTTTTCCAAACTGTGCCATTTGGCACAATTTGGCACAGTTCAAAAACGCCTGGGAACAACCTAAGAAAAAAGCTGTGTAATATATTCATTTTTTGTGGTATTGTTACAAAATTTTGACCTCAGCTGGATAACACTTGGTTCTACATTTCTGTTGCATTTTCCAGCCCGGATCTGAAGCTGTGTGTTATTTGCAAGCATTTGTATCCAAAAAAACACCCAGGCGAAATTTATTTTCTTCATGTTCAGTATGTTTAGATGACTGTTACTCAGTGGCAGGAGCACTTAGAGAGATTATGACTGTTTTGCCAAAAAATTCAAAGTGTTTTCTTTTAAATGAAACCAACCCCATGAAGATGCTGCAAAGGGTTGAAGAACAGCTTTTGATTTACTTTGGGTACGTTATTTTTTGGCGTTTTTAGGGAAATTGACCAGAGTGCAAGAGGTTAAATGTTATGACCCGAGCACCGGTCTTGTCCGCGCTCGGGCTACGCATAGCTCGCTGCTGGCTTTGACAGCTGTGGGTTATATTCTGGCTTCACCGGGCTCTTATTGTGAAGGCGCTCGGTGGGGTTTCCGGCTGTCAAGGTTGGTCAGCTGGCTGTCATTATTGCTCGTTAGCGTTCGGCTTTATTAGGCGGGCGCTGACGGCAGTTGAATTGCAGGAGTATCGTCGTACATTCGTCTAAAACCTCGTCAGACATTCATCGTTCTTGTCAAGTCAGGTTCGTGTGTTTATTCTCGTGCTTATGCTTGCTTATGTCATGTCATGTTTTAGATCGTAAGTGGCTGGGGTTAGCCTTTTAGCCTTACAGTCCCATGCTCTATGTTTAGTGTATCTTCTCCACAGTCTCTCATAGTCTTATGTTACATCTTGTGTCTTGTTAATAAAACACCATCATTGCAAAACTCACCGGTGGACTCTTGGCATCTTATGGTGATCTGCGAGGATCACCGCATGACAGTATACTCCTGCCACAGACGTCTAAACGGAGATGCCACACCGAGACGCCTTTCTTCCGTGAGTTTTGCCATTGTGTGGAGTTTTTTTTTTTCCTGTAGTTGGACTTGGTTGGGAGATGCCCGCCAGCGAGTGTGATTATTGCCCGGAGTGGCTGGAGGAGATTGACGGCTATCTGGCGGAAGCCGCCCATCTCATGCCCACTGAAGCGGCCGATTATCACTTATGCCTCGCCCAACAGGCTGTGCACCGTTACCATCTTACCTATATTCCAGAAGGGAGCAAGAGGTTATAGTGGATTTTTGCACAGCGCACATTGAGGGAGAAGGCGCTCCACGAAAACCCCTCCACCTCGCACAAGGATAGCGTCCCTGGCGAGAGTGGAGATCCATAGGCTGGAGGGAAAGCCCGGCAGGGGACCTATGGATTGGTATCCAGTACCTGTCGCCCGCCCAGTCCCAGCGTCATGTGTTCCTGGGCCCTTTGCCACTCCATTGGCCAGTAGGCCCCATAGCCATGCTCCTACCAAGCCCCAACGAGAATCCCATCTGGATCCAGCTCCGGGTCATCAGAGGGACCCAGCCTCCCTGCAGGCCGCAGCATTTATGTCACGACAGAAGGGAATCCCCACAGTCGCCGCCCACGGGCCATCTGTTTCAGCTGCGCTGTCAGCTCCACATGCCCGCGTCGCCCCGGCTGCCATGTCCTCCTCTTTGACGTCATCCCCAGCGGCTAGGAGAACTGTGAGTCGTGCTTTGGCGAGGCCCGTCAGCAATCCATCCCGAGCGGCTCCTCCTCGTGGCCCCGAGGAGCCTGCCGTTTCCTCCAGGAGGGATAAAAGGAGAATGCCACCCGCTGCAGCAGGCACCATCTTCTCTCCAGGAGACAGGCAAGTGCAAGTTATTTTTTTTTTTTTTTTTTTTATTTTTTTTTTTTTTGTTACTTATTTGTACCCGTAGGTAGATTTGGTTTGCAGTCTGGTGACAAGCCACTGGCTGCTGGTCGCTGCGTGCGTGAGCGCCCTAAACCTACATGTTTTTGGTATACGGGAGGAAACCGGAGAAATCCCGGAGTAAACCCACGCAACACGGGGAGAACATGCAAACTCCACACAGCTCACTGTTGGTCGGGGGCTGGGATCGAACCCACGATCTCATGATCCCCGCGGTCCCCCGACCGAGGGTAAAACTGTGCTGCCACAGTGCTAAACCACTGCGCCACCGTGCAGCCCACCATTCTTTCCCACCATTATTATGATCTTCATGTCCCTTCATGGACATCAATTGTGGTGTACCCCAGGGGTCAGTTTTGGGACCCAAACTCTTTATTTTATATATAAATGACATATGCCAAGTATCAAAAATTCTGAAATTTATTTTGTTTGCGGATGACACAAATATCCTTTGCACTGGTGAGAATTTGCAGCAGGTTTTAGAGGTGGTCACAACTGAAATGAAAAAATTAACGCAGTGGTTCAACAAAAATAAATTATCTCTAAATCTAAAAAAAACCCAAAGATTATGTTGTTTGGAAATTATAAAATAAATCATGAAATAATGGTAACGATAGATGATACCAGAATAGAAACAGTACAGGAAAATAAGTTTCTGGGGGTGACGCTAGACAATAAAATCTGCTGAAAACCTCACATCAGTCACATCCGGGCCAAATTAGCAAAATGTATAGGCATACTGGGGAAGACAAGACACATCTTGGACTATAAATCACTGGTCTTATTGTACAATTCACTGTTTTTACCTTATCTTAACTACTGTGTAGAAGTCTGGGGAAACACCTACAAGACCAACCTACAGTCAATATGCACATTACAAAAAAGAGCTATAAGGATAATAAACAATGCAGGATATAGAGACCATACCAATTCGTTGTTCTTAAAGTCACATGTCATAAAGTTCATCGATTTAGTTAAATTTAAGACAGCACAAGTAATGTACAGGGCAATTAATAATCAACTACCAACTAATATACAAAAAATATTTAAAAAAAGAGACAATGATCATAATTTGAGGGGAGACTTAAACTTTACAAAACCCAAGATACGTACAACCAAGAAAAGTATGTGCATATCTGTCTGTGGGGTGGATTTGTGGAACAGTCTAGAGCCGGAATTGAAACTATGTACAAACAGAAATCAATTCAAAAAGAGGTATAAGCACCATTTGCTGAAAGGATGTATGTTAGAAGGGTAGTGGTTATATGTACGATTCATTATGTTCACTCTGGGATATTATGGGACACTATAGAATGGTGGGTGGGACAGCACTGTGTATATCTGTGTTGTTTGAGGCTGGTTTTGATGTATGGACTTCATTGTATGTTAGAATGGATAGGTGTTAATGTTGATTTGTAAAAAATACAGTAAATTGTTTACTTGGGGTCTTAAAGGTGGTAATTTGTATAAAATTCACATGGGTGTATCTATGGAAAAGAGGAGATGGAATTAATAAGTGTTCACTTCTTCCTTCTCCCTTTCGAGCAGTGTATAATGTTACTTTATTGCATTTGCCATTTGCTTGTATTTGTTATATTTTTGTGTTCGAAATAAACTATTTATCTATCTATCTATCTGCCTTGTCTGACTCCTGGGGCCGGAGCTCGGGGTTCGCAGCCCCCCGAGCTTCCGCCACCTGCTGTAACTGTTATTCCTAAACCTGCTGCCTCTGTGTCTCCCCCTGCCGAGTGGCCCGCGACGCCAGGTCTACGTCGCAGGAGGAGGAGGGGGCCTGCGCGGCTGGAAAGCCTGGATCCAGCCCAGCAGCCATAGTAGAGTCATTTTTGGGGGTTTCGTGACCAACCTCCCAGGACCTTTTTTTCCTCACTGGATTTAGCATTCTAGACCCATTTTAATGAAAATAAGCTCCCATGTACCGCCCAAAAATTACGGGAAACCTTTTTTTTGCCCAAAATTCAAAATGGCCACCAAAATGCATACCACCACCTATATCTCAGTAACTAATTCAGCTAGGAGGTTGATTTTGGTGTCTAGACATAGGTTTTTGGGGTCAAGCATTCCATTAATGCTATTAGTTTACTTGTGAAACAAACCCATCACGATGAAATCCAATATGGCCACCAATATGGCCACCGATTAACATTTTTTTTGTTTCTTGACTACTAAGGCACCTAGAAAGCTGATGTTGGTGTCAAAACAGAGGTTTAAGGGGTCATACTATCTGTTTATTCCAATAAAAGTGTGTTTAAATGATTACATAATCGAGAAATCCAAGATGGCGGCCGGCTGTCATTTTCACATGCAATGGACTTTTTCATATCCGTCACCAAATGAGCTAAAAAAAGTCAAGTGAGGCTCCTGTGAACCATCCATTGTGTTCATTAGTGCCCTCATTGTCTATCAAGCTCAAAATGGCCCCCAGCCGCCATCTTGGAATAGACTTTACTTTCTTGTCATATATCAGCTTTCTTGTCATATACCAGTTCACTCTCATTTAACCGACTACGTCTATGGAAGCCAATGTCCTCCTCAAATTCCTTTATAAGAATTCCCTTCATATAATTCGACTTTACTTTTGCGTCATGTCCATGATTTAAGATAATTTGTTGATAGTCCTCCAGTAGACTCTGCAATGTCCGAAATTCATGTTCATCAAAGATCACCTTACGAACATGATTGAAGAAGATGGCTTGTGCTTCTCGCAGATTTACATCCTGCAGGTGTTGAGTGACTTCTTCTGTAAGAGGCTGGGAATCGGGAATGTAGTGTTTCCAGCAGCCGCGATGGTAACGGATTTCCCACCCGAAAGCTGTTTCACAGTCTGGAATGGATGCAATCAGCGTGTTGAGCCTCGACCTCAGGACCGGATCATTCAGGTGTACAGTGTGTAACTTGAATTTTCTCCAGGCGTCCTTTGTTGATATTAGGAGCAATTGTTTCCAGTCCCGGTGACTGCTTTTCTGTGGTCCCTTATTGCACCACACGCATAGGTTCTTGTCATGCACAATACCAATGCTGGACCGGAGCCTCTTCGGTGAAAAGAGAGAAGCAGATGGAGATGGATCCCCCTGAACTGATTGATTGTCTCTTTCAAGATCTACCTCTAATTTATGCTTACGTTTCTCGGCTTGAGATAGACAACGCTTGTTAGATAACGTGGTGTAACATGTCTGGTGCATATAATGCCCTTTTGGCCCTTTGGCCCAATCAATATTCCCACATTGAAACCGATCAAGTCCTTTCCATCGTAGAGTTTTTTCACGAATTGAATTCCATTTTTGGTCCTTGGTATTATCCAAAGAGTTACTTTTGGTACATGGTTGACCACAACGTAGAATGCATTCGTATTCACCGGAAGACGTTGATGGTAATTCATCGTTGTCACTTGCAGTATCCATTTTATCCCTCACTTTATATGAATAAGTGTCTGAAAACAAAAACAAATTTGTCATTATCAGAACAGAGGAGAGAAAAAGGAGGGATGACAAGACCTAGAGTCAAAGGCCCTTGTACTGTCTACTGTCATTACGGTAGCATTAAGCAAGCAGCATGGTCAATATGCTAACATTACCTGACTATACAGTATGGAACAAGATTCAGAATTCTAACCTCTCCAGATAAGTTTAAAGCTAAATTTATACATACCTGGCAACCTTGGTTAAATTGGAAAGATTAGGACTACATATTATGGCAGCACAGACATTACAAAATCACTGCATCCTCTCTCTTGCTATGCAAAAAGGAATCAATGAATCAAGCATAGGATTCCGGGAATCCTAAGGGGATTACCCAAGTGTTCCTCAGTGAAATCACTGAATCAATGCAGGAGCTTTCTAATGATTATTAAAAATGAATGTAAGGATACCTCATTTGACATTTTTAGCTCATTTGGTGATGGATATGAAAAAGTCCATTGCATGTGAAAATGACAGCCGGCCGCCATCTTGGATTTCTCGATTATGTAATCATTTAAACACACTTTTATTGGAATAAACAAATAGTATGACCCCTTAAACCTCTGTTTTGACACTAACATCAGCTTTCTAGGTGCCTTAGTAGTCAAGAAACAAAAAAAATGTTAATCGGTGGCCATATTGGCGGCCATATTGGATTTCATCGTGATGGGTTTGTTTCACAAGTAAACTAATAGCATTAATGGAATGCTTGACCCCAAAAACCTATGTCTAGACACCAAAATCAACCTCCTAGCTGAATTAGTTACTGAGATATAGGTGGTGGTATGCCTTTTGGCGGCCATTTTGAATTTTGGGCAAAAAAAAAGGTTTCCCGTAATTTTTGGGCGGTACATGGGAGCTTATTTTCATTAAAATGGGTCTAGAATGCTAAATCCAGTGAGAAAAAAAGGTCCTGGGAGGTTGGTCACGAAAACCCCAAAAATGACTCTACTACCACGTCGTGGACAGAGGAGGAGAGCGGACTGTGGCCCGGAACCTGTGCCGACGGAGAAGCGTCCCCGGGTTTCCTCACCGGAACAGTCTGAGTCAGCAGGTCGAGTGTCCCCTGCCCCCACGCCATACGGGTCATCGGCGTGGACATCAGCGCGGGAGGAACCTCAGGCTGCAGACGTCATCTTGCCATCTGCGAAGCCCTACGCAGCTGACTTGGAGCCTGCGGACGAGAGTCGCCACCCTGAACCTGGATCGACGGAGTCCTGGACAGCAACAGAACCCGAGTGCAGGCAAGAGGCAAGTGCTCCCTCTTGTGTCTCTGTCCCCTCTTTTGGAGCATTTGTGCCTGCCTCTTGGGGAGGCGAGTGAGGGGCAGCCAACTGCTGCGCCTGAGCTTGTCTCGCTGGGTTCTGTTGCTACCGGTGATATTAATCCCGGTTTTCCTGTTTTGTGTGAGCTTCGTTGCAGTGTCGCCGGCACGGAGCCAGTCGGAGTCACTGATGTGGAAGTTCCAGGTTCAGGGGTGGAGATCGTCAGCAGTGCTGTACCGACCAAGTCGGGTTCTGTCGTGGAGGCTGCTGTGGCCCAATCGGGGTCCGACATGGGTGTGCTCGAGACCCAATCGGGGTCCATCGCGGGAGCTGCTTTGGCCCAATCGGGGTCCAACGTGGGTGCGCCCAAGGCCCAATCGGGGTCTACCGCAGGTACAGTTCTGGCCCAATCAGGGTCCGATGTGGGTGCAGCCGAGCCCCAATCGGGGTCCAGCAGAGGTGCAGCGCCGGTGTGGTCCACGGACGGAGGAGATGCTGCAGACCCTTCACCGCCTGACCCAGTACAGGCCCACCCTTGCCTTCCAGTCCCTCTTGTGAGTCATCGCCCCTGCACATCATCGCCAGGAGCCGTGGGGGTCCCTTTTCGCTCGCCCCGGCTCTCCCGAGTTTTGACCCAGCCAGGGAGGCCGCTGCGGGCTGTTTTCCCCCGGTACTGGTGGCTGAGGGATGCGGGTCGGCTGCCTGAGGAACTGCTTCACCGGTTCAGCGCCGCGGGTCGGCCACCTGACATGTTACGTGTTTTGCTGGGCGACCTGGTTCGGCCACCAGAGAAGTGGACGTGCTGGGCTTTGGACTGTGGTGAGCCGCCCGGTCATGTCCCACCCCCCATGACCGCCCGTTGGCCGTTGGACGCGGGGAGACCACCTGAACTGTTTCTGTGGCACCTGGTCTCCGCCGATCGGCATAAACTGTTGGGGGGATAGTGATCATTTTCTGGTGATGATCTGTCACAGTAATTGTTTTGTTTTTTTCATGCTATCCTGTGTGTTTTTGTAATGGTTATTTGGGTATCTGTGGATATTTGTGGTTATGTCCTGCAGTTGCCTTATTTTGTTTTGTGTGTAGTTAGGGGTGAGCCAGTAGTTCTGTACATGGTTATTTTGAAAATAAACTTGAGCATTCACACAGGTGAAAAGCCATTTTTTCTTGTGAAACATGTGGGCAAAGATTTAATTTTCTCTTGCTGTCCTGTGCTGTTTGCTGTAATTGTTATTTGGGCATTTAATCTGATCTGAGTATTTGGTATATTTTTTTGTCATTGTGCTGTGTTAGTTTTTTTTTTTTTTCTTCCCTTGCCTGGTCTTGATTGTGTTCTTATTGTACTGATTCTGGGTTTGGTCTCTCTCTCCCTCCAGACCTGCCCCCAGCTGCCCACCCTGGAGGGGGTGGGGGGGGGGCAGGGTGGTCCATGGGCGTTCTGGAAGCCCGCCCTCGGAGGGAGGTTACTGTTATGACCCGAGCGCCGGTCTTGTCCGCGCTCGGGCTACGCATAGCTCGCTGCCGGCTTTGAAAGCTGTGGGTTATATTTTGGCTTCACCGGGCTCTTATTGTGAAGGCGCTTGGTGGGGTTTCCGGCTGTCAAGGTTGGTCAGCTGGCTGTCATTACTGCTCGTTAGCGTTCGGCTTTATTAAGCAGGCACTGACGGCAGTTGAATTGCAGGAGTATCGTTGTACATTCGTCTAAAACCTCGTCAGACATTCATCGTTCTCGTCATGTCAGGTTCGTGTGTTTATTCTCGTGCTTATGCTTGCTCATGTCATGTCATGTTTTAGATCGTAAGTGGCTGAGGTTAGCCTTACGGTCCCATGCTCTATGTTTAGTGTATCTTCTCCACAGTCTCTCATAGTCTTGTGTTACGTCTTGTGTCTTGTTAATAAATCACCATCATTGCAAAACTCACCGGTGGACTCTTGGCGTCTTATGGTGATCTGCGAGGATCACCACATGACATTAAATTCATTTTTTCCATAAAATTCTACACACAATACCCCATAATGACAAGGTGAAAAAAGTATTTTTTTGTAGATTTTTGCAAATTTATTAAAAATAAAAAACTAAGAAATCATATGTATGTAAGTATTCACAGCCTTTGCCATGAAGCTCAAAATTGAGCTCAGGTGCATCCTGTTTCCACTGATCATCCTTGAGATGTTTCTACAGCTTAATTGAAGTCCACCTGTGGTAAATTCAATTGATTGGACATGATTTGGAAAGGTACACACCTGTCTACTGTATATGAAAAAGATTTTCTTTGATGTTTTATGCATTGTGAAATATAAACTTGACATGAGTTCTGGCCCAGGGAACATGCACACAGGCTCGAATCAATTGCAACAATGATTTATTGAATAATAAGCGTGTATGGATGCATGAGTGTGAGAGAGGATGTGTTGCTGGAAGACAGGATGCGCCGAGGACAGAGCAGCGCACCGTGCAGCCAGGCAACCCTAGGGCAGAGCAGAGGAGTTGCTGAGTCTGACCCGGTGGATTAATACTTGGACTGTGGCTTACTTGCAGATGTTCTTGGTGGATGACGTCGGCAAGCCACAGGTCTCCTGCCTGGAAGACAGCGCTCCAATGCACGCTCGGCGCTGTGGGTGAGAGCTAGATGATGACGGAGGGAGAATCCGCAGCCAGGGAATCCACCTGTGCACAGGGAAGACTGGAGAAAAGGTGAGAAGAAGGATGATTGCTTACGTGGGAAGGGATGGTTGGAAGTCTTCAGAGGCGTCGAAGAGAAGGCCAGTGCGGGTAGCACGGTCGTTGATGAGCAGACGGCTCCAGACCGAAGCTCGAGGCGGAGCGGGCTAAATAGCCCGGGCTTGATGAGGCGCAGGTGTGCTCACAGCTGGAGCGGGAGACAGGCGAGAGCGGGCTGTGACAGTACCCCCCCCCGAGCAGCGCCTCCCAGCGCTGGCTTACCTGGGTGCGCCAGATGGAACTCCGTGACGAGGCGCTTGTCCAGCACGAACGATGGGCGCACCCAGGACCTCCACTCGGGGCCATACCCCTCCCAATCCACCAGGTACTGTAGCCCGCAACCTCGGCGGCGGGAGTCCAGGATGGAAGAGACCCTCCACACCGGGTTGCCGTCGATCATCACGGGAGGGGGTGGAGCCCTAGGAGGAGGACAGAGAGGATGAGACACCACAGGTTTAATGCGGGAAACATGGAAGGTTGGACAGACGCGGAGGGAGGGGGGGAGAGCCAGACGCACAGCCACTGGATTGATGACCTTCGTGATGGGGAACGGGCCAATGAAACACTGGGCCAGTTTCTTCCTCTCGGCCTTCAGGTTGATGTCCCGCGTAGACAGCCAGACTTGCTGACCCCCCCTCCTGTGGCGGTTAGCCGTCCTGATGTTGCGCTCAGCCATGCGTAAAAGCGCACGGCGCACAGCTGTCCAAATGCGCCGACAACGCCTGAGGTGGGCCTGGATGGATGGCACCGCCACCTCCCCCTCTTCCTCAGGGAACAACGGGGGGTCATTTCCAAGCAACGCCCAGAAGGGAGACATCCCAATGGCTGATGACAAGGTGGCGTTATGCGCATATTCAATCCAGGGCAGATAGGCACTCCAGGAGGAAGGGTTGGAGGAGGTGACACAGCGCAGCGCAGCTTCCAGCTCCTGGTTCGTCCACTTGCACTGCCCGTTGGACTTGGGGTGGTGACCGGAAGACAAACTTACCGTGGCCCCCAGGCCTTGCAGAAGCACGACCAGACTCTGGACACAAACTGGGGACCCCGGTCAGAAACGATGTCCACTGGAATCCCATGCAGCCTCACAACATGTTGGACCAATAGGTCCGCCGTCTCCCGCGCCGTAGGGAGACCGTGGAGCGGCACGAAGTGGGCGGCCTTGGAGAACCGGTCCACGATGGTCAGGATGGTGGTGAAGGAGTTGGACGACGGGAGACCGGTAACGAAATCTAAGGCCACATGGGACCAAGGTCTGCCGGGGGTCGGCAGAGGGTGGAGGAGACCAGCTGGGGGAGAGGAAGATGTCTTGCCAGTCGCGCACTGGGAGCAGGCGCGGACGTAATTAGCAACGTCGCCCCGGAGGCCCAGCCACCAAAAGGACCTCTGAAGGAGCTCAATCAGGCGGGAGATTCCAGGGTGACAGGCGAGCTTGGTGGTGTGAGCCCAGTGGATGACGTCACTCCGGACCGACGAAGGAACGAACAGCCTACCCGCCGGTCCGCCGCCCGGATCGGGTTCGGCCTCCTGTGCCCTCCAGACCTTATCCCTGATGGACCAGGAGACGGCGCCCACGACACATGAGGCCGGCAGGATGGTATGGTCCCGGTCCTCGGGGGCTTCTGGGGCAAACTGCCTGGACAGAGCGTCCGGTTTACCGTTCTTCGAGCCCAGACGGTAGGTGATTGTGAACCTGAAGCGGCCAAAGAACAGAGAACAGCATGCCTGGTGGGCATTCAGGCGCCTGGCCGTCCTCAGGTACTCCAGGTTCTTGTGGTCAGTCCAAACCACGAAAGGTTGAGCCGCCCCCTTGAGCCAGTGACACCATTCCTGGAGCGCGAGCTTGACTGCCAGGAGCTCTCTGTCGCCGACGTCGTAATTCTTCTCCGCAGCAGATAGGCGCCAGGAGAAAAAATCACCCCGTCCACCGGTGAGCACTGAGACAACACCGCCCCCACCCCCGTATCAGAGGCGTCCACTTCCACAAGGCACTGCAGAGAGGGGTCCATCTGGGTCAGGACCCGGGAGTAGGAGAACTCCGTCTTCAGCTCCGCGAAGGCAGCCTCAGCATCCTCAGTCCACTGAAAAGGCACCTTGGGGGAGGTGAGGCGGGTCAGGGGAGAAGCGATGGCACCAAATTTAGGGACAAAACGCCGGTAAAAATTGGCAAAACCGAGAAACTGCTGGACCTGCTTCCTAAACGAGGGGGTGGGCCACTCGACGACCGCCTTGACCTTGGCAGGATCGGGGATGATCTGATTGTGAGAAATAATAAAGCCCAGGAAGGAGGTCTTGTCAGCATAGAATTCGCACTTCTCCGCTTTTACATAGAGCCTGTTCTCCAAAAGGCGCTGGAGAACCCGCCTTACGTGAACCTGGTGCTCCTCCCGCAACCGGGAGAAGATCAAGATATCGTCCAGGTACACAAAGACGAACACCCCCAGGAAATCGCGGAGGACGTCATTAATTAGGCGCTGGAAGACGGCCGGCACGTTCGTGAGCCCAAACGGCATGACAAGATATTCAAAATGACCGCTGGGCATCCAGAACCCCGTCTTCCATTCGTCGCCCTCCCGGATCCGGATGAGATGATATGCGCTGCGGAGGTCCAGCTTCGTAAACCAGGTGGCCCCCTGCAGAGAATCGAAAGCCGAGTCCATTAATGGCAGCGTATACCTGTCCTTGACTGTAATATCATTTAGCGCCCGGTAGTCGATGCATGGCCGAAGGGACCCATCCTTCTTGGCAACGAAGAAGAAACCTGCACCGACTGGAGACGAAGAAGAACGAATGATGCCGGAGCTAAGCGATTCCTTGATATAGGAGTCCATGGCTTCGCGCTCCGGTGCTGACAGGTTGTATAAATGACTGGAGGGCAAGGGCGCCCCCGGGCGGAGGTTGATGGCACAGTCATGGGGCGGTGGGGGGGAAGGGACAGCGCTTTGGACTTGCTGAAGACTACACCAAGGTCATGAAACTCCGGAGGCACTAAGGAGAGGTCTGGAGGGGGCACGTTGGAGGGAGGAGGAGGAAGTGACGGGCACAAGTGGCGGACTGGAGGCAGGCACCCAAACAAAAGGTACTCCAGGAGAGGACGCTCCCCAACTGCCAATCAAAAGTTGGGCCGTGCAGGCGCAGCCAGGGGTAGCCCAGAATGACGGAGGCAGCCGAGGTGGGCAGCACAAAGAAGCTAAGGTCCTCCCGGTGATTTCCGGAAATAATGACCGGGACTGGGACTGTCCGGTGTGTAACCCGCTCCAGGGGGGTGGCAGCAAGGGAGACAAGATTCAAAGGGGCCGGCAGTGAGTGGCAAGGGATGCCCAGATGGGTTGCCAGGCCCTTAGAAATGAAGCTCTGCTCTGCCCCCGAGTCCACCAGTGCGTGAGTGAGGGGTCCAGGCCTGTTTCATGAGTTTGTTTTTTAAAATAATTCTGTTGAACCACAATTCAAAAGCATTGTCTGATTTTCATTGGTTAATTTTCATAGACTTTTTATTTATTACCACTTTTGTCAGATTCAAGTCATTTCTGTGACCACTGTGGGTTTTTCTTTCATTAACAGAGGGGTACCAACAATTTTGTCCACGTCTGTATATATATATATATACACTACCGTTCAAAAGTTTGGGGTCACTTAGAAATTTCCTTATTTTTGAAAGAAAAGCACTTTTTTTAAATGAAGATAACTTTAAGCTAATCAGAAATACACTCTACACATTGCTAATGTGGTAAATGACTATTATAGCTGCAAATGTCTGGTTTTTGGTGCAATATCTACATAGGTGTATAGAGGCCCATTTCCAGCAACTATCACTCCAGTGTTCTAATGGTACAGTGTGTTTGCTCATTGCGTCAGAAGGCTAATGGATGATTAGAAAACCCTTGTGCAATCATGTTAGGTCTGCAATGCTGTAATTGCTGCAAATGGAAATGGAAATGCTGCAAATGGAAATGGAATAAAGCATCAAGTTGCCCACATTTTTTTTCCGCATGTGAACAACACCACTTCAGTGCGCTGAAGCAGTGGTGTTGACGTCCGAAGTGTCAAAAGCTTTATTTTCATCCCGTTGTGGCTGTTTCAGCTTGATTAACAAAGATTTGATTGATTGATTGATTTTGATTGATTGATTTTGATTGACTTTTTCTTCCTGGTGGTTGAACACAAACACCAGGAAGAAAAAAAAATCTGTTGAGTGAGATGAGATCTTAAAAGCTTCAGGAGTTGTCTGTGCAACAGTCTATGCTTCTAATGCAGATAAACTGAGAGAGAGCAAGACAGGAGGTCCAATGCAGCGGTCATTACCTGCAGAAGTGTCTTGTATGGGGGAAATGGCAGGCAGGTAGGCCAGCATGTATTCAGTATATTTAAAACTGATGAAATAATAATGGCTTTAAATAACCCCATTCCCTCCCTGTTTTTATTTAGACCATATTCTTGATCCGGTGAAATAACATAACCAGACTAAATGAATTTAATACGTCAACAGGGCCAAAACCCTCTGGTGCCCCAGAGCATAGAAATGAGATAAAGACAGAAGTAATGTGGTGAATGAGTATAGATGTACTTTATCGACCCCAAACTGGGAAGTTGCATTTGTGGTTATATTATACTGTTGTAGCTGCTTATAGTTGAGGGTGTACAATTTTAATGTAATAAAAAGGTTGCATTAACATTAGTAATATTATTACATTCATTAGACAATGTTTTAGGATGTTTTAAGAAAAATCTGCATCTTCTAAAGTATAGGCTATACATAGTATGCAGTACCAACTTTACTCTCATCTGCTTATTACCATTCTCTCCTAATTTTTTTTTATTTTCTCATTTTTTTAGTATCTTTTCATAAAGGTACAAATTTTTTGATAAATTTTGAATTTTTTTTGGTGACAAATTTATGACCAAGTAAGTAAGGATAAGTAATCTTTATTGTCATTCAAATCCATACAGCCAATCATGTACAGTAGAACGAAATTATGTTTCTCTTATCTACAATGTTAATCACACATGTATAGAATCAGAGGGGTCGCTGCCATGCAAGATGCCGCCACAAATTTCCCTCCTCCCTTCCACTTACACAAATGGTCCCCTCCAGTATACAACTAGGACAATATCAGTCGCTACGGAGGGTGACAATATGTATGGGTACATATTCATACTATGTAGGGTAACTAAATAGACGGTTATGCTGTTTATTCCATCTAGCTACGCACTGTGTATATATATTTATGTGTACATACAGTATGTATATTCACTGCTCTTATTTTCTTATCTTCTAAATTATTGCTCTGTGTTGCTATCCCTGTGCTGTTGCAATCCTCGAATTTCCCCATTGTGGTACTAATAAAGGCTGCTCCTTGCTCATCTCCGCCCCCTGGTGGAACCAGCGATGGATCCACTCCAGTTCGCCTACCAGCATGGCATTGGGGTGGAGGATGCGGTGATCTTCCTCCTTCACCGTTCTCTGTCCCACCTGGAGAAGCCCGGGAATATGGTGAGGATCATGTTCTTTGACTTCTCCAGTGCTTTCAACACCATCCAACCGATGATCCTGAAGGACAAGCTGCTGCGCGCAGGGGTGGACCAGCACCTGTCATCATGGATCCTGGACTACCTCACAAACCGGCCTCAGTTTGTGAGAACCCGGGACTGTGTTTCCGACACGATCATCAGTAGCACGGGGGCCCCCCCAGGGAACGGTGCTGGCTCCCTTCCTGTTCACTCTTTATACTGCGGACTTCTCACACAACACAACACATTGCCATCTACAGAAGTTCTCTGATGACTCTGCGATCGTTGGTCTCATCTCCAGCGGAGATGAAGCTGAGTACAGAGGGCTTATCCAGGACTTTGTGGACTGGTGCCATCGGAACTGCCTCCAGATCAACGCGAGGAAAACTAAGGAGCTGGTGGTGGACTGCCGCAGGCATGGGCAGCCCCTCACAGCACCAGTAAATATACAGGGAACAGACATCGAGATGGTGACATCCTACAAGTACCTGGGTATTCATCTGAACAATAAACTAGACTGGTCACACAATACTGACGCACTCTACAAGAAGGGACAGCGCAGGCTGTTCCTGCTGAGGAGACTCAGGTCTTTTGGTGTACAAGGGGCGCTGCTGAAGTCATTCTATGACACGGTGGTGGCATCAGCCATCACTTTTGGAGTGGTCTGCTGGGGCAGTGGCATTACTGCAGCCGATAGGAAGAGACTGAACAAACTGATTAAGAAAGCTAGCTCTGTCCTGGGGCAACGCCTTGATCCGATGGAGGAGATAGGAGAGAGAAGGACGGTGGCTAAACTGTCATCTCTGCTGGAGTCCGAGTTCCACCCTATGCAGGACATACTGGATGCACTGAGGAGCTCATTTAGCAGCAGACTACATCATCCCAGGTGCACAACCGAGAGGTTTCGTAGGTCCTTCCTACCAACGGCTGTCAGACTGTACAACCTAAGCAGGGCTGCTCGCAGAGATAGCAAAAAGACGTAACAAACTAATAGTTTTTTTTTGAATGCAAAAGATGCAATAGACTTACACAATGGTCCTCTCCGGCATACAACTAGGAACATACCGGTCGCTATGGAGGGTGAGAATATGTATGGGCACATAATCATACCATGTAGGATAACTAAATAGACGGTTATGCTGTTTCATCCCACCTAGCAACAATGCTCTGCACTGTGTGTGTTTATATATTTACATATTTATTCCATCTAGCTACAATGCTCTGCACTGGGTGTGTTTATATTTATATATCTATATATTTATTCCATCTAGCTACAATGCTCAGCACTGGGTGTGTTTATATTTATATATCTATATATTTATTCCATCTAGCTACAATGCTCCGCACTGTGTTTTTATATATCTACATATTATTCCATCTAGCTACATTGCTCCGCACTGTGTGTGTTTATATACTTGCATATTTATTCCACCTAGCTGCAATGCTCCGTACTGTGGGTGTTTATATATTTACATATTTATTCCATCTAGCTACAATGCTCTGCACTGTGTGTTCATATATTCATATATTTATTCCATCCAGCTACAATGCTCTGCACTGTGTGTCTGTGTGTGTGTGTGTGTGTGTGTATACAGTATATATTTTATAGTAATATGTACATATGTATATTAGCTGCTCTTGCTTGCTTGTTTTTTTTCTTGCCTTCTGATTGTTGCTCTGAGTGTTGCTATCCCTGTGCTGTTGGAATCCTGGAATTTCCCCGTTGTGGGACTAATAAAGGCTTATCTTATCTTATCTTATCTTATCTTATCTTATCTTATCTTATTATTGCTGAGCACCAAGCCAGACGGCAGGAAGTTCCACTTTTTATATTGCGGGGTGGATGCTCTACCAACTGAGCCACCACTCCTGAAACTTTTACCTAAAGCCCCTTGCCTTGTGTTTTTATTCAGAAAAGGTGAACATCTCTGTGATCTGACTGGTCATTTTTGAGGAATGTGATGTCAGTGTTGCAGCAATACGAAATCCAACTGACAGTTATTGCAGCTATGTAACTAGAAGGGGCATGGCGTATGAGACCAGAAGGGGAGGTTGTTTAATCAGCAGTCTGACTGCTTGATGGTAGAAACTGTGTGCCAGTCTGGTGGTTTTGGCATGGATGGATCTAGATCTTCTACCAAAGGGAAGCAGGTTGAAAAGGTGGTGTGCTGGGTGTGAGCGGTCCTGTAGAATGCTATACACTGGGCACAGTAGTAGGAAATGTAGACAGAGACAATCTCTGGCAGACTAGCCCAATGAGTTCCCTGCTGTTTTCACTATCCTCTGGACACCCTTGGTGAACAACAGAACAACAAGGTGAACAACAGCGGCATTTTTCTTGAGAATTTGAATTTCCCTTGGTACACTGTGGTCTATAACATCCATCCAGCCATCCATCCATCCATCCAAACTGTCCGGCGGCTCAGGAGGGGGAAGCAGCTCCCTGTCCAAACCGTGTATGGTGTGGATGGGGCGCTGCTGACTTCGACTGGGGATATTTTCAGGTGGTGGAAGGAATACTTTGAGGATCTCCTCAATCCCACTGATACGCCAACCACAGGGCTTGTGGACGAGGGGGGCGACTCGCCTATCACAGGGGCTGAGGTCGCCAAGGTGGTTAAAAAGCTCCTTGATGGGCGGGCCCCGAGGGTGGACGAGATTCACCCTGAATACCTCAAGGCCCTGGATGCTGTAGGGTTGTCATGGTTGACACGCCTTTACAACACTGCGTGGAGGTCAGAGGCAGTGCCCTTGGCATGGCAAACTGGGGTGGTGGTTCCTCTCTTCACAAAAGGGGACCGGAGGGTGTGCTCCAACTTTAGAGGGCTCACACTCCTCAGCCTCCCTGGGAAAGTCTATGCCAAGGTACTGGAGAGGAGAGTCCGGCCGTTGATCGAACCTCAGATTCAAGAGGAGTAATGTGGTTTTCGTCCTGGCTGTGGCACATCGGAGAAGCTCTTTACCCTTTCAAGAGTTCTCGAGGGTTCTTGGGAGTTTGCCCAACCAGTTTTACATGTGTTTTGTGGACTTGGAGAAGGCATTTGACTACGTCCCTCATGGTTTTTTGTGGGGGGTGCTTCGGGAGTATGGGGTATCAGGCTTGTTGTTACAAGCTATTCGGTCTCTGTATGACCGTTGTGAGAGTTTGGTTCATATTGCCAACACTCAGTCGGACTCATTTCCAGTGAGAGTTGGACTCCGCCAGGGCTGCCCTTTGTCACCGATCCTGTTCATAATTTTTATGGACAGGATTTCTAGGCGCAGCCAGGGAATGGTGGGTGTTATGCTTGGTGACCACGTGACCTCATCTCTGTTGTTTGCAGATGATGATGTCCTGCTGGCTTCATCCAGCAATGACCTTCAGTTCTTGCTGGGATGGTTTGCCACTGAGTGTGAAGCGGGTGGGATGAGAATCAGCCCCTCCAAGTCCGAGTCCATGGTCCTCAGCCGGAAAAAGGTGGATTGCCCTTTCCGGGTTGGAGACAGGCTCTTGCCCCAAGTGGAAGAGTTTAAGTATCTTGGGGTCTTATTCATGAGTGAGGGGAGAATGGAGCAAAAAATTGACAGACAGATCAGCGCAGCATTTGCAGTGATGCGGACGTTGTACCAGTCTGTTGTGGTGAAGAGGGAGCTGAGCTCTAAGGCAAAGCTGTCGATTTACCAGTCAATCTACGTTCCTACTCTCACCTATGGTCACAAGCTTTGGGTAATGACCGAAAGAACAAGATTGCGGATACAAGCGGTTGAAATGAGCTTTCTTCGCAGGATCGCTGGACTCACCCTCAGAGATGGGGTGAGGAGCTCAGTCATCTGGGAGGGGCTCAGAGTAGAACCACTGCTCCTCCACGTTGAAAGGAGCCAGTTGAGGTGGTATGGGCATCTGATCAGGATGCCTCCTGGACGTCTCCCTCTTGAAGTGTTTCGGGCACGTCCCTCTGGGAGGAGACCCCGGTGCAGACCCAGGGCTCGCTGGAGAAACTTCGTCTCCCAGCTGGCCTGGGAACACCTTGGTATCCTCTCTGAAGAGCTGGAGCAGGTGGCTGGGGAGAGGGAAGTCTGGGCTTCTCTGCTTGAACTGCTGCCTCCACGACCTGGACCTCCGGAAAAGCGGTAGAAGATGGATGGATTGATGGATGGATAGATAGCTGTGTTTCCAGGTCAGCTTTTTTTTTTTTTCTTATAGCATGCTTCGAAGCAGGTAGTTATCATTCCATGAGACTGAATATTATACCCTGGCTCCATAAAGTTTATCAGCCCTCGAAAGCACTTTCCTTCAGCAGTACTTATTGGCATTTTGTCTTTTTCAATCATGTTGCAAATCTTCTGTCTTCCTCTCATCACATACCTTCCTCCCCAAGACTGCGGTAACTGTCGGTTGTGATGAAGCGGAACTAGTCACTCCTTGCAGCACAGCTGAATGTGAGTTCTTTAGGTGGTAATTTAGCAAACTGGTTGAGCTGTTGTATTTTAATGCAGTATCACATAGTGTACATTTAGCTTCGTTGTTAGCATTTACCAGTTTAATGTGATCCCACACTGCACTCTGTTTAGATGGCTTAATTTTCTTGAGTGACGTATGTCAGTTGTGGTAGAGATTAGGCTATAGCACCCTCACCAGAACTGGCGACGTCACTACATTTAATGAAAATAAACTGTTGAAAAGAACAGTGCCACTTTCCATTAATTGATAACTAATTTAATTTAGTCAACTAAATTCTTGTCGACAATTAATCGACAGTCAATTAATCATTAACATCCCTTGTTAAGAGCCAAGTTATGGTTATTGTAGCATGCAACCAGATGTTCAGTCTCACTCCTGAATGAGGCCTCACTATTATCAGTAATCAGACCAAGTACCGTTTTATCGTCCACAAATCTGAAGATGTAATGTGAAGAATACTTTATGAAACAGATGTTGATGGTTTTACTTTGGGGACACGATTTGAGGTTGAATAATGTGAAAAAAATAAGATATATGGTATTGCAATACTCAATCTATCCTGATATCACAGTCCTTTAAGGAATCGTAGAATTGTGATAGCACTGCATCTTGACTCAAGTACTGTGATAGTTGTAGTGTCTGTCTGGCCTGTCCAAGTGGACACTATCAGCTGCCACATGGATTGACAGTCTGACACATGAAAACATGAGAAAATTTCAAGTGTCCAACTTTTCCATGTATTAAAATAAACTCTCCAAATACTAACTAAAATATGAACCACTAATAGTCTCATCCATCTTTTGATCTCAGTCACTAAACATTTGTCTCCTAATTAGCAGCACCTGTTGATGCTGCAGCAGTCCCTTAAGGTTAGTAAATGAGGCCCATTGTTGTTCTACTGTGGCTCAGTTAAACATCTGTTACTCTATACCGTCCATTAGATGCTTCTGTAATCCTACGAACAAAAATGTCATCAAAAACACAAGTTGCTGTACCACAGCAATGTAAAAGTGTGGATGATGATGGACCACAGGTGTACTCATACCTTTCCTTCCTGGATGGACGTTATCTTCCACAGGAGCGACATGGTGGTGGAAGAAGTTCAGACGAGCGTGTTGTGTGGTCTCTGTGTCACTGCTACTCCAACACCAGATGAATGATGGGTTCTCAACCAGAAGAACCAGGCAGTGTTCACTGTGTGAGAAAAGAAAGAATGAAAAGAATGAAGACATTTTCCCACGCTATTTTGTCTTTATTATTAGTAGCACTGGATTTTGGCTTTGGAAGTTGAAAAGTTGAAAGAAAGGTTGCAAATTTATTGAAAAAGGAAACAAAGTTAACAACAAAATATCAAAATAAAGTTACAAATTTAGAAAAAAAATCTCACATTTACAAGAATAAAGATCAGGTTAGATAAAAGATCTTTATTAATCCTACACGTGGTAAATTAGGCGGTGGGCTGAGTGCCTCTATCTGCTTTAGTTTTTGAGTTGATCGATCCCCATCCAGAGAGTAGCTGATTTTCACAGATATGCTAATGAATATTTTTCTAAACATGAATCTGTTTTTTGGCAGGCTAAGTATGACTGCAGTTTTACGAAAATTAAACTTTAGTTATGAAACCTGATCAGGAAAACACTAAGGATCAATATATGCTTAACCAATCAAAACAGTGCTCCACGGTCACCTGACTTGAATTCAACCAACACTGTCTCAACTTAAAAAAGTTAAGTGTTCTGGCTGCCTTAAAATGAGATGGGGAAACAAGGCTGCAATTTCATCATTTAGATAAGCAAAATAATATTGTGTTACAGATCTCCATAGTTAATATTACAACCAAATACACTACTCACAAAAAGTTAGGGATATTCGGCTTTCGGGTGAAATTTCAGGAAGCACCTAAAATGCATTATAACCTTTACAGGTGAACTTAATTTGACCTTCTCCAACATTTTAAATGCACATGTCCAACTGTTCAATGTTTATTTGGTTTCATTACTGCTTATAATTTATATTATTTTAATGAAAAAAATTGCCATACACACAGGTGCTGGCCTGACCCACCAGGAGCAACTGGTGGGTCTCACTGGGCAAAACACTACCAAACTTCCACTTGTTTGTTGACTGTTCCACCAGAGAAAATAAAACACTGGATCTCCTGAATGCCAATGCCAAAGATGTATACAGCGCCACAGCTCTACCCCCAATTGGAAGATCAGATCACAACCTGGTTCTGTTATCCCCCAAGTACGCCCCCCTTGTGCAAAGACAGACTGCTTACACACAGACTGTAAGGAGGTGGACACAGGAGGCTGCTGATGAACTACAGAACTGCTTTGAGACGACGGACTGAGGCATACTCTGTGAACCACATGGGGTGGACATAGACAACATGACTGACTGCATCACAGAATACATCAGATTCTGTGAAAACACAACCATGCCAGCTCAGACCGTGCGCTGTTTCCCCAACAACAAACCATGGATCACCAGTGACCTCAAAGCACTTCTTAAAAAGAAGAACGGGGCTTTTAGGTCTGGAGACAGGGAGGAGAGTGCAGCATGAACTGAGAGGGATGCTGAGGATGTGTAAGGACAATTACAGGAGGAAGTTGGAGGATAAAATCCAGCACAGCAATGTGAAGGATGTGTGGACTGGAATGAAACACATCACTGGGTGTAAGGGGAGGGACAGACAGACATCGGAGAGCTTTGAGAGAGCTGATGAGCTGAATCTGTTTTTTAATAGGTTCAACTCACTGTCTGTCATCCCCACAACACAGCCAGACACCCATACACCCCTCACCCTCACCCTCCTGTGAAGCACCTCTCTCTCTCCCCCCTCACCCTTCCCTTCCTCTGAGGACGTCAGTACTAACCCCCACATCATTGTGAATACAGACCAGGTTAAGAAACAGCTGAAGAGACTCCATCAGTGGAAGGCTGCGGGCCCTGATGGCATTTCTGCCAGGATCCTGAGGACCTGTACCAACCAGCTATCTCCTGTACTAAAATATCTGTACAACCTGTGCTTGAGTCTGGAGAGAGTGCTGGTGCTATGGAAGACATCAGGTCTGGTTTCTGTCCCCAAGAAGTCGTCTCCATCAGACCTGAATGACTATCAACCAGATGCCCTCACATATCATGTGATGAAGGTCCTAGAGAGACTGGTCTTAGCCCACCTAAGGCCATAGATGAAGATGTGGCTGGACCCTCTGCAGTTTGCATATCATCCCCATTTAGGAGTTGAAGATGTTGTCATCTACCTGCTGCAACAAGTTCATTTGCACCTGGATGGTGGGGGAGACACTTTGAGAATCACGTTCTTTGATTTCTCCAGTACCTTTAATACCATCTGGCCATTGCTGCTGGGTGAGAAGCTGCAGGTGATGGGGGTCGACAGCTCTATGATCTCCTGGATTACTGACTACCTGACAGGAAGGTCACAGTTTGTCCGGCTGGGCAGTGTCTTGTCTGACGTGGTGGTTAGTGATATGGAAGCTCCACAGGGGACTGTGCTTTCTCCTTTTCTCTTCACCTGATACACCACTGACTTTCAGTACAACTCCGAGTCATGCCACCTGCAAAAATTCTCTGGCTCAGCTGTTGATGGGTGTATAAGAAGAGTCGAGAGTACAAGGCACTGGTAGATAGATTTGTGAAGTGGGCCAAGCAGAATCATCTAAGGCTGAACGTCAGCAAGACCAGAGAGATGGTGATTGACTTCAGGAAGAAGAGGACACCTTCACAGCCACTGCGGATGAGAAGGGAGGATGTGGGGGTAGTGGTAGACTACAAATACCTGAGCGTCAGGATCATCAATGGACTGGACTGGATATCTAACACCGATGCTGCATACAAGAAGGGGATAAGCAGACTACTTCCTTTCTGAGGAAGCTGAGATCCTTCAACATGTGCAAAAAGATGCTGGAGGTTTTCTATCAGGCTGCTGGTGCCAGTGCCATCTTCTTTGCTGCTGTCTGTTGGGGTAGCAGTATCAGATTCAGCGACACCAACACACTTGACAAGATTATCAAGAAGGCTAGCTCCGTAATTGGTCTCAGGCTGGAGACATTTGAAAAATGTGTTGGAGAGGAGGACACTGAACAAACTGTTATCCATCATGGACAATCCTGATCACCCCTCCATCACACACTGGACAGACAGCGGAGCACTTTCTCCAGCAGACTGCTACACCTCTGCTGCCAAACAGTGAGGTATAGGAAATCTTTTCTGCCACATGCTATTTCACTGTACAATAACTCACTCTGATGTTGAATTCTGGTCATAACTATGCCGCCATACTGCACCTTGCAGTCTAATTCGTACCTCACATTTCACCCTGTGCTCAATAGCCCTGCATTGTACAGCAAGTATAATTTATGTATCCAAACAGGTCATCACCTTTTCATATGCAATGCATATGGAGTTATCTAGGCAGTTTTACTTTCCCTGGGTAATTCCTTTTTGTAGTATTCTGTGTGTGTTTCTATCGTTTTGGTTGTCTACACTGAAAAAAAAGTTCTTTGAATTTACTTGATTTTAATGTGTACACCGATAAACAATGTAAACAATGGCTTCGTCCGCTGGCTCAGGAGACATTTGGGATATGAGCAGAATATCAGACTGATATCAGCACCAGTGCGGCAATCTGTGTGTCCGTGAAGGATAAGGTGTTGCAGGATCAGAAAGTTTGACCAGAAAAAGACAGATAGTAAATAAAAAACAAGAAGAAAAACTCAGAATTGAGCCACTGTTGTAAAGAGGCAGCCTACTCGTGTGGTGCCAGAAGTTAACATTAAATAATAATAAAATAAATAATAAGAGAGAGCTATTGAAAAAAAAAATTGCATTTTTTTTTTCATTAAAATATTATAAAATATAAGCAGTAATGACACAGAATAAAAAAAAAGGTGTACCCTGTTCAGCAGAAATAACATTACTTTTCTGGACTGATTTTGAGTGACTTGGTTACATGACCTGAGAGCTATTGAAAAAATGAAATTCTTCAATAAAAATATTGTTATGAAATATCATCATCATCATAGCAGTCTGTCGTGGGCTACAATGACTGTTTCATTTAGGTCTGATCAGATTCCTCCACGCAGCTCTGTCCTTAGCCTTCCACTGCCAGAAACTCCTGTCTATAGCCAGCTTCTTCAAGTTTCTTTTTACAGTGTTTTTAAATCTGAGACTCAGGTTATGAAATATACAGATGTGGACAGAATTGTTGGTACCCCTCTGTTAATGAAAGAAAAACCCACAATGGTCACAGAAATAACTTGAATCTGACAAAAGTGGTAATAAATAAAAATTCTATGAAAATTAACCAATGAAAATCACACAATGCTTTTGAATTGTGGTTCAACAGAATTATTTTAAAAAACAAACTCATGGACAAAAATGATGGTACTCCTAGAAAAGATTGAAAATAATGTGACCACAGGGACATGTTCAACCAAGATGTGTCCTCTAATTAACATCACAGTTGTCTACAAACTTGTAATCAGTCAGTTGGCCTATTTAAAGGGTGACAAGTAGTCACTGTGCTGTTTGTTGACATGGTGTGTACCACACTAAACATGGACCAGAGGAAGCAAAGGAGAGAGTTGTCTCAGGAGATTAGAAAGAAAATTATAGACAAGCATGTTAAAGGTAAAGTCTATAAAACCATCTCCAAGCAGCTTGATGTTCCTGTGACTACAGTTGCACATATTATTCAGAAATTTAAGATCCACGGGACTGTAGCCAACCTCCCTGGACGTGGCCGCAGGAGGAGACGGATAACATGAATGGTAACAAAAGAGCCCAGAACAACCTCTAAACGCATTCATGGGGAACTCAAAGGTCAAGGTACATCAGTGTCAGATCGTACCATCCGTCGTTGTTTGAGCCAAAGTGGACTTCATGGAAGACGACCAAGGAGGACACCACTGTTGAAAACAAATCATAAAAAAGCCAGACTGGAATTTGCCAAACTGCATGATGACAAGCCACAAAGCTTCTGGGAGAATGTCCTATGGACAGACGAGACAAAACTGCAACTTTTTGGCAAGGCACATCAGCTATATGTTCACAGACGCAAAAATGAAGCATACCAAGAAAAGAACACTGTCCCTACTGTGAAACATGGAGGAGGTTCTGTTATGTTCTGGGACTGCTTTGCTGCATCTGGCACAGGGTGTCTTGTATCTGTGCAGGGTACAATGAAATCTCAAGACTATCAAGGTATTCTAGATAGAAATGTGCTGTCCAGTGTCAGACAGCTTGGTCTCAGACGCAGGTCATGGGTCTTGCAACAGGATAATGACCCAAAACACACAGCTAAAAACACCCAAGAATGGCTAAGAGCGAAACATTGGACTATTCTAAGGTGGCCTTGTTACGTACGGCTCTCGCGAGCCATACAATGAGAGCCGAGGGCAGACCAGTGAGTTTGCGTATTTTATTGTGATAAGGGGAAAGGAACAAAGGAACAGGGCCTCGTGGGGCCATGTAACATTGTGACTGCGAGGCGATGCGAGATTTCAGTTTTCAATTTCTTTATTTTCAAAACTCCAGTCTCTCAGGTAAATAAACGACACCGACATCAATAATCCAAATGATATGATCTTCAATGATTCACCATGAAAATCTCTGTCCTTTTTAACATCAATCTCTCCAGACAATCAACCATCACCTGTTATATACTCTCAGAGATAATTAACGTTAATTAAGACAATACCAAATCCCGGGTAAAACAATAACATTTTCCTTTTTCCTTACACATACCCATTAATATCTAAAAGTCCATAATATTTTCCCCAGCTATAAACAGAATAAATATAAATAACACACAATAAATAACACCATAAATAATTCAATAAATAATTTAACCCCTATTTACAAAATTAAATCTCCCCTATAACTCACCATAACATGTATCCTTCCTGCTGGTGTCCTTTAAAAGGCATTCACCCTCTGACAGAGTCTTTTGCCCGGACACCCACAGGAGTATGTTGGCAAAGGTATGTGAATAATTAATTATCAATTGTTTACCCAAATAATTAACCATACAATATCTCACAAGGACATTCAATTAGTCACAGATACAATAATGTGCACTTTAGAAACAATCAAATTAACATTTACAATATTACACAAATAATACAATTACACATACAAGCAATCATAACAGTGGTGACACCTCGTCATCACAGGCCAAAACACAAACAATGACAAGGGTAAACACTTACACACGATGCAGGATGACAAAAGGGTGGCTGGCGCCGGATGTAGGGGTTCCAGCCTTACCCACGCCAGCGGAGAGCGTGGATAATCATGTGCGAGGTCAGAGCCCCGAATGATCGAAGCTGCTCCCTTTACACTAATTAGGTAGAGGATAAATGTGGCAATAACGGAGAATGAGGTACAGGAAAAAACCACAATACTCCATAGACAACAATGATAAAGTACAGACAGATTCAAAGAAAGACAACCCAGGAGACCCTAAAATGAGAGGAAAGACTCCTAAGGGCAAAATCTAATAAGTACAGGCATCCCTCAAACAGGAGGGGAAGAAAGAAAAAAAAACACGTTAAACGTGAAACAATTACAAGGGATTACATAGCAGCACCCACCCAAAAACACAGAGTCTAAGCACAGCAGAGAAAATTCAGTTCGGGGGGTCTCCCCGCACCCAGCGTCCAAACCGCCAACAGGGGTGAAGGGAAAAGTTCAGGTGGCCTCACCGAATCCCAGGCCAGAAAACACAGTCTCTCGGGTGGCCGGACCAGATCGCCGAACAGGAAGTCCAATGGGTCGGGCGGCCACACCAAAGAGCCGAATGGGCACGGAAGTCCCTCTGGCGGCCGACCCGCATCGCTCAGCCACCAGGCCCGAAGGGGAGAGAGGGGCAACGGCTTCCCTGTGGAGGAAGATAATGAGGGCAAGCCGGGCCTAAAGTGAGAGGTCCATATGGGCCCTGGTGGAGAAAGCTTGGGGGGAAGATGAGGGTGACTCAGATGATGACGAATAAGGGGAAGAAGATCATGAGCCGGTCCAATGTCCGATGGCAGGGGATCTGCAGCTCCCTCACCGGACCTGGACATCACTGGTGCCACACCCACGTTGGACCCTGATTGGGTCTCTGTAGCACCCGCATAGCACTCCGATAGGATCACGGCTGCTCCCGTGACGGACCCCGATTGGGTCTTGGTGGAACCCGTGACGGACCCCGATTGGGTCTTGGTGGAACCCACGTCGGACCCCGATTGGGTCGTCGCCGCACCAGAACCGACCTCCAATCCCGAACCAGGAACCTCTGGCACAGCGGGCGATAGCAGGTCCTCGCCGGCGACCCTGGGAGAAGGCTCAGGAGAGAGAAAAGAACCGGGATCAGGATCACCGGCAGCGCCAGAACCCGGCGAGACAAGCTCGGACGCAGCAGACGGCTGCACCCGGCTCATCTCCCCTAGAGACAGGCTAAAATGCTCTAAAATGAGAAGGAGAAAGATAAAGTAGAGCACTTGCCTGATCTCGGGTTCTGACGCCGTCCAGGACTGCGAAGATCCAGGTTCAATTCAATTCAATTCAACTTTATTTATATAGTGCCATTTCACAACAACAGTCATCTCATAGCACTATCAACTGTAGGGGGGGACCCCCACAGTTGCAGAAAGACCCCAGCAATCAAGCGATCCCCTGTGAGCAAGCACTTGGCGACGGTGGAGAGGAAAAACTCCCTTTTAACCACTTGCACTCCGGGCAATTTTCCTAAAAATGCCAAAAAATAACGTGCCCAAAGTAAATCGAAAGCTGTTATTCAACCCTTTGCAGCATCTTCATGGGGTTGGTCTCATTTAAAAGAAAACACTTTGAATTTTTTGGCAAAAAAAACATAATCTCTCTACGTGCTCCGGCCACTGAGTTACAGTCATCTAAACATACTGAACTTGAAGAAAAAAAAATTGGACACAGTGTTTTTTTGGATACAAATGCTTGTAAATAACACACAGCTGTCCGATCCGGCTGGAAAATGCAACAGAAATGTAGAACCAAGTGTTATCCAGCTGAGATCCAAATTTGGTAACAATACCACAAAAAATGAATATTTTACACAGCTTTGTTCTCAGGCTGTTCCCAGGCGTTTTGGAACTGTGCCAAATTGTGCCAAATGGCACAGTTTGGAAAAACGTCTGTAACTTTTGAATAATTCAATGTAGAATCTTCATTTTAGTCTCTAATGAAAGGTCACACTCAGGGCTGTGTCTGTGTGTGTGTGTGTGGGCGGGAGGTCGTTCCCCCCCCCCCGCTACCAAGGACCAAATTCGGCCCTCTACATGACGGATTACACTCCTTGCATGCTTTCACAGCGGCTCCCTCCCTCCTCGCTACTGTGTGTGTGTGTGTGGGGGGGGGGGGGGGAACCGTGAACGGACCGTGAATGCCCCCCCCCCTCGCTACAGAAGAGGGCCATCGCTACATGATGGAATAGATTGATATGCTTTATGCATGATGGAATAGACTGATATGCACGTTCGGACCGTGGCCCCCCCCCGCTCCTCTTCTGCAGCAGGGGGGGGGGGGCATTCACGGTCCGAACACGGCAAATGAACCGTTTATCGTGGCGCACGTACTTCATGCGCAGTACAGTTGTAATTTACCGATCGGTCAAAAGTCATTTTTGGATTACAGTTTTCAGAGATAAATAATAATTTAGCTTATAACACCTTACCTCTTCAAAGCAGCAGAGTCGCAGCGAACAGCTCTTCCCCCATTGTCAGACGAACGCGACGCTACTCCGCTCGTGGATTTCGATCAACATAATTCCATTATTGCCGTTTTGGCGAATGATTTACGACTTTTGTCGTCGGCCTCCGTCTATTCTGCTGGAATGAGTGCAGGTCCCACTTGTGGGTGTTCTCCATGCTGCTGGGTGAGCCTGGGTCCGTAGTAGATTCGTACAGCGTCCTTTGTTTTCATCTGTTGCAACAGTAAATCTCTCTTCACCCAGCCAGAATTTCTGTGCTACAATTGGCTCCTGCGTTCACAGTAGGCGGGTCCTCCTTCCTAGATTTTCATTCATTGGTTCTTCAAGGTTTCAGAAACCCAATTCAAGGCTCTTATTAGTCGAATGAGAGGTCAATCAGATGAACTAATCTGTTCGCGGCTGTCTCTGCAGGTTTTTTTTGAGTGGCGCTTGGACGCTACTACATCACCATCACCACCATCATGCGTCATGCGCACGAGGGCGCACGAGCGCGCTCTCGTGCGCCCTCGTGCGTCATAGGACGCAGAGACTTGCCTGCCCGCGGAACAATGGAGCGCAAGTGGTTAACAGGAAGAAACCTCCAGCAGAACCAGGCTCAGGGAGGGGCAGTCATCTGCTGCAACTGGCTGGGGGGTGAGGGGATAAAGAAGAAGAAAAGAACAGACATGTAGAGAGCAAACAGCACGATGGGGACTCAATCTATGGGAGAGAACAAACAAATGTTAATGACCAGCAAAAAAAATATTTCATTGAGAATGAGAAAAGGAGTGAGGCCCAGTGCATTACTGGAGGTCCCCCGGCTGACTAAACCTATTAGCAGCATAACTAAGGGAGGGTTCAGAAACACATGATCCCTCCCTAATTGTAGGCTACATCAAAAAGGTAGGTTTTAGCCATATTCTTAAAAACAGAGATCGAGTCTGACTCCCGAATCCAGATTGGCAGCTGATTCCACAGGAGAGGAGCTTGATAACTGAAGGCTCTGCCTCCCATTGTACTTTTGGAGATTCTAGGTATTACAAGTAATCCTGCATTTTGGGAGCGTAGTGCTCTGTTAGGATAATACGGTAGTATCAGATCTTTTAAATAAAAAGGAGCCTGATTGTTTAGAGCTTTGTAAGTAAGAAGAAGGATTTTAAACTTAATTCTAAAACCTATGGGAAGCCAATGAAGGGAGGCCAGAACCGGAGAGATATGATCTCTCTTTCTAGTACCTGTTAAAACTCTTGCTGCAGCATTTTGGATCAGCTGAAGACTTTTTAAAGATGTTTTAGGACAGCCTGATAATAAAGAATTACAATAATCTAATCTCGAGCTAACAAAAGCGTGGATCAGTTTCTCAGCATCACTCTGAGACAAGATGCTCCTAATCTTGGCAATATTACGCAAATGATAGAAGGCAGTCTTAGAAACAAATTTAATATGTGAATTGAAGAACAAATCCTGATAAAAATAACTCCAAGGTTCCTCACAGAGCTATTAAGAGAAAGAGTAACTGCATCCAAACTGAAAGTTTGATTTGGAAAGGAATTTCTAAGGTTTTTTGGACCAACAAGAATGACTTCAGTCTTATCTGAATTTAATAGCAGGAAATTACAAGTCATCCAGGCTTTGATTTCCTTAAGACAGGCTTCTAACTTGGCTAATTGATTACTATCATCTGGCTTCATTGACAGGTATAATTGTGTGTCATCTGCATAACAATGAAAATGTATACAGTGCTTTCTAATAATGTTGCCTAACGGAAGCATATATAAACTAAAAAGAGTAGGGCCTAGCACAGATCCCTGTGGAACTCCATGACTAAGCTTTGAGTTGAAAGAAAACTCATTATTTACATGAACAAACTGGAACCTATCAGATAAATAAGATCTAAACCATTGCAACGAAGTTCCATTAAGTCCAACATAGTGTTCTAATCTATCAAGTAGAATATTATGATCGAAAGTATCAAAAGCTGCACTAAGGTCTAAAAGGACAAGTACAGAAACTAGTCCATTATCAGATGCAATGAGGAGGTCGTTAGTGACCTTCGCTAAGGCTGTTTCAGTACTATGATGGATTCTAAACCCAGATTGAAACTCTTCAAGTAAACCATTTCCCTGCAAGTGGTCAAATAATTGCGTAGCAACAACTCTTTCTAAGATTTTTGAAATGAAAGGGAGATGCTCCTGGATCTAGCGTTGGCTTTTTGAGTAAGGGTTTAATTACAGACGTTTTAAAAGCCTGCAGTACATGGCCTAAAGTTAATGAAGAATTGATTATATGAAGAATAAAGCTACCAATAAGTGGGAAGACTTCTTTAAATAACCTGGTAGGAATAGGGTCTAAAAGACAAGTTGAAGGTTTGGATGAGGAAACTATTTTGTCTAACTCACAAAGGTCGATTGGAGTAAACTCATCAAGACAGAGATCAATAGAAGGAGTTGTAGTAGTTACAGTATTTAAGTTAACTGTGGGAAGAATCTGATTGATTTTATCTCTGATGGATGAAATTTTATTATTGAAAAAGTTCATAAAGTCCTGACTAGTAAGCTCTAAGGGAATGCTAGGATTGACAGAGTCCTGACTCTTTGTCAACCTGGCTACAGTACTGAAAAGAAACCTGGGATTATTCTTGTTCTCTTCTATTAATGCAGAGTAATAACTCATTCTAGCTTTTCTAAGAGATTTTTTATAAATTAAAAGATGATTTCTCCAAGCTAAATAGATTTCATCTAAATTAGTGGAGCGCCATTTTCTTTCTAATTGACGAGTCTTCTGTTTTAAGCTACGAGTTTCTGTGTTGAACCAAGGAGTTAGAAATCTCTGATTAGACTTTCTCTTTTTTAAGGGGGCCACCAAGTCTAGAGTCTGATGCAGAGAAGCTGAAACACTATCCACCATGTTATCAATTACAAAAGGAGCAAGCTGTCTATAGCTTATTTCCGTTGTGTTGACACATGGCATAGAGGAAACAATCTGCATAATCTGCATTGGTAACAGCAACATCTGAGAGGCATCTACTGTAATATTTTTCTTTAGGAGCCAAATAGCTAGAAATAGTAAAATCAAAGGTTAACAGACAATGGTCTGACAGTACAGGGTTATGAGGAGACACTACAAGATTTTCTATTTCTATGCCATATGTCAGAACAAGGTCCAATGTATGGTGGAGGTAATGAGTAGAATTTCCTACTTTCTGAGAAAACCCAATCGAGTCTAATATTGAATTAAATGCTACATTAAGGCAGTCACTATCTGCATCCACATATATATTAAAGTCCCCTACTATAATTATTCTATCAGATTTCAGCACTAAATCAGTTAAGAAATCAGCAAATTCGGATAAAAATTCTGAGTAGGTTGATGGGGGACGATAAACTATGCCAAATAAAATTGGGTTTAACCTAAAATTGCTAAAGTGCCCAATACTGAGGACCAGGCCCTCAAAGGAATTATAACATGTTTTTTGCTTTACATTAACTAGTAATTTGGAATGGTAAATTGTTGCTACTCCTCCTCCACGACCAGAACTTCTGGGATTTTGACAGTTTAAATAACCAGAAGGAGTTGATTCATTTAAACCAACATAATCCTCTTGCCCTAACCAAGTCTCTGTAAGGGAAATTAAATCAATCTGATGATCAATTAACAGATCATGGACTAACAGAGACTTGGGAGTTAGAGACCTAATATTTAATAAACCACATTTAATTTTTAAATTATGAGGAGGAACAGAGGCCAAATCATTCAATTTACAGGCTTTATGTTTAATTTGAGTTTTACCAGTATTTTGCTTTATCACTTTGGGATGCTTATACAGTATATTTTTATTTACTTTGGAGGGAGCAGACAACGATTCTCTGATGGGGAAGACAGGGGCTAAGTTGAGGGGTGGCGGATGAAGAGGAGCTGCAGAGAGGCGTGTAAGACTGTGACTCTGCTTCCTGGTCCCAACTCTGAGTAGTCAGGGTTTTGGAAATTTGGATAAAAAAGATGCCAGATTGTTAGATAAATGAGAAGCACCATCCAAAGTGGGATGAATGCTGTCTTGTCTCATAAGACCAGGTTTTCCCCAAAAAGAGCTCCAATTGTCAATGTAGCCCACATCATTTTTAGGACACCACACAGACAGCCAGCGGTTCAAGGATGACGAGCGGCTAACCATGTCACCACTGGTCAGACTGGGGAGGGGCCCAGAGAATACTACAGTGGCAGACATCGTTTTTGCAAAGTCACACACCGATTCTATATTGAGTTTCGTGACTTCCGACTGCCGGAGATGGATGTCATTAATGCCGGCATGAATAACAATTGTGGAATATTTACAGTTACTTTTAGCCAGCATTTTTAAATTTGACTCGATGTCGCCTGCTCTGGCCCCAGGAATGCATTTGACTATGGCCGCTGGAGTCTCTAGGTTCACGTTTCTGACTACAGAGTCGCCAATGGTCAGAGTTTTTTCCTCAGCGGGTGTGTCGCTGAGCGGGGAAAAACGATTAGAAACGTGAACAGGTTGGTGGTGTACCGGGGCTTTGCGACTAGGCTTCCTTCTTACCGTCACCCACCCAGTCTCCTCGCTGCTGAAGAGAGCCGGGGGACCGCTGATAAGGGGGCCTAAGCTAGCTAGCTACGCTGCAGCTAATGGGAGTCCGTCAAGATTAACTGGCGCAGACGGTGTTTCAATGCAGCGGAGCCGGGATTCCAAATCAGACAACCTCGCCTCGAGCGCCTCAAAAAGACAACATTTATTACATTTACCGTTATCACTAAAAGAGGCAGAGGTGGAGCTAAACATCTGACAGAGAGAGCACACCAGAGGAGGAGAGGAAAGAGAGCTAGTAGCCATAGCTAGTGGCTGGAGAGCAAACCACACAGGCAGACAGCAAAACAGGAAGTGACGATACGTTACCACAAGAAAGTGACGATCCCAGCAGAAGGGAGGATCAAGGGAGGATCAAGCGTCAGGAGGTCGTCTTCAGGCTCCCACTCAGCTGTGTTGGGCTCCGCAGCTGGCATGATGGTACGCGCAGCTTGCGAGTCCTCCGGCACCGATGCCCACGCCGATGGCCCACACGGTGTGGTGGCAAGAGAACCTCGTCCCGCCGGACTGGACCACTTCTCCATGGAGACCCGGGGACGCTTCGTGGTCGGCGCAGGTTCCACGCTGCAGTCCGCTCTCCTCCTCCGCCCATGGCGTAGCTGCAGAACCGGAACCAGGCTCTCCAGAACCGCAGGCCCCCTCCTGATCCCACGACATTGGCCTGGCGTCGAGGACCACTCAGCGGAGGGAGACACAGAGGATGCGGGATTAATAATTACAGCCACAGTGGGTGGTGGGAGTTCGGGGAGCTGCGAACCCCGAACTCCACCTCCAGGAGGCTGACAGAGCAAATCACAATAAGTGAATGAACTAACTGGGACTTGCCTGTCTCCTGGAGGCTGGGTGGTGACCGCTGTGGCGGACGTTGCTCCTCCCTTCTCCCGTCTGACAGTAACGGAAGACCCCCTGGGAAGACGTCAGGGAGTCGCTCGCGATGGTTCTGGGACAGAGCTCGCCAAGACAGGACTCTGGATACACACAGCAGCCGGGAGGTGCGTTGAGGAGGAGGGGGCGACAGCCGAGGTGAGCCGGGCCCGATACACTGACGTAACAGCGGGGAGAGATGGCTCCGGAGACGAGGCTGCGGGATTTCCCCTCTGATGAGGCGTGGGAGTGACAGCTGTGTGGGGAGTTGAGACCTTGCGGCGACCCAGAACTGGATTCGGACGGGATTCATGCTGAGGTCGGCGACCAGTGTGATGACGGCTACTTGCAGAGGGCGAGGCAAAGGTAAGGTTCGGGAATCGCTGCTCCTGTGCCGAGACCGAGGCGAGGAGGTTGGCAAACTCCGGGAAGTCCCTTAGCCTAGGATTCCTCTCCACCAGTCTGACTGCCGCCGTCATATGATCAAAAGCCAAAGAAGGACTTGTTGCTGAACGAACCACCGCCACGTGATCCCAGATGGAAGCAGCTGCGTGATGGAGCTTCTCCAGGGGATTCCTGAATGACGAAGCTCTCTGGTGGGGATCACCCCTGGGCGGAGCAAAGTCGTGGACCGGAGTGGAGGCAGGAATGGGATCCGGGCGTGAGGAGCGGGGATGCCTCCTCTTCGGCTTCCTGCCGGGATTTCCCTCCAGCCCACGGAGAGTCTTGTGCTGCGCGGCGAGTTCAGCCCTCCTCACGCTGACTTCGGGGTGGTCGGCATAGCGAGGAAGATTATTGAGAAGAACCTCAGCGTAGTCTAGGTGCCAGCGAATCAGGTTTGGGTCATCGTTGAGACTAGCGGCAAAGAGCGTCCCATCGACATACTCCAGGGCGCTAGCTAGCTCGTTGCCCAAGCGCCAAGCGCGGCTCCTGAGAGTCGGCATGCTCCCAGCGTTGACACCCAGACAGTGAAGAACAAAGTCCAAAACAGCAAACTCACGGCCGCCAGCAACTCACTTGGCTGTGACCTACTGTTACGTATGGCTCTCGCGAGCCATACAATGAGAGCCGAGGGCAGACCAGTGAGTTTGCTTATTTTATTGTGATAAGGGGAAAGGAACAAAGGAACAGGGCCTCGTGGGGCCAAAACACAAACGATGACAAGGGTAAACACTTACAGATGATGCAGGATGACAAAAGGGTGGCTGGCGCTGGACGTAGGGGTTCCAGCCTTACCTACGCCAGTGGAGAGTGTGGATAATCATGTGCGAGGTCACAGCCCCAAATGATCGGAGCTGCTCCCTTTTATAATGGTTGACAGCGTCTCAGCTGATGAGGTAATTGGGCTCCAGCTGTCCCGTAGAGCTTGACAGCTGGGAGCCCGCTGAGACGCTGTCACAATAAGAGCTGGGCCGGCAAGAACGGCCCACGTGACAGTCCTACTATGAGCCCTGATCCTATTGAACATCTGTGGAAGGAGCTGAAACATGCCGTCTGGAGAAGGCACCCTTCAAACCTGAGACAACTAGAGCAGTTTGCTCATGAGGAGTGGGCCAAAATTCTCACTGACAGTTACAGAAATCATTTGATTGCAGTGATTGCCTCAAAAGGTTGTGCAACAAAATATTAAGTTAAGGGTACCAGTTTCATGAGTTTGTTTTTTAAAATAATTCTGTTGAACCACAATTCAAAGGCATTGTCTGATTTTCATTGGTTAATTTTCATAGAATTTTTATTTATTACCACTTTTGTTAGATTCAAATTATTTCTGTGACCATTATGGGTTTTTCTTTCATTAACAGAGGGGTACCAACAATTTTGTCCACGTCTGTATGCAGTAATACTTTTCTGGACTGATTTTGAGTGACTTGGTCATATGACCTGAGAGTTATTGAAAAAAAAAATGCAATTTTTGTTCATTAAAATAATATAAAATAAGGTGTATCCTGTTCACCAGACTTACTAATATTTTTCTAAGCTGATTTTGAGTGAGTGGGTCACATGCTGTTTAAGCTATTGAAGAAACAATCTTTATTCTATAATGATACAATTACTTTGTTGGCGGTCCCTCAGTGAAACCCTCGTGCAGAAGACCGGGCAATGCGTGGAAGCTTGTCCGGGCGTGAACATCTGCTACTCAGCTTCTGTCTTGTCAGCTGCCGGGAATTCCAATGAAATCAATTATCGAATGTCAAATGTAAAACTAACTTCACCACGGTGTCAAACAAAAAGGTGCCGAACCAAGCAACAAGCAAAATTCTGCCCTGTCTCTCTCTCAAACTCTCTCCTCACACCTCCTCTTGTGCTCTCCCTCATCCTCTCTTCCACACAGACCAACAGCACAACCTCCTGCAGAACAGAGAACCCAAACATTACAGTATCAATATAAACAACTACATAATACTGAAGTATTTGAGAACTTGATGGGAAGCTTAAAGAGAATATTTTCAGTTCATTTGCTTTTTTATTGTGACGTTCATTCATTCATCACAGTCATACAGCACAATACTGTACAGTTCTGGTAACGTTCAGCAGAAATCAGTCTGCCGCTTTATCTCTGTAACTTCACATCCATTATTAAGCATCTAAACACAATATATTCTGACTGAAATGTCTCCAAACACAGTGAGGAAGTTAATCATATTTGCATGTTATGTTTTATATGGGAACAGGTCAAGTGGACCCCTGACCAAGTGAGCACCCCATGTGAGCACCCCAAGTGGACCCCATGGTCCAATCTCTACATGTACAAGTACATTTTCAATCCAGTGATTGACAGACTGGTTCATAATTTTCTAAAGCTTCATCCAGAACATTATAGTCAATTCAATTCAATTCAATTCAACTTTATTTATATAGCGCCATTTCACAACAACAGTCATCTCATAGCACTATCAACTATAGGGGGAACCCCCACAGTTGCAGAAAGACCCCAGCAATCAGGTGATCCCCTGTGAGCAAGCACTTGGCGACGGTGGAGAGGAAAAACTCCCTTTTAACAGGAAGAAACCTCCAGCAGAACCAGGCTCAGGGAGGGGCAGTCATCTGCTGCGACTGGCTGGGGGGTGAGGGGATAGAGAAGAAGAAAAGAACAGACATGTAGAGAGCAAACAGCACGATGGGGACTCAATCTATGGGAGAGAACAAACAGATGTTAATGACCAGCAAAAAAAAATATTTCATAGAGAGTGAGGAAAGGAGTGAGGCCCAGTGCATTACTGGAGGTCCCCCGGCTGACTAAACCTATTAGCAGCATAACTAAGGGAGGGTTCAGAAACACATGATCCCTCCCTAATTGTAGGCTATATCAAAAAGGTAGGTTTTAGCCCTATTCTTAAAAACAGAGATCGAGTCTGACTCCCGAATCCAGATTGGCAGCTGATTCCACAGGAGAGGAGCTTGATAACTGAAGGCTCTGCCTCCCATTGTACTTTTGGAGATTCTAGGTATTACAAGTAATCCTGCATTTTGGGAGCGTAGTGCTCTGTTAGGATAATACGGTAGTATCAGATCTTTTAAATAAAAAGGAGCCTGATTGTTTAGAGCTTTGTAAGTAAGAAGAAGGATTTTAAACTTAATTCTAAACTCTATGGGAAGCCAATGAAGGGAGGCCAGAACCGGAGAGATATGATCTCTCTTTCTAGTACCTGTTAAAACTCTTGCTGCAGCATTTTGGATCAGCTGAAGACTTTTTAAAGATGTTTTAGGACAGCCTGATAATAAAGAATTACAATAATCTAATCTCGAGCTAACAAAAGCGTGGATCAGCTTCTCAGCATCACTCTGAGACAAGATGCTCCTAATCTTGGCAATATTACGCAAATGATAGAAGGCAGTCTTAGAAACAAATTTAATATGTGAATTGAAGGACAAATCCTGATCAAAAATAACTCCAAGGTTCCTCACAGAGCTATTAAGAGAAAGAGTAACTGTGTGGGTAACCCCCACAACATACTGGGACAAGCAGAGCGCTCAGCTGTCCCCGAGGGCTTTAGGGCTGCGCGTGCGCACCTAAAGCCAACACGCCAAGTCCCACACTGCTGCAGCTCCTTTTCTCTCACAGCCGCTACGCAGCCTTGCAGCTCCTGTTTTTCTTCACAGCCGCGAGAGGAGTCAGAGACAAATTTTTCTTCGCACAGCCACAGTGGACCTCCGCCACGTTCAACGGGACAGCCCCTCAACATCGCGGATCCACAGGCAATTTTTGCGCGGCCCAAACAATTTCGCCATCCTGGGCCGGCACTTGCTACCCCCACCCCCCTCCCTCCACCTCCACCTGCACAGAGCTTTCCCTGCTCGCTACCAAAGCCGGACTATCGAGGCCTCAGCTTCCTGCTGAGCCCTCTGGGGGGGAGTAGTGTGGGTAACCCCCACAACATACTGGGACAAGCAGAGCGCTCAGCTGGAGCAATTGGCAGAACAATGGCTGATATCAATAGGCAGCCTCTCTTTGTCTAGTTCAGGCACCAGTATCCTGCTGTAATGCAAATGTCTTCCTGTCAGTAATCCTCCTATTGATGTATGTGGCTCTCAAATGCAAATGTCCCATGCCTTCCTGCAGTTACTTTGATGATAATGTGCCTTTCATGTATTGTCTGTAACTGGGTATATAGGTGACTGAATATCACATGCTCACTCTCTCTCTGACCACTGCTTCTGACTACACGCATTCCGTGTCTCCTGACGAGAGCCTCCGGGCCCGCTCCGGCGCACCTGCACGGCACTGGAGTGGGTGTTGTGATGGCGGTATGATTAATAAACTCCCTCAAAAACTCTAAGTTCGCTCCTTATTATATCATGCCGCCACAACTGCATCCAAACTGAAAGTTTGATTTGGAAAGGAATTTCTAAGGTTTTTTGGACCAACAAGAATGACTTCAGTCTTATCTGAATTTAATAGCAGGAAATTACAAGTCATCCAAGCTTTGATTTCCTTAAGACAGGCTTCTAACTTGGCTAATTGATTACTATCATCTGGCTTCATTGACAGGTATAATTGTGTGTCATCTGCATAACAATGAAAATGTATACAGTGCTTTCTAATAATGTTGCCTAACGGAAGCATATACTATAAACTAAAAAGAGTAGGGCCTAGCACAGATCCCTGTGGAACTCCATGACTAAGCTTTGAGTTGAAAGAAAACTCATTATTTACATGAACAAACTGGAACCTATCAGATAAATAAGATCTAAACCATTGCAACGAAGTTCCATTAAGTCCAACATAGTGTTCTAATCTATCAAGTAGAATATTATGATCGATAGTATCAAAAGCTGCACTAAGGTCTAAAAGGACAAGTACAGAAACTAGTCCATTATCAGATGCAATGAGGAGGTCGTTAGTGACCTTCGCTAAGGCTGTTTCAGTACTATGATGGATTCTAAACCCAGATTGAAACTCTTCAAGTAAACCATTTCCCTGCAGGTGGTCAAATAATTGCGTAGCAACAACTCTTTCAAAGATTTTTGAAATGAAAGGGAGATTAGAGATTGGTTTATAGTTAGCTAAAGCTCCTGGATCTAGCGTTGGCTTTTTGAGTAAGGGTTTAATTACAGCTGTTTTAAAAACCTGCGGTACATGGCCTAAAGTTAATGAAGAATTGATTATATGAAGAATAAAGCTACCAATAAGTGGGAAGACTTCTTTAAATAACCTGGTAGGAATAGGGTCTAAAAGACAAGTTGAAGGTTTGGATGAGGAAACTATTTTGTCTAACTCACAAAGGTCGATTGGAGTAAACTCATCAAGACAGACATCAATAGAAGGAGTTGTAGTAGTTACAGTATTTAAGTTAACTGTGGGAAGAATCTGATTGATTTTATCTCTGATGGATGAAATTTTATTATTGAAAAAGTTCATAAAGTCCTGACTAGTAAGCGCTAAGGGAATGCTAGGATTGACAGAGTCCTGACTCTTTGTCAACCTGGCTACAGTACTGAAAAGAAACCTGGGATTATTCTTGTTCTCTTCTATTAATGCAGAGTAATAACTCATTCTAGCTTTTCTAAGAGTTTTTTTATAAATTAAAAGATGATTTCTCTAAGCTAAATAGATTTCATCTAAATTAGTAGAGCGCCATTTTCTTTCTAATTGACGAGTCTTCTGTTTTAAGCTACGAGTTTCTGTGTTGAACCAAGGAGTTAGAAATCTCTGATTAGACTTTTTCTTTTTTAAGGGGGCCACCAAGTCTAGAGTCTGATGCAGAGAAGCTGAAACACTATCCACCATGTTATCAATTACAGAAGGAGCAAGCTGTCTATAGCTTATTTCCGTTGTGTTGACACATGGCATAGAGGAAACAATCTGCATAAATTTGGAAACAGCATCATCTGAGAGGCATCTACTGTAATAATATTTTTCTTTAGGAGCCAAATAGTCAGAAATAGTAAAATCAAAGGTTAACAGACAATGGTCTGACAGTACAGGGTTATGAGGAGACACTACAAGATTTTCTATTTCTATGCCATATGTCAAAACAAGGTCCAATGTATGGTGGAGGTAATGAGTAGAATTTCCTACTTTCTGAGAAAACCCAATCGAGTCTAATATTGAATTGAATGCCACATTAAGGCAGTCACTATCTACATCCACATGTATATTAAAGTCCCCTACTATAATTATTCTATCAGATTTCAGCACTAAATCAGCTAAGAAATCAGCAAATTCGGAGGTAGGTAGTCCCACATACCTATTCTGTGTATTTTCATCTGGACACAGCCAGCAGTGATGAGCAGCAGCGGTGAAGAAGAAAAGTCTGTTGAAATCAGAAATGGAGCCAAAACCTTCTCCGGATCAGCTTAATTGTCATTTTACACATATATATATTTTTACACTTCTTGGTGATTGGGAACAGTGTTTCCAGCAGTTTAACATAAATTGTTGTTGTTTTCCTTCATGTTTACAGACCACTGGATTGAGAATGTACTTGTACAGACTGAATCCCAGGGTCCACTTGGGGTACTCACTTGGTCAGGGGTCCACTTGACCTGCATCCCTTACATATAACAATCAGAACAGTATTCTGATCAGGAAGCACTCTGCAGCTGGATACAACAAAAAGAATAAAATCAACTTTAAATCGGGACATACAGTATTGTAGAGACCGGGTTAATCATCTCAGACTGGATGCAGAGGGTAAACAGAGGAGAACAATAGCTAGGGAGATCATGGTGAGGTAGCAGGAAGAAGGAGTTGGGGTGAGAAAGGATGAATGTATTGTAATGTTAAATGTCATGCAAATGTGAGATGAGCGGTTGGTATAAAAGGAGAACCCATGGTGTACGCGCTTTTCCATGCTTTTCCTGTGTATGACTGATGAGAGAGTGAATAAAGTCGTCTGCTTCATGAATAAATCTCGTTATTTACACTCTCCACACGGGTGACCCTTTGACGAATTATGGAACACGAGGCAAGAACCCCGGAGTCGGCCCGGACGGGAAGCCCCAGCAACACGGCAAGCATCCCAGAGATGGCCCGGACAGGAATTCCCAGCAACACGTCCGCTGTTTCGGTCAAACTACCGGACTTTTGGCTGCACAACCCGCACTCTTGGTTCCACCACACCGAGGCTCAGTTCGCCCTCCGGGGAATAACGGCAGACAACACCAAGTATTACTATGTGGTTGCAGCGCTGGACGCTCTCACATCTCAGCAAGTAGCGAGCCTGCTCAAATAGCCTCCAGCCCATGACAAATAAGAGGCTCTCAAGGCTGCGCTGAACCAGCGCTACACGCTCTCGGACTGTGAGAGAGCAGAGAGGCTCCTGAGGCGCTCCCAGTTAGGAGATGGTTCGGCGGTCGAACTGATGGAGAAGATGTTGGCGTTAATGGACACGGATGATGGGCATTTTCTGTTTGCCCACCTTTTCCTCCGGAACCTCCCAACAGTGGCCAGAGCGGTTCTTGCCAATTCGCCGTTGCTGACCACGCGTGACTACTGTGCGCTAGCCCAGGAGGCAGATCGGATCATCCTCACCACCAGAGCTCTCACAGTGAACACGGCGGCGTCGGAGCCCAGCGAGACGACCAGCGGAGGCGAGGAGCCACCGACGGTAGAAGCAGCGGGAGCCAGGGAGCGCCAGAGAGACACGGTCTGCTTCTACCACCACCGCTTCGGAGGGAACGCACGCAGATGTGAGCCACCGTGCCAATTCAAGCGCTCAGGAAATGCCAAGGCCGGCAGTCGATAGCAGCTGCGACCGCCGGTGAAGAGAACAAGCTGTTCTACGTGACGGACTCGCGCTCGGGGAGGCACTTCCTCGTAGACACCGGAGCCCAGAAGAGCATCATCCTGCTGTCCTACGCCGACCAGCTGGCAGGACCTAGCGGCCCCGGGCTGGTAGCCGTAAACAGCTCGGGGATTAAGACTTTTGGTGAGAGAACACTGACTTTATCCCTACACGGCCGTATGTACGAGTGGACTTTTGTCATAGTGGCACTGAGTTTCCCAATTCTGGGAGCTGATTTTCTGTGTGCAATGGGCTGCTAGTTGATGTTGCTAACAGGCGCCTGGTTAATGCACTGTCTTTTGATTCTCTCCCCTGTACAGCTCGAGTGGCCGGGCCAATAACACAAGCCAACGTCACAGCTCCAGGCGGTAAGTTCCACACACTGCTCACTCAGTTTCCAGCACTCACGGTCCCGACGTTTTCGGCAGCCATCGCTAAACACGGGGTGGAACACTTTATCACCACCATCGGGCCGCCCGTTTTTGCACGGCCTCGGCACCTGGACGCAGCTAAACTGGCCATAGCGCGCAAGGAGTTTGCCAACCTGGAAAGGTTGGGCATCATCAGGCGATTGAACAGCCCATGGGCATCCCCGCTACACATGGTCCCTAAGGCCGAGGGATCGTGGTGATCGTGCGGTGATTTCTGCAGATTGAATAACGCCACAGCACACGACCGCTACCCGATTCCCCATATTCAGGATTTTTCCGTTCACCTCGCCGGTGCACGCATTTTTTCTAAAATAGACCTGGTCCGCGGTTACTACCAGGTCCCAGTGCGCGCGGAGGAGGTACCCAAAACAGCGGTAATAACTCCGTTTGGCTTGTTTGAGTTTTTACGCATGCCCTTCGGATTAAAAGGAGCGGCACAGACATTCCAACGCATGATGGATGCGGTGTTGCGCAATCTCCCGTTTCTGTTCGTCTACCTGGATGATATCCTGGTGGCCAGTGCGTCCGAGGACGAACACGTAACCCACCTCACGACGGCTTTCCGGAGGTTGGAGGAGCATGGGTTAATAATCAACCCGGCGAAATGCCAGTTCGGCGTGATGGGGATTGATTTTTTGGGGCACCGCGTCTCACCGGAGGGAGCAATACCCTCGCCCGACAAAGTGCGTGCCATGGCGAATTTTCCCGGGCCTCAGACAGTCAGGGTACTGCAAGAATTTTTGGGGATGGTTAACTTTTATAACCGGTTCCTCCCCCGCACAGCTCAACTCATGCAGCCATTGTACACTGTGCTCAAGAGACGGAAACCCGCGGATAGAGTCGAATGGACTCCGGAGCGAGAGCAGACATTCTCTGAGGTTAAAACAGCCCTGGCAAACGGCGCACTGTTGGCGCAACCGGACCCGGTGGCCCGGATAGCGCTCACTACCAACGCCTCGGACGTGGCCATAGGGGCCGTCGTGGAGCAACGTGTCGCTGGTTTTTGGCAGCCGCTCGCTTTTTTCAGCAGGGCTTTGCGCGACAGTGAGCGTAAATACAGTGCATTCGACAGAGAGTTGCTGGCTCTCCACCTGGCCATACGCCACTTCCAGTTCTGGCTGGAAGGGCGCAGCTTTACCACGTTCGTGGACCACAAGCCGCTGATGTTCGCGATGGCCAAGGTTTCGGAACCATGGTCGGGCCGGCAGCAGAGACAGCTGGCCGCAATCTCGGAGTTTACGACCGATATTCAGCATGTGTCGGGTAAACTGAATGTGGTGGCGGACTGCCTCTCACGCGCAGTAGTGGCCCCGGTCTGCGTGGGGATAGATTATACAGCCATGGCCGCAGAGCAGATTAGCGATACGGACGTGCGCGAGCTCCAGTCTGGACCAACAGGGTTAAGGCTGGAGAGCAGAGTACTGCAAGATGGCAAGCCCCCCCAATCTGCAACGTCTCCACGGGACGCCCGCACCCGGTGGTCCCAGTTGCGTGGCGCCACCGTGTGTTTGAGTCAGTTCACACTCTGGCGCACCCAGGAATGCGCGCATCAGTCAAAATGGTGGGAGCAAAGTTCGTGTGGCCAGGCCTGCACAAACAAGTGAAAGAGTGGGCTGCAGTCTGCGTAGCGTGCCAACGAGCCAAAGTACACAGACACACGAAGGCTCCTTTGGAACCGTTTCATATACCGGCTAAGAGGTTCGACCATGTTCACGTGGACCTCGTGGGCTCCCTCCCCCATTGCAGGGGTGCACGCACCTTCTGACAGTGGTGGACCGCACCACATGCTGGCCAGAAGCAGTCCCGCTGGAGGCAACTACGTCCGCGGACGTGACACGCGCTTTTTTGACGACATGGGTGGCGCGTTTTGGAATCCCGTCGGACATCACGTCCGATAGGGGCCCTCAGTTTGTTTCTGACTTCTGGTCCGCAATGGCCCGCAGCCTGGGTGTTGCAATTCATCGCACAACTGCGTACAACCCACAGGCCAATGGGTTATGCGACCGTTTTCATAGGTCACTGAAAGCAGCGCTCAGGGCTTTGCTGATAGATGCAAATTGGGTAGACCGGTTGCCGTGGGTTTTATTGGGGTTGCGTTGTGCACCAAAAGAGGATTTGGAGGCTTCCCCGGCAGAGCTTGTTTTTTCTCAGCCACTGCGGCTGCCCGGGGAGTTTTTGCCAGATAATCCCGCGCCAGACAGCTGCCCGTCTCAGCGTTTGCAGCATAATGCAGACACAGGCACGCTGCCGGGCCCGGCCCACCACTGTTTTTCACCCGCTTTTGTGCCAAAAACTTTGAAGAACGCAGCATTCGTGTTTGTCAGGCACGATGCCCACCCCCCTCCATTGCGCCCACCCTACGATGGCCCGTTCAGAGTGCTGGAAACAGGGGACAAACATTTTTTGTTAGACTTGGGGGGTCGTCGGGAGAAAATATGCATAGACAGACTTAAAGCCCGCCTTTGTAGTGGCGGACGAGCAAGTGCTGTTGGCTCGGGCCCCTCGGCGTGGAAGACCCCCACTGAGAACTCCCCAGGTAAACAATTCATCAGAGCAGCCACACGGGCAAATCAAAGTTTCCTCCCCCCTCGCCATGGCCCACCCGCAGACAGACACACCCCCAGGAGCCCCCCGCCGGCACAGCAGCGCCACGGAGGCAGTAAACCTCCGTTACAGCAGATATGGGAGGAGACTGAAGCCAAAAGAATGTGAGAACTGAAACTCTGTCTGAGATTTTTTTTTGGGGGGGGGGTGTAGAGACTGGGTTAATCATCTCAGACTGGATGCAGAGGGTAAACAGAGGAGAACAATAGCTAGGGAGATCATGGTGAGGTAGCAGGAAGAAGGAATTGGGGTGAGAAAGGATGAATGTACTGTGATGTTAAATGTCATGCAAATGTGAGATGAACGGTTGGTATAAAAGGAGAACCCATGGTGTATTGAGACATGCTTTTCCTGTGTATGACTGAAGAGAGAGTGAATAAAGTCGTCTGCTTCATGAATCAGTCTCGTTATTTACACTCTCCACAGTATTCTCATTAAAATTTGAGTTCCTAACGTAAAATATGCACAGCTTACTGATGAGACTGGACATCCTGGCAGATAAGCATATCTGTTGCAAGGTCTGTGGTGGGCTTTTGCCAGTCAGTGCATGGTGACATGCACTACACAAAGAGCAGAGATAAACAAACCTATCTTCTGGTCAGTCACTGCTGTAGGGAGCGTGAAATAACGAAGCTGAATTGGTTCATAATTCAGGTTTTATTCAAGAACTTCATCCCCAGCCTTCTCTCGAGAACAAAAGAGGAAGAGCTGCATCAGACCTTCACCTTTATACCTCTCACACAAAGGGAGAATCACATATCCCTGTCAAAACCCCCTATTGACATTAACTCCCCCTCCAGTCTCTCAGTCCTCCACCTGTCTCCCAGGAGGTCGGGAAGTCCTTCCAGCCCCTTGCCGTCATACCGTCGTACCTCCGTCCTCTTGTTGTTAACCGCAGGTGGTCCAGACATATTGTTCCATTCAGGACGTGAAGCCAATCCACACATGCAACCTCCTTAATGTTTAAGCATATGTAGGCAAAAATACATTGGCTACATAAACCCCCCCCCCCCAAACGTCGAAGGATGGACAATATATTAAAATTAAGAGAACATGTTAATATCAACGGCACAGCCTATACCACGTGACTACATCAAAAATCAGTGACAACATCAATAGGATAGTCTATACCACATGATCACATCAAACATCAAACAGTCAAATTAAGAGAGCATGTTAATATCAACAGCACAGTCTATACCACATGGCCACATCAAAAATCAGTGATAACATCAAACAGTCAGTCTGTACGCCGTCTGGGCTTCAACCGTCTTCCAAATCTGCTGTAAGCAGGTTTCGGCGTCCTTGCGGCGCTGTCCTGCAAAGAATCTGCTGACTGAGGAAGAGAGTGGTTATTTGATCCCTGTGGGGGCTCCGGGACGCGTTCCCTGGGGGGTCTGCCGCATCGAGGTGCCCTCGCTACCCGTACAGACTCATCGTTCATCACAAAAGCCGGCTTTAGTCTGTCAATACTGACTGTCTCTTTTCTGTCTCCCGAATCTAGCACAAAATGCTTTTCACCTGTCTCCAGCACCCTATATGGCCCATCATGTGGCGGTCGGAGGGTTGGTCTTAGAGCCTCGTGCCTGACAAAAACGAACTCAGCATTTTTTAAAGCTTTGGGAACAAAAACGTGCGGAAAAGTGTGATGAACGGGGCCCGGGAGCATGTCCGCTCCTGTGCCAATGGGTGGTCCAAGAGCCGGGAGGCGTCCCGGTTCCGGATGCTCTGGTAGAAATTCACTGGGCAGCCTGAGAGGTTGAGCAAAAACTAATTCCACTGGGGAGGCATTTAAATCCTCCTTAGGCGCAGAACGCAACCCTAATAAAACCCATGGTAGTTTGTTTACCCAATCTGCATCCGTAAGCGACGCTCTGAGGGCTGCCTTCAAAGACCTATGAAAACGTTCGCACAAACCATTAGCCTGAGGGTGATAAGCGGTGGTGCGATGAATTTTCTCTCCTAAGCTGCTGGCCATCACTGACCACAGCTCAGAGACAAATTGAGGCCCTCTGTTGGACGTAATATTCGACGGGACCCCCAAACGCGCTACCCAGGCCGTCAAAAAAAACGCGAGCCACCTCTGCGGCCATGGTCGATGTCAGTGGGACCACTTCCGGCCAGCGTGTGGTTCGGTCCACCATTGTCAAAAGATGTGTGAACCCCTGCGACGACGGTAGGGGGCCCACAAGGTCGACGTGCACGTGATCGAATCTTTTGGCCGGAATGTGGAACAGTTCTAAGGGGGCTCTTGTGTGCTTATGAATTTTGGCCCGCTGACAAGCCATGCAGGTCCTCGCCCACTCTTTCATGTGCTTGTGTAGGCACGGCCAAACAAACTTCTCCGCTACCATTTTCACAGAAGCGCGCACCCCTGGGTGTGCCAGAGAGTGAACCGAGTCGAAAACGCGGTGGCGCCACGCGGCCGGAACTACCGGGCGTGGTCGCCCGGTTGACACATCGCAGATTGGGGGGGCATACCGGTTTGCAAACACCTGCTCTCCAGCCTTAACCCTGTTGGTCCAGACTGGAGCGCGCACGTCCGCATCTCTGCCCTGCTCCGCTGCCATGGCTGCGTAATCTATCCCCACGTGAACTGGGGCCGCGTGCGCTTCCGCACTGCTATTTTGCTTCGCGGCTGCTGTAGTATAATCTGCCTCTGCGCGCGCCGGTGCTGTGGCCGCGCGAGAGAGGCAGTCTGCTACTATGTTGAGTTTACCCGCTACATGCTGAATATCAGTGGTAAATTCCGAAATTGCCGCCAGCTGCCTCTGCTGCCGGCCCGACCACGGATCTGAAATTTTGGACATGGCGAAAGTGAGCGGCTTATGGTCAACAAAAGCGGTGAAACGCCAACCTTCCAGCCAAAACTGGAAATGGCGGATGGCCAAATGGAGCGCTAACAGCTCCCTGTCAAACGCGCTGTATTTCCGCTCAGTTTCGCTCAAGGATTTGCTGAAGAAAGCTAGCGGCTGCCAAACACCGGCGACGTGCTGCTCTATAACTGCCCCTATGGCCAAATCTGATGCGTCGATAGTTAGCGCGATGCGGGCCGATGGGTCCGGATGAGCTAGAAGCGCGGCTTCAGCCAAGGCTTTTTTTACCTCCGTGAACGCGCGCTCCCGCTCCGGGGACCACTCAGTTGTATTGGAGGGTTTTTGCTTTCTGAGCGCGGCGTATAATGGCTGCATGAGCTGCGCTGCGTGAGGCAGGAAACAGTTATAAAAATTTACCATTCCTAAAAATTCCTGCAATGATTTGACCGTTTGTGGTTGGGGAAAATCTGCTACTGCGCGCACCTTATCCGGCAGCGGAACTGCCCCCTCTGGGGACACACGGTGGCCCAAAAAATTGATCTGCGCAACGCCAAACTGGCACTTGGCTGGATTAATTATTAAACCGTGCTCTCCGAACCTCCGAAAAGCCGTAGTGAGGTGTTTTTTGTGTTCTTCCTCTGAAGTACTGGCGACCAAAATGTTGTCAAGGTAAACGAACACGAATGGAAGATCACGTAACACGGCATCCATCATGCGTTGGAATGTTTGTGCGGCGCCTTTAAGGCCAAACGGCATACGCAAAAACTCAAAAAGTCCAAAAGGGGTTATAACCGCCGTTTTAGGAATGTCCTCCGGCCGGACTGGAACCTGATGGTAGCCGCGAACCAGGTCTATTTTAGAAAAAATGCGCGCCCCCGCTAAATGCACGGAAAAATCCTGGATGTGTGGGATGGGGTAGCGATCGTGTGCCGTGGCGTTGTTTAGCCTGCGGTAATCGCCGCAAGGTCTCCAGGAGCCGTCGGCTTTTGGGACCATATGCAGCGGCGAAGCCCATGGACTTTTCAAACGGCGAATAATGCCCAGCCTCTCTAGGCTGGCTAACTCCTCGCGCCATGGAGAGTTTAGCAGCATCCAGGCGCCGAGCTTTCGCAAAGACGGGGGGGCCAGTTGTAGTGATAAAATGCTCCACCCCGTGTTTCGCAACTGTTGCCGAGAATGTGGGAACCGTGAGTGCTGGAAACTGGGTGAGTATTGTGTTAAACTTACCACCTGCTATGGCGACGTTGGTCTGCACTGGTGGCGGGGACACTCGAGCTGCACAGGGAATAGAATAAAAAGAGAGTGCATTTACCAGCCGCCTATTGGCAAGATCAACTAATAAACCGTGTGAGCACAGAAAATCAGCACCTAACATGTTGAAACTCACCGCCGCTATGACAAAAGTCCATTCATACGTGCAGCCATGCAAGGACAGAGACAAGGTCCTTTCCCCGTAGGTGTTGATGCTCGAGCCGTTCGCCGCCGTTGCCCCGTTTCCACGGGGGCCAGCCACCCGGTCAGCATAGGTTGGGGTGATGAAACTCACTTGGGCTCCGGTGTCTATAAGGAACTGCCGCCCGGAGCTCGTATCTGTGATGTATAGCAGCTTATTTCTTTCACCGAGAGCCGAAGCTGCTAACGATTCTTGGTCCTGCCGTTTCCCGACTTCTTGAAGTTGCACGGTGCCACACACCTGTGCGCCCTCTCTGCGAACCGCCGGTGATAAAAGCAGAGATCCTCTCCTCCGCTGCGTCGGGGTCGCGCCTCTGCCGCTGGGCCATCACCTCTGCCGCGTCGGGGCTGCGCCGCTGCCATTGTTGGTAGGTTCGGCTCGGCTGTCTCCGGCTCGTCGCTGCCTCAGGTCGCTGCCTCAGGTCGCCGCCGCGGTCGCCTGCTCACCGCAGGAGCTGAGGAGCCTCTGCGCCTCTTGGGCCAGGTCACGGAAATCCTGCTGGGTGTCACAACACATGCTGGACAGCATTCCTCTCAAATGTGTCGGGAGGTTAGTCAGGAAGATGTACTTAAAGAGGAAATCGTCGTCGTCTGACCCCCTCAGCTGCAGCATGTCTTCCATCAGGGCGACTGGCCTGTGATCTCCTTGGTTGAGCATAGCCAGGAGCCTCCTAGCCCTCTCTTCGGGTGAGGGCGTGAAACACTTGGTGAGGGCAGCCTTCAATCTGCCGTATTTGTCTTCGGCGGGTGGCTGCTGTACCAAGCTCCGCACGCATCGAGCTGTGCGGTTGTCGAGTCTAGTGATGACGTGGTAGAACTTAGTGTCATCTGCCGTTATGCCTGCGAGCCTGAACTGTGCCTCCGCCTGGAGGAACCACGAGTCTGGGTTGTCCTGCCAGAATTCCGGCAGTTTGACGGCGATGGCGCTCGCTAGGGCAGACTCTAATGAATCCTGATCGTGGAGAGCATTTCCAGGCATTCTCACACGTCACTCAGGCATTCTCACACGTTATTTCACGCTCCCCAATGTGGGGAGCTTGAAATAACGAAGCTGAATTGGTTCATAATTCAGATTTTATTCAAGCACTTCATCCCCAGCCTTCTCTCGAGAACAAAAGAGGAAGAGCTGCATCAGACCTTCACCTTTATACCTCTCACACAAAGGGAGAATCACATATCCCTGTCAAAACCCCCTATTGACATTAACTCCCCCTCCAGTCTCTCAGTCCTCCACCTGTCTCCCAGGAGGTCGGGAAGTCCTTCCAGCCCCTTGCCGTCGTACCGTCGTACCTCCGTACCTCCGTACCTCCGTCCTCTTGTTGTTAACCGCAGGTGGTCCAGACATATTGTTCCATTCAGGATGTGAAGCCAATCCACACATGCAATCTCCTTAATGTTTAAGCATAAGTAGGCAAAAATACATTGGCTACAACTGCAACAGATACTGGAGTCAGTTTGTCTTGGCCTGTCCTTGCCACTGATAATACTTCTGCCAAGAATGTGCCGCTACGCCAGCAAAAGCTTGCAGTACTCAAATACTTTGCAAGCAGTTTCATGAAATGGTCAGTCAGAAAGCAACTCATACCGGCTCAGACATCACCCAGGTTAACAAGGTCAGGAGTTCCTGGCAGTGGAAGGCGAAGGACAGAGCTGTGTGGAGGAATCTGATGAGACCAACATGAAACAGTCATTGTCACCCCCGACAGACTGCTATGATGATGACTTATCTGATAACAATAAATAAAAGGAACCATAACTTGATTATCCCTTTGTTATTTAAATTTGCCGTCAAAATGTTAGCTGTGAGCACTCTAGCCTAATATATCTCTGTGGTCGACACAGGCAAATGTTCCACACACTCCATGAGATGTCATCCACTATCACTAGTATCTGACCTAGAAATGCACACTTGGAGGACGCAGAACCTGAACTGAGACACAGCCTGTTTTACTCACTAAGTCTGGGATCACAACACTTCCACCCGTCTCTGCGCCATCTTGGATCGTCTTCTTCTTCTTGGCTAAGGCAGACTAGACGCATCAATGGTGTATTGCTGCCCTCCATAGTTCATACGTCAAGGTTAGCAGCTGTATCTTCAATTCTGCCTTACAACCCAGTTCTGTGCAGAAACTCCAGTAGTTTTTTTTAACTTTACTCCAGCTGTCCAGATTCAGCAAAGTGTGCATGTTTCTGTATGTCATAATAGTGTCTTCCTCTCCCTTCATTTTCTCATGCTTTTCCCTACTGCTCTTTTATTGACTTATTGATGTATTCCACAATTTCAGGAGGACCATATTGCGGAGTAAAGTCTGTTTCTTCCTTCTGTACACCCCTTTTTGGAAGTCTGTCAGCCCTCTCATTCCCCTCTACATGTGCGCTGGAACCCACATAAAACCCACCTCACACCCTGCTCTGTGAAGTCTGAACAATGTGAGAACTATTTCTGCAACTATTCTGGTCTTGCTTTGGACTTAAATTCTTTGATTGCTAATAAAACTGCAAAAGAATCACTGCATATGACCGAATGGTGTCTATTCTGTCCTTCAACCCACGACAGTGCCCAGAAGAGTGTCACCATTTCTACTGTGAGTGCAGACATGTGGTCTGATATTCACATTCCCTTTCCAAATCTGAGATTATGAATAAAAACATCAAATGCCACCCTCCCATTCTCTGAGCCTTTGATCCATCTGTATATATATATATATATATATATATATATATATATATATATATATATATATATATACAGTATATATATATATATATATATATATATATATATATATATATATATATATATATATATATATATATATATATATATATATATATATATATATATATATATATATTTGTAAATATTCACTTCAATGATTGGGTCTGCACATCCTTCACTGTTTCTCCTGATGTTTTCCTCATGCCATTCTTAAGAATACTTAGGTCAGCTCTGGGTTCTGGGTAGAGCCATGGAGGCAAATCTGACCCACAAACTATAGTCTGTAAAGGGCACACGTTAGCATTAAAAATGCCCATTCCTTCTGCCAGTGATTTAACCTTTTTAATAAAGTTAGTTCTTTTCCTTCTTGTTGACCCCATGGACTCCCAGTGCTGTCTCAACATATTTTTAGGGAACACTTCATCCTGTCCTTTTCCATCCATCCAGCTTCTTCCGCTTAATCCTTTTCGGGTCGCGGGGGGGCTGGAGCCTATCTCAGCATCTTTGGGCGAGAGGCAGGGTCCACCCCGGGCAGATCGCCAGTCCATCACAGGGCCAACACAGAGAGACAGACAACCATTCACTCTCACATTCATACCTAAGGACAATTTAGAATCCCCAGTTTGATGCCAATTAACCTAACTTGCCCGGGGAAGCGCGGTGGCGAAGTGGTTAGCACTGCGGCAGCACAGCAACCCACTCTTGGCCGGGGGATCCTGGGTTCCATCCCAGCCCCCGACCAACAGTGATCTGTGTGGAGCTTGCATGTTCTCCCCGTGTCTGCCTGGGTTTACCCCGGGATTTCTCCAGTTTCCTCCCACATGCCCCCCCAAAAAGACATGCAAGTTAGGTCCTGTCCTTTTAATTTCATTAAATATTTCAATCCAAGTTTATATCTTCTTAACTGTAAAGGCATTTCATCCATTTCTATAAGAAGAGCTGGAATTGGAGCGGTACAGAATGCCCCACTACACACTCTTAATGCCTTCGCTTGGATTATATCAAGCTTCTTGGGTACAGTTTGGGCAGCTGACCCATAAGCTATACAGCCGTAGTCAACAGCTGATCTTACCATAGCTCTGTATATCATTAACAGTGTTTCTTTATCAGCCCCCCACTCAGATCCTGCCACACACCGAAGCACATTTATGATTTTTTCACACTTGGCACAAATTTTGTCAGTGTGAGTTTTCCATGTTAATCTTTCATCCAGCCACACTCCAAGGAATTTAAAATGTTCAACTTTTTCAATATCCTATGGGTTGTATACTTTGTTGTATATTCATGGATGATGGGTTTATCATAATTTGATTCTGTCCCAGTAATTATGTTCAGTGGCATAGCTAGGAATTTGTGAAGGGGGGGCTGAACCCCAACAATCACCACCACCATTCTGAACGTTCACCCAGGGTGAAGCTTTAGCTTAAGCCCCCTGTCAACTACAGATTTCTTAACATTTTCAATGCAAACTACTCAAAACCTGCTCTTTATTTAGATTTTTCTTTTCTCTCCCTTTTTTTCTTTTTTTCTGGGGGGGGGGGGCTGCACCCCATGTCCCTGATGTTGAAAAGTTGAAAACTGCTCTTCTTCAGTAAGTATTGAGGTTTTGTAGTCACGTGACCTCCAGCAGCGATCCAGGTCCTCCGAGTGAAAACTTCCACATTGCTGTGGTTACCCCATACACACTAATGCATTTTAGCATGATCCAGTCAGCAGAACTTCTTAAAATTGGGTTGTGTGACTTTGTTGGAGCATATGACAACCACACAAGTGTTGCTATGTTGAGAAATTATCCGTGAGCAGTCTGAAATGGGATCCTTATCTCATTAGGGTTTGTTTTTATGTTATGATCTAACTCAAAGACCATAACAAATAAAGGGAGGCAAGTGGGGAATTTCTAAAAGAAAGTAGTTTATTAACAGAAAATTAACTTAAACATATGTTGTGTATGTAAACTGGCTGTATTAGTAAGATGCCGGCTGGGTTGGTCATGGGTTAGACCGGGGTGGCTACTGCTGGTTTCCAGTGGTGACGCTGCCCCTGGTATAAAGGTGTGGGTGGTAGAGGCTCTGCTTCTTTCGTCGTGGAGCCACCTGGTCAGCAGGGCATGTGCCGTAAGCCTCTTTATATACTCTGACTTTTGTGTGTAATAAAGCTCCGTTAAACCGCAACAACAGTGTGCTCATTTAACACCAGTTATGGACATAACAACATAATCAAAAATTAGGGAGCTGGCAAGAAAATACGTACAATGCCAGAAAAGATACACACAAACTTAAAGAAAATATGATGTCTAGGGCCAGACCAAGAGCCACACCAGAGGTGCATTCCAATAACCCAATAGCGTACTCCGAAGTGGACTGTGCAGGGTATTCTGCCATATTAAATGAGATTCCAAACCGAAGGGAGCAAACAGTCTTCAGTTCAAAGGGAGCTGAGAACTAAGTAGGGAAGAAGTGAGCAACTGTACATCACTTCACCAGAAGTTGACAACAAGATTACCCATAAGCCATTGCACCTCAAATATGAGTAAAGCAAACTATTGTTGCTAATGTTATTGACAAGCTAAGCTGACGTTGGTTATTGTAGTGTTGTAGTTTTTGAGAATGGTCTTGGTCTCGAGACCGGTTTTTCAAGGTCTCGGTCTCTGAGCCATTTTCACTCTTCTTGTCTCTGTCTTGGACAAAACGGTCTTGGGATTTTAAATCGAGACCATTACTGGTTTATTGTCTACACAATTATTGATTGCAAACAGATATCCCCCTTAAATGTAGCAGTAAGGTCATTTGTAAGTTAAATTTTATGTCGCAGTCGCAACCTCGCCCCTCCACATAAGCGGGAGAAGACGAGAGGAAGCGGAGAATGGAGGCTGCACGGTCAGAGCAGAAATGCTGGAAAACTCTTCAGTTATTAAGTTAGGTTTTCAAAACCACAAAGAATTTGTAAAAGGACATGCAAATGTAAACACTCAGCAGTGTGCAGATTCTGCAGTACACAGCTAGCAGAAACAGCTGGAACTACATCCACCTTCTGTTATGTCTGTATATGGAGCCAAGAACGAGGCCAGGTGTCGAACTGAACATATGTTTATTAAAGAGCACAGGAGCAACACACAACTGCCAGGCAGAGGATGGCAAAGAAACCGCCATTCCTGCCTGCAGCCCTTTTACAGTCACGGGTGGTGGCGTGACCAGAAGGCAAAGCCACGACCCCTGCCACGCAAATAAAAGTATAGAACATATAACCATAAAAATAACTATATGTGGTGGGTTGATTCAACCCCCCACACAACACACAGGACAGTCAGCTCTCTTCTCTTGGTTTTTCACTACTGAGATGTAATGTGCCATTCATGTATTGTGATGTAATGTGCCATTCATGTATTGTGATGTAATGTGCCATGCATGTATTGTGATGCAATGTGCCATTCATGTATTGTGATGTAATGTGCCATTCATGTATAGTGTTCATGCGTCCTGTCCTTACTGTGACCTAGAGGCTGAGATCAATATGTAGATGTGCCTTGTAACCTCTTTGTCCTACACCTGGAGCAGAGGCTAACAAATCTGCCTATTGTTATGTAGGTCTCTTAAATGCAAATGTCTCATGCCTGTTCTGCAGTCCCTTTGATCGTACCAACTGCTGTGAAATCGCTCTTTGATGTATTGTCTGAGTTGGGTATAAATACTGCACAGGTTCTGTAACTCACCCTCTCAATTCCACTTCCTCAACTGCTGCTGCTGGACACGGACTTTGTGTCCTCCTCCTCTGAGAGCAGCGGAGCTCGTGACGGCGGTATGATTAATAAACTCTGCTTAAAACCTACACCATCGCTGCTTATTTTTTCATGCCGCCGCACTGGTGACCCCGAAGATGCACACGCTTTGTGCGAAGCAACCTTCTGATCTGGACAGCTGCACTGGTGACCCGTTCTTCAGGATGAGATCTGCACGTCTGAGATCTGCTCATCCACGCTGGACTGGCCGCGCTCGCAGCTCCTTCACACGAGAGCGCAGGCACCTCGGCCCCTCTCCACGACGGCGGCCTCCATGGCTGGCGGAGAACGCAACACATGGACCTGAACGCACCACGGCCGAGCGGTGCCCAAGATCGTCTATTCCCTCCCACCGCTCCAACGCATCTGCACGAGCCTGAGGGACAAAAGATCATCTATTTCCTCCCACCGCTCCAACGCACCATGGCCAAGCTGCAGCCACAGCTCAAACCTGGTTTTTATCGACGCCGTCTGCGCCGATCCCCACCAAGATTCTGCACCCTGGTTCTCCTCTCCAGCTGGCCCACCCACGCACGGAACCCCGGCACACGCACCGGGGAGTTACGAGGACGGCGCATCACGCATGGGACAATAACGGCTTCAGAGACCCCCACCTCCTGCACTGCTGCATACAGGCCCTTCAGGGTTGCTCATTCACCTGAGGCACGCAAGCAACTTGTTCACAGGATTTACTGATGGTCTCAGCCACAGCGCACAAAGGGATTTCAGCCGTCAGCTGTTCCCGGGGCTTTAGGGTTGCTTCTGCACCGAAAGCCAACAAGCCAAGTCCCTCTGCTTCTTTTTTTCTCTTACAGCCGCTACGCAGCCTTGCTGCTCCTGTTTTCTTCATGGCCACGAGAGGAGTCAGAGACTAATTTTTCTCCTTGTGATCTCCGCACGTGCAATGGGACAGCCCCTTGACGCGTGGAGCAGCAAGCAATTTTTGCGTGGCTCGGACGATTTCACCATCCCCCTGCCGGCACTTACTACCCCCCTCCTCCCTCCCTCTCCGCCTGCAGTGAGCTTCTCCCACAGCTCGCTCCCATAGAGGGATTATTGAGGTCTCGGCCCCCTACCGTGCCCTCTGGGGGGGGAGCGTGTGGCGGGTTGATTCAACCCCCCCACAACACACAGGATAGTCAGCTCTCTTCTCTTGGTTTTTCACTACTGAGATGTAATGTGCCATGCATGTATTGTGATGCAATGTGCCATGCATGTATTGTGATGCAATGTGCCATGCATGTATCGTGATGCAATGTGCCATGCATGTATCGTGATGCAATGTGCCATGCATGTATCGTGATGCAATGTGCCATGCATGTATCGTGATGCAATGTGCCATGCATGTATCGTGATGCAATGTGCCATTCATGTATTGTGATGTAATGTGCCATTCATGTATAGTGTTCATGCGTCCTGTCCTTACTGTGACCTAGAGGCTGAGATCAATATGTAGATGTGCCTTGTAACCTCTTTGTCCTACACCTGGAGTAGAGGCTAGCAAATCTGCCTATTGTTATGTAGGTCTCTTAAATGCAAATGTCTCATGCCTGTTCTGCAGTCCCTTTGATCGTACCAACTGCTGTGAATCCGCTCTTTGATGTATTGTCTGAGTTGGGTATAAATACTGCACAGGTTCTGTAACTCGCCCTCTCAATTCCACTTCCTCAACTGCTGCTGCTGGACACAGACTTTGTGTCCTCCTCCTCTGAGAGCCGCTTGGGCTCGCTCCCGGTGCGCATACACGGCGCCGGGAGCGGAGCTCGTGACGGCGGTATGATTAATAAACTCTGCTTAAAACCTACACCATCGCTGCTTATTTTTTCATGCCGCCGCATATATAGCATTTCCCTCCCCCCTTACAGAAATCCAAAACACACATACACACAATTCAGACCCACCCCAATTTAGGACCCAAATTGTGCACCAACATAACACAAAATAATGTACTCAAACTGGCCTAACACAATCATACCTAAAACAACTAAAACTAGGGGAGACAGGTGGACTGCTGTCCCACCCCACATGGCAAGCAGATTATTCTGCTGCTTATCCTAAATAAAAAAAAGAGTTCATCTACAAACAAAAATACCGCCATTTCGCCAAAGCTAAAATAAAACACACAAATTAATCCCCAAACTACATACACTGAAACAACAAATTACTTAGAGCACATGCATAACAGTCAACTTGCAATACACTCAACAAATCAAATCAACCACATGCACATTGATTAACCTATATACACATGGCTGGAGAAAACAAGTCCATGGGCCCCCTGGACTGCCCTGTCATCAGACCGCCCCTGGATGCAGCCAGCCTCCCGGGCTGCAGCAGGTCACCTCAGCACTGGTGCGCCTCCTCTTCATCACCACCGGCTGCTCCGCTCATCCAGGCCCACGACCCTCAGTCCCCTCCCGGGCACACCACAGCTCGTTCAGGTGCCCCCACGAATCGTCTGGCAGCTGGAGATGAGCGTCCTCCTGTCTGGCCACAACACGTAACCATTCCTGGTACTCCTCCAACCACCGACCGGCCTGTACCTGCCGTGGTCGCCCCTCCTCCCGAAACCAGTCCATGACTCCCAGAGGGGTCTTGCTCGGCTTGCAGGGTCTCTGCTTGGCACGTCGCTCCACCATGCCTAACGGTCTGGCCCTGACCTCTTCTAAATTTGCCATCGCCGTTGTGGTCCCCTGTTCACCAACCCACTTCAGTCGAGATCTGGGAAGAGGTGAAACCAGCCTCTTGATGTCGCCTGTCGTCACAGGCATCCCGCCATGCTGTCCAGTACCCTCGTCCAGGGCAACTTGGGCTCTGGAACAGGGACCTTCCTGTGATAACCCTAGGCAATATTGGTCTTGCACACTCTCCAGGGTGCCAGGCAGTTCCTCATCCCACACTGCGCTGTCTACCACTCTCGGGATTGGTCGGTCCTATAGTCCACAGCCCGACCACTCCTCCCCAGCACCGTGTTTTCTCCACAGGCTGTCACGATGAATTCCAGGTCACACATCTCGGCCGATTTGTACCAAGCCATCAGTCTCAGCATTCCCACTGTGACCAGCTGTCCTCCTGTTTAAAAGTATCAACATTGAAGAGTAAACTAGTTTAAAAAGACAGAAGGATGCCCAGTCAGGTGTTCTGAAGGTCTTCTTAATGGCATATAAAGGGATCCCAGGGATCAGATACATTTCTAAAATATACCAAGGTCTTCAAGACTTAAATGGAGACAACACATCTTATATAAAAGAGAGATGGGAAAAAGAGGGGAATTTCACTTTACAACTGGAAATATGGGAAAAGCTAAATAAACAGCAATGGAAAAGTACCTCATCCCTGCAGTGGAGAGAATTTGGATGGAAAAACTTGGCAAGATTTTTCAGAACACCTGCACAAAACAAATTTACCCATAAGGGATTGAACTGTTGGCGCTTGTGTGGTGAAAAGACTGCAAATCATTTTCATGTGTTTTGGTCATGCCCAGTTATCCACCAATATTGGACCAAGGTACAGACAATATTGGGGAAAATATTCAAAATAACAGTTCCCTTTTCTTTTGTAACTTTGTATTTGGGTTTACTACCGGACTCACTGGAAAGACGAGGAGAAAAATACTTATTCAGTGTATTAATATTGGCAAGTAAAAAAGCTCTAACTAAAAAATGGATGTTGAAGGACTGTCCTACACCTGAAGATTGGACTAACGTGATCCAAGACATTTACTCGATGGAAAAGTTGACATTCGCACTGAGACAGGACATGGATGTGTTCATGAACTTTTGGCAACCCTGGACCGCATATGTGTCTTCCATTAGATCTAATCTTTGACAAATACCATTTCAATAATGGTTCCGCTCTTTGTTCCAACGCTACTCAGATGCTCTTTTATCTTTATTTACTTACTTTTTCTTTTTGTTTGTTTTTTACTGGTTTGTTTGTTTTTTTTTATTTGTTTTTTGTTTTTTTTTCTCTTTAATTTCACTTTTTCTTTCACTTTAAAAAAAAAAGGGGGTGTTGTAAGAATTAATCTTCCAATGTTGTCAGATATCAGAAAATAAGGGAACATGTGATGAAAATGTAAACACTGCATTGCTGTAACGACCTGTATACCCTTTACAAAAACTTAAATTAAAAAAAAAAAAAAAAAAAAGAAGGACGAGACAGTCAAAATCAGCATACAACCTAGATTACTTTACCTCTTCCAGGCTCTACCAACAGAGATTCCAGATGCCCAATTCTCAAAGTGGGACAGGATGATATCGAGATTTGTTTGGGGAGGTAAAAACCAAGAGTGAAATATAAAACTCTCCAGTTACCAAAAGAGAAAGGAGGCATGGGCCTACCGAGTCTAAAAGAATATTACTACTCGGCACAAATAAGATATATCATATGTTGGTGCGACGAGGGATATGAGGCAAAATGGAAAGAAATGGAAAAGGAAATTGAGGGACTCCCAGTACAAAGCATAATAGGAGATAAAGATGCATATAAGCAAATCAAACAAATAGACCCAATCACTAAATTTACTTTAGAACTGTGGTATAAAATAGTACAAAAGTATAATATAAAGGAAGACATAAAACTATTGAAATGGGTAGCATTTGACAGTCAGTTTGAACCGGCAAAACAAGATAGGGGATACAAAAATCTGGTGAACAAGGGAATCACAGCATGGGGCAATATCGGAAAAAAAGATCTCGGGAGCTTTGTAAACATCAGGAGAAAATTTAAACTAGAAAGATCGGAATTCTTCAGATATCTGCAGATGAGAGACTATTATATGAAGAAGATTAGGCATAACCTCCAAACAGATGTGAGCGAGATTATACAATTCATTTTAAGCTCATATACAGGAAATAAAACAAGAATTATTTCAAAGCTATATCAGAAACTTATGGCAAACAATCATTCAAGTAACTATATAAAGGAGAAATGGGAGAAAGAGCTCAATTTAAACATAACAGAAGAAAGCTGGCAGGAAATATGGAAAACACAACACACATCAACAAATTCAAGAACATGGAGGGAATTTGGATGGAAAAATCTGATTCGCTTTTTCATTACACCACAGATTCAAGGAAAATATACAAATACCCAATCTTTATGCTGGAGGGGATGTGGGGCTCAAAATGCAGACCACTCACATATGTTTTGGAAATGCTGCAAAATCTCATCATTCTGGAAATCTATACATGTGACAATACAGAGGATATTAGGATATAATATACCAATGAACTGTAACCTGATGTACCTATGTGATCTTAAAAGAGACAATGTTATACAGGCTGAGGACAGATATTCCATCTAGCTACAATGCTCCGCACTGTGTTTTTATATATCTACATATTATTCCATCTAGCTACGTTGCTCCGCACTGTGTGTGTTTATATACTTGCATATTTATTCCACCTAGCTGCAATGCTCCGTACTGTGGGTGTTTATATATTTACATATTTATTCCATCTAGCTACAATGCTCTGCACTGTGTGTTCATATATTCATATATTTATTCCATCCAGCTACAATGCTCTGCACTGTGTGTCTGTGTGTGTGTGTGTGTGTGTGTATATATATATTTTATAGTAATATGTACATATGTATATTAGCTGCTCTTGCTTGCTTGTTTTTTTTCTTGCCTTCTGATTGTTGCTCTGAGTGTTGCTATCCCTGTGCTGTTGCAATCCTGGAATTTCCCCGTTGTGGGACTAATAAAGGCTTATCTTATCTTATCTTATCTTATATCTAGTTAAAATCTTGTTGATTGCATGTAAAAAAACAATCACAAAAAAATGGCGATCAGAAGTTCTTCCTGACCAAGAGCAATGGACTGACATTATTGAGGACATACGTATGATGGAAAAACTAACATATCGACAAAGAATGCAAGAAGGACTGTGGGAAAAAAAATGGCGAAAATGGACACACTACAAAGTGCAACAACGAGACAGATATTGAAAGAATAACCAAAGACGCTGGAAAAACCAGAAGAATTAAGAGATGGAAACTAAAAACTTGATGCTCCAACATTTGTCCCCCCCCCCTTTTTTTTTTTTTCTTTTTTACTCTAGCCCCTTTGTTTTTTTTAAAAGTAGACTGTGATCTGAATGCAATATATATAATGAAAAATGAATAAAAATCTTAAGTTACAAAAAAAAAAAAAAGACAGAAGGACAGGATGTTGTTGTTTACATATGGACGTGCTAGAAAGCTAGCAACATAAATGCCCATCTTGTTAAGTTTTGGAGGAAAAGACAACTTTTTCAGGTGAGCCCCCCCATCGGTTAATGTAAACTTAAGCATGATGTTATTTTGGGGATTTCTACAGCAGGTTAACCTGTTGCACTCCTGTGTACCGCGGACGGGCACGTCTCTGCGTCCTAGAGCGCACGAGGGTGCTCTCGTGCGCTCTAGGACGCACGAGGGCGCTGCGCCAAGAGCGCACAGAAAAAAAAGCTGCATTTCCGTTCTTCCACTACAGACACAGCCGCGAACAAATCAGATATGATTGACCTCTCATTCGACTAATAAGAGCCTTGAATTGGGTTTCTGAAACCTTGAAGAACCAATGACTGAAAACCTAGCCAGAAGGACCCGCCTACCAACGCTGCGAATGCAGCAAGCCAATTGAAGCACAGAAGTTCGCAAGCTGTTTTGTGTAAGGCTGGGTGAAGACAGACTGCTGCAGCAGATGAAAAAAGGACCCGCAGGAAGAACCGTCACAGACCCAGCAGCACGGAGACCACCCACAAGTGCGACCTGTGTGACAGGGACTGCCATTCACGCATTGGCCTGTTCAGCCACAGGCGGTGCTTCTTTTTTTTTCATTCCAGCAGAATACACGTTTAGGATTCTCTTCCATGGTCATCATAGACCGACGGAGGCCGACGACGAAGGTCGTAAATCATTCGCCAAAACCGTAATAATGGAATTATGTTTTGACCGGGTCGCAAAACCAGAACCACGAGTCCGTAACAAGGGACCAGCGTCGCGTTCGTCTGACAATGAGGAAGAGAAGTTCGCCAGGACACTGCTGCTGTGAAGAGGTTAAGTGTTATAAGCTAAATTATTCTTTATCCCTGAAAATTGTAATCAAAAATGACTTTTGACCGATTGGTAAATTACAATTGTGCGGAGCACGAAGTCCGAAGTCCGTGCGCCGCAGTACACGGTTCATGCACCGCGTCCAGACCCCCCGCCCCCGCTACTCTTCTGTAGTGGGGGGGGGGGGGAGCCGCGGTGACTGCGCCGCGGTCGCCACATCGCCACATGAGTCTATTCTGTCATGTACCGATGGCCGATGTCCGTCCTCTGTAGCGGGGGGGGGGGGGGGGCTGAGTGTCACCTTTCATTAGAGCCCAAGATGAAGCTTCTGTATTGAATCATTCAAAAGTTACAGATGTTTTTCCAAACTGTGCCATTTGGCACAATTTGGCACAGTTCAAAAACGCCTGGGAACTACCTGAGGAAAAAGCTGTATAATATATTCATTTTTTGTGGTATTGTAACAAAATTTTGACCTCAGCTGGGTAACACTTGGTTCTACATTTCTGTTGCATTTTGACAGCCCGGATCTGAAGCTGTGTGTTATTTGCAAGCATTTGTATCCAAAAAAACACCCAGGCCAAATTTATTTTCTTCAAGTTCAGTATGTTTAGATGACTGTAACTCAGTGGCCGGAGCACTTAGAGAGATTATGACTGTTTTAACAAAAAATTCAAAGTGTTTTCTTTTAAATGAGACCAACCCCATGAAGATGCTGCAAAGGGTTGAAGAACAGCTTTCGATTTACTTTGGGCACGTTATTTTTTGGCATTTTTAGGGAAATTGACCAAAGTGCAAGGGGTTAAACACTGCTGTAGAAGTTATAAATTCGCCCGTTTGCATTTGGTATGGAAGTGGGTACAGAGTTGCTAGGGTACATTGCGATTTGGGTACGGATTGACTTGGGATGGAGTGGCAAGGGTACGGAGTGTCCAGTAACCTGAACATACTACACGTGCATTTCCAGTTGTTCTTACCTGTTCTGTGTGATTTTCTTTCTTCAGTCATTTCTTCAAACTCTAACAACATTTCTTCAGCAGCAGCAGCAGTTTGTGGCATTTTTAGAAACTCACTCGGATGCTGAAGACATTTTTACTCCAAAAACTACAACATTGATCAGTAGAGCCGCTGCTAAAACATCTACAGCACAACGAAGCAATGATGGGAAGGCAGGCTCTGGAGCTCCGAGCTTATCCAGAAATATTTGGCGAAACGCGTTTCGAGGCTTGCATGGATGAGCTGATGGTGCACAATTTTCACACCCTGGACGTCAAAGTCCGGAGGAGCGGGTTTTGGCGGCGCCACCAACCGATGGGCAAGCTTATTCTGTGGTTCATAGCCAACTTGAGACTACTGGTTAGTGTGTGTCAGTTCGGACCACTGGAGGAGGAGGTGGTTCGCGACCTGCCAAGTGGACGCTCATCACCTCGACAGCTGGAGTTCCCTGTTACCGCACAAGTAGTGGACCCCAACAGCGACGGGAGCATTGAAGAAGACGCAAGAGATGTCAAGGCTCTGGAATTGAGGTCTGCCCCGGGCTGGGGGTCTGTGAAGCACCATTCCAAGGCCAGGGACTGTGCAGCTGTGGCAGGTGTGGCCGCTGGAACCATTATGGTAGAGCCCAGGTCGCCCTGGACGAGGGTACTGGGTGGCACAGCAGGGCACCTGCACGACGAGTTACGCCGAGATGATAGCTCCAGTTGTTCCCGGAGCTCGACTAAAGTGGGCCGGTGAATGTGGGGCTACGATGGCGACAGCTGCAGCGGATGTACAAGTGGTCGGGGCCAGACCGTTGAGCACCGGGAGACCGTGTGCCATGTAGAAACACTGCGAGCCAAGCAAAACCCCTCTGGGAGTCACGGACTGGATTCGGGCTCCAGAGGTGGTGTGATCACGGCGGGTATGGGCCAAACGGCAGGTGAAGGGGAACCAGGGATGGCTGCATGTTGTGGCCAGATGGAGGGATGCTTATCTCCAGCTGTTGGACGGCTCGTGGAGGCATCCGAACGAGCTGCGAAGTGCCCGGGAGATAACTGCGAGTGGTGGGCCTGGATGAGCAGAGCATCCGATGGTGAGGAAGAGGAGGCACACCGGGGCTGGGGCGACCAGTCGCGGCCCGGGAGGCAGGCCGCTTCCAGAGACAGACTAATGAAAAGATGGTCCAGGGGGCCTATGGGGTCATCTTCTCAAGCTGTGTGTATATATGTTTAGTATGCATGTGTTCTATTGTGTATATAGTTTGGGGATTATTTTGTGTTTTATTTTAGTTAAGGAGACATGGCAGCATTTTTTTTATAGATGGACTTATTTAGTAGAGACGGCAGAATAATCTGTTTTGCCGTGTGGGGGTGGGACGGCAGTCCATCTGTCCCCTTCCCCCCCAGTTTTAGTTGTTTTGGGTATGAATGTGTTAGGCCACTTTTAGCGCATTGTTTTACGTTATGTTAATGCACGATTCGGGTCCTAAATTGGGGTGGGTCTGAATTGTGTGTGTTTTGGACTTTTGTAAGGGGGAGGGGAAGTGTTATATAGTTATTTATATGGTTCGTGTTATATGTTGGGCAGCGTGGTGGCGGAGTGGTTAGCACTGCGGCAGCACAGCAACTCACCCTTGGCTGGGGGATCCTGGGTTCAATCCCAGCCCCCGACCAACAGTGATCTGTGTGGAGTTTGCATGTTCTCCCTGCGTCTGCGTGGGTTTACTCTGGGATTTCTCTGGTTTCCTCCCACATGCCAAAAACATGCAAGTTAGGTCAATTGGCATCAAACTGGGGATTCTAAATTGTCCTTAGGTATGACTGCGAGAGTGAATGGTTGTCTGTCTCTCTGTGTTGGCCCTGCGATGGACTGGCGATCTGTCTAGGGTGTACCCTGCCTCTCACCCAAAGATGCTGGGATACGCTCCAGCTCCCCCGTGACCCAAAAAGGATTAAGCGGAAGAAGATGGAGGGAGGGATGGATGGTGTTATATGTTCTATAGTTTTATTTATGTGGCACGAGGTGGTGGCTCCGCCTTCCGGTTCCGCCACCACCCGTGACTATAAAGGGGCTGCAGGCAGAAGGGACAGCCTCTTGGCCATTTCCTCTGCCTGGCACCCGTGTGTGGTGCACCTGAGCCAACTACAATAAACGTGTGTTCTGTTCCAACACCTGACCTCGTCCTTCCAGCTCCAAATCCAGACACAACAACCCTCTCTGGCTTTAAGAGAAAACTGAAAACTTTCCTATTTGACAAAGCTTTTGAATAGGGTTTCCACATGTTATAGCCATGTAACTAGTAGTGTAACTGTAGTATGCATACTGTTCCACTGCTAGACATGTGCATAGTACCATTAATGGGCCCCGCTGTGCATACGTTTGATTGTGTGTATGAGCTATGTGACAGCTGATTAGCTAGATAGTGATATCATGTTTTAATTGAATGTCATTCACAAGTTTTGATTGGCTTTTGTATGTCAGTTTTGAATTTTACTATCTACGATGACCACTTGACAAAAAAATCTATTTATGCTCACTGTGCATAGTGTTTGAGAATTACACCAGTAGGTCCAGCTATGGATGTGTCTGCTTGTAGTGCTACCTATGAGGTTTTTTAGCTATCTTAATAAGCTTGAAAAAAACCTATAAAAATGCTGTAATCTAAGGTCAAATTAGCTTTGATACAACAGTGCCCGTCATATCTGTACCAGTGTTCTACCTGTACGTTGTTATCTGTATGGATAGTATTCTCTTGCTGCCTCACCCTCAGCCAGCCAGTTGTGGCAGAAGACTGCCCCTCCCTGAGCCTGGTTCCAGTGGAGGTTTCTTCCTATAAGGGAGTTTTTCCATCCCACTGTCACCTAGTGCTTGCTCATTGGGGATCATTTGATCGTTGGCCTTTTTCTCTGAATTATTAATGATTTGTGCTTATGTATCTAGCACCATGAGATGACTATTGTTGTGACTAGGTGCTATAGATGCATTTTATTTTTTAATTTAACATTTATTTATACAGGTATGTTCCACTGAGAGGCACCTCTCTTTTTCAAGGACATCCTGTTCACATTCACACCAGGAAGCAACCCAGAACAATTACAGACTGACCTTTGACCACTGAGCAGCTCCACTGGAGCAGTTGGGGTTAAGGGCCTTGCTCAAGAGCACCACAGTGGGGTTTAGGAGGGTGGAGCAAACACTGGCAACAAGCTGGCACAAGATGGTGGAATCCACGCGTCCTGGCTGGAATGGCTCTATGGAAGCCCCTGAGGTAAAACGGTCTCGTTTAAAACCTGAAGTATATAAAACTGCTGAGGGGAAAATAATTGTTGAGGATGAGCTGCTAAATTTCCTTGCAGTGAAAATTAAGACTCTGAGTCAGGATGAGATCGTCCTATTGGCCTCAAGTACTTTTGACTCTGAGTGGATTGAGTCCTCGAAAAAAGTCCTGTTTGAGCTCTGCCCCACTACACAGAGGTATGTTACACACAAGGGGGCCCAGAAAGATGCAAATAATTTAAAGAGTTGCCTTAAGGTGATGAATGAATGTGGTGAAAAACTACCTAGATTCGTCTCTCATTACCTGGATGATTTGCCGCTGGTTACATTTTCCAGCCTGGACTGCTCAAGCCTACTGAGGAGAATGGAGCAGCTACATGCAGAGGTTTGTGCCATGAAACAAACCATGCTGTTACAGACTAGCTCCAGTGAAGAGCTACGCACGATTACCTCGGATATTGCCCGTCGTGTAAGTGGCCTGGAGCAGTCTGCCGCACAAGCCGTGGATAAGGAAGCGCCTGCCCTGAGAGAGCCTGCCAGCCCCGCTAATGTCGAAGCGGAGGAGGGGGCCTGCCTGATGATCGACTCAAGACCTGGAGACACACGGAAATCTCACTTGACCGCTGGAGAGAAGGCTCTGGATGTGAATTCGGAGCCGGTGGATCAGCCTATAACCGGAGAAAATTCTGGAACAGTAGCCTCTAAACCAGGATCTCTAACATGGAGTCAAGTTGTGAAAAAGAGGCGAAGACGATCTGAGCGCGCTGCGGATAAACCCAAGCCATCCTCTGCTACAATCAGCCGCAGGAATAAAGCCAGCAACGCGGCCCCTGTTGTGGGTACGGGCTCTGGGAATATAAAAACAGTTCGGACCAAGACGGTGAGTGTGTTTGCTACCCGTTTTCATTGTGATTTGGAAGCTGACACTTTATCTGCATATCTTAAAGATAAGCTTGGACGAGAAGTTTTATGTCAGAAAATCCTCACTGGGAACGGCAGGGTTAGCTCGTTTAAAGTAACGGCGGAATGCTCTGAGGTGGGGGACATGTACCAGCCAGAGCTCTGGCCAGAGGGTGCATTGGTGCGGCAATATTATGAGCCCCGGGGGGCTGGGAAGGCTGGAGCTAGTGGAGCGGCTGCTGTGGAGAATATGCGGGCACCCACGCATGATGGTGTTCTTTCTTAACTCTCCCTCCTTTTTTGATGGGTATTAAGGTCATGTCTTACAACTGTCGTGGCCTTAAATTGGGGCAAAGTGCTGGGGAGAAAGCTCGCCGGTTAGTTATTGACAATTTATTGAACAATTGTGATATTTTGTGCCTTCAGGAGACGTTTCTTTCAGAACAAGACTTGGAACGTCTGAACTGTCTTAACCCTGATTTCCATGGTGCTGGGGAGTCTACAACTGACCTCAGCAAGGGGATTATCAGGGGGAGGATACCTGGAGGTGTGGCTATCCTCTGGAGAAAGAAGCTGGACTCCTTGATAAAAGTGGTCCGACTTGGTGTAGATTGGTGTATTGGTGTGCAGTTTAATTGTAATGATAAGGAATTCCTTATTATTAATGTATATACACCATTTGAATGTCAACAGAATGAGGATGAATATTTAAATAAGCTTGCCTTTATCAAATCTTATATGCAAGACTATAATAATACCTGTATTTTTATTATGGGGGACTTGAATGCAGACATATCTGACACTGACTCCTTATTTGCAAAACATATGTATCATTTTTGTTATGAGAACAACTTAATCTTATCAAGTAAGGTACTAATGCCTCCTGATAGTTATACCTATATAAGTGAGGCTTGGCACACTACGTCCTGGCTCGATCATTGCATCAGCACTGGTGATGCACATGCTTCTTTGGGTGGCATGAGTATTCATTATGGGTTAGCAATGTCTGATCATATACCGTTTGAGATGATAATTAATGTTGACTGTCTACCTGCACTTTATCAAAATGTCAGTCAGGATGAGGTGGGAAAATTAGACTGGGACACTCTTTCTGAGGAAGAAATTGTAGAATATTGTGGTCGTACAGATAAATCCTTGAGTAAAATATGTCTTCCTAGAGATGCTGTAATGTGCAGCGATGTGAACTGTAGCATTGTTGAACATAAGAAAGATCTTTGTAGTTTGTACAATGCTATAGTTAACTCCCTGTATAAGGACAGCAAGCCTTATTATAAGAAAATACGTAAAACACATAAGGTTAGACCTGGCTGGAATGAGGCCGTAGCTGTGCCTTATTCTGAAGCTCGGGAAGCATATAAAGCATGGGTGGTGGCTGGGAGACCCAGACAAGGGCCAGAATTTGAGATGAAGAAATGTACAAATGCTAAGTTTAAGTATGCTATTCGTCATATCTCTAAAAATGAGCAGCTAATGAGAAGTAATTCCCTGGCCAAGAAATTGTTAGATAAGAATGTCACAGAATTTTGGAAGGAACTTAGACAGATTAGTAACAGTAAAACGCCTTTGCCCTGTACTTTGGAAGGCATTTCAGGTACAGAAAATATTGTGGATCTTTGGCGGCAACACTTTTACTCATTATTTAACTCAACTAAGGATGAAACTTACAAGGTAGGGAAAGTAGAAAGGGACGATTCGCTCCTGATTGACACTCATGCAGTGACCAAAGCCATTAGAGAGCTATCAGATAACAAAGCGAGTGGTTTAGACTGTATTTCTGCTGAGCATCTTAAATATGCTAGCTCAAGAATTGCTCCTCTTCTTGCAATCTGTTTCACCAGCTTCATGATTCATGGGATGTTACCAGAATCATTATTGTCTGTTGTGTTGGTACCAGTCATTAAAGATAAAGCTGGCAAGCTGTGTAGCCTGGATAATTACAGGCCCATGTAGCGGTTTGATTAAACCCCCCACAACACACAAACAGAACACAGAGACAGTCAGCTCGCACTCCTGGGGTTTGTTCCGCTGCACGCTGAGTTTACAGCCTTGAGGTTAAAGTGTTCATGCATTTTGCCCTTACTGTGACCTAGAGACTCAGATCAATATGTAGATGTGCTGGTTAGCCTCTTTGTCTGACACTTGGAGCGAGGTCTAGCTAATCTGCCCATTGTGATGTATGTCTTACAAATGCAAATACCTCCTGCCTGTTCTGTTGTCCCTTTGATCATTCTAAACTGTGGGGTACGTCTCTTTGATGTATTGTTATGATCAAGTATTTAAGGTGCAACTCTGTAATGCAATCTCTCTCTTCTTCTCTCACTCTGATCCTGCAACTGGTAGACACACACGTGTCCTCCTCTCCTTCTCTGAGAGCTTAGGGATCCCGCTCCGGGCTGCTCCACTATGCACCGGAGAGGGGATCCCGTGAAGGCGACATGATATAATAAAACCTGCTTAAAACCACAGCACTGCAGCTTATTTTTGCATGCCGCTTCACTGGTGACCCCTCGAACACGCACACGTTTTGTGCGAAAGCAACCTTCCGAGCTGGACAGCCACACAGCTGCGTTGGTGGCCCCTTGAAGACGCACACGTTTTGTGCAACGCAGCCTTCTGTTTTGGATGGCCACGCTGGCGAACCGACGCTAAAAAAACGAGCGGCCAGTGAACGCAACACCCGGGCATGAATGCTCCGTCGCCTGAGATCTGCACAACCACGCTGGACCGGCCGCTCTCACTGAGAGCGCACGCACCTCGTCCTCTCTCCACGACGGCAACCTCCAGGGCCGACGGGGAGCGCAGCGCGTGGAACTGAACGCACCATGGCCGCACGAGCGACAACGATCGTCTCCTCGCTCTCACCGCTCCAACGCAGCTGCATGAGCCTGAGGAACAAAAGATCGTCTATTCCCTCCCGCCGCTCCAACGCCTCTGCACGGGCCTGAGGGACTAAAGATCATCTATTTCCTCTCAACGCTCCAACGCACCATGGCCAAATCTACAGCAACAGCTCAACCTGGATTTTATTGGCGCCGTCTGCGCTGATCTCCGCCAAGTTTCTGCACCCTGACTCACCACTCCAGCGGCCCACCCACGCACTGAACCCCCGCGCACGCATCGGGGAGTTACAAGGACGGCGCATCACGCATGGGACAAGTAACGACTCCACAGACTGCCTTCCTCCTTCGCCGCTGCCTTTCAGGGCTGCTCGCTCACCTGAGGCACGCATGCAGCATACTGGAAGGATTTGTTAACAGTCTCAGCCACGCCACAGACCGCCATCGTCCTCCGCCGCTGCCCACAGAACCTTCAGGGTTGCTCGTTCACCTGAAGGAAGCACGCAGCTCGCCACTGGATTTTTTAATGGTCTTAGCCACGGCACAACGGGATTTCAGCCGTCAGCTGTTCCCAGGAGCTTTGGGGTTGCTTCAGCACCCAAAGCCAACAGTCCCTATGCTTTGTTTACTTTTTCTCTTACAGCCGCTCCTGCTTTTCTTCATGGCCACGAGAGGAGTCAGAGACTAATTTTTCTTCTTGTGGACCGCTGCACGTTCAACGGGACCAGCCCTTCGACATTGCGGACCCACAAGCAATTTTTGCGCGGCTCAGGACGATTTCACAGCTCCTGCCGGCACTTACTACCCCTCCCCTCCCTCCCCCTCCGCCTGCAGCGAGCTTCTCCCACAGCTCGCTCACACAGATGGATCATCGAGGTCGCGGCCCCCTACCGTTTCCCTCTTGGGGGGGAGCGTGTGTGGCGGTTCGTTTTAACCCCACAACAGACTAAGGACACTCAGCCCTCTTTTCTCTGTTTTCCTGCTACACTACTGAGATGCAATGTGCCATTCATGTATTTGTGATGCAAACATGCATGTATTGTGATGTAATGCGCCATTCGGTATAGTGTGCATATGGCTTGTCCTTACTGTGCTTTTTCTGAGCATCTTACATATGTAGATGTGCTTTGGTGTATTAATGTCTACAGGTAGACGAGTTTCTTCTGTCTCACCTATGTGATGTTAATCGTTGCCTTTCATGCATGGTATTCACATCGCGGAGCAGCAAACACTTTTGGTGCGACTACCCCCCCCCCCCTCCTGCACAGAGCTTTTCCCTGCTCGCTGCCCAGACTGCAACATCGAGGTCACGGTCCCCTACCGTTTCCCTCTTGGGGGGGAGCAGTGTAGCGGTTTGATTAAACCCCCCACAACACACAAACAGAACACAGAGACAGTCAGCTCGCACTCCTGGGGTTTGTTCCGCTGCACGCTGAGTTTACAGCCTTGAAGTTAAAGTGTTCATGCATTTTGCCCTTACTGTGACCTAGAGACTCAGATCAATATGTAGATGTGCTGGTTAGCCTCTTTGTCTGACACTTGGAGCGAGGTCTAGCTAATCTGCCCATTGTGATGTATGTCTTACAAATGCAAATACCTCCTGCCTGTTCTGTTGTCCCTTTGATCATTCTAAACTGTGGGGTACGTCTCTTTGATGTATTGTTATGATCAAGGACCGGTCCTGTTCATAATTTTTATGGACAGGATTTCTAGGCGCAGCCAGGGAATGGAGGGTGTCATACTTGGTGACCACAGGATCTCATCTCTGTTGTTTGCAGATGATGTTGTCCTGTTGGCTTCATCCAGCAATGACCTACAGCTCTTGCTGGGACGGTTTGCCGCTGAGTGTGAAGCGGCTGGGATGAGAATCAGCACCTCCAAGTCCGAGTCCATGGTCCTCAGCCGGAAAAAGGTGGATTGTCCTCTCCGGGTTGGGGACAGGCTCCTGCCCCAAGTGGAGGAGTTTAAGTATCTTGGGGTCTTGTTCACGAGTGAGGGGAAAATGGAGCGAGAGATCGACAGACGGATTGGAGCAGCATCTGCAGTGATGCGGACGTTGTACCGGTCTGTTGTGGTGAAGAGAGAGCTTAGTTCTAAGGCAAAGCTGTCGATTTACCAGTCAATCTACGTTCCTACTCTCACCTATGGTCACGAGCTTTGGGTAATGACCGAAAGAACGAGATCGCGGATACAAGCGGCTGAAATGAGCTTTCTCCGTAGGATTGCTGGACTCACCCTCAGAGATAGGGTGAGGAGCTCAGTCATCCGGGAGAGGCTCAGAGTAGAACCGCTGCTCCTCCACATTGAAAGGAGTCAGTTGAGGTGGTATGGGCATCTGATTAGGATGCCTCCTGGACGTCTCCCACTTGAGGTGTTTCAGGCACGTCCCACTGGGAGGAGACCCCGGGGCAGACCCAGGACTCGGTGGAGAGACTATGTCTCCCAGCTAGTCTGGGAACGCCTTGGTATCCCCTCTGAAGAGCTGGAGCAGGTGGCTGGGGAGAGGGAAGTCTGGGCTTCTCTGCTTGAACTGCTGCCTCCGCGACCCGGACCTCCGGAAAAGCGGTAGAAGATGGATGGATGGATGGATGGTTATGATCAAGTATTTAAGGTGCAACTCTGTAACGCAATCTCTCTCTTCTTCTCTCACTCTGATCCTGCAACTGGTAGACACACACGTGTCCTCCTCTCCTTCTCTGAGAGCTTAGGGATCCCGCTCCGGGCTGCTCCACTATGCACCGGAGAGGGGATCCCGTGAAGGCGACATGATATAATAAAACCTGCTTAAAACCACAGCACTGCAGCTTATTTTTGCATGCCGCTTCACCCATAGCTTTAGCCAATATAATATCTAAAGTACTGGAAAAAATCATGTTTGAAAAATTAAATGTATTCATCAAATCTACTGATCATCAATTTGGATTCAAACCCCATCATGGAACAGATCTGTAGGGTTCCCCCCTACAGTTGATAGTGCTATGAGATGACTGTTGTTGTGAAATGGCGCTATATAAATAAAGTTGAATTGAATTGAATTGAATTGAATAGATCTGTGCATATATGCCTTAAAAGAAATTATAAATAAGTACAGAAATCAAAATTCTTCAGTTTTTCTGTGCTTTATTGACGCCTCCAAGGCGTTTGATCGTGTTAATCACAGGATATTGTTTAGGAAAATGATTGACAGGGGGGTGCCCAAGTACTTAGTACGTATCCTGATTTACTGGTATGCACATCAGAAGATGCTGGTGAAATGGGGGAAGAGTCATTCATCCCCATTTGGTGTGAGCAGTGGTGTCAGACAGGGCAGTATATTGTCCCCTATTCTATTTAATCTTTATATGGATGAGTTGTCAAAGCAACTGAATGCCTGTAAAACTGGGTGTATAATAGGGAATAAGTTAGTGAATCATTTTATGTATGCTGATGATCTAGTTATTCTCAGTCCAAGTAGTGCTGGTCTTCAGGAGTTATTAAGAGTGTGTACTGCTTATGGAGAGGAAAATGACATAAAATATAATACAAATAAGAGTTGTGTGCTGATTTGCCGCACTAAAGAAGATTTGTTAATGAAATTCCCTGTCTTTGAATTGGCAGACAGGGAATTAATTGTCAGGAATAAAATTAAATATCTGGGACATGTTATTAATGATAGAATGACTGATGATGATGATATTTTCAGACAACGCTGCAAAATCTACATGCAAGCAAATATTCTTGCACGCAGATTTGGTTTTTGTTCAGATGAGGTGAAACTGGTTCTTTTTAAAACCTATTGTACACCTTTATACACTGCTCATTTATGGATAAATTATAGGAAACAAAGTATGCAGAAATTACAGGTTGTCTACAATGATGCCTTAAGAATTTTACTTAAAAAGCCTCGATGGTGCAGTGCTTCCGAGTTATTTGTCTCATCACGTGTAAATACTCTGCATGCAGTAATAAGGAATTTTATGTATAAATTCATCTGTCGGCTTGATGTATCTAGAAATGAAATCATTCAAGTCATGTCTAGCATTAAGCTCAGTTCTATTCGCTATCAGTCACAGTTTAGAAGGCACTGGTACAGTTGTCTTTTTAAGTCTTTTTAAAGTCTGTACTGTCTTTGTACTTCTTTAAGCAGTTATGTCTTAGTGTTTCTTGTAACTTTTTGATTGTTTCACCTGTCTTATTTTTTTTACTTTTTACTTGTTTACTTTTCTCTTGATGGACCTTGAGTCTGGAATAAAGTCTTTGATTGATTGATTGATTGACTGCTACGTTATCTGTCGCACCCAGCTCTGATCCTGCCGGGCCGGGGCTTGAACTGGCGACCCTTCGCTCACCAGTCCACATTCATTAGGCCACCACTGCCTTATGCCTAAATAAAGTTGAATTGAATGTGGCTCTTTCTCCACAGTATCAACTATGGATTGATGACAAAGGTGAGAACATGGATGTCTAGTGGGGTGACTAGAATTTAGTAGCGTTTTGGTAGCATTTCTCACCTCAAATGTTTAAAGAAGTCATTGACTGCTCTTTTTACACATTTCGACAGCTCACTCATGTCTTAATGAAGTGCGTGTGACATATTTTGTTCAGATTTTCTTAATTTTTTTAATTATTGAAGCAAATTTGTTTAAATTTTTCTTGGCTTTCTTCAAACGTTATGATTCAAAGCATGTCACTTTAAGAAACAGACTTCAGCTGTTCAGCTCCACCCTCCCTCTTACGTCAGTTAGCCATTAGCTGAGTAGCTTATAGCTGGCTCTTCCAGCTCGGATGAGCAGCGTTCTGGTTCAGTGATCCACAGCCAATGATGTTTTTCACATCAATCCAGTCTATCTCCCAATAAATTTTGCCATGATTCCACAACAAATCGCTAGCACTGCGCGCTGGACAATCGCCGCAACCCGAGGCAAGCTACCGAGCCAAGGGATCTCAAAGGGCAGTGTGGCTCTGTGGAACTCCACTCTGCTTTCACAGTCAGCTGAAAGGTGAAGTGACTACACGGTAAGAGCAGAGCGGATCCACGGAGGACGGTGGGGTTGCTGGGAGTGAAAGCCAGCAGCATCTGGTCCCAGGACACTTTGATTGTAGGGAGCTGGAGGCTTCGCTGTGATTCCACGGCCGATCGCCTGTATCTTGGGCTTGTGGCTCCATAGCCATCTAAAGGATAAAGGTAGCCTATTAGCCCATGAGCTAACACTCGTACCAGGACGTTTGCTGTCGGTGTGGCTTATATTATTTTCTTCAGATCTTAGTCACCCTAATAGCCACCCATTACCACCTGGTTCTGCGTATATGTAAAGGTAGATATAGTAAAGTTATTTCTATTTACATGTATAGTAATTATATCGCAAAGACATGCTTTTATTTTGGTAACTTCCTCATGACCGGAAGTCAGTGAACGGAAATCAATTCAACGGAAAAAGGAAAGGCGCAAAAGGGCGAGAAAAGAAAAGGAAAAACGAAGAAAAGACGACAGAAAAAGGTAAAAAATGGCAAGGATTTAGCTTCGGTCGATAAGGGAACAAGGTTGGTGAATTTATAGAAAGTTTTTATTTGTAAAATTGTAAATTAGTTATGCTAACGGAGAAGGTGGCTAACGTATGAGCTAGGCGGGAATTTAGGGTTATGTGGTGATTATTGTCTTTTTGTTTTTTGCCATAGCTCTTACGTTGGTTGATGACACAAGGATGGCAATAAAGTCATTTAACCATCAGTTCTGGCCTTCTCTGTGTTGACTGGAAGCTACAGTAAGAGCTTGACCACCGCCACACGCTGCACAACGTGGGCTCAAGGTATCCATGGTAACACCCGCGACGTACAGCAGAGGGCAAGAATTGGTCAGAAAAAAGCGGTTCAATAAAGGAGCTTGGGATGGAAGATGAACAGGCTGAATCAGGTAGTCAAGTGGACATAAATGAACAGATCAGCATGTCAGATCTTCCAAGACGTTCTGAAAGAGCTAAAACACAAACTGAGAGGATGATAATATATCAAAGGGAAGAAATGAGTAAGAAAGAAAGAAAACTATTATCTCTTTATGAACAATGGAAAATACAAGTACGTGAAACGAGAGAAAGGTTAAAGTCTGATATCACTGAAAGGGAGATGGCAGAACATGCAGACATATTGGAACAAAAAAGAGATGATGTCCTAAAGCTGTACTCAGAATTAAGAAATCAAATGACGCCTTCAGCTGATATAAGGAGAAAGACTGATGCATGTGATGCAGCTACTCGTGACATAGTGAGAATAATTCTGGAAAGGATAAGTGGTGTCGATGGAGATTTTGATGCAGACCGTGAAAAATCTTGTTTACACGAACTCCGAGAGCACCAATACGCACTCTCCATTTTTGGATCAGACACGTCGTCTCATCACAGTCAGCAGTCCTCCGCTTCACACCTCGCCGTAAAACGAGCCGATGCAGCAGCAGAACTAGCAGCAAAGGAGGCTGAGTATGAGTTCGCAAAAGAAGAACAAAAGCAAAGAGAAAGGATTGCAATTCAAACAGCAGAGTTGGAACGTTTGAAAGCACAGAAGGACATGAAAGCAGCTCATGCCAGGCTTGAAGCTTATGACAGAGAGTTATCACAGGTGGGTGATGTACAGTCAATGAAGAGCGAACAGGTGATCCCAGAATTCACACCCAAGTGTCCCATACCAGCACCCGCTTTCATTCCTGAGCAAACAGCTCCCCCTAGTGTCACTCAACTCGCACAAGCGATTCAAGACAGCATAAAAATGAACAGACTTCCTACACCAGAGCCAACAGTGTTTAGTGGTGAACCAATAGAGTTTATCGAATGGAAATGTACATTTATATCACTGATTGAACAAAGGGGCACCTCAGCAGCAGATAAACTGTACTATTTGAAACGATATGTAACTGGCCCAGCTCGCAAATGCATTGAAGGAACTTTCTTTAGAAATGATGAAGAAGCATACAATGATGCTTGGAACAAATTAAACCAAAGATACGGCCATCCATTTGTGATACAGAAGGCATTTAGAGAAAAGCTTTCAAGCTGGCCAAAGGTGCAGCCTAGAGACGCTGAAGGATTAAGGACCTTTGTAGATTTTGTAAATGCATGCATGCTCGCTATGCCGCATGTAAAAGGGTTACAAATACTCAACGACTGCGAAGAAAATCAAAAACTGCTGCACAAGCTACCAGATTGGATAAACGCAAGATGGAACAGGCAGGTTACAAAGACTTTAATGAAAGGTGGAGAGTTTCCAAGCTTCAGTGACTTTGCATCCTTCCTCTCATTAGAAGCTGAAGTCGCTTGCAACCCAGTCACCTTCATTCACGCACTTCGCGGCTCTAAAACAAACAGTGATAAAAGGAACAAGGCAACTGTATTTAACACAAACACCACTGAACATAGTGGCAGCTGGACAATAAGAAAAACACCTGACTGCTCTCCTTGCACATTATGCCAGGACACTCATCAGCTCCACAGGTGCTCAGATTTCTTGAAAATTCCTCTAGAAAACAGAAAGAAACATGTGAAGGACAATAAACTTTGTTATGGTTGTTTAAAACAAGGTCACAGTGCTAAGGACTGCAGACGCCGCCTCGCTTGTGAAATCTGCACGAAGAGACACCCAACCTGTCTTCACGATGAGAACTACAGTCACAGTCAACAAAGAGAAACACACGTGAGTACACATAACGCAGCTCAAAGTAACTCACCTGAAACAGCAACAGCCATGTCACTTAATGTTGCCAGATTTGAGCAGGCAGTCAGCACCTCAATGATAGTTCCAGTGTGGCTGTCAACTGCTACCAATCCGCACAAAGAAAAATTGGTCTATGCGTTATTAGACACACAGAGCGACACTGTCTTCATTGATCAAGATGTGACACATGAACTGCAAGCAAATGTTTGTCCAGTAAAGCTGAAATTGACTACTATGATGGGCAAAAATGCAGTTGTAAGCAGTGGAAAAGTATCCGATCTCTTGGTGAGAGGTTATAACTCAGCCACAGTCATAAAGCTCCCCACTGCATACACAAAGGACTACATACCTGCCAACAGAGAACACATACCAACATGTGAAACAGCAAAACTGTGGAGTCACTTGCTGCCCATTGCAGATGAGATTCCCCCACTCCTCAGTTGTGAAGTAAGTCTCCTCATTGGTTATACTTGTCCTAGAGCTCTCGCGCCTAAACGAGTAATCTCAGGCAAAGAAAATGATCCCTATGCCATTCAAACTGACTTAGGATGGAGCATAGTTGGCAACTCGGTACCTTGCAATGAAACAGACATGGCAAGCAGTCTCTGTCACCGAGTGAGCATTAAGGAAATCCCTCCCTCCACTCCAGCAGATGTAATACGTGCTTTGGAGAGAGATTTTAAAGAGACTGACAGTAACGAAAAAACTGTGTCACAAGACGATTTAATGTTCCTCCAGAAACTTGAGCAAGGCATAACGCAAACTGAAGATGGACATTATAAAATGCCGTTGCCATTTAAAGAAAGGCCACAAATGCCAGATAACAGACAACTCGCAGTAGGAGACCCAGAAGTGAGAAAGGTGCAGACACTAAGCACACAAACTGTTGAACACCCAAGTCTTAGCGACTGCCTCACAAAGTTCTCATCCTGGTCCCGTGCAGTCAGCGCAGTAGCGCGCCTTAGACGTTATCTGCTCAAAAACAAATCAAAGACGCTTACTACTGTAACGGAAAGACAAAATGCAAAGACTGTGATCATCAAAGATTTACAAAGTCAAGCATATCAGAATGAAATAGAGATATTAAGCAAAGGCAAACAACTACCAAAGAACAACAAAATGTACAACTTGGATGTTTTCTTGGACAAGGACAATGTGCTCAAGGTGGGAGGAAGGCTACGACACTCATCTCTTCCCAACTCATTCAAACATCCAACAATCATTCCCAGAGAACACCACATCACAAAACTGATAATCACTCACTGTCACGAAAGGGTCAACCATCAAGGAAAGGGCTTCACAATGAATGAGATACGATCCAGTGGCTATTGGATTCCAAAGTTAAGTCAAACAGTCGCATCCTACATTCGCCAGTGTGTGTTTTGTCGGAAACAAAGGAGACCTGTGGAAGGACAAAGAATGAGAGATCTGCCCATAGAAAGAATTGAGCTCTCTCCACCCTTCACACACTGTGGTATGGACGTTTTTGGTCCGTTCCTGACCAAACAAGCACGGAAGGAATACAAAAGTTATGGCCTCCTTTTCACATGTTTCTATTCACGTGCAGTTCATGTCGAAATGCTAGAAGACTTATCGACAGACGCCTTTATAAATGGACTCAGATGCTTTATTGCTTTAAGAGGCTCTGTCAGGCAAATAAAATGTGACCAGGGCACTAACTTCGTAGGGGCCAAAAATGAGCTCAACGCAGCACTAAGTGAAATAGACACTGACAAACTGACATCCTTCCTTGCAGAGAAACTATGTGATCTTGTCCTAAACACACCTCATGCTAGTCACGCAGGTGGAGTATGGGAACGGCAAATACGGACCGTGAGAAGCGTTCTAAATGCAACATTGGCTCTCACCCCAGGTCGACTCACTGATTCTTCACTCAGAACCTTCTTCTACGAAGCAGCTGCAATAGTAAACAGCCGCCCCTTAACAACAGACAATCTCAATGATCCAAACAGTTTGGAGCCACTAACTCCAAATCATCTTGTCACAATGAAAACCTCAACTGCTCTGCCTCCCCCCGGACAGTTCGTGAGGGAAGATCTGTATGCACAAAAACGATGGCGTCAAGTACAGTACTTACTCGAACAGTTTTGGAGCAGATGGAAAAGGGAGTACCTTCAAAACATCATGATCAGACAAAGATGGCACATGCCAAAAAGGAACATGCAAATAGGAGACATAGTAATGGACAAAGATGAAATGCAACCACGATCTCAATGGAAACTTGGACGAATCTTGGACACTGCAAAAGACACAGATGGACTTGTCAGAAAGGTCAAGATTGCTTTTGCAGACAGAAATCTTACCAAAAAGGGCCAGCGTGTAAATAAAATGTCTGTAATAGAACGCCCAGTTCATAAGTTAGTTCTGCTATTAGGAGATAAGGAAAAGTAAATGTAGAATGCTAAAGAATGTTTTTGAAATGTTGAAAGTTGTACTTATAACATGTTTACAAAGTTGTTGTTTCTGTGTTAAGTAATTTGAAGAAATTATTTGCGTTTTATATGTGTGACAGCAAATAATTTGGTGGGAGTGTAAAGGTAGATATAGTAAAGTTATTTCTGTTTACATGTATAGTAATTATATCGCAAAGACGTGCTTTTATTTTGGTAACTTCCTCATGACCGGAAGTCAGTGAACGGAAATCAATTCAACGGAAAAAGGAAAGGCGCAAAAGGGCGAGAAAAGAAAAGGAAAAACGAAGAAAAGACGACGGAAAAGGGTAAAAAACGGCAAGGATTTAGCTTCGGTCGATAAGGTAACAAGGTTGGTGAATTTATAGAAAGTTTTTATTTGTAAAATTGTAAATTAGTTATGCTAACGGAGAAGGTGGCTAACGTATGAGCTAGGCGGGAATTCAGGGTTATGTGGTGATTATTGTCTTTTTGTTTTTTGCCATAGCTCTTACGTTGGTTGATGACACAAGGATGGCAATAAAGTCATTTAACCATCAGTTCTGGCCTTCTCTGTGTTGACTGGAAGCTACAGTATACTGTATGTAGTAAACTTAACTGGAAGAGTCAAAAAATGTTTTGGGGAGTTTCTCTGACAGAAAAACGAGATAAAGGCAGTGTACTTTTTTCAGATCGCTGACTGGAAAATTTTGGGCTAAGTATGAGGCCAATTAACACATTTGACACAGTTAAAACCTACAAACACCATTTTTCAGTCAATGACCTCTTTAAGGAATCGTGTTTTACTGTTTATGTTTTGAAGATATAGAAGAAACTTTACCGTCCATCTTTGACACAGGCAAATGTCTTAAACGGATGGCCCACCATTTAGAGACATTGACCAGTGAGATACAGCTAATTTATTTAGCCAAGCAGCACACATATGTCAGTCATTTGTTATGGCTCCAGTAGCTACACGCCCTTCATGCTTCTACTGGCTCCAAGTTGCAGAGGCAGTGCATACCCTAGGAGCGTTAAAAGACACCTCGGTAAACATGTACTGCAGACTTCAGCTGCAACAAACTTGTGCAAAACTTGCAAACAACCATTTGTTGTTTGGTGTAAAGCAGGAGCAGGTTAATTAGGTAGCATATAATACATTTCCTAATTCAAATATTTTCAGAATCCCTTCTTCCTGCTTAGTTTTCAAGATATCAGAGACAGTTTACTGTTGAGGCACCACATTGGTCCATTCAAAAATCCTTGGGTACCCACCCTCCACCAGAGGCGAGGAGTCACTAGACTCCTGCATTTGCACGGCTTTAGGAACAGTATAGGATGTGACTGGAGAGCCATCAATCATTTCACCACCAAGCATGCAATATTAAAGGCCAAATGTCACATAACAGGGTACTTTAAATATCTTGAAACTAGATATAAAAGGGAACCGATCCGTTCGGGTCTTGGTGCATATGCTTCAGTAACAACGGAATATTCGTTAATTTAAAACTGCCGCGCTTGGCCTGACACGGCCCCTGGAATCGCCTGGGGAAGAAGGCGGAAGTGACGAAATCGATTGCACCCTAGTTTGATGCTTGGGGTATTTCAATTGATTGTTTATATGGAGACTGGAAGGTTGAAGTGAGCAACAAGAAAGAAAAAATTGGATATTTCACCCATACCTTAAAACGGGACTATCAGGGACAGCTGGGTAATAAGGGACACTTCTCTGGGAAATGTTTTCTTACCTGTCAAGTGAGACGTTTTCGCCGTACTTCAACACCGTAAAAAGCGGCTATAAGGAACTGCGGAGCAACAAGGGACACCTCTCTGGGATCTGTCTGTTCCGCAACCGCTACACAGCTCAACGTGCTAAACCATTGTCCTAATTACTTCTCATGGTAGTGAGAATAGCTGACGCTAAGCGATCAGCCCGCCCAGACAATTAAACTAATGAGTGACTCCACACTTCGAACAGTAGTGAGAAGCGCTCCCGCTGAGCGATCAGCCCGCCCCAGCTGTGGGTGATCACACACAGGACTGCTCCTCAAGACACTCAGTTTTTTTTCCAGTATATTTTTTCTTTTGGGCGTACAGAAATGGCAATACGCCCGTTTTTGCTAAAATTGCATTTTCCCCATATTTTCCTTAAAATATTTGACAATAACAACACGAACTACATTTAAAACATTTCCCAGAAAAGTGTCCCAAACCACTGCGCCGTCCCCCACAGCCGCGCTTGGCACCAAAATACGGCGAAAACGTCTCCCTTGACAGGTATGCGCCTCCATTTTCATATTGATCTGGTCAATTTCTTGACAGCAGCGGCTCTCCTCCACTGTAATAATAATGGCTTCCGAAAAATCAATATTTATGGGGCGCCCTCGACAGACCCCCTCCGGCTTCGCAATTCTGGAGGCGATTAATGTCTAGTTCAATGACATTTTCCACTGGTTCTGCTCTCTGGTCATCGTTGGAACTGTTGTCATCAGACAAAGCATCTGATTCCGTCTCGGACGGCTGGAACCGGTAAGGTTCAGCGCCTCTGTCACTGTCTGAACCACTGACAAAAAAAAAAGACAAAACTAAACTAATTTGTTCACAGTCGCTGTCACTTTTCGTCATGATTGTCCAATGTTGATAAGTGTGAATGTGGATAGGCAGGGCAGCCAGGGTACAACTGGTGATGTCAAAAACATGGGCGTGGTCTGGACTGGCTGTCACAAGCCAGCAAGCAAGGTGGGGCCTTCACCTGGTGTATTTTGTGCAATTATGTAAATACAGGTGGGTGATATGGTCTCCGGTATGAATATTTGGTTTAAGCTATGTGTATTTTATCTAAATTCGTTGTCATTTAGAAAAAAAAATTACGTGACATTTGGCCTTTAAGAAGCATTCCCCATCAATCAAAAACATAATGGTGAACAAAGACAATCCAAGTTCATGAGTTTCTGCATTTACTTTAATTAAATTAATATAAAAATGATGTAGAAAACACGATTTGGAAAATGTCTACCAATTAAAAGAAAAAAAGACAATTATATCTTTATTTGACATAACTAAGCAATCTCAGAGCATTTCTTACTCATTCTTACACATCTTGTGAAAAGAGCTTTTGTAATAAAATAAAGAAGAAGCCATCTCTGTTGTCATCAGTTCATACAGCCAATCCTGTACAGTAGAACAAAATTACATTTTTCCTATCTACAATGCTAATCACATGTAGAATCAAAGGGGTTGCTGCCATGCAAAGCGCCAGCACAAACAACTTCTTCCCCCATTCTATTACGCTGAGCACCAAGCTAGAAGGTGAGAAGTACCATTTTTATATGGTCTTTGGTATGCCCCAGCTGGAATTTGACACCACAACCTCCTGGTTGTGGGGCTGATGCTTTACCAATGAGGCCACCACTCTGGTAACACAGTAAAGTCAATAAATTCATGGTGAAGAGGATGATAAAATAAAGGCAGCGTTGGATTTTTAAAATAGCTTTATTATCACCCGCCTTCATCAGAACTCTGCTACAGCCCATGGTTTGAGCAGGCTGCCGCTTCGTTCCTCCAGCTCTCAAAGAGGAGACAGTGTGTGTGTCTCGCAGCAGATGCAGAATCAGAGTGAGAGAATGAGAGGCAGATTTACAGCACAGTGCAGCATATATACTCAACTCAAACAATACATCAAAGACATTCACAGCAGTCGATCTGGGCATTTGCATATCAGAGGTACAGACAGGATGCATGAACACAATGCATGGATGACACTTTAACCTCACAGCTGTAAACGCAGCATGCAGCGGAAAAAACCCAGGAGTGCGAGCTGACTGTCTCCGTGTGTTGTGGGGGGTTGAATTCAACCCGCTACAATGGAAAGTTTAAAAAAAAAAGTTGCTAATTTTACAGTACACAAATTTTGATTACTAACAAAACAAATGGCTAAATTCAAAACTCACATAAAATTACACTTTGAAAGGGGAAAAACTCGGGATGCACCAAACGATATATCAGCTTAACATCAGTATTGGCAGATACAGTATTTCCCTTATTGACTGATTTTGATTATATTACATTGGCAGTAATGTAATTTCCCTCCCTGAAGCAGATAACAGTAGACTTCAGCTACACACGCTAGAAGGCGGAAAGTATAATTTTTTTGGTCTTTGGTATGACCTGGCAGGGGCTTGAACCCACAACCTCCCAACTGCGGGGTAGAATCTCTACCACTATAGTGTCAAACAACAGCTGCAAATTCAGAAAACATCAGAGACTGAACCATTTTAAAGTATAGCAGTTCAGTTTTTTTTTTTTTTTTTTTTTTTAAGTTTTTGTAAAGGGTATACAGGTCATTACAGCATTGCATTGTTTACATTTTCATCACATGTTCCCTTATTTTTTGCTATTTGACAACATTGGTAGGATAGTTATTACAACACCCCCCTTTTTTTTTTAAAGTGAAAGAAAAAGTGAAATTAAGGAGAATTAAATAAAAACAAAACAAAAAAAATGAATAAACAAACAAACAGAACAGCAAAAAACAAACAAACAGAAAATTAAGTAATTAAAAGTAAAAGAGCATCTGACTGGACTTCCGGTTATGGCTGCCACGTAAGACGGACGTGTCTCACTCTGCTCTGCTCCTGGAGAAAAAAAATCGGCAAATAACTCTCTCATTTGGGACAGAACGTATCCCAGCGTTTGGGCGAGGATATGTCGGCGAAGCCTAAGGCTGGAAAACCAGGTAAAGGAAAAAGCGAGCCGCCGAAACAGTCCAAATTAACGGACTTTCAGGTCTGTGACGCAGCAAATAAAACTCCATATATGGCGGAGGAGGCTGGTAACGGTGCGATGTCTGCGGGGGGAGGCGCAGATGCGCTGATGGCTGCCATGAGTTCAATGAGAGCGGACTTTTCCTCTAGATTTGATGGGATTATGACAGCGTTGGAAGGAATAAGAAAGGAATTGGGTGACTGTGTAGAACGAACGGCGCAGATGGAGCTCCGTCTCGCTAGTGCTGAAGATGACGTCACCCGTCTTCAATTAAAGGTGCGCACTTTGGAAAAAAAAATAAATCTCTGGAAAATAATATTTTGGATTTGGAATCTCGGTCGAGACAGAATAACTTGAGGCTGGTGGGTCTTCCAGAGGAATCAGAAGGTCGGGACGTATGTTCCTTTCTGGAAAAGTGGATTCCGGAGGTGCTGGGCAGCGAGGAGTTGCAATCAGCAGTGGTTCTGGAAAATGCACATCGTATTGGCCCACGGAGAGATAAGGGACCGCCGAGGACCTTAATTATGAAGTTTCTGAGCAACAGAGACAGGATGAAGATCTTCAACGCTGCACGAGCTAAAGGAGAGATTAAACACCAGGACCAGCAGGTGCGGTTCTACCCAGATTTGGCCACAGGAATCCAGCAATTGAGGAAGCAGTTTGATCCCATACGTAAGGAGCTGCGCAACCTTGGGATTCGTCATGGTGTAATCTATCCTGCGAGACTGCTGACCACGTATGAGGGCAGAACCCACATCTTCAAGACCCCAGAGGAGGCGCAGGAGTTCATCAAGAAGATCAAAGAAGAAGAAGAGACTGGTGGGAGCTAAGCATGAACAAAATATAAGGTAGAATAATTAAGCATTTGCACAGGCATCTGACTGACTTGAAGTAAATAGTAAGTTTACAAAATATAGATTGTATTATATATTAAAAAAACAAAACAAAAACAAAAACAAAAAAAACTATGATGTACAAAGTTGTTAAAAATTTTGGAGTTAAGTTGGAAAACTACAGAGGAGAGTTAATGTTACGTCATTAAAAGCAGTAGAGTTAGGGTGATTGGGAGGATGAAGAAGGAGTGGCTTAGGCTGTTCCCCGTGGGTGTGGAACGGTCGATGGCTATATCGGGAGACAGAATTTTTCTTTTGATTTTGGGGGGTTTGCCACAAGTGTGGGAAGGGGAAATTTGTTTGTGTGTAGTTTGTAGGATGAATGTTCAACCACTCATGTTTTTGCTTCTCTGTATGAGCATGTTTACACTGCAAGGTAATCCCAAACTCTCTATTGATCATAAACCAAAGTGTTAATCTTAATTTAACTTCATGGAATTGCAGAGGTCTACAAAATTTAAAAAAACTTAAACAAGTTATGAATAAAATAAAAGACATGGGTTCAAAAATTGTGTTTTTACAAGAAACTCATCTAATAGAGGAGGATGTTAAAAGAATTAGGAGTAGATGGCAAGGAAGTGTATTCACCTCTTCATTTTCATCCCGAGCCAGGGGAGTTATGACTCTCATACATAAATCAGTTCCTTTTCAAGTGAAAAATGTAATTGGAGACAAATTTGGAAGATATGTAATCATTCAAGGTTCTTTGCTATTAGAAAATATAAATCTTGTGAACTTATATGGTCCCAATATAGATGATCAGAAGTTCTTTGCTAATTTATTTCTTATCTTATCATCACTTACAGGGCAACATATAATAGCAGGGGATTTTAATTGTACATTGAATCCAGGTATAGATAGATCAACAGGACTGGATTGTACGCACATTGGATGTAGGATGACTATTAATCATTTTATGAAAGAATTGAGATTGTTAGATATATGGAGAGAAATGAAACCACAAGTTAAAGCCTATTCTTGTTATTCCAGTACCTACAAGACATTCTCACGTATTGATTATTTTTTGATTTCCACAGAATTAAGGTCCAAGATTCAAAACTGCTTTTATGATAACATCGTGATCTCTGATCATGCACCCTGTTGTCTAATATATGTAGATAAAAAATTGACAAAGGAATCAGGTAGATGGCAATTTCAGCATAAATGGCTTCAGGATGAGGAATTTGTCAAGTATATAGAAAAACAGATAGACGAGTTCTTTGACATCAATACTACACAAACATCAGCATGTGTAAAGTGGGAGGCTTTCAAAGCTTTTATTAGGGGACATATTATTAGTTATACAGGATCAAAATCTAAGAAGACTCGAGAGGAGAGAGCTAAATTGGAACATAAAATAAAAAGTCTTCAGGAAAAAGTGTATGCAGGAAGTGACCCAAGGTTGGAGAATGAATTACTGATTTTGAGAGCTGAATACGACAAAAAATCAGCGAATAGAGCTGCCTCGAGTCTTCTAAGATTGAAACAATCTTTTTATGAACAAGGTGAAAAATCAGGAAAATTATTAGCATGGCAGATTAAACAATTAGAAATTAAAACACCAATTACCAGTATTATAAGTAACGGACAGGTAGTTATAGATCCTTTAGAAATTAATAGAGCCTTTAGAGATTACTATGAAAAATTATATGATACCAAAAATGAACCTGATTTAACAAAACTAAATGGGTTTTTGAACGAACTATCTATACCGTGTATTCCAAATGAAAACAGGGAGATATTGGAGTCTAAAATTAGTCAAGAAGAAGTTGGGCTAGCCATTGATAATATGAAATCAGGAAAAAGTGCAGGACCAGATGGTCTTCCAGTTGACCTTTATAAAAAATTTAAGAATAAATTAATAAAACCTTTTTTGGAAATGGTTTTAGAAGCATTTCAAAATAATAATTTACCATCATACATAAATAATGCCTTAATTATACTGCTGCCAAAACCAGGTAAGCCCTCTAATAAATGTGAAAATATGAGACCAATAAGCCTATTAAACGCCGACCTTAAGATAATCTGTAAAATTTTAGCAAGACGAATACAAGAAATTTTACCAAATATTATTAATCGAGATCAGAATGGCTTTATAAAGGGTAGACAAGGCTTCCATAATGTAAGAAGACTATTTAATATTATTTATTTTAATAAAGAAGCACCGGATACAGCTCTCCTATCACTGGACGCCGAAAAGGCCTTTGATAGAGTTGAATGGCCCTTTCTTTTTGAAGTCCTACAAAGGTTTGGACTTGGAAATAATTTCATAAAATGGGTTCAAATAATATACAATAATGCTACAGCAGAAATCCTAACAAATAACAATATTTCAAAACCAATAAAAATCAATAGAGGATGTCGACAAGGCTGTCCACTTTCACCTTTACTGTTTACTATGGCAATTGAACCTTTAGCGATAGCGATACGTTTACATTCACAAATATATGGAATTAAAGTTGGACCAACAGAACATAAAATCTCCCTGTACGCCGATGACATAATTTTGTTTATGTCGAATCTAAAAAAATCAATTCCAACCTTGTTGAATTTAATAAAGAATTTTGGGGAAATATCAGGATATAAAATAAATAAAACTAAATCTTCAATATTAATGCTAAATGAGACCCAGAGAAATTACCCAGCCCCTGAGGTAAATCAATTCAATGTTGTAAATCAGTTTAAATATTTAGGAATCCAAATTGTGCCTAAGCTAGAATCAGTCGCCAGTGTCAACTATGAAGCCTTAATGTCAGATATCAATGAGTTAACTCAGAGATGGATGTCACTACCAATGTCGATGATCGGGAGAATCAATATACTTAAAAGTAATATTTTACCTAAAATACTTTATTTATTTCAATACATTCCCTTATCACCACCTTTAGATCTATTCTCAAGAATAAAAAAAAAGTTAGTGGAATTTATATGGAACAACAGGAGGGCTAGATTACGTTTGTCTTTATTATATTTACCATTTGATCGTGGAGGTCTGAAATGTCCAAATTTTATGTTGTATTATTGGTCGGCACAACTGAGGTCTATGACATATTATTTTTCATCAAATGATCTCCCTCACTGGACTGAAATGGAATCATACAATTTACCTTTACCTCTTCCCATATTCATATACTCAGATTCGGCAAAAAAATTACAAAAACAAGTTAAAAATCCATTTGTAAAGCATATGATCAAAATATGGTGTGAAGCTAAAAACTATTTAAAAGAACCACAGTTATTGTCACAATTTAGTCCAATATGGGGTAATCAATATTTTAAACCAGGGAGAGCGGACGCTGTATTTAAAGTATGGAATTTAAAAGGGATACAAAAGATTCAGGATTTATATTTGCCATGTGCAGATAACATAATGTCTTTTGAAGAGCTGAGGATCAAATTTAATCTCAATAGAACACATTTTTTTAAATATCTTCAACTTAGAAACTTTATTCGATCAAATCAAAATAAAGCTCTCACTCGACCTATTTATTCATCCTTGGAAAAAATGATGATGAAAGATAGTAAAAGAAAGGGTATTATTTCAGAGTTTTATAACTCATTGACACTATCTTCAAGTGAAAATTCACTGAAAAGATTAAACTACTGGAAAGAAGATCTGCAAACTGAAATTTCAGAGGAACAATGGGAATTGGCTTGTACAGAAGCTCAAACCAAATCAATAAATGCACGCCTTAAATTGATACATTTCAAATGGTTAATGCGGATGTATGTTACACCGGAGGAGTTAAATAGATATAACAAAAATATACCAGATACATGCACAAAATGCATGGAAAGTAAAGGAACCCTATTTCATTGTTTATGGGAATGTAGATTAATAAGAATGTTTTGGGAAGAGGTGAGGGTAACAATTGAAAAAATAATCTCAAAACAAATCATATTGAATCCTAAACTGTTTTTGTTGGGTCTGTACCCAGAAAAGCATAATTTTAATAAAAGTGAAAGAACATTCATAGACCTCAGTTTGCTTAATGCCAAAAAATGTATTGCACTATTATGGAAAAAGACTCATAGACCAGATGTGACTCAGTGGTTAAGACAGATGTTAACAAACCTTCCATTAGAAAGAATAACATATATACTGAAATCAAAGGAAATTGTGTTTGAGAATATATGGAGACCTTTTATTGATTATGTAAAAAATTTAAACATAACTCTTGAAGAAGAAGGTGAATGATGTGTGTGGACCTTGTAAATTCCAAACTGGTGAACATAATATGTATACTTATGTATTGGATTGTCTAGACTAAACAGAGGAGCATTGTTGAAGACTTGATTTTGTTGGTGGTTGTTGGTGTTTTTAGTGCATTTTTTTTTGTAGTACTTTAGTGTTAGTGTTTGATTGTTTGTATCATGTTTGTTAAAAAAAAAAAAAAAAGGTTCAATAAAGATATTGTGGAAAAAAAAAAAAGAGCATCTGACTAGCGTTGGAACAAAGAGCGGGACCATTATTGAAATAGTATTTGTCAAAGATTAGATCTAATGGAAGACACATATGCAATCCAGGGTTGCCAAAAGTTCATGAACCCATCCATGTCCTGTCTCAGTGCGAATGTCAACTTTTCCATCGAGTAAATGTCTTGAATCACGTTAATCCAATCTTCAGGTGTAGGACAGTCCTTCAGCATCCATTTTTTAGTTAGGGCTTTTTTACTTGCCAATATTAAAACATTGAACAAGTATTTATCTCCTCGTCTTTCCAGTGAGTCCGGTAGTAAACCCAAATACAAAGTTACAAAAGAAAAGGGAACTGTTATTTTGAATATTTTCCCCAATATTGTCTGTACGTTGGTCCAATATTGGTGGATAACTGGGCATGACCAAAACACATGAAAATGATTTGCAGTCTTTTCACCACACAAGCGCCAACAGTTCAACCCCTTATGGGTAAATTTGTTTTGTGCAGGTGTTCTGAAAAATCTTACCAAATTTTTCCATCCAAATTCTCTCCACTGCGGGGAAGAGGTACTTTTCCATTGCTGTTTATTTAGCTTTTCCCATATTTCCAATTGTAAAGTGAAATTCCCCTCTTTTTCCCATCTCTCTTTTATATATGATGTGTTGTCTCCTTTTAAGTCTTGAAGACCTTGGTATATTTTAGAAATGTATCTGATCCCTGGGATCCCTTTATATGCCATTAAGAAGACCTTCAGAACACCTGACAGGGCCCTTTCCAAATCCTCCTTTTTAAGTATATTGTTTATGTGGTGTCTAAGCTGAAAGAACCTGTAAAGATCTTGATTTATTAGACCTTGTTTTTTCAAATCTTCAAAACTTCTTAAAGTTTGCCCCTTAAAAAAATCGTAATATTTTATCAGCCCTTTCTCTTTCCACTCTTTAAATCTAGTGTCTGTTTTATTGGGGGTAAAGTCTTGATCATAGGCAATCCATTGCAGAAGTCGATAGGGCTCTTTAGCTTGATTCTCTCTGACTATCTTAAACCAAATTTTTAGCGGGGTCTCTATCCACGGGTTGGTGTTATTCAAGAGTTTAGTTAAGGCATTGTTCCCTATTATCGCCTGTAGGGGGATGTCACTTGTTATTTGGCATTCCATCTCCTTCCATTGTGCAGTGTAGACTGGGTTACATATCTCTACTAAAGTTTTAATTTGTGCAGCTATAAAATAGTCCCTGATATTTGGCAGCGCGAGCCCACCTTTGTCTTTGTTTAGCTGTAGGGTTCTATATATGATTCTAGGTCTCTTACCCTGCCATAAGAATCTTGAGATCCTTCTGTCCAGCTCCTGCCATGTTTTTTTGGGAGGTTCTACCGGTATTGTTTGGAAAAGGTATAGAAGACGTGGAAGTATATTCATTTTGACTGCTTCAATTCTTTGTGCAGTACCTAAGAATGGTATCATATTCCATCTTGCTAGGTCAGATTTTATTTTAGTCACCAGTGGATCATAGTTTAGTGTTATAATTTTGTTGAGTTGTTTCGGGATGTTGACCCCCAGATATTTCATAGATTCCAACTCCCAGTTAGTTTTGAGTTCATTTAGTGAAAAATGATTTGGGTCATAGTTGAATGTTAAGACTTTGGTTTTATGCATGTTTAATTTGTACCCCGATAAATCTCCATAGTCTGAAAAAACTGAGATTAGTTCTGGTAGAGAAGTGTCTGGCTGCCCTAGGTATATTAAAATGTCATCAGCAAAGAGTGCTATTTTATGTTCCTTCTGACCAAGTGTAATACCTTGAATTTCTTGATTTTGTCTTATCCATTGGCTCAGAGGTTCTATGAAGATTACAAAGAGCAGTGGGGACAGGGGGCAGCCCTGACGACATCCTCTTTCCAGCTCAAAAGATGATGATAAATTACCGTTAATCCTTATTTTAGCTGTTGGTTTTTTATGTAATGCCTGTATAGTTCTAATGAAGTTGTTATGAAAATTGAAACTGGATAAGATTCTATATAGGAAAGACCAGTCAACCGAATCGAATGCTTTTTCAGCATCTAATCCCAATATGACTGCATTTAAGTTATATTTTTTTATATGATGAATTATGTGTAAAGTGCGTCGAATGTTGTCTTGTGTCTGTCTTTGTCTTATAAAACCTGTTTGGTCTAAGTGAATTAAATCTGTCAGTATGTTTTCTAACCTTTTGGCAAGGATAGTGGTAAAAAGCTTATAGTCCTGATTTAATACACTGATTGGTCTGTAGTTGGAGCATTCTAGTTTATCCTTTTCAGGTTTAGGTATAACTGCAATGACCCCTTCTCTCCAGGAGGGGGGGATTTCCCCTGTGTGGAGGACGTAGTTAAATGTTTTCAGGAGGAGAGGAGATAGTTGCTGTTTAAAGGTTTTGTACCACTCTGCTGTATAGCCATCTGCTCCTGGGGATTTGTTAGCTTTAAGTTTCATAATTGCTTTTTCCAATTCTTTAGGTTGTATTTCTGACAGTAGGGTTTTATTTTGTGAATCCGTAAGTTGGGGAAGGTTTAATGTGTTTAGTAATGTCTCGGATGCGTTTTTATGTTTTTTGTGGGAGTATAAGTTCTTGTAGTAATTCTCGAAGCTTTTAAGAATATCCTGAATTCTGAATTTTATTTCCTTTGATACTGGGTCTCTGATTTTGTAGACTGCTCTTTCCGTTTGTTGTTTCCTCAATTTATAGGCTAGTAATTTTGCCGATTTACTGCCTGCTTCATAGTGTTTTTGTTTCAGAAATGTAAGTTTCTTCTGGATTTCTATTGTGTAGATCTTATTTATTTGATTTTTAATTTCTTTAATCTTGAGCGAGCCATTAGAATGAGTGTTGTCTTTGTGTTCTTTTTCTAGGTTCTTGAGTTCTGACTCTAGTGTGGTTAGTTTTTCTTGTCTCAGTTTCTTTTGGGTTGCCAGTTTTGCAATAATTTTTCCCCTTATTACAGCTTTGCACGCATCCCACAGTATTAAAGGAGATACTTCTCCATTATCGTTTTCTTCCAAATATCTGAGAATATCTGATTCCAATTCATCTTTCAGTGGTCCTTTCAGGACACTTGAATTCAACCTCCAGGAAAATGTATTATTTGTGTATTTTTGGATGTTTAAGTCCATATACTGTAGATCGGACTGTGGTCGGAGAGATCCATCAGTCCTATTTTACATGTTTTTACTCTTCCAATGTCTCTATTAAACATAAAAAAGTAATCAATCCTTGAGTAAGATGAATGTGGCGTTGAATAAAAAGTATAATCTTTTACATTGGGGTTGAATTCCCTCCATACGTCACAGATTCCCATTTCTTTTAGTAGCATCCGAGTATTCTTACTTTGGGTGTTATTTTGATGTGAAGAATTACCTGTCGCATCCCAGTATGGATTTAGTCTTAGATTGAAGTCTCCACCACATATCACTAAACCTTGGGCTTTAGTTATCATTAGGTCGAATACATTTTTATAAAATTTCCATTTAGCCCCTGGTGGTGCATATACATTCAGCAGGGTGATATCTTCTCCCTCTAGCCGCCCAGTTACCAAACTGTACCTCCCTTCTTTATCTTTGTGTTCTGATTTTTTTTCAAATGTAATTTTGGTTGATATCAATGTCGCTACTCCCCTCCTCCTCCCTGATTTATATGAAGATGAAGAGATCATTTTAAACCCTTGTCTATTGAGTTTAGTGTGTTCCACGTCTGTTAGGTGGGTTTCTTGTAAAAATATTATTTCTGCTTTGTCTTTTTTCATTTTGCGTAGGATCTTGGATCTTTTAACTGGATTCAGGATCCCTTTTACATTATATGAGGCTATTTTGGTTACACCCTGTTTCTCCATTGTATTTTCTTATTTAGTATAACAGTGTGGTGGCCCTCTTTTTTGCTACTCAGAAACTGAAAGAACATTAAGAACATAAAAAACATTAAGAACATAGTGTACGAAACTTTAAAACAAAAAACTGTCAAAAAAACTTCCTGAGCAGGGGTCTCTTTAAAGACCCTGTAAGAGCCCTGATGGAGTGTAGGCTCTGAGGGAAATTCCTCAAACTCTGTTACGTGTTGAGGGCCCTCTCTTACCCCTGTAAGTTGTCCCATGTTTTTAACGTGAATTTCAGATCCCAATCCGAATTTGTAATGATTTTTTTTTTTTTTTTTTTTAATGTCTATACCCTATGAGGTTGTGTGCACCCTCCCACCCCCATCACAGCAAACATTCACTCTAATACAGTATTTGTTAGTATGGAGAGAACATGTGGGTCATTGTTACATTTCTATTTTAACATGATTTTTTTTTCCCCCTTTAAATTAAGAAGACATTTGTTTCTAATGCTATAACTGCTCCATGAAAGGTTTTACCACATGCTGATTCTGCATCTCCTTTAATGTTTGTTACCTTGTAGGAGGGGGGGTGGAAGTGCAGAGTGACTGAAAAGAAAAAAAAAACAAACCAAAAAAGGTCGCTATTCCTTCCTGGAATTGGAAAGCTTATCTTTGTAGCTCTGGGGCTGGGTTTCCCGCTGCTGGCCCGTGGATTTTGAAGGTCTCTGAGTGGACCACGTTTGAGCTCTGATTTTCTCGCTCAGATCCGCTGCGGGTTTAAACACCGTTACCGGGAGTCCTCTCCTTGCCATGTCAGTTGTTGCTTCTTCCGCTGAATTATAGAGACATGTCTCTTCACCCTTAGCTTCGCCGGAAATGGCGTCTGAAAGCGTAGATTCTGTTCCCGTAGAACCTTTTTGGCGTCGTTATATTCCCGTCGTTTTTTAAGAACCTCAGGGGCATAATCGTGCTCCACGAAGACTTTTCTCTCATGATGCATAAATCCTTTTTTCTGCCAAGCCCGTCTTACAACCTCTTGTTTTATTTTGAAATTGGCGAATCTTACCACCACAGAACGTGGGGGCGCTTCCGGGGCTGGCTTTGCGGCTAATGTACGATGGGCTTTTTCTATCTTCAAATCGGTGGTTTGTGGAATATCCAACTTCTCTCTCAATAAGGATTCCACGCATTCCGCCACTGTGTTGAAACCATCTTCAGCTCCTTCTTTCAGACCGTGAATTCTGATGTTATCTCGTCTCTGTCTTCCTTCTTGGTCGGTTAGCTTAGCCTCCAGCCATGACTGTTTTCTGTGTAAATCCAGCACAGAATCTTCAAGCACTTTTACTCTTTCTTCAGCTTCCAAGATTCGGTTTTCGGCCTGGTCCATTCTGCTGTTCGCCTTTTTTAGATCCTCTCTGAATTCAAGAAATTCGGCCCAAAATCGTCGTATTTCGTCAAATAGCGATTTCAAGCTAATCCTTTTGTTAGCTAGGCCCAGGTCTTCGTCTTCTGAACGGAGGTCCTCTGGTTCAGATTCTGCAGCCGCTGTGCGTCCTGACCTGGGGAATGTCAGTTTCTTCTGCTTGTGGTTAGGCATGGTGTTATTGTCTTTTGATTTTTAATCTTCCAAAAATCCGTTAGGTCTGATTTTGAGGATGTTTTCCTTGGATTGAGTCTGGGAGTTTCAGCGTTAGGTTGCTATCACCATGGCGTCCAGACCGGAAGTCAGCAGTTCAGTTTTTTATAATGCAAATTTATTGGCCGATACCAAAACAATCAAAAGCTAGAGGGCACTCAGAGAGCGCATACCTCCGTCAAGACTCCGTCTCTCCCTCCCTTTGTCCTCCCCTCCGTCCATTTGTCCATCCATCTGTACATTGCGAGATAGGGCCTTGGCGGAGGTATGTGGTCACAGATCACCTCCAACATCTAATGAGCTCATCTTTGGGCCAAGGGCCACCTCTGGTGAAAATTTCATCCAAATCCACCCAGTAGTTCTGGAGTATTGTTGCTAACACTCTGTGAGAAGACAAGAGCCTTGGCGGAGGTATGCATTTTGAGATCATCACCAAAATTTAATCATGTGTTCAGTGTGCCATTACACACCTTTCCTGAAAATTTGAATGAAAGGCGCTATATAAATGCAATTCATTGTTATTATTATTAACAGACAAACAGCAAACTATGTAATAATAATTATTATTATTATTAGGCAATATTACCCAACAGTGAAGCATTATACCATTTTTTTGCAGTTATGAACTACAAATTCACATTGTTTGATGCAGCAAAGTTCAGCCTCCACCGTCACCTCCTGGTCTCGTCTTCCTGTACTGGCATCCTAAGTCCCACCCTTCCTTAATTCTGACTGGCTGCTTAGAAAGGTCTGGCATTAATGAGCGCAACTGTACAGTAGTCTGACAAGTTAAACTTTTTTCAGCCCTGAGCACTGCAACAAAAAGCAGCCACCGCTCTAAGCATTTCGTAAATGCTGGACTACATAGAGAATGAATAGAAAATAGTCGCCCACAGCAGGAAAAATGAGTTTGGTGGACACACCCCTAATACTTTTTCTGCAGTGTTTCATTTTCAGGTTGCCGAGGCACGTGGTCCTATGGCGTGACCACGCATGTAACTGAGTGGCCACGTCTTAAAGGGGCAGTACATGAGAAGTGCCAGACTAATATATGAAATAATATTCAAAAAAAAAATTCCTGCATCCATATTGTGGACCAAATCACCACCAAAATCTAATCATCTGTTTCCCGTGCCATTGGACACCTTTCCTGAAAGTTTCATCAAAATCCATTCATAACTTTTTGTTGAGTTATATTGTTAACACACCAACCAACCAACATACAAACCAACCAACCAACGCCACTACAAACACTACCTTCGTCCTCCCTTGGTGTTGGTAAAAATTATGCAGGATAAAACATGATACTTGGTATTTTCTAACCTGTTAAAAAAGTTGTCGAAAAGTTAACAGATTTTGATGAAACTTTCAGGAAAGATGTGTAATGGTATGGGGAACAGATGATTAGATTTTGGTGGTGATCTGGATCATAATCTAGATCCAGGATTTTTTTGAAAATTATTTCAAATATTAATATTGTGCTTTTCATGTACTGCCCCTTTAAGACGTGTCCACGGAGTTACATGCAGAGTTACGTGCGTGGCCATGCACCTCCACAACCCAGAAGCAGTACACTCTTACCATGAAACACTGCAGAAAAAATAAAACAGCTTGGAACAAAAAGGAATGTGGTCTCCATCCACACAGTATGTAATGACTGACATTATTTCATCCGAAGACGTCAAAAAAAAAAAAAAAAGCAAGAAAAGTGTGCGGTTTAAGACCAAGTTTGGAGTGTGTGCGGACGTAACTCCGGCCAGCAGACAAGGATGTTGTGAGCCACATAACCTGGTATGTAAACACAGTAAACTTCAGCACTGGACAATGTTTAATTTTTTTTTTTTGTTTGGGAAATCACAATAGGCCTGTTCTATTATGCTCATTTATTATGTACTGAAGTGACATGATACCGCACTGTTGTGTAATATTGCTTAATAATTATAAACCTTGTCAGTAAACTGTAAGGGAGAAGAGAGGAGCAAAAAAAAAAAAAAAAGAAGAAGAAAATTGACCTCAAAGATTCAATAAACCATTATGTTGATTTAAGGTTAAATTGCCCAGCCCCAATGCATAGTCAATACAATTATGACAGGCTTGTTATTATAATGTAGTCATTATTTTTGCTGTTGTTTCTCTGTTAGCAGGATCACGCAAAAACTCCTAGATGGATTTGGCTGACATTTTCGCCAGAGGTGGCCCTTGGCCCAAAGATGAACTCATTAAATGTTGGTGATCTGTGAGTGAACACCTCCGCCAAGACCCTATCTCGCAATGTACAGATGGATGGCAATATGGATGGACAAAGGGAGGGAGGGGAGGACGGAACCTTGGCGGAGGTACAGCCGTGGACAAAGTTGTTGGTACCCCTCTGTTAATGAAAGAAAAACCCACAATGGTCACAGAAATAACTTGAATCTGACAAAAGTAGTAATAAATAAAAATTCTATGAAAATTAACCAATGAAAATCAGACAATGCTTTTAAATTATGGTTCAACAGAACTATTTTAAAAAACAAACTCATGAAACAGGCCTGGACAAAAATGATGGTACCCTTAACTTAATATTTTGTTGCACAACCTTTTGAGGCAATCACTGCAATCAACGATTTCTGTAACTGTCAATGAGACTTCTGCACCTCTCAGCAGGTATTTTGGCCCACACTCCTCATGAGCAAACTGCTCCAGTTGTCTCAGGTTTGAAGGGTGCCTTCTCCAGACGGCATGTTTCAGCTCCTTCCACAGATGTTCAATAGGATTTAGGTCAGGGCTCATAGAAGGCCACTTTAGAATAGTCCAATGTTTCGCTCTTAGCCATTCTTGGGTGTTTTTAGCTGTGTATTTTGGGTCATTATCCTGTTGCAAGACCAATGACCTATCCAGATATCCTGCCGTTGTGTCCCTGGGCAAGACACTTCACCCCAATTGCTCCTGGTGGGTCTGGAAGCGCCATGTTGGGCAGCATGCCACCATCAGTGTGTCAATGTGTGTGTGAATGGGTAGATTGCAGGATCTGTAAAGCGCTTTGGTCATCAAGAGATGAGAATAAAAGCGCTATATAAGTGAGTGCCATTTACCATTTACCATGACCTGCGACTGACGCCAAGCTGTCTGACACTGGGTAGCACATTTCTCTCTAGAATATCTTGATAGTCTTGAGATTTCATTGTACCCTGCACAGATTCAAGACACCCTGTGCCAGATGCAGCAAAGCAGCCCCAGAACACAACAGAACCTCCTCCATGTTTCACAGTAGGGACAGTGTTCTTTTCTTGGTATGCATCATTTTTGCGTCTGTGAACATAGCGCTGACATGCCTTGCCAAAAAGTTGTAGTTTAGTCTCGTCTGTCCATAGGACATTCTCCCAGAAGCTTGGTGGCTTGTCAACATGCAGTTTGGCAAATTCCAGTCTGGCTTTTTTATGATTTGTTTTCAACAGTGGTGTCCTCCTTGGTCGTCTCCCATGAAGTCCACTTTGGCTCAAACAACGACGGATGGTGCGATCTGACACTGATTCAATTCAATTCAGCTTTATTTATAAAGCGCCACGTCACAACAGACGTCATCTCATAGTGCTACAAAATGCAGAGAAAACCCCACAATTTCAGAAAGACCCAGCAATCAGACAATCCTTTGTGAGCAAGCACTTAGCGAAGGTGGAGAGGAAAAACGACCATTTAACAGGAAGAAACCTCTAGCAGAGCCAGGCTCAGGGAGGGGCAGTCATCTGCTGCGACTGGCTGGGGGTGAGGGGATAGAGAGGATAAAGAGGACAGACATAAAGAACATAACAGTGAGATGTACATTATTGGAAGTCACCCAGACGTATGGATCTATTAACAGCAGAACAGGAGCAGGGTTAAGAGACAAAAAATCCCTCCCTAATCGTAGGCTATACTAAAAAGGAAGGATTTTACCCAGTTCTTAAAAACAGAGACCGAGTCTGACTCCCGGACCCAGAGTGGTAATTGGTTCCACAGAAAAGGTGCTTGATAGCAGAAGGCTCTGCCTCCGAATGTACTTTTGGAGATTCTGGGCATTACAAGTAATCCAGCATTTTGGGAGCGTAGTGCTCTATTAGAATGGTAAGGTCTCAGATCTTTCATATATAAGGGGGCCTGATTATTAAGAGCTTTGAAAGTGAGAAGAAGGATTTTAAACTTAATTCTAAACTCTATGGGAAGCCAATGCAGGGAAGACAGAACTGGGGAAATATGATCTCTTTTTCTAGAGCCAGTTAAAACTCCTGCAGCAGCATTTTGGATCAACTGAAGATTTTTTTAAGGATATTTTAGGACAACCTGATAATAATGAGTTACAATAATCTAATCGAGAGCTGACAAGGGCGTGGATCAGTTTCTCAGCATCGTTCAGAGACAAGATGCTCCTAATCTTGGCAATATTGTGCAGATGATAGAAGGCAGTCTTAGAAACAAATTTAATATGTGAATTAAAGGCAGGGATGAGAATGGGGTTTAGCAAAAAAAAGAGTAAACTTAGCCGGGGGTCTTGTGGGACGCAGGCCCCCAAGGTGGAGCCTCGGTGGGGGGTCTGGGGGGCAACACCCCCCAGAAGCTAACGAAAACTGGTGTTTTAGAATGCGCAAATGTGGTCTTATATTTAAAGTTAGAAGTAAGTACAAATGCATTTATAGTTTACCTTTTTAATCTGCTGCTGCATCACATGTGTAAATTTATGATATCTGAATGGTATGTTGATGTAATAATACTAAATTATATTTTACTACTATTTAATATGTTTAGAACTGACACAGAATTACATTTACATAGTTCTAGAACAGACAAAATAGTTTAACCAAGTAAAATAAATTATAAATACTAACAAAATTCCATCACCAAGTCCATCACCCATTTATTAAAATATACTGACATTCTGCAAACATTTTGATTTGTTAGTGTTACTAGGAATATAAAAAAAGTTGCATATTAGTATATTTTAATATTTGAAAGATAATCTAAGAAAGTAAGTAAAACCTAAAAGATGTTTAATATTTTTATGCAATGACCATAAAGAAATTATGTTTACTAATAAAAGCAAAGATATCTTAGGAAAGGCAACCCATCACCACCCATGACAAAAAAAAACCCTTGCACATGCATTATGTAACTCCTCCTAGTGAAACAAAAAATGATAAATTATATTCAAAATTCTTAGATTGCATTTCAAATGGTGAGAAAATATGTAATAACATTTATGTATTAATCAATAATCAGCATTCAAATGCAATTAGTGGTTCGAAACAGGCATGACGTCACAACTTACACATGCTGTTTCATAACAAATTCATTACGCAAAAATTCTCAAGTACATTACTTATAACGAGAAAAAAATCTTACCTCAGAATGTGTCTTCCGATCACTAAAGGCACTTTTCCACTTGGAACCCAAAGGCCTCGTTTGGCCTTGGACTGAACAGTCCTGTTCCGGCACTGGTGGTTTTCCACAGCACAAGGCTCACTGTAGTATGGGTGGGAGAAGGAGGGAGTTGGAGGCGGTGCTACACTCCCCTTGAGGCTGCGCCATTTTCCCTGGACCAATTAGTAGTCCAAGAGCTATTTAATATCATTTTGGTGGTGAGGCTGCTGTGTATTATTATGCATTACTCATCTCATGTAACCTTGTGCATTGCAATGATGCAATTTTTTCGTATATTTAATGTGGACGTGTGGATCTTTAATATCACAGTTACAAGTACTGGGACAGCCATCTAATAAAAAATATCTTACAAAATTACAAGTCCACATTTTCTTTAAAGTGTACTTGTTAATGCTGAGTACAGAATTGGGTGAGGCGCACCAAAACAGTTGTTGCTGTACACCCCACACTCACCCGTCCTTACAATGGCTAAGTTGAATATTTTGTGCAGATAAAACCATTACCTGGGTTGGCAATATGAACATTTCCAAATACAGAACTTAAAATATTAGGTGTCCCTGTTGTTGCACATGGATATAAAGCTTGGTCAGTAGTGGCTGGCTTTTAATGTATGTGTCGGCAGTTATTGGACTCCATAACACACTGCAATGACAAATTTTTCCCAACCTTTTTAAGGGTTTTAAGACAGTGTAAAACTTGGTAGTAACAGACAACACATGATGTCAACAGTCACGGGTTTATTCAACGTTATTAACACTGGTCATTGATTAATGTACAGTATATACATAATAATGGTTGGGAAAACGGGTCACACACGCCGTGCGAGGGTTTCAAAGACTGCCATGAGAGTGTTATTGAGGGCAGCATTCTGCGCAATTTCCTCCCTTCGTACAGCAACTTCGGCTTCCCTGGACTGACGGACCTCATCCACAAGCAGTGAATTGAGTTCCAACTGTTGGCGCTGGAGCTCCCTCTGCTCACGGTGCTGTTCCCTTTCTGCTTCTTGCATCGATGCAAAAATAGTTGAAAGGTCTTGTTTTGTGTTGCTCCGCTTCCTCTTACCTACAAGACAGAAATGTGAGCTGGTGTCAGTAAAATCAACCTCAAAACATGTAGCTGTACATCCCCAAAAATTAATACAAAAGTTAAATATTTTTGGACACATGTCAGAAAGTGAGACCCGTATATAATCAAACAGTGAAGTATTGTTACATTTTAATCATTTATTGGCTCACAGCGCATGAATATCCAAAATTACTTTTCTCGAAAAATCGATGGTTATGTTAAAAATAGATATTAAAAAAAAGAGGAGTGTTCTCAAAAGTATGAGGATTTATGGAGAAACGGATTTCATTTTCCAGCTGGAGTGACCATCGCCCCACAGTGCCTAAACAATCAAAACCTGGTGTAATGGACAAGGCATCACTGTGTTTGATTTGGCCAGGAAACTCTCCTGACATAAAACCCATATGGATTGTCAAGATTATGACAGATACCATCTTATATGACTTTCACTGTCTTTTGTGAGTCACAAAAAACACACTGTACCATGACATTGCAGTTATTTTGAGATGTGCCTGTACAAGGGACACACACTGGTGAAAGTCAAGTGCTGGGTTTGAAAAAATTACTTTTTTTATGAGTATCACAACTGTGTATTTGTACAATACATTTAGTAAAAGCTGGGTTTATGTTTCAAATGCCTAGCTTTTTATGGTGGTCAAAAAATTCTAGAGGTGACCTAAATTCTATGGTGGAGAGACCCAGCTGGTCTATCATCTCTGAAGAGCTGGAGCAGGTGGCTGGGGAGAGGGAAGTCTGGGCTTCTCTGCTTGAACTGCTGCCTCCGTGACGCGGAGAAGCGGTAGAAGATGGATGGATGGAAAAAATTCTGAATGCATTTATACAGTAGGCTCAACTGAATCATGAAAATGAAGCACGCTGACTTTCAAATAATGAGTTTTGTGCTACAACAGCTCATTAGCTTTTCCATGCCTGTGATTAAATATGCAATTGCATTGCTGGACTTTTTTGATGTGCTTTACATGAAACAATAAACTGTACCGTGAGTATTACATTACTACAATATAATATAATTATATTATTTGACTATTGGGCTTTACCTGTGCGTGAAAGTGTTGACGGAGATGTGCCAAACTGTGAGCGAGCTGGACTTGGTTCTGGTGCCAGATGATCTAGATCCGTAGCAGCAGAAGCCGGGTGCTCGTATTGCGGGAGGTGGGCTCTGTCGGTGTGGAAGCATAATCTAAAAAAAAAAAAATAAAAGCACTTGTAATAGTTAACACGACAGTGCAACATGTACGCCAAGTTTTTTTTTTTTTTTTTTTAAACCGTGATGGCGAGCTAGCTAGGGCGGCGACAGCTACGATCCACTCGTGAGCCACGATAACGGCATGGGACTTGTTATTTATTTATTGTTAAACATAATTATAGTTAGCATGAAACAGGCTGGATAAGGTAAAAACATTAATGTCAAGAAAAAAGCACTCACCGTCTGTGGTTAACGTAATTGTCGCAGAGGGGTCCACTCCCAGCTCACGTCCATTGATCGCTGGCCGGTTTCCATAAATTTGGTCCATGAGATCGAACCACTTCCAATGCTTGCGGTTTGCCCCGCTTCTACTGTTATGATCCTTTATGGATCGGTACGAAAGTGCAACATGTAAAAAAATAAAAAACTTTTAACCAGGATTACAACTAACTATTTCATCAGATATTGTCAACACAAAAAACAACATACAAGGACGGACATAGCATTAAGCTAGGTCATCGTTTAAACACGATTAAGTTTTCGTCTGTCCTAAGTGAACTTTCCACTGTTGGAAAAAATAACATAAAGCATGAATATCAGATCACTCACCGTCCTGTATATCACAATATTACGGCTTCAACTGCTGAAGTTGGGTGCGTCGCGGCTGCACATTCAATTCAATTCGGGTGGCTGGGTCTAATTCCCGGTGCGTTTCCGTGTAATTTCTGGTGCGTCTGTTTGTGCGCACCACTGCAGGCTCAGTCTGCTTCCCTCTGCATTCTCTCATCAGCCGAAACGCACAGGAAACTCTGCTGGACTGCGGTGTTGGATTTCTGCTGATTTCTGTGAAGCCATTCTCTCGTTGTGGTTTATAATATCACTTGTTCACGGGCTCACTGACGAAAAATTGCAAATGGCGACCAGCAAGCGATTCTGGAAAGTCAGTGTAATGCCCACTCTCATGACGCTACGCACAGACCAATGAATGACCAGCAGTGGCGTAACGAAACGGGGCCGGGAGCCTTCGGACCTGCTTTTTACGGTGCCGAAAAAAGTGTCAGTTAAACTGGAACTGTTCCGAAAAAGGGAACTGTGAGGCCTTTGGGTTCCGAGTGGGAAACCGGACAATGGAGGCCGATCGGGGCCAAACGGGGCCTTTGGGTTCCAAGTGGAAAAGCGCCTTAATTGCTGTAATCGGGGCCGATTGTGATGAACTTTGACTGGCATCTGAATTTGACCGTGTCCATCGATCGTTTTGAATGCAGCACGAGCGAGTAGATCGATCTTCTTGTTGCCACAATTTTGAGATGTTTCTGTTTTGAACAGTGTTCAACTAAGGCAACACAACCCCGAGATCCATAACTCAAGAAATCGTTGCAATAAACACACTGGGCTTTCCCTGGTACTTCGCATTTCGCTATGAAGTCGGCCATTTTTTCAACCACAACTTCAGTATTTTTACCGATCTTTACAGTCATTGACACAGTTTTTTCGAGCCATTCCCAACAAAACTTGTTCCTTATCCCTTTGTCGATTTCTAAAGTTCTTGCTTTGTTGTCTTTCGTGAGTTTTAGGTTAACCATTTTCATGAAATTGAGAAAACTCGGTTGATTGAACTGTCCACCATTTGCATTTCGCTCCGCGTGTTGGATATGATGAAGGAAATCTAACAAAATCGCTGATTGGTTGCTTCAATAAGTATCAGCCAATCAGTGGCCTTGTTACATTACATTACTGATCTCCCTGGGTAGCGCGTTCTGCGTGGTGGATTTTTGCAGCCGATTGAAAATACGACTCGCCGCTCATAACATACCCCCCCCCCAAAAAAAAAAAAATTTTCTCCTCGAATTTAGACGATTCACGAGAATGACCCTAGACATGATCAAATCCGTGGAATTCCGCAGATCCGCGGAGGATTCTCATCCCTGTAAAGGACAGATCTTGGTCAAAAATAACTCCAAGGTTCCTCACAGGACTATCCAGAGTGAGAGTGGCGGCATCCAAATTAAGAGCATGATTTGGAAAGAGTTTCTAAGGTGTTTTGGGCCAATAAGAATGACTTGAGTCTTATCTGAGTTTAATAGCAGAAAATTACAAGTCATCCAGGCTTTGATATCCTTAAGACAGGCATCTAACTTGGCTAATTGATTACAATCATCGGGCTTCATTGACAGGTATAGATGTGCGTCGTCTGTGTGACAATGAAAATGTATACAGTGCTTTCTAATGAATATTGCCTAACGGAAGCATATATAAACTAAAAAGAGTAGAGCCTAACACAGATCCCTGTGGCATTCCGTGACTGAGCTTAGAGTTGGAAGAAAATTCATCATTGATGTGAACAAACTGAAATCTATCGGACAAATAAGATCTAAACCACTGCAGCGAAGTTCCGCTCAGTCCAATATAGTGTTCTAATCTATCAAGTAGAATGGCATGATCAATAGTGTCAAAGGCTGCACTAAGATGTAAAAGGACAAGAACAGAAACAAGTCCATTATCAGATGCGATAAGGAGGTCATTAGTGACTTTCACTAAGGCAGTTTCAGTGCTGTGATGAGCTCTGAACCCAGATTGAAACTCCTCAAACAAACCAGCTCCCTGCAAATGGTCAAACAATTGCGCAGCAACAACTCTTTCCAAGGTTTTTGAAATGAAAGGTAGATTACAGATTGGTTGATAATCCAGTGGTACATAACCCAGAGTTAAAGAAGAATTAATTATATGAAGAATATGGCTACCAATAACTGGGAAGACAATTTGCTGCATGGTGGGCTGCACGGTGGCGCAGTGGTTAGCACCGCGGCAGCACAGTTTACCCTCGGCCGGGGGATTGCGGGGATCGTGGGTTCGATCCCTGCCCCCGGCCAACAGTGATCTGTGTGGAGTTTGCATGTTCTCCCCGTGTTGCGTGGGTTTACTCCGGGATTTCTCCAGTTTCCTCCCACATGCCAAAAACATGCAGGTTAGGGATATGGGGCGCTTGCGCACGCAGCGACCGGCAGCTGGTGGCTTGTCACTGGACTGCAGAACAAATCTACCTACGGGTACAAAATAAGTAAAAAAAAATATAATAATAAAAAAAAATTAAATAACCTGGTAGGAATAGGGTCCAAAAGGCAAGATGAAGGCTTAGATGAGGAGATTATTTTATCCAACTCTAAGAGGTCGATTGGAGTAAACTTATCTAAACCGATATCAATTGAGGGAGTTGTAGTAGTTAATGTACTTAAGTTTACAGTAGGAAGAATCTGACTGATTTTATCTCTTAATAGATAAAATGTTATGATTGAAAAAGTTCAGAAAGTCCTGACTAGAAAGTTCAGGGGGGATGCGAGGATTGACAGAGTCCTGACACTTTGTCAGTCTGGCTATAGTGTTGAAAAGAAACCTGGGGTTATTCTTATTCGCTTCTATTAATACAGAATAACTTCATCTAGCTTTTCTAAGAGATTTTTTATAAATTAAGAGATGATTTCTCCATGCAAAATAGAATTCCTCTAAATTAGTAGATCGCCATTTCCTTTCCAATTGACGAGTCTTCTGTTTTAAGCTATGAGTTTCTGAGTTAAACCAAGGGGTTAGAAATCTCTGGTTAGACTTTTTCTTTTTTAAAGGGGCTACCAAATCTAGAGTCCGATACAGAGAGGCTGTAACAATATCTACCATGCAATCAATTATGAAAGGAGCAGGCTCTCCATCTTTTATTTCCGTTGTGTTGACCCATGGTATAGAGGAGACAATCTGCAAAAATTTGGTAACATCATCTGAAAGACATCTGCTGTAGTAGTATTATTCTTTACGAGTCAAATAATCAGAAATAGTGAAATCAAAGGTTAACAGACAATGGTCTGACAGTACAGGATTATGAGGAGACACTATCAGATTTTCTATATCTGTACCATAAGTCAAAACAAGGTCCAATGTATGGTGGAGATAATGGGTAGAATTTTCTACTTTCTGGGAAAATTCCATTGAATTTAAAATTGAATTGAATGCCTTATTAAGACAGTCACTCTCTACAGCAACATGTATGTTCAAGTCCCCTAAAGCGGCATGATAAAATAAAGGCAGCGATGGAGTTTTAAGTAGAGTTTATTAAATCATACCGCCTTCATCGGAACACCTCCCCAGCCCTCGTGCTGCGGGCTGAGGTGATGTCCTCAGGCTCTCAGAGAGGAGACACAAAGTGCGTGTCTGCAGCAGTTGAAGAAGTCAGTGAATGAGAGGCAGATTTACAGAACAGTGCAGCATATATACTCAACTCAAAACAATACATCAAAGACATTCACAGCAGTCGATCTGGGCATTTGCATATCAGAGGTACAGACAGGATGCATGAACACAATGCATGGATGACACTTTAACCTCACAGCTGTAAACTCAGCATGCAGCGGAAAAAACCCAGGAGTAACGAGCTGACTGTCTCTGTGTGTTGTGGGGGGGTTGAATCAACCCGCCACACACTCCCCCCCAGAGGGCACGGCAGGGGGCCGAGACCTCGATGTTGCAGTTTGGGCAGCGAGCAGGGAAAAGCTCTGTGCAGGTGGAGGGGGAGGGGGAGGGGGGTGCGCGGTGAAATCGTTCGGGCCGCGCCAAAAATTGTTTGCTGCTCCGCGATGTTGAGGGGCTGTCCGGTTGAACTTGTGGAGATCACCAGAAGAAAAATTAGTCTCTGACTCCTCTCGTGGCCATGAAGAAAAACAGGAGCGGCGAGGTTGCGTAAACAAACGCAGAGGAACTTAGCGTGTTGGCTTTAGGTGCGTGCGCAGCCCTAAAGCCCTCGGGAAAAGCAGACGGCTGAATCCTTTGTGCGCCGTGGCTGAAACCATCAGTGAATCCTGTGAGCGCGCTGCGCGCGTGCTTGCTTCAGGTGAGCGCGCAGCCTTGAAGGTTCTGCGTGCAGCTGCGCAGGACGATGGCGGTCTCTGGAGCCATTCTTGTTGCGCCGTCCTTGTCACCCCCGGTGCGTGTGCCGGGGCTCCTTGCGTGGGTGGGCCCGCTGGAGAGGAACCAGGGTCGGAAACTTGGTGGAGATCGGCGCAGTTGGCGCCGAAAAACATCTATGATGAGCCGTGGCTGCAGATTAGTCATGGTGCATTGGAGCGATGAGGGGAGATAGACGATCTTTGTCCCTCAGGCTGTCCCGCATGGACGCCCCGATCTCGGCGAGGGTCGCGCCATGACGTTTACTGCCGTTTACCCGGTCTTGGGCGATGTCCGGAGAGTAGCTCGCCTGCCGTGAGCTCTGCGTTGAGGCCTCCCTGAAGCCGCAGGGAGGGCAGATCAGTCAGGCTGCTGCGTTCACTTGTCGGCGGAGCATCCCTGCCCGGTGCTGCGTTCGCCGGCAGCTCGTTTTCTTCAGCGTCGGGTCGCCAGCGTGGCCATCCAGACCAGAAGGTTGCGTTTGCACAAAACGTGTGCGTTCTTGGGGTCACCAGTAAAACGGCATGATAAAATAAAGGCAGCGATGGAGTTTTAAGTAGAGTTTATTAAATCATACTGCCTTCATCGGAACACCTCCCCAGCCCTCGTGCTGCGGGCTGAGGTGATGTCCTCAGGCTCTCAGAGAGGAGACACAAAGTGCGTGTCTGCAGCAGTTGAAGGAGTCAGTGAATGAGAGGCAGATTTACAGAACAGTGCAGCATATATACTCAACTCAAAACAATACATCAAAGACATTCACAGCAGTCGATCTGGGCATTTGCCTATCAGAGGTTCAGGATGCATGAACACAATGCATGGATGACACTTTAACCTCACAGCTGTAAACTCAGCATGCAGCGGAAAAAACCCAGGAGTAACGAGCTGACTGTGTCTGTGTGTTGTGGGGGCGTTGAATCAACCCGCCACACTAGTATTATTCTTTACGAGTCAAATAATCAGAAATAGTGAAATCAAAGGTTAACAGACAATGGTCTGACAGTACAGGATTATGAGGAGACACTATCAGATTTTCTATATCTGTACCATAAGTCAAAACAAGGTCCAATGTATGGTGGAGATAATTGGTAGAATTTTCTACTTTCTGGGAAAACTCCATTGAATTTAAAATTGAATTGAATGCCTTATTAAGACAGTCACTCTCTACATCAACATGTATGTTCAAGTCCCCTACAATAATTATCCTATCTGATTTCAGCACTAAATCAGCTAAAAATTCAGCAGATTCAGATAGAAACTCTGAGTAGGCCGAGGGAGGATGATAAACTATGGCAAAGAGAATTGGGGTTCAAGCCAAGATAGCCAACATACCCCACACTGAGGACCAGGCCCTCAAAGGAATTAAAACATAGTTTTTGCTTGACATTAACTAGTAATTTAGAATGGGGAAAATTGCCGCCACTCCACCTCCACGACCAGAACCTCTGGGGCTATGACAGTTTAAAATAACCAGAGGGAGTTGATTCATTCAAACCAATATAATCGTCTTGCCCAAGCCAAGTCTCTGTGAGGGATAATAAATCGATCTGATGATCGATTAATAGATCATGGACTAACAGAGACTTGGGAGTTAGAGACCCAATATTTAATAAACCACTTAATTTTAAAATTTTGGGGAGGAACAGAGGCCAAATTATGAAATTTAGAGACTTGAGGTTTGATTTGACTTTTACCAACATTTTGTTTAATCACTTTGGGATGTTTATGCATTCTACTTTTATTAACTTTTTTATTAACTTTGGGGGGAGCAGAGAAAGGTTCTCTAATGGCTCTTTTCCATAGTCACAGTTCTTTTTTACTTGTTTCGATTCTCCACTACTTGTTTCTCCCTGGGTTGTTCACCCATTGCAACCCTGTAAAGCCGCGTAAACTCGGTAGTGGGCGGGATTGAGGCGGCCCCATACTCTGCTGACGTCATCTCCGCCGACCGACTTATTCACAACAAAGAAAATGGCGGATTACGAGCGGAGGATTTCCACCTTGGTTCTTGTCTGGCTGTTAAACACAATGAACGTTTTTAAGCGGAGAAGACAGTTTTACAGGAGAAGACGACGTGCATTGCGAAAACACACGTTGGAGCTGTACCAGAGACTCGTTGTTGCCATTGGGGAATACCAAGCAGCGGAATATGAAGCAGAGAGGTTAATTGCCCAGCACATCAGGCAAATCAAGCACACGAGGAAACAGTTGTTGGTAATTTAATGCTTTCTATTGTCATTTTATCGTCATGTCATAGTTGTGTACAGCATTTTGATGTTGCCAGGTTATCAGTATTAATATGTATGCTGTGTGTGTGTTCTAGTTGGCTGCGTTGTTGCAAAATCAACGCTGCAGACCATGGACCTGGGCAGTAAAACGTAGCTCGCAGTGGTGGGAGAATATTGTCCCCAGCTTCTCAAGCACACAGTGGTTGCGTAACTTCCGGATGTCCGAGGACACTTTCACCTACTTGTGCCACAAATTGCGTCCATGCATGGAGCTTCAAGACACGACATTCCGCCAGTGTGTGCCTCTGAGGAAGAGAGTGGCCATTGCACTGTGGAGGCTTGCTACCGGTTCAGAGTATCGCACCATTGGACATCTTTTTGGTGTCAGCATCACAACGGTGTGCAGGTGTGTACATGACTTTTGTGCAGCAGCAGAATCATTGCTAGTTCCAGATCAAATACATTGTCCTGATGAAGTGAGGTTCACGGAAATGTCGGCCTACATCGAGAGTCGTGGGGGCTACCAATGTGCGTTGGTGCCATAGATGGATCACACATACCCATCATTGCACCAAGAGAATATCACACCGACTACTTTAATCGTAAAGGCTGGCACTCTGTACTCCTTCAAGGTGTTGTTGATGGAAGGGGGTTGTTCTGGAATGTATTTGCAGGGCTGCCTGGGAGCATGCACGATGCTAGGGTGCTGAGACTGTCCACACTGTGGGATTTAGCCAGTCAGGGAAACCTCTTCCCACCTAAACTCAGGAACATTGGTGCGGTAAATGTGGGCTACTTCATCCTTGGAGACTCTGCTTATCCACTGCAAAACTGGCTTTTGAAAACCTTCAGTGACACCGGACGACTGACTGAAGAACAACAGACGTTCAACCAGACCATCAGTAGAGTACGGGTGGTTGTGGAGAATGCTTTCAGCAGGCTGAAGGGAAGGTGGCGCTGCCTTCTGAAACGGAATGACTGTGACATCGCACTGGTTAAATCGATTGTGTTGACTTGTTGTGCACTGCATAATCTGTGTGAGAGTCATGGAGAGGCCTTTGACACTACATTGGATGATGCAGCAGATGAACAAGTGGTGGTGGCAGCGTCACAGGGAGTAGAGGAGCCGGGTGGAGATATACGAGATGCTGTGATGCAGTACTTGTGTAGCAATAATTAAGACATTTCATTTTTGTCATGATTCATCTGCATACATTTGTCAAACTTTTGTTTTTTAAATAAAATTTGGTGAAATTTTCATCTACGTCTCCTCTGTTGTTCATAACGGTTAACTCTTAAGGGACAGCTAATTAAATGCTAAAAGCTTGCAATTGACCTTGGAATTATATGTTGATACTTGTTATATTTCCAATTAATCATAGCCCTATTTTACTTACAAAATAAGTGAAATTACTTTAAAAAAAAAAAAAAAAAAAAGCCAAATCAACTGTAGTAAAATTCTTGTTTGTGTCTCATTTTCCCATTGATAGTTATTTTTAAGGGATATGTGTTCAGGGATGAGAAATTACACTCTAAAACACCGTAGAAAATGGCTGCAGAAAAATGCAGCAGCTGAACAACTCCCTTTGGGTTTGCTTGAATTGCCAATTGACCTTGGAATTATATGTGGAAACTTGTTATATTTCAAGTTAATCCTAGCCCACTTTTACTTACACAATAATTTTGAAAATTTTAAAGAAAGGCAATCCAACTGTAGCACCGTTTTGTATGTCGAGTGTCATTTGAGTATCATTTTCCCATCTATTGATATTCCTAAGGCATATGTATTCAGGGATGGTTGATTACACGTTAAAACACCTTAGAAAAATGACTACAACAAAAAAGGCACTTTGTTTTTGACGGAATTGCCAATGTACCACAAAATTTTCTGATGACACTTTTGTTATTCCGATTAAATACTGTGACATTGTCAGACTGGCCAACACCAAATTATAATTTTATTTTTCAAACCTATGACACTTTGTATGTATTGAATCAGAAAATCATAGGTTTATCATATTCATGTCAGCGTTTTAAGCTACAAAACTGTTATATTTGGGTTTACATGTATGGGTATTTTCCCTTTAAATTATACTAGACTCATTATGTATTGAAATTCTATGAATTTGGAATGACGATAGAACATTCAATTTACATGTACTTACCTTTTACCTTCATTGTCTACTGCTGAATGTAAAGTACACCGGTGCCTCTGCTTACAATTTAACTTGAAAACAGTACAAAATTTAGAGAGATGAATACAGCCGTGATAATTTTTATTAACTTTAACAATTACATTAGCTTTAAAAATCGTGACACCTTTATGTATGAACAGCGGCATTTGGATAATATGAGGCAATGGAATGTGTATGTAATTTTTCACCTTTCTCATTTAGTTATAACAGACAAACCACACTTTTATCCAAAAAGTAATTTAATAACATTAGAAATATTCCCAAAACATGTTTAAAGACGGGGATTTTTCAATACTTCCACAAGACTGCCAAAATGGTTTAGGAAAGCTCTGTTGAAAGAAGCCGTCTCGGCCAGCTCATCCCTTCTCAATGCTTCTTCCTTCTCCTGGGCTGACTGCAGGTTTGCTGCAAGCATTCGTAGCTCCTGATGGTGTCTTTCGCGCTGTTCGTGGAGCCGTTCATGCTGTTCCAGCATCCTATCATGGGCCAGCATCTCATCAGCATGACTCTGGGACATCACTGATGCCAGGTCGCCCAAGGCGTTGCTTCTTCTCCTCCTCGCTAGATGAAAGACAGAATTTTTTTTTTAGAGAACGCTGGAGCAAAACATGTCAAAAAAAAAAAATGGAATTAAACTTGTGAAAGCCGGTGGTGGGACGCTTCTTTGCTGTATTTAAGATCAACTGTCATGTTGCTGTCCCTCAGTACAGTGGATTGTGTATCTTCTGGGTAGCTGTGGTTAGGCTACATCCCATTCATTCCGAAAATGAATAATTTGAAAAAAATTTTGATTGGATGGGTTATTTTTAAACAAATTTCTTTGTACTGTGGCCTTAGAAATCAGAAGGGGTTAATACTGTTCACTGAAGCATGTTGATTTGAAAGTCGGAACATGTGCTTTTATTTTTTATAAAAAATACAACAGTATTTTGACCACCACCACACCTAATAAAAACTGCACTGGGTTGTTATGAAAACACCCCTGCATCTAGTGTTTTTTTTTTTTAAGTACAAAGACATTTTACATTCCTTATTAGGCGTCTATAGAAAATAACAATAATCACATAAAAAAAACGGGTGGTCATTTTCAGTTGTGCCTTACCAGAACTTGCCCGGGACATGACGGATGGTGATGGACCTGCCGATATTGCGCAGAAAGCTGTCGACACCGATTCTGGCCCCCAGACAGACGCCGGAGAGTCTGGGCGGTCCTGTGAGGCGGACCCCTGGCGTGTGAGAAGTGATTCTAGAAGGAAAATGCACACACTAAAGCTCACCAAGAAAGTGCAACATGTAGAGGAAACACAAAACTTTTTAAACAGAATACAATAATAATCTTCTTTCAGCGTTTGGTTTAAGTGAATACTGAAATAAAAGCGTGAAGCTGCGTAGGTAGCCGGATATTAGCTGGCTAACCATCATCACTGGCTAGACATCATCACTAACCATTGCCCACAATCCAAAAACTTTCTTTATTGCTTAAAAGAAGTGAGCTTTTGACCGAAAGGACAAATCTATGAAAAGACAGACAATATTAAAAAAACACTCACCGTCAACGTTTTCCAATTGCATGCCAGTGTCGAGCACATTGTCTCTGCCATTACTAGCAGGCCGATGCCCATATATTGCGTCCATCTGATCGTACCATTTCCACTCCTTTCTACTCGCACCACTGCGTCCGTTATGGTCCTTTATGGCCCGATAATCGCTCTTCATTTTTTTTAGTTTTTCACGACACTGTTTGGCAGTCCGGATGAACCCTTGGGCCGCCATTTGGTCGGACAACTCCTGGTATTTTTTTCATTGCGAGTTGCCCCATCCAACTCGCTCTGGATGTGGTCGTCAGCTACGAAGGAAAGAAAAGTCCGCACCTCCTGGTTTGTCCATGGAATAAACTTGCGCGTGGACATCGTTAACACAATTGTGAAGCCGCTCACCGTGTTTACTCGCTGAAATTACAAATGGCGGTCGTGCAGCTTCAACAGAAAACTGAAAACGGACGCTCTCTGTGACGTTACACGCTGACCAATCAGCGGCTAGCAGTCGATTGACGTTAAATCACACCTCGATTTTTCTCGCTTGTCCCCTGCCCCTAAACTGGCACGACAATCGTATCGGTTAAAGCGTGTAGGGTACTGTGGAAAGAGCGAGAAACTGAGTAAAGTAAAAGTAAGTAAAGCTAAGGTGATACTTGTGGAAAAGTGCCTTATGGGAGAAGACAGGGGCAAAAGTTGAGGGGTGGTAGATGAGGAGGAGCTGCAGAGAGATGTGTATTTATCAGGTTGTGTTGTATTTGTCTTGAGTTATAATATTTTGGGTAACGGGAGACGGACACAATCTCTGTAGGGTCATAAATCGAAGGGTGATCCAAACAGTGCAAATTATATGGATTAATGGGATTAATATGAGAAGTGGAAACAGAACCAAAAAAGGGCTGATTGGCAGACCCAGGAGCTTCAGAGTGAGTAAACACACCAAGTTTCAGTCACTGTACCAAAAAACACTGAATGGAATAGAACAGACTTGTCTCTTAAAACATGTGCCCCAAGTCTATTTGGGTGGATGCCATCAGGCCTCATAAGTGATGGGCGGTTCCAAAACAAGTTAAAACTGTCTACAAAACCAATGTTAAAAATAGGACAAGTAAAACACAGCCAAGTATTAAGACTAAGAGTTCTGCTAAAATAACTGCAGCCTTGTCTGAGAGGTGCCAAAGCCCCAGAGATAAACGCATGTCTGTCACAGTTCATAAGAGTGGACAGAAGGCTCCTGAAGTCACTCTTTAAAATCTCCGACGCTTCATCTGGGATGTTATTGCATCCAACAGGTACTATGACAGTTTGAACGTGGGGGAATTCATTTAGGAGGTCAGGGATAAGGGCTTCAATGTCAGAGACTCTAGCCCCAGGAAAAAAATCTAGTGATATAGTACCTGCTTCTGACATTCCTCATAGTCGAGTCACCAATTACCAACGTCATCTGGGGGGTGGGGGGTGGGTGTTGTGGGTGGATTCTGACGTGGAGAATAACATTGTCGAGGGTGTTGTTGTGAAGGTGGGGTGATGCGCTCTCTTCTATTTGGAGCTGGTGTGTAATTTGGCACACCTATGGCCCTTTTGCACTAGCCTGACTTAGCACGTCATGGTACAGCTCAGCATGCTTGGTAAGTCTTTGCACTAGCCTCAACACGGTTTAACAGCAGTGAATCTCAGCCCCGCTCAAGGGCAGGATCCATTCGTGCTGAGCTGTACCGTGTTTTGACGTCAAAAACTTTGGTCGCCGCTGATTGGTCAGGTCTTAACGTCACGAAAGCGCCCATCCCTCGTTGAAATCTGTACGACCGCCATTTGCAATCACGGACTAACTCGGTCACGGAGTAAATACGATATTAATAGTGTAACGTCGGGGCCATTTTAAGGGGGGCAGGGATTTCCCAGCATGCTTTGCCAGTTGAAAACGTTACTGTGTGCGTATTAAATGTGTTATTACTGAGTTATACTGCTGTGTCATTATAACTGCGTTATAATGACCCAGCAGTGTTTAGCAGGATTAGGGCAAGATGTATCGTGTGTGTAACCATGACTGAAACGGAGGTCTGGGAGAATGACCTCCCCTCCTCTCTGTGCTCAGAAGTAGGTTGGGGGTTGGTGGTGTGTAAATAAAGCCTGTTCATCACAACCATCTTGCTCCTCTTTCTTTGTGTGAATCCCGCAAATGTCACACTGGTGTCAGGAGTGGGGATGGAGCAAGATGAGGATTCAGGCGGAGGTCCAGCGGCCGGAGTGGTTCATCGCTCGGCTGGGAACGGAGCGTAGAGATGAGACGCCGGGCCCCGGAGTGGCTCGCCGCGATGGACGGTGCAGCGGACCCGACGGGCCGAGCAGAGCAAACCAGCCCTGTTTCCCACCCTTTTCAGGGCAGGACGGGCTGGCGATTCCAGAGCGATTAGGATCGATGATCGACCGGGAGATGACCGTCCCATCCATCCGGCAGTGGGCCAAGATTCCCCGCTACAACGGCGAGAACCTGTTGGATGACCACCTGGCCCAGTTCGAGTTGGCTGCCGTGCTGAACGACTGGTCATCGGAGGAAACCACCGTGCTGAGAGCGAGTGGGAGGAGCAGCTACGGCAGCGCGGAGGAGACAGCCGCAGCGGCGCGAGGAAGGGAGGGCTTCCGCTGCACAGAGCCAGGGTACTTCACACGGTACTGCCCCGCACGCAGCGCATGACAAACTGGCCCCTCGTCAATGTTAAATTAGAGCGAGGTGGCATGGACGGAGAAAAAGCCGCCTCCTGCAGATGCTTCCCCCGGCGGTGATGTCATAGAGGCCTTTGGAGCGCAGCAGCAGTGGAGCGAGCAGGACAGATCCGGTCTTTTCCCGGGCTCGGCAGGGGCTGGACGCCTGGACGCGGGCCAGCGGCCGCCTGGGAGGTCCTGGCAGCGGTGGGAGTCATGGGACTCCCTCTGCCAGAGGAGGAACTGTGCATGTCCTACCGCCACCCGCAGATGCTTTCCCTTTCGGTGACGTCACGGAGGCCCTCGGCGCAGCAGCGACGCAGCGGAGCGAGCAGGACGGAGATCCGGCCATTTTCCAGGCACGGCAAGGGCTGGACGCAAGGACGCGGGCCAGCGGCCGCCTGGGAGACCTGGCAGCGGTGGGAGTCGGCCGGAGCGGGCATGGGACTCCCGCTGCCAGGGAAGGGACTGTGCGTGGTCCTACAGAGGCTGTCAGATGTGTCCATCCGCCCGCTGGTGGCCAAACCGGAACCCTACCCCAACCAGATACTCCGACCGAGACTCAGATGGCCCGTGCATGCCGCCCCGGCACCGGGCTGACTCGCATTGGATTTCTGAAAGTGGACTTTGAATTTTCTGGGGACAGAAACCAGTCCAGGGTAGGGCAGTGTAACGTCGGGGCCATTTTAAGGGGGGCAGGGATTTCCCAGCATGCTTTGCCAGTTGAAAACGTTACTGTGTGTATTAAATGTGTTATTACTGAGTTATACTGCTGTGTCATTATAACTGCGTTATAATGACCCAGCAGTGTTTAGCAGGATTAGGGCAAGATGTATCATGTGTGTAACCTTGATTGAAACGGAGGTCTGGGAGAATGACCTCCCCTCCTCTCTGTGCTCAGAAGTAGGTTGGGGGTTGGTGGTGTGTAAATAAAGCCTGTTCATCACAACCATCTTGCTCCTCTTTCTTTGTGTGAATCCTGCAAACGTCACAATACAGACAGCGTTGTAGGTTTTGCGGAACTCTACACCGTGGTCCAACGAAGAGGTGCGGAGTTTTCTCTGCTTGGTGGCAGTTACACAGTGAGGAGTGACCCGATGGCTGGCCAGCATACAACCGGACTATAGACAAGCTGAAGACGAACGTGAGAACCATCGGTGGTGAGTGATTTGTAATAATGTGCATCTGTTTGCTTATTTATCCTGTTGGTGGTACGCTCACTTTTTTTGAGCCATACAGTGCTGTTCTGTGCTGGCTAACGTTTTTTTTTTGCTAGTTAAATGCTAATGCTAACGCTAGCGCTAGCTAGTACCAACTGTTGAATCGCACTTGTTTTCTCCTAAATATTCGCTTGTGAGAGCAAAACGATGAAATATGTTAATCCTGGTTAAAGTCCTGGTTTGTGTTTTGTATTGCACTTTGGTCCTGTGCATTAAATTGTGTGCAATTTAATGCTAGAATGTGTTTCCACATGCCAGGGTTAGCCTCCCTGTTTATATTGTGGATACTGGTGAAATGGACTACAGGAGCCGAAATCTTGTCATATTAAAATTGCTTTTTCAAACCAGTGATTTATAAAGTCATTCATATAATTTTCTAAAGCGTCAGAATAGACCCACACACCTATTCTGTGGATCCTGCGGTGCTTTTCGCTCATTTCAGAAAGAGAAATCCGTATATTGTATAGCTTCATTACACAGACAGTGATATATTTATTTTAATTTTGCTGATTACGGCTTACTGCCCTGAAAACCCCAAATTCTATTATGCAAAAAATTGGAATCTTACATAAAATTAACTTTAAAAAAATATTTTTTAAATAGAAATGCTGGCCGCTGAGGTGTTGTTTAATATGGGCTGTAGCCATAATCATCAATATTAAAATAAACACTTTCAATATATCACTGTTCCTGTAATGAATCTATATATGGGTTTCACTTTCTGAAATGAGTGACAAGAATATTGAATTTTTTCATGGTACAGTGATCCCTCACTTATCGCGGTTAATGGGTTCCAGAACCGACCGCGAAAAGTGAAAAACCGCGAAGTAGCGTCACCCCTAATGATGTCACCCATAAATAATACGTACGTTCATTCTCTCACTCTCTCTCTCATATGATACGTGTGTGTGTGTGTGTGTAAGTGTACATACATACGTAGATGTAAATAAAGTGTACATAAATATGTTTTTAGAACTCTTTTATTCTTATAATATGATATGTAACTCAAGATGAAGATGATTTACTGCACAGGTTAATGAGAGCTTTACTGCTCCTCAGGTGACGCCTCATCGTGAGGTGCTAGAGGCGCAGCATCGTCGAGGGCAGCTTCCGATAGAGCTGGAGAAGCTGCAGGAGGCGGCTTAGTGGCTCGACGGTTAGACTATTTCGCACAAAATGGCACAAGAGAACAGCAAAAAGTTCCACGCGGCGAGACTAAGCAACACGAGCGATAAAGAGCAATGAATGCGGTCTTCCTTCACTGCATGGGCGTTTGGCAGGGAGAGAAGGTGGGTGAAACGTCTCGGCCAATCAGCTTGCGAGATTTCCGAGCCGAGCCAACACGAGAACAGCGAACAGAGAGGTGGATTTTTGAGTTGTGCGGGCTCTCCGTGTTGATACCTGATGTTCTAATGTAGTCTACCTGCCTTCTGCTAGCGCCCGCCCATTATTTCTCAATTTTGAATTTTTGATGAATATTTTTGAAAAATCCGCGATGCACTGAGGGCGCAAAAGGTGAAGCGCGAAGTAGCGAGGGATCACTGTATTCTAATTTTAGAGATGTGCCTGTATATGTATTGAACTTGCTTGAAACTAACCAGCATCCATTTCTGTCGTTCATCTAGGCAAGACTAAATCAGCCGCCCCACAACCTACCTCGCCACTGTGGAAAGTACTGAAATCCTTTGCTTTTATAGGTAAAGTGTCAAAAGCACAATTTCCACTTAATATAAAAGGGACTGAACTGAGATTTATTTGATTGTGTGAATATGGCACATCAACTGTAAAATAAACTGCTTGTTAATGTATTTATTTTTTTGTCAGATCACTTGTGTGATCCTTTGTGAGTTATGTTCATAACTGTATGTTTTTGCGAATGTGAGATGTTCAGTTGTCAATATAATTTACTTTATATGTGTAGTTTATAGTCTATCATCAATAAACTCATGAATGTATTAATTCATTCTGATTGCTGAGGCCACAGTAAAAAGAGATGATTTTAAATGTAACTCAGCCCTTGTAAAATCTACTGAAGTGCAGCTACATGAAAATTGTGGTTAGAGGAGTTATTGTTTAATTTGACCTTGTTAGATTTTTTCCCCTTTGGTATATTATTCTATTTTCTTTTAATCTTTACTTTTAATCAATCCGAAATAAAGATTCATTCATTAATTCACATTCCACCGCTGGCTTTTAGCAACAAGTGTATTTCCAAAATAAGTTTTAAACTTGCTTTAATTAACCACCACCCATTTGTCTTTTGTCTAGGCAAGAGGGAAACGGTCACCCCAACTGGACCTTGCCTCACTATTTACAGAGATGCAGGCTGTAGATCTGTCGAACCAGGACCAGGACCAGGGGCCGATCCAGTTGCTTCTCAGTGAGGCAGCGTGTGACCATTCCGTTTTTTTTTTTACAGTTTGAATTTTGCACATTCTGAATAATCTGGAATTTGCTGCTGATTGTAATAAACAATTTAGTGACGTATGTGTTTGCATCATGATTTTCTCTCTTTATTTTCTATTTTGTCTGTTAAGACACCGGTGGGAAAAGAGTCAACTGTACAAAGGATTAATCGGTGACCTTGAAAATAATGGCTCATTTTTAAGAAAAAGTAGCCAAAACAATTATATTAACTGAAGACTATATTGTTAGAAGACTGTACAGAAGACCCTGCATACTTTAGTGACAGTACCAGTATATGGAGGAATTCTGGGTCATATTAGTATCTGCTCTTCATCATAATGGGTTTGGGCGGGGGTGTCTAATCATGTGCCATGGAGGGTCAGGACCCTGCAGGCTTTACCTCCAACCAGTGTCTTCAACAGCAGATTCCACTGAACTTCTTCCACTGACTGATCAGTGAGATCATCTGGTGAAGAGACTGGGTAGAAGAGAGAACCTGCAGGGTCTTGGCCCCCCATGACACATGATTGGAAGCCCCCGGATTAGGTTTAATGGGATTTAACATTTTAACACAAACTGCTTTATGGTTCATAATTCTGTTGACAGACTTACACCAAACCAAAATGATTTCTCAAACTGCTGGATTATTCTTAGCTTTTTCAATATTTCAGTATTTAATTTATGCCACATGGTGGTAACCTTCACATATAAAAAAAGAGACATCTGCAAAAACTTCAGAGGTTTATTATCAGCGCAATTCCCAGTGAATGCATGTATAGTACATTGTTGATGCAGAGAATATATATTTCTACAGTACATGTATCTAGTAAGTATTTTCCATGTAACCTTGTGACTGCATTATTTTAATTCCTTTTAATCCTAGATCAAGTTTGTTTTGGCTTAAAATGCATGATAACTGTCAAAGATATCTTATTATACCTAACTCAGTAAAGTTTACTTTTTGAATATATATTTTGTGGCTAATATAGTTATTAACATGGTGATCAAGTTGTGTCAGCTGATCATTTTTTTCTATGACACCACCTCACTCAGTGCTGCAGAAACAGGTACGTGCATGATGTCTCAAACTGTCAACAGTCTCCATGATTTTCAAGCAGATCAGAGCAATTTGTTGCACAGGAAATAAACATTTCTACAGACATTCTTAAGCTCTATAACCACTGATCGTTTGTGAAGCTGTGCTGACAATAGTGACAGGCTGATGACATCTGTGACAGGTCAGGTTCGCCCAGAGCGAATGAAGCAGTAATTTCCCCACAACAGAGCCATCTGAAACACACACAGCATACATATTTTAGTACCTAACAGCGATAAATTGCAGACATTAAAGTGTAGTATGACGTACTTGTAGCAAACTAGCATTAGCAAAATTAGCTTACCGTCATATATGACCTAGTTTGTATCCTCACGCCTTTGGCTCTCCCAGAAGCTGCAGAACTATTTCCAGAGTGTTTCATCTCGCTGTCTGTACCCTTGTCTAGCGGTCCTTTTTGGCGTTTATGGTGAAAAAAGCCACAGACCGAGGAGTTGCCTTGTACAGCTGTATGTGTTATGTTTTGGTTGAGTCGCGTGTTCTACGTCACGGGAGTGTGGCGCCGCCTACTGTTATAGAAATCCCACCCACCCAAGCTCAACATGGTTGTAATGCGGTTGTAGTGCGGACAAAAGCGTACTTAACCATGTTGAAGTAAATCATGCTGTACCGAAGTGTGCTGGGCTAGTGCAAAAGTGGCTCTAGAGTTGTCTTAATCCGTTGTTTGCGGACCTGAGCCGCCACTGAAGGAGAGGAAGGAGGAGGAGGGGCGGTCACGGGCGGACGGCCAGTGTCCAGGTGGGGAAAATCCCCCAGAGAAAGGATGTTGAATCTATTATCCAGGACCAGAGGAAGAGAAGAGGCGCAGCCCAGTCTGGGAGACCATCGATGATTGCCAGCTGGTCCAACCAAGGTCCAGGGCGCGTATTGAGTATGAGAAGTACCGACCGGGGCCTTGGGTTTAGCCCCGAGACGAAGCCAGTGTCAATCACCGCGGCCTTGGACATTGGAAGAAGCTGGAACCGGAGCAGGAGTGGAAGTGGACGGAGAAGCACTGACCTCCCCCAGGTGGGTAGCTGTCTCTGCCAACTGCAAATTGGTTGCCGGAGCCATTGTTCGCCCGAATATAATGGTGTTGAGATGTTCCTCAGCCTCCTGAATCTTGTAGAGCAGGGGTCACCAACGCGGTGCCCACGGGCACCATGTCGCCCGCAAGGACCACATGAGTCGCCCGCAGGCCTGTTCTAAAAATAGCACAACTCGCAAGTGAGCTGCATCTGAGATGTAATTTTTTCTGCCACTATTTTTTAAAAATCACACTTGCATTTATATAGATTTTAAAATGACAATGTCTTAAAAATAAAAAAAAAATGAAAATATGTTTATTATACGTAAAGTTAAGGTGAACTCTGACCTAGTTCAAAGGTCAGTATTGTGCGCATGACAAAACCTTCGCGCTTGTGGAGCGTAAGCTAAGATGGTGAGCGGAGTGCAGTTTCCTAGCCCAAAAACATGGCAAAAAAAAAAAAAGACAGAAAATTTATCATTTTCAAAGTGAGCGGGAGGAAGAGTTCTTTTTTACTACCGTGAAAGGAAGCTGCGTGTGTTTCATTTGCGGGGCGACGGCGAAGCGCCACTATGTGGAGCGACACTGTGCAGCGTCATGAAACTGCTGCCCACTTTTTTTTTTTTTTTGTACCCGTAGGTAGATTGGTTCTGCAGTCCGGTGACAAGCCACCAGCTTCCGGTTGCTGCGTGCGCAAGCGCCCCTTAACTCCTTAACCTGCATGTTTTTGGCATGTGAGAGGAAACCCACGCAAACACGGGGAGAACATGCAAACTCCACACAGATCACTGTTGGCCGGGGGCAGGGATCGAACCCACGATCCCCGCGATCCCGCGGCCGAGGGTAAACTGCTGCCGCGGTGCTGGTTATTACTCCAGCATGATTCTTGGCAAGAACTGTATGGATATAATTCCAGTGAAGAAGAAAACACAAAAGTGTGTTTATTAAATGTAACAGATTTTGAGCAGAATTGCAGCAGATTTGTTAAGTTAAAAATGTGATAAGATTTATTTAATATGAAAGCTGATTTTTCTTAAATGTTGCATAACTTTTTCAAACATGGTTCAACATAGTTCATGAATTAAAAGGGTTTAGTTTTTTATGGTTAAAAGGGACTGGTGAAAACTAGACATTTTTTTAATGAAATGTAGAAGTGATCATTTGAACAATTGCTGAGATTAATAAAAATAAAGTGTTGAATATTGATCTTGTCTGTTACCCACTCTAAGTTATTGATAATTATTTATGTGTGTGTGTATATATATATATATATATATATATATATATATATATACACAATTTGTTATTTTAGAGGAGTGTGTCAAGTTGGTGCCCTTCACATGACTCGATACCCATGGAGTAGCTCTTGGTTTCAAAAAGGTTAGTGACCCCTGTTGTAGAGGTTGGCGAGTCTCACTTCCAGCTCAGAAATCTTACTAAGAAGGGACACACAATGGATACACATCGGGGATGGAGCCATGGCGTTCCAGGCGATGAGGTGGATTGCCAGCAGCCAGCCAAAAACAGCTAAAAACAAGTTAGCTAAAAACAGCTAAAAAGGCTATAAACAGGTTAGCAGGTAGCCTAGCCCGGTAAAAACAGCCGGGGTGCGTCCGATCGGGCTTTTCAGCGAGGCAGTACCAAGCTAGCACCAAACAGAAACTAATATCAGCAAACAGAGATTAAAAACAATATCAATAAAAACAAACAAAAGCCGACAAAATAGCACTCGACAAAGCGCTCAGGTGAGTGATCCAATAGTCTGCACTAATGAGTGACACTGATGCACCTTGACCTTGGAGTTCACCATGAATGTCCGCCCCCTGGTGGAACCAGCGATGGATCCACTCCAGTTCGCCTACCAGCATGGCATTGGGGTGGAGGATGCGGTGATCTTCCTCCTTCACCGTTCTCTGTCCCACCTGGAGAAGCCCGGGAATATGGTGAGGATCATGTTCTTTGACTTCTCCAGTGCTTTCAACACCATCCAACCGATGATCCTGAAGGACAAGCTGCTGCGCACAGGGGTGGACCAGCACCTGTCATCATGGATCCTGGACTACCTCACGAACCGGCCTCAGTTTGTGAGAACCCGGGACTGTGTGTCCGACACGATCATCGGTAGCACGGGGGCCCCCCAGGGAACGGTGCTGGCTCCCTTCCTGTTCACTCTTTATACTGCGGACTTCTCACACAACACAACACACTGCCATCTACAGAAGTTCTCTGATGACTCTGCGATCGTTGGCCTCATCTCCAATGGAGATGAAGCTGAGTACAGAGGGATTATCCAGGACTTCGTGGACTGGTGCCATCGGAACTGCCTCCAGATCAACGCAAGGAAAACTAAGGAGCTGGTGGTGGACTGCCGCAGGCATGGACAACCCCTCACAGCACCAGTAAATATACAGGGAACAGACATTGAGATGGTGACATCCTACAAGTACCTGGGTGTTCATCTGAACAATAAACTAGACTGGTCACACAATACTGACGCACTCTACAAGAAGGGACAGCGCAGGCTGTTCCTGCTGAGGAGACTCAGGTCTTTTGGTGTACAAGGGGCGCTGCTGAAGACATTCTATGACACGGTGGTGGCATCAGCCATCACTTTTGGAGTGGTCTGCTGGGGCAGTGGCATTACTGCAGCCGTTTTTCCTTTTTTTTTTTTTTTTTTCTTTTTTTTCTTTTTTTTTTCCTTTGAAAGACAAAAGTAAAATAGAAAGATGTCTTTACCTTCTTTACATGTTTCAACTGCACTGCAGCCTTCATCAGAAGAGTCAGCTGATTGCCGCCAGGTGACATTTATCAGCTGATTTTCGTAGGCGGGGCCAGCTCAGCAGATCTGTCAGATCCACCGAGCCGGCCCCGCCTCCCGCCGTCAGATGGTCTCTGGAGAATGTGGTCCCAGGTGTGAGAAAGCATAAAGGCCCCCTCATCTCGGTTCATGGTGTCTTTTCCCCGCTTTCTGATCTCTATTGCCTCCTTGATCCAACGTTTGTGTCTGTTGCTCTCCGATCCAATAATTTTTGTGTTGTCCCAGTCCATGATGTGATTATTTCTTTTGCAGTGGTCCGATATAGCTGATTTTAATGTTTCTTGTTCTGCTTTTTCTTTTTGTGATCTTGTGAGTCGTCCTTGCGTTTCCTTCTCACATTCCTTTTGGTGTTCTTTTTTTCTTGTGGTGAATAATCTTCCGGTTTCTCCAATGTAGGTTTTGTTACATGATCTGCATGATATTTCATATAATACATTGCATTTATTGTCTTGTTCTATTCTGTCCTTGGGGTGTACTAATAACTGTCTTAATTTTTTGTGTGGTTTGACTGCTGTGTTTATTTTGTATTTTTTCATGATCCTTTGAATTGGTTCCGTGATCCCTCGTATGTATGGTATAGTTATGGTTTCCTTGTTTTTGATTTCAGCTTTTGTTCTGTGTCTTGTGTCCTGTTTATTTTCTTTGTTTTTGACTTGCTGTTTCCCTTTGTTTATGGCCCATACTGGATATTGGCAGCGTATAAGTGCATGTTTTATGTGGTTTTCCTCTTCCTGTCTGTCTTCTTGTTCCGTGATGATGGTGGCTCGTTCATATAATGTCCTGACGACTGATAGCTTGTGTGCTGTGGGGTGTTCCGATGTCCAAAGTAGGTATTGATCTGTGTGGGTTGGTTTCCTGTAGACTGTGATTTTTATGCTGCCATCCTCGTTGTGGTGGATTTTCATGTCCAGAAAGGCTATGGTGCCATTTTCCTCCTCTTCGTGTGTGAATTTTATGTTCCCCGTACTGTCTGTACTGTTCAGATGGTCAGTGAGTTCTTGTGTATGTCCTTTCCTTATTTTTTCCAGAATGTCATCTACGTATCTCTTCCAAAGGGTGGGTTTGCATATTGTGGGTGCTGTGTTGATGGCTTTATTTTCCAGATCCTCCATAAAAAAACTGCTCATGATGGCTGATAGTGGGTCTCCCATTGCAAATCCTTCTTTTTGTTTGTAGATTTTTCCTCTGAATTGAAAATAAGTGGATTTTGCAACAAACTGTAGTAATTTGGATATGTCATGGACTGTGAGGTTGGTGCGTCTTTTTAGGGTACTGTCCTTGTTGAGGCGTTCTTGCACTATATGTAGTGTGACGTCAATAGGAGTCTTTGTGAATAAAGAGATGACGTCATGTGAGATGAGGATCTCGTCTGATTCTATTTTTATGTCTTTGAGTTCTTGTGCCAGCTCTTTTGAATTTTTACAGTGAAAGTCTGATAGTCCAAGGAGGGGTTTGATGATTTCAGCTAGGGCTTTTGATAAGTTGTATGTGACTGATCCAATGCTGTCTATTATTGGCCGCAGTGGGATATCCTTTTTATGTATTTTCGGTGTTCCATAAATCCGAGGGGTGATGCTGGCTGTGGGGATCAGGTGATCATATGCGTCCTTTGTGATTTTATTGCTTTCTAATAGAGGTTTTAGAAGGGCTTTGAGCATTTTTTTCTTTTCTTCTGTCGGGTTTGTTTTAATGATTTCGTATGTGTTACTGTCTGCCAACATGGTTTCCATCTGTTTTTCGTATGTTTCCGTGTCCAAAATTACTGTTGTTCTGCCTTTATCTGCTGGGAGTATTGTGATCGTTTTATCTGTCTTGAGTGAGTTTAATGCTTTTTCTTCTTTTCTTGTAACGTTGCTTTGTGGTAATTTGGCCGTTTTGTGGATTCCTGCGACTGAGTTCCGGAGTGCTGCTTTTTCTCCTTGGTCCTGGATTTTTTCACATGCCAGTTCTGTTGCGAGGATGTATTCTTCATGGGGGATTCTGGCTGGTGTGATGGCGAAGTTCAGTCCTCTGTTCAGCACTGTTTTCTCCGTGTCCGTGAGTGTGCGTTGTGATATGTTTTTGACCCACTTATCGTTCTTTTCCGTGTGTGTTTGTCTTTGTCCGTTCTTTCTTTCTGTGAGTTTTTTTAATTTTTTCAATTGGCGGTTTTTCGTTGTGATGAATTCTTGTTCGTGTGCGTGTTTCAGTTGTGCTTTTATCTGCTCCTGCGTTTTCTGGTCCGTCGGGTAGCGTTGCTTAAACATGTCCGTTTCCTCTTTGATTTGGTTGTTTATTTTGTCTACTTTATTTGCTGTTATTCTTATACGTTCTTTTATAAGGTCTTTCCGTGCTTTGTTGATGATTTTTTCTGCGTTCTTGGTCGGGATTGGATTTCTTATATTGAGGCTTTGGGGTGTGACCTCCTCATCTCTGCAACGGAGGTTGAATCGTAGGTGGTTTCTGAAGCGTGCCCGTGTTTTCTCCAATTTCTCCAGCCGGCGGAAGTCTTTAATGCAGACTTGTCCATAACTTCCACGTAATACGTCAAACAGGTTCATTTTGTCTTCTTTCAATTATTTTTCCTTTTTTTTTTTTCCTTTGAAAGACAAAAGTAAAATAGAAAGAAACATGTAAAGAAGGTAAAGACATCTTTCTATTTTACTTTTGTCTTTCAAAGGAAAAAAAAAAAAAAGGAAAAATAATTGAAAGAAGACAAAATGAACCTGTTTGACGTATTACTGCAGCCGACAGGAAGAGACTGAACAAACTGATCAAGAAAGCTAGCTCTGTCCTGGGGCAGCCAGCGCCTTGATCCGGTGGAGGAGATAGGAGAGAGAAGGACGGTCGCTAAACTGTCATCTCTGCTGGAGTCCGAGTTCCACCCTATGCAGGACATACTGAATGCACTGAGGAGCTCATTTAGCAGCAGACTACATCATCCCAGGTGCACAACCGAGAGGTTTCGCAGGTCCTTCCTACCAACGGCTGTCAGACTGTACAACCTAAGCAGGGCTGCTCGCAGAGATAGCAAAAAGACGTAACAAACTAATAGTTTTTTGAATGCAAAAGATGCAATAGACTTACACAATGGTCCCCTCCGGCATACAACTAGGAAAATACCGGTCGATATGGAGAGTGAGAATATGTATGGGCACATAATCATACCATGTAGGATAACTAAGTAGACGGTTATGCTGTTTCATCCCATCTAGCAACAATGCTCTGCACTGTGTGTGTTTATATATTTACATATTTATTCCATCTAGCTACAATGCTCCGCACAGGGTGTGTTTATATTTATATATCTATATATTTATTCCATCTAGCTACAATGCTCCGCACTGTGTGTTTATATATCTACATATTATTCCATCTAGCAACATTGCTCCGCACTGTGTGTGTTTATATATTTACATATTTATTCCACCTAGCTGCAATGCTCCGTACTGTGGGTGTTTATATATCTACATATTTATTCCATCTAGCTACAATGCTCCGCACTGTGTGTTTATATACTCATATATTTATTCCATCCAGCTACAATGCTCTGCACTGTGTCTCTGTGTGTGTATATACAGTATACTGTATATATTTTATAGTAATATGTACATATGTATATTAGCTGCTCTTGCTTTTTTTCTTGCCTTCTGATTGTTGCTCTGAGTGTTGCTATCCCTGTGCTGTTGCAATCCTGGAATTTCCCCGTTGTGGGACTAATAAAGGCTTATCTTATCTTATCTTATGTGTTTAGAGGTTGTTCTGGGCTCTTTTGTTACCATTCGTATTATCAGTCTCTTCCATTTTTCATCAAGTTTCCTCCTGCGGCCACGTCCAGGGAGGTTGGCTACAGTCCCGTGGATCTTAAATTCCTGAATAATATGCGGCAGCACAGCAACTCACCCTTGGCCGGGGGATCCTGGGTTCGATCCCAGCCCCCGACCAACAGTGATCTGTGTGGAGTTTGCATGTTCTCCCCGTGTCTGCGTGGGTTTACTCCGGGATTTCTCCAGTTTCCTCCCACATGCCAAAAACATGCAAGTTAGGTTAATTGGCATCAAACTGGGGATTCTAAATTGTCCTTAGGTATGAATGCGAGAGTGAATGGTTGTCTGTCTCTCAGTGATGGCCCTGCGATGGACTGGCGATCTGTCCAGGGTGTACCCTGCCTCCCGCCCAAAGATACTGGGATAGGCTCCAGCCCCCCCCCCCCGACCCGAAAAGGATTAAGCGGAAGAAGATGAATGAATAAATGAATGAATGAATGAATAAGCAGCTGTAGTCACAGAAACATCAAGCTGATTGGAGATGGTCTTATAGCCTTTACCTTTAACATGCTTGTCTATAATTTTCTTTCTAATCTCCTGAGACAACTCTCTCCTTTGCTTCCTCTGGTCCATGTTTAGTGTGGTACACACCATGTCAACAAACAGCACAGTGACTACTTGTCACCCTTTAAATAGGTCAACTGACTGATTACAATTTGTAGACACCTGTGATGTTAATTAGAGGACACATCTTGGTTGAACATGTCCCTATGATCACATTATTTTCAGTCTTTTCTAGGGGTACCATCATTTTTGTCCAGGCCTGTTTCATGAGTTTGTTTTTTAAAATAATTCTGTTGAACCACAATTCAAAAGCATTGTCTGATTTTCATTGGTTAATTTTCATAGAATTTTTATTTAGTACCACTTTTGTCAGATTCAAGTTATTTCTGTGACCATTGTGGGTTTTTCTTTCATTAACAGAGGGGTACCAACAATTTTGTCCACGTGTGTATGGGCTCTCTGAGTGCCCTCTTGTATTTTTATTATTAAAATGAGGAAATTTAGTTCTGTTTTACAGGTTACTAAAAAATACTATGTATTTTCATATTGAGGTAGTTGTCTTACTTTCCTCAGGGAATGTGTCTTTATATGCCAGTTAATCGTCAATTTTAAATTTAAACCATTGAGATTTATTATAAAGAAGTGGCCTCATTTGTGAGTCATGTGATCTTTCCATGTCCAGATGTTTTACAAGAGAAAGGCTTCTCACTTGTATAATTATTCATGACATTTTAAGTGACTAGGGTCACCAAAACCATTTCAACATTTCACAAGGTAAAAGGCTTCTCACCGTTTTATTTATTTGCATCACATTTCATTACAAGTGCAATGGGCCCCAGCCAGGGGTCTATGGTTACACTTGAACTCAAAAAGCTTTGTATCTGAGGGCTCTCTTCAAGATGCAGACTGTTCCTGATTGCTGAGATCTGTATTTCACAGATGCTAGGGCAGCCGGGGATCGCCTGTAGATATTTTTTCAGGTTCTTCTTCACCATCCCAGTTGCTCCCACCACCACAGGTATAATATCTGCTTCCTGCAGATTCCAGGTGCTCCTTAGGTCGTTTTTGAGGTCTTGGAGTTTTGTTATTTTTTTCTCTTTCTGCTCTATTGAGGCGGCTGTAGTTGTTTGGTATGGTTACATCTATTAATTTGGCAGTTTTGTCCTTTTTGTTTAAGATAGCAATGTCTGCTTTTATTGCTCCTCCAATAAAAGTAGACATTGCTGTCTTTTATTGCTCCTCCGGGGGGCAATGGATCAGCGTTCTCGTCGCGCCCTCCGCCAGTACCCGGGCTCGCCTGGGGAAGCTAATGATCCTACCAGCAGACTAAATTCGAAGAGACAACGCCTCTGTGCCAAGTCAAAGAAGAATCCTAGTCACAGTCCTAAAGCCGAAAGCAAACAGCCCCAAGAGCACTTTGTGGTAGGATCTGCCCTTCGCATATTACAACTAAACGTTGAAGGCCTATCTGCAGCCAAGCGAAGCCTTATCGAAGTCCTCGCCTTCCAACATTCGATTGATGTAATCTGCCTCCAAGAGACTCATATTGGCACAGAGGAAGCTGGCCGCTTCACCATCAAAGGCTTTGACCTCCTGTGCTATGTTCTACATGCTAAACATGGACGTGCCACCTATGTGCGTTCTGACATAGTTGAAGCAAATCACCTGATAACACATTTCTCAGACACCATAATCATTGGTGGCTTCCATATTGTCAATGTGTACAAGCCCCCTAATGCCAACTGGGATCTGCAGGTCTTACCCACCCTACCCCACCCTGCCATCTATGTGGGGGACTTTAACAGCCATCACCCTGACTGGGGGTACCCAGCAGTGGACAGTGATGGGGAGGCACTTTCAGACTGGGCATCCAGAAATGACCTCGCTTTGATATACGACCCCAAATAAAGAGGAACCTTCCACTCTGCTAGGTGGAAGAAGGACTATTCTCCTGACCTGTGTTGGGCCAGCTCTTTGAATGGGGAGCCATATCCTACACAGATCCTCATTCTTGATGATTTTCCACACAGCCAACACCGGCCCCTGCTTGTACACATTGGCCTACAACTTCCAGTCATATACAGCCCAAGGAAGATGCACTGGAACTTCCGCAAAGCCAACTGGAAGAAATTCAGTGAAACTCTGGACCGGAGCGTTGTTACCATCCCACTCCACACCATCACTGTAGATGAAGCATACAACCGCTTCTGCAGCGCAATCTTCAAGGCTGCCCATACTGCAATCCCACGAGGCTACCGACCCCTCTATGTCCCATGTTTGGACGGAGAAAGTGCTGCCCTCCTACAATCCTATCAAATATCAGGGGACCCAGAGATAGCAGACCATCTCATTGAATCGCTAAATACAGCCCGGCGAAAGAAATGGGAGGAGACAGTTGCTGACCGGAGCTTTACCCACTCTAGCAGGAAATGTTGGAGCCTCATCCGTCACCTAGGAGCTGCACAGAAGCCCCCTAGCCAAAGCCGAGCATCCGTCACACCCAACCAAGTTGCATCCTACCTACTGACTATCGCCAAAGCACCCCAAGACAAAGACACCAGAAGAGCAGTTACAACTGAGCTAAAAAAAACACCAAAAAATGCCTGTAGAGGAAACGAACCCTGAACCCTGAACCCTTCGAGGCTGCTGAACTGGAGAAAGTCCTACAGGGCCTGAAATGTGGAAAGGCAGCAGGATACGATAACATCTTCCCAGAATTCATGAAAAATCTTGGCCCCCGAGCCCTAACCTGGTTGACACAATTCTACACAAGGATCACACAAACAAACTCGATCCCAAAGAAATGGCGGACAGCAAAGGTCATTGTCATCCCAAAACCTGGCAAAGACCACAAACTACCAGCAAGCTACCACCCAATCTCCCTACTCAGCGTTCCTTACAAAATCATGGAGCGCCTAATACTGCAACACATTTCCCCAGAAATAGAGGATATTCTAAGTGTGGATCAAGCAGGTTTCCGCAAGGACCGCAGTACAGGAGAACAAGTACTGGCCCTAACCACCTTCATCGAAAATGGCTTCAAGAGCAGACTGAAGACAGGGGCTGTGTTTCTCAATCTTACAGCCGCCTATGATACGGTCTGGCACAAAGGCCTCCTCCTGAAACTTATAAAGGCGATCCCTGCTTGGGCAACAGCAATTATAAAAACCCTGCTGACCAACCGAAGGTTCAGAGTCCACCTCAGTCAGAACACAAGTGCATGGAGAATGCAGAAAAACGGACTCCCACAAGGCTCAGTTCTAGCTCCAACTCTGTTCAACCTCTACATAAACGACCTGCCTACTACAAAATCCCGCAAATTCATCTATGTAGACGACATCTGTTTGGCATTCCAAGCACCAGACTTTGAACCACTGGAACGAGTGCTCACGGAAGATCTTGCCAAACTGGACCAGTTCTGCAAAATCTGGCGCCTAAAACCAAACCCAGCAAAAACCGTCTCCAGTGTATTCCATCTCCACAATGCAAAAGCTGCCACAGAACTAAACATCCACCTGAGCGGACTCAAGCTTAAGCATGCCCCAAATCCAACTTATCTTGGAGTGACCCTTGATAGGACCTTATCCTTCAAGGAACATCTAAAGGGGACGGCTGCTAAGGTGAAGGTACGAAACAACCTGCTCTGCAAGCTCGCTGGTGCAAAATGGGGGGCAGCAGTCTCCACCCTGCGCACCTCAGCACTGGCCCTTTCATACTCTGTAGCAGAAAACTGTGCCCCTGTCTGGTCCAGGTCATCTTACACACACCATGTAGACACTCAGCTCAACTCAACCATGAGAACTATAACTAGAACAGTCCGCTCAACACCACTCCCCTGGCTCTCTGTACTGTCAAACATAGCCCCTCCACACATCCGGCGAGCAGCATTAACTCAAAGGATGCTCCAAAAAGTTAAAGATTCTCCTCACTTACCAATCCATGCAGATATCTACACCCCACCCACTGCCCGACTTTCATCCAGACGGCCGATTTGGAAAAACCCTCCCCCAGCTGACTTTACCATCCAGACAGCTTGGCAAGAGGAATGGGAGACCAAGGAGGTCCCAAACAAACAGCTGGTGATAAACCCCAACCAACAGGTCCCGGGCACCAACCTCCCAAGGAGACAGTGGTCTACACTCAATCGCTTCAGGACTGGACATGGCCCCTGCTTGGCCAGCCTTCACAGATGGGGCAGTAGCCCTAGCCCACTGTGCGCATGTGGAGAGGAGCAAACAATGGAACACATCATAGAGGCTTGCCCGCTCCAAAGACTGGAAGGAGGATTACACACCCTCCATACAGCAAACCAGGAGGCAACTGCTTGGCTTAAGGACTTTGCATTCGCTAAATAAATAAATTGCTCCTCCTATGTGTCTTCCAGTTGGGATTTCCTTGTCATAAAAGATGGTAATATCTCCGCTGGAGCTGATTGGCTCTGGATCATGCTCCCATACTGGTCCTTTTACTTCTATTTTGAATTCTTTGCATATTTTCCAGTACATATAACAGCAGATCTTATTGTGACGAGCAGTGTAGTGTCCATCTGCCATTAGGAACTGGCAGCCGGAGAGTAGGTGGCTTGCACTCACCACCGCTGCATGACAGAATCAACATTTGTCACACTGTGACAGTCCTGCCATTTTTTAAAAGCCATTAGTCAAAAGTCCCTGGTCTTGTGCTCCAACCACTAGTCCCTCCTTGTTGTACCCCAGACCTCCGTTCCTGATTCTGTGCAGTGTCTCTACCCTATCAATATAATTCCTATTGAGTTCCTCCTGAAAGCACCCTGATCGCTTATGCCGTTTCCATCTTTCTTTTCTTTCCTCCTGTCTCTATTTTTATTGCTAGGTTTTGTTGACTGGCTTTTATGTTGTCTAATAAGTCTCCTGCAAAGGCCTCGGCTTGTTTAGTTATGGATGTGAAGTGACTAAGGGTTTCATGGTGTTGAGTGACTTTTTCCATTGTCTCATCATTTGAGCTTTTTAAGTATTGACCAATGCTTATTACCATCACCCTGTAGGCCTGGTTTATTTCAATTAGGCCCAGCCCTCCCTCTTTATGGGGTATATAAAGAGGGATTGTCACTTCCTTGTGGTAACGTATCGTCACTTCCTGTTTTGTTGTCTGCCTGTGTGGTTTGCTCTCCAGCCACTAGCTATGGCTACTAGCTCTCCTTCCTCTCCTCCTCTGGTGTGCTCTCTCTGTCAGATGTTTAGCTACACCTCTGCCTCTTTTAGTGATAATGGTAAATGTAATAAATGTTGTCTTTTTGAGGCGCTCGAGGCGAGGTTGTCTGATTTGGAATCCCGGCTCCGCTGCATTGAAACACCGTCTGCGCCAGTTAACCGTGACGGACGCCCCTTAGCTGCAGCGGAGCTAGCTAGCTTAGGCCCCACTGTCAGCGGTCCCTCGGCTCTCTTCAGCAGTGAGGAGACTGGGTGGGTGATGGTGAGAAGGAAGCCTAGTCGCAAAGCCCCGGTACTCCACCAGCCTGTTTACGTTTCTAAACGTTTTTCCCTGCTCAGCGACACACCCGCTGAGGAAAAAACTCTGATCATTGGCGACTCTGTAGTCAGAAACGTGAACCTAGAGACTCCAGCGGCCATAGTCAAATGCATTCCTGGGGCCAGAGCAGGCGACATCGAGTCAAATTTGAAAATGCTGGTTAAAAGTAACTGTAAATACTCCACAATTGTTATTCACGCCGGCATTAATGACATCCGTCTCCGGCAGTCGGAAGTCACGAAACTTAATATAGAATCGGTGTGTGACTTTGCAAAAACGATGTCTGCCACTGTAGTATTCTCTGGGCCCCTCCCCAATCTGACCAGTGATGACATGTTTAGCCGCTCGTCATCCTTGAACCGCTGGCTGTCTGTGTGGTGTCCTAAAAATGATGTGGGCTACATTGACAATTGGAGCTCTTTTTGGGGAAAACCTGGTCTTATGAGACGAGACAGCATTCATCCCACTTTGGATGGTGCTTCTCATTTATCTAACAATCTGGCATCTTTTTTTATCCAAATTTCCAAAATCTTGACTACTCAGAGTTGGGACCAGGAAGCAGAGTCGCAGTCTTACACGCCTCTCTGCAGCTCCTCTTCATCCGCCACCCCTCAGCTTAGCCCCTGTCTTCCCCATCAGAGAATCGTTGTCTGCTCCCTCCAAAGTAAATAAAAATATAATGTATAAACATCCCAGAGTGATAAAGCAAAATATTGGTAAAACTCAAATTAAACATAAAGCCTCTAAATTGAATGATTTGGCCTCTGTTCCTCCTCATAAATTAAAAATTAAATGTGGTTTATTAAATATTAGGTCTCTAACTCCCAAGTCTCTGTTAGTCCATGATCTGTTAATTGATCATCAGATTGATTTAATTTCCCTTACAGAGACTTGGTTAGGGCAAGAGGATTATGTTGGTTTAAATGAATCAACTCCCTCTGGTTATTTAAACTGTCAAAATCCCAGAAGTTCTGGTCGTGGAGGAGGAGTAGCAACAATTTACCATTCCAAATTACTAGTTAATGTAAAGCAAAAAACATGTTATAATTCCTTTGAGGGCCTGGTCCTCAGTATTGGGCACTTTAGCAATTTTAGGTTAAACCCAATTTTATTTGCCATAGTTTATCGTCCCCCATCAACCTACTCAAATTTTTATCCGAATTTGCTGATTTCTTAGCTGATCTGATAGATTATAGTAGGGGACTTTAATATACATGTGGATGTAGATAGTGACTGCCTTAATGTGGCATTTAATTCAATATTAGACTCGATTGGGTTTTCTCAGAAAGCAGGAAATTCTACTCATTACCTCCACCATACATTGGACCTTGTTCTGACATATGGCATAGATATAGAAAATCTTGTAGTGTCTCCTCATAACCCTGTACTGTCAGACCATTGTCTGTTAACCTTTGATTTTACTATTTCTGACTATTTGGCTCCTAAAGAAAAATATTATTACAGTAGAAGCCTCTCAGATGATGCTGTTACCAAATTTATGCAGATTGTTTCCTCTATGCCATGTGTCAACACAACGGAAATAAGCTATAGACAGCTTGCTCCTTCTGTAATTGATAACATGGTGGATAGTGTTTCAGCTTCTCTGCATCAGACTCTAGACTTGGTGGCCCCCTTAAAAAAGAAAAAGTCTAATCAGAGATTTCTAACTCCTTGGTTCAACACAGAAACTCGTAGCTTAAAACAGAAGACTCGTCAATTAGAAAGAAAATGGCGCTCCACTAATTTAGATGAAATCTATTTAGCTTGGAGAAATCATCTTTTAATTTATAAAAAATCTATTAGAAAAGCTAGAACGAGTTATTACTCTGCATTAATAGAAGAGAATGTGGGGAGACTTGAATAACGAAACCGAATTGCCTTTCATTCCAGTTTATTCAAGTAATCATTCCACTGTCTGCTCTCATTCCTGAGCAGCGAAACAAAGAGAGTGAACACACCAAAGTTCTCTCATTTAAACATTCTGACATCAAACTATTTCCCTCGCGGGGGAAATCACACATCTCTCTCAAAATCTCTTTATTCACATTCATTAGCCTTTTATTTACATAACTCCCCCTTCTCTCCTCTCGAGCCTCAGTGGTCAGGAAGTCTTCTGTCCCCTGTCATCCGCAGGGGTCCAGGCTCTGTGGCTCCGCACCGCAGGGGGCTGGCTCTCCTTCATCGTGGTTAAATCACATATGCAGTGTCCAACATATACATGTCTCACAACACAGCCATATAACCCCCCCCAAACGATGAAGAACAGACTAATTCCTAAAATTTAATAGCACCTTACTCACTACTGAATAATCAACACCAACATTCAGTCTGTGCGCCGCTTGGGCTTCAGCCGTCTGCCGAATCTGCTGTGCGTTGGCCCCGCCTTGCCTGCGGTGCGTTTCTGCTTCGGGTCTGTTGACTGAGGAAGAGAGTGATTAATTGCCCCCTGCGGGGGCCTGCCTCGTCGAGGCGCCACTGCGACCGGTACAGACACGTCCTTCATGACAAAAGCAGGTTTTAGTCTGTCAATACTGACTGTCTCTTTTCTGTCTCCAAAATCTAGCACAAATTGCTTATCACCTGCCTCCAGCACTCGAAATGGCCCTTCGTAAGGTGGTTTGAGCGTTGCTTTAAGGGCTTCGCGCCTGACAAAAACGAAATCGGCATTTTTCAAAGCCTTGGGGACGAAAACCCGTGGAAAAGCCTGATGAACCGGACCCGGGAGCGTGTCTGCCCCCGTGCCGACTAACGGTCCCAGAGCCGAGAGAGGTGGGGGCTCTGGGTGCTCTGGTAAAAACTCGCCCGGCAGCCTCAGAGTTTGTGCGAATACCAGCTCCGCTGGGGAGGCGTCTAAGTCCTCTTTAGGCGCAGAACGCAACCCTAATAAAACCCATGGAAGTTTATTTACCCAATCTGCATCCGTGAGTGACGCTCTGAGTGCTGCCTTCAAAGACCTATGAAAACGCTCGCATAAACCATTGGCCTGAGGGTGGTAAGCCGTAGTGCGGTGAATTTTGGCTCCTAAGCCGTTGGCCATCGCTGACCACAGCTCAGAGATGAATTGCGGTCCTCTATCGGACGTAATGTCCGACGGAACCCCGAAGCGCGCCACCCAAGCCGTTAAAAAAACGCGAGCCACCTCCGCGGCCGTGGTCGTCGCAAGTGGGACCACTTCCGGCCAACGTGTGGTGTGGTCCACCATTGTCAAAAGATACGTGAACCCCTGTGATGCCGGTAGGGGGCCCACAAGGTCGACGTGCACATGGTCGAACCTTCTGGCCGGAATGCGGAACGGTTCTAACGGGGCTCTTGTGTGCCTGTGAATTTTGGCCCGTTGACAGGAAATGCAGGTTTTTGCCCATTCCTTCACGTGCTTGCGCAGGCACGGCCAAACAAACTTTTCCGCCACTAGTTTCACCGACGCGCGCACCCCCGGGTGCGCCAGTGAGTGGACCGAGTCAAAAACACGGCGGCGCCACGTGGCCGGAACCACCGGACGTGGGCGCCCCGTCGACATGTCGCAGATCAGGGGGGGCATACCGGTTTGTAAACACTTGCTCTCCAGCCTCAACCCTGTTGGTCCAGACTGGAGCGCGCGCACGTCTGCGTCCGCCCCCTGGTCCGCTGCCATGGCTGCGTAATCTATACCCACGTGCACCGGGGCTGCGCGCGCCACCGTGCCGCTCTCCTGCGGCGCGGTCACGGTGGCCCGTTCTGCCTCTGCGCGTGTTGGGGTCGTGAACGCGCGTGAGAGACAATCCGCTACTACATTGAATTTGCCCGCGACGTGCCTAATGTCAGTGGTAAATTCCGAGATTGCGGCCAGCTGCCTCTGCTGCCTGCCGGACCACGGGTCTGAAATTTTGGCCATGGCGTATGTGAGCGGCTTGTGGTCCACATAAGCGGTGAAGCACCGTCCTTCCAGCCAGAACTGGAACTGACGAATAGCCAAATGCAGCGCCAACAGTCTGTCAAACGCGCTGTATTTTCGTTCAGCCGCGCTTAAAGATTTGCTAAAGAAAGCCAAAGGCTGCCAAACTCCGGCTACCTGTTGCTCAATAACGGCCCCTATGGCTAAATCTGAAGCGTCTGTCGTCAGCGCGATACGTGCTGCAGGGTCTGGGTGGGCCAGGAGCGCAGCGTCAGCCAAGGCTTTTTTAACCTCTGTGAACGCGCGCTCCCGCTCCGGGGACCATTCGACCGCCTGGGTCGGTTTTTGTTTTTTGAGCGTGGCATATAACGGTTGCATGATTTGAGCTGCGTGGGGCAGGAATCGGTTATAAAAATTCACCATCCCCAAGAATTCCTGTAGTGATTTGACCGTTTGTGGACGGGGAAAATCCGCTACCGCGCGTACTTTCTCTGGTAACGGAACCGCTCCCTCCGGGGAGACGCGGTGACCCAAAAAATCGATCCGCTCGACGCCGAACTGGCACTTGGCTGGGTTAACTATTAAGCCGTGCTCTCCCAGCCTCCTAAAAACTGCTGTGAGGTGCGTTTCGTGTTCGTCCTCTGAAGTACTCGCGACCAAAATGTCGTCGAGGTACACAAACACAAAAGGGAGATCGCGTAACACGGCATCCATCATCCGCTGAAATGTTTGCGCCGCCCCTTTGAGACCAAACGGCATGCGTAAAAATTCGAAAAGTCCGAACGGGGTTATTACCGCTGTTTTAGGAATGTCCTCCGGTTGGACCGGGACTTGGTGATAGCCGCGAACTAGATCAATCTTTGAAAAAATGCGCGCCCCCGCCAGGTGCACCGAAAAATCCTGAATGTGCGGGATGGGATAACGATCGTGCGCCGTAGCGTTGTTTAGCCTGCGGTAATCCCCGCACGGTCTCCAGGAGCCATCGGCTTTCAGTACCATGTGCAGCGGCGAAGCCCACGGGCTCTTCGACCTACGAACGATGCCCAGCCTCTCCAGGCTGGCGAACTCCTCGCGCGCAATGGCGAGCTTAACTGCATCCAAGCGCCGAGCTTTTGCAAACACGGGAGGACCAGAAGTGGGGATAAAGTGTTTCACCCCGTGCTTCGCGACCGTCGCTGAAAAAGTGGGCACAGTGAGCGCTGGAAATTGGGTGAGGAGTGTGTGAAACTTACCACCTGCTGTAGCGACGTGGGTCTGTACTGGTGGCGGGGACACTCGAGCTGAACAGGGGAGACAGTAAAAAGAGAGTGCATTTACCAGCCGTCTATTAGCAAGATCAACTAACAGATTGTGTGAACACAAAAAATCCGCGCCCAACATGTTGAAACTCACCGCCGCTATTACAAAAGTCCATTCATATGTGCGGCCATGTAAGCACAAAGGCAAGGTCCTTCTCCCGTAGGTGTTGATGTTCGAGCCATTTGCCGCTGTAGCTCCGCTACCGTGGGGTCCAGCCACCCGGTCCGCGTATGTTGGGGTGATGAAGCTCACTTGTGCTCCGGTGTCGATGAGGAACTCTCGTCCGGAGCGCGCATCTGTGATGTAGAGCAGCTTGTTGCGTTCTCCGAGGGTCGAAGCTGCTAGCGACCCCCGGTCTTGCCGTTTCCCGAACTCCTGAAGATGCAGGGCGGCACACACCTGCGTGCCTTCTCTGCGCACCTCCGATGGTAAAAGCAGAGATCTTCTCCTCCGCTGTGTCGTGCCCGCGCCTCTGCCGCTGGGCTATTGGCTCCACCTCGTCGCGGCCGTGTTGCCGCGGTCGTCGGCCAGTCTAGTTCTGCCGCCTCTGGCTCCCCGCTGTCTCGGGTCGCCGCTGTGGTTGCTTGCCCACCGCAGGCGTCCAGGATCCCATCTGCCTCCTGGGCCAGCTCCCGGAACTCCTCCAGGGTGTGACACTTTTTGCCAGCCAGCGTGCTTCTCGCATGCGCCGGGAGGTTGGAGAGGAAGATGAACTGAAAAATGAAATCATCGTTGTCCAACCCTCTCAGCTGTATCATCTCCTCCATCAGGGCGCTCGGCCTGTGTCCACCTTGGTCTAGCAAAGACAGGATCCTCCTCGCCCTCACTTCAGCCAAGGGGGTGAAAAACTTGATGAGGGTGGATTTCAGCTTGCCGTACCTGTCGGTCGCGGGTGGCTGCTCCACCAAGCTTTGCACGCACCGAGCTGTGCTGTTGTCCAGTTTAGCGATGACATGGTGGAACTTAGTGTCATCCACCGTTACTCCTGCGAGCGCGAACTGCGACTCTGCTTGCAGAAACCACGACCGTGGGTTATCCTGCCAGAAATCAGGCAGCTTAACGGCCACTGCGCTCGCCAGCTCTGAGCGCTGTGAGTCCGGGACCCTGAGAATTTCTTCGTTCATTCTCAACGTCGTCAGTCACCAATGTGGGGAGACTTGAATAACGAAACCGAATTGCCTTTCATTCCAGTTTATTCAAGTAATCATTCCACTGTCTGCTCTCATTCCTGAGCAGCGAAACAAAGAGAGTGAACACACCAAAGTTCTGTAACGTGCTGCTCGACATGGCGACGTCCCACCGGGAGATTCGAACTCACGCCTCCCGCTCCGGAGTCCCGCACCCTACCTGTGTCGCCAATAGGGTCAACCCACTTGGCAAGCCAAGTAGGGTGCTCATATTGAGTTCGCTACACTACTCCCCTCTGGTTCTCGACATCGTCCCGATGTCAGCGCCCCATTACTGCTTTGGACAGGAGATCCCACTTCTGACACCAGTGTAACGTGCTGCTCGACATGGCGACGTCCCACCGGGAGATTCGAACTCACGCCTCCCGCTCCAAAGTCCCGCACCCTACCTGTGTCGCCAATAGGGTCAACCCACTTGGCAAGCCAAGTAGGGCGCTCATATTGAGTTCGCTACAGTTCTCTCATTTAAACATTCTGACATCAAACCATTTCCCTCGCGGGGGAAATCACATCTCTCTCAAAATCTCTTTATTCACATTCATTAGCCTTTTATTTACATAACTCCCCCTTCTCTCCTCTCGAGCCTCAGTGGTCAGGAAGTCTTCTGTCCCCTGTCCTCCAGGCTCTGTGGCTCCGCACCGCAGGGGGCTGGCTCTCCTTCATCGTGGTTAAATCACATATGCAGTGTCCAACATATACATGTCTCACAACACAGCCATAGAGAACAAGAATAATCCCAGGTTTCTTTTCAGTACTGTAGCCAGGTTGACAAAGAGTCAGGACTCTGTCAATCCTAGCATTCCCTTAGAGCTTACTAGTCAGGACTTTATGAACTTTTTCAATAATAAAATTTCATCCATCAGAGATAAAATCAATCACATTCTTCCCACAGTTAACTTAAATACTGTAACTACTACAACTCCTTCTATTGATGTCTGTCTTGATGAGTTTACTCCAATCGACCTTTGTGAGTTAGACAAAATAGTTTCCTCATCCAAACCTTCAACTTGTCTTTTAGACCCTATTCCTACCAGGTTATTTAAAGAAGTCTTCCCACTTATTGGTAGCTTTATTCTTCATATAATCAATTCTTCATTAACTTTAGGCCATGTACCGCAGGCTTTTAAAACGGCTGTAATTAAACCCTTACTCAAAAAGCCAACGCTAGATCCAGGAGCTTTAGCTAACTATAGACCAATCTCTAATCTCCCTTTCATTTCAAAAATCTTAGAAAGAGTTGTTGCTAAGCAATTATTTGACCACCTGCAGGGAAATGGTTTACTTGAAGAGTTTCAATCTGGGTTTAGAATCCATCATAGTACTGAAACAGCCTTAGCGAAGGTCACTAACGACCTCCTCATTGCATCTGATAATGGACTAGTTTCTGTACTTGTCCTTTTAGACCTTAGTGCAGCTTTTGATACTATCGATCATAATATTCTACTTGATAGATTAGAACACTATGTTGGACATAATGGAACTTCGTTGCAGTGGTTTAGATCTTATCTGATAGGTTCCAGTTTGTTCATGTAAATAATGAGTTTTCTTTCAACTCAAAGCTTAGTCATGGAGTTCCACAGGGATCTGTGCTAGGCCCTACTCTTTTTAGTTTATATATGCTTCCGTTAGGCAACATTATTAGAAAGCACTGTATACATTTTCATTGTTATGCAGATGACACACAATTATACCTGTCAATGAAGCCAGATGATAGTAATCAATTAGCCAAGTTAGAAGCCTGTCTTAAGGAAATCAAAGCTTGGATGACTTGTAATTTCCTGCTATTAAATTCAGATAAGGCTGAAGTCATTCTTGTTGGTCCAAAAAACCTTAGAAATTCCTTTCCAAATCAAACTTTTAGTTTGGATGCGGTTACTCTTTCTCTTAATAGCTCTGTGAGGAACCTTGGAGTTATTTTTGATCAGGATTTGTCCTTCAATTCACATATTAAATTTGTTTCTAAGACTGCCTTCTATCATTTGCGTAATATTGCCAAGATTAGGAGCATCTTGTTTCAGAGTGATGCTGAGAAACTGATCCACTCTTGTGTTAGCTCGAGATTAGATTATTGTAATTCTTTATTATCAGGCTGTCCTAAAACATCTTTAAAAAGTCTTCAGCTAATCCAAAATGCTGCAGCAAGAGTTTTAACAGGTACTAGAAAGAGAGATCATATCTCTCCGGTTCTGGCCTCCCTTCATTGGCTTCCCATAGAGTTTAGAATTAAGTTTAAAATCCTTCTTCTTACTTACAAAGCTCTAAACAATCAGGCTCCTTTTTATTTAAAAGATCTGATACTACTGTAGGGAGCTTGAAATAAGGATGCAGAGTGATTTTATAAATCAGGTTTATTGTCGGCTTCCCATCCCCAACATGTCTCATCTCAATGCAGAAGCAGAAAAGAGGCTGAACGCAGTCAGACCTTCATACTTATACACCACATAACAAAAGCCGACATCACACATCCTTGTTATCTCCTTCCATTGTCCTCTCATTCCTCCACCTGACCTTGGGGGGTCAGGAAGTCCCTTCAGGTCACCACCGCTGAGTCTCCGTCTCCTCGTTGATCTCTGCAGGTGGTCCAGACCTATTGTCCTGCTCTGAGACGTGAGGTCATTCCACATATGCAATCTCTAAACATTCCTCTTGAGTCTATACATATGTAGGTATGGATATATGAACCATATAAGCCACAGCCCCCCCCCCCCCCAAACGTCTAAGAAAAGGACAATACAATTAAGTTCACAGCCTATAGTAACATCCATGACATACTATACAGTTATTCATATTAAAGGGAAAAGAGGAAAAAATCCTCAGCAGCCACGCCAACCACTCAAGCTATACGGCATGGTCATGTCAAAAATTCAGTGATAACCGTAACAGTATAGTCTATGTCATATGTCCGCCCTAAGACTGCTACGACAAACTTTGACAGCATAGCTTACAACACATTATCCATTTTACATCAGTCTATGTGTCGTCTGGGTTTCAATCTTCTCCCAAATCTGCTGTACTCTCGCCTCGGTGTCCTAGCGGCGCCGTCTTGTAAGGAATCTGCAGCTTGGGGAGAAGGGTGGTTATTTGATCCCTGCGGGGGGGCTGCGGTGTGTCTCTTGGGGGGTCTACCCCGTCGAGGTGCTCTCGCCACCCGTGCAGGTTCGTCACTCAACATGAAGGCAGGCTTAAGTCTGTCAATACTGACTGTTTCTTTTCTGTCCCCTAAATCAAGCACAAAATGCTTATCACCAGGTTCCAGCACTCTATATGGGCCATCATATGGTGGGCGGAGGGTTGGTTTTAAAGCTTTGTGCCTAACAAAAACGAACTCGGCATTTTTCAAAGCCTGGGAAACAAAAACCCGCGGAAAAGAGTGATGGATGGGTCCGGGGAGCGTGTCCGGTCCCGTGCTGTTTAGCGGTCTCAGGGCTGGGAGGTGCCCGGGCTCTGGATGTTCTGGTAAAAACTCCCCTGGGAGCCTGAGAGGTTGTGCAAAAACTAATTCTGCCGGGGAGGCGTCTAGATCCTCCTTAGGCGCAGAACGCAACCCCAATAAAATAGTTTGTTTACCCAATCTGTATCCGTCAGTGAGGCCCTGAAGGCAGCCTTTAAAGACCTATAAAAACGCTCGCATAAACCGTTAGCCTGAGGGTGATACGCGGTGGTGTGATGAATTGTCGCTCCTAAGCTGCTGGCCATGGCTGACCAGAGCTCTGAGACAAATTGAGGCCCCCTATCGGAAGTGATGTCTGACGGGACACCAAAACGCGCCACCCAGGTCGTTAAAAAAACGCGAGCCACTTCCGCGGCCGTGGTTGACGCCAGCGGGACCGCTTCTGGCCAATGTGTGGTCCGGTCCACCATTGTTAAAAGGTGTGTGAACCCTTGTGACGACGGTAGTGGGCCCACGAGGTCGACGTGTACATGGTCAAACCTCCTGGCCGGGATTCGGAAGGGTTCCAGAGGGGCTTTCGTGTGCTTGTGAATTTTAGCACGTTGGCAAGACATGCATGTCCTCGCCCACTCCTTTACATTTTTACGCAGGCCTGGCCAAACAAAAACACGGCGGCGCCACGCGGCTGGGACTACCGGGCGAGGTCGACCGGTTGACACGTCGCAGATTAAGGGGGGCACACCGTCACGCAAACCCCTTTCCTCCAGCCTTAACCCTGTTGGTCCAGACTGGAGCGCGCGCACGTCCGCGTCACTGCTTTGTTCCGCTGCCATGGCTGCGTAATCTATCCCTATGTGAATTGGGGCCGCGTACGCGTCCGCGTTGGCCTTGTGCTCTGCGGCTGCGGTAGTATAATCTGTTTCCGCGTGCCCTGACGATGTCACGGCGCCGGAGAGGCAATCTGCCACCACATTAAGTTTGCCTGCTACGTGTCGAATGTCTGTGGTAAACTCTGAAATTGCGGCCAGCTGCATTTGCTGCCGGCCCGACCACGGTTCCGAGATTTTAGACATCGCAAAAGTGAGCGGTTTGTGGTCGACAAAAGCCGTGAAACGCCGCCCCTCCAGCCAGAACTGGAAATGGCGGATGGATAAATGAAGCGCTAGCAGCTCTCTGTCAAAAGTGCTGTATTTGCGCTCGGTTTCATTTAAGGATTTGCTAAAAAATGCTAGCGGTTGCCAAGTTCCGTTAACGTGTTGTTCCATGACCGCCCCTATGGCCAGGTTTGAAGCGTCTGTGGTAAGCGCTATGCGGGCCGAGGGATCGGGGTGGACCAACAATGTGGCATCTGCCAGCGCTCTTTTTACTTCTGCGAACGCGCGTTCCCGCTCCGGGGACCATTCAACCGCGTTGGAGGGCTTTTACTTTCTAAGCGCGGCATATAGGGGCTGCATGAGTTGAGCTGCGCGGGGGAGGAAACGGTTGTAAAAATTTACCATTCCTAAAAATTCCTGCAGCGATCTGACTGTTTGTGGTCGAGGGAAATTTGCCACTGCGCGCACTTTGTCCGGTAATGGAACTGCGCCTTCTGGTGAAACTCTGTGTCCCAAAAAAATCAATCTGTGACACGCCGAATCGGCATTTGGCTGGGTTAATTATTAACCCGTGCTCTTCCAGCCTCTGAAAAACCGTAGTGAGGTGTTGTTCTTGTTCTTCCTCAGACGTGCTGGCTACTAGAATATCGTCGAGGTAGACAAACACGAAGGGAAGGTCGCGTAACACAGCGTCCATCATACGCTGAAAAGTTTGTGAAGCGCCTTTGAGGCCAAACGGCATTCGTAAAAATTCAAAAAGACCAAAAGGGGTTATTACGGCCGTTTTAGGGATGTCTTCGGGTCGGACTGGAACTTGATGGTAGCCGCGGACCAGGTCTATTTTAGAAAAAATGCGTGCACCCGCCAGATGTAGTGAAAAATCCTGAATGTGAGGGATTGGGTAGCGGTCATGTGCTGTAGCATTGTTTAATCTGCGATAATCACCGCACGGTCTCCAGGAACCGTCGGCTTTTGGGACCATATGCAGTGGCGAGGCCCATGGGCTTTTCGAGCGCCAAATAATGCCCAGCTTTTCCAGGCTGGCGAACTCGTCGCGTGCTATGGCGAGCTTGGTCGCGTCTAAGCGCCGAGCTTTGGCGAACACAGGTGGGCCCGTTGTGGGAATGAAGTGCTCCACCCCGTGTTTCGCTACTGTTGCCGAAAATTTGGTAACTGTGAGTGCTGGAAATTGGGTGAGGAGTTGGTCAAACTTACCTCCTGCTGTGGTGACGCTGGCCTGCACGGGTGGTGGGGACACTTGAGCTGAACAGGGAATAGAAGAGAATGACAGTGCATTGATTAAGCGTCTGTTTGCAAGATCGACTAACAACCCATGTGCACATAAGAAATCAGCACCCAACAAGTTAAAACTCACCGCCGCTACAATAAAGGTCCACCTATAGTTGCGGCCGTGTATGGACAGAGGCAGGGTTCTTTCACCAAAAGTGTTGATGGTCGAGCCGTTAGCTGCCGTCGCTCCGTTTCCACGGGGTCCTGTTGCCCGGTCTGCGTAGGACGGGGTGATGAAGCTCACCTGAGCTCCGGTGTCAATGAGGAACTGTCTCCCGGAGCGTCCGTCAGTCACGTAGAGCAGCTTGTTTGTCTCGCCGAGAGCCGTAGCTGCTAACGGTTCCCGGCTTTGAAGTTTCCCGAGCTCTTGAAACTGCAAGGGGGTACGCATTTGTATGCCCTCTCGGCGAAACGTCGATGGTAGTAGCAGAGGTCATCCCGTTTGTTGCGCCTTGGTCGCGTCGCTGCCATAGTGGGCGGGTTCTGCTCCATCGCCTCTGATTCCCCGCTGCTCTGGGTATCTGCGCCGAGATTTGCCGATGCTGCTGTGGCCATCTGCTCGCCGCAGGAGTTGAGGAGCCGCTGCGCTTCTCAGGCTAGCGCGCGGAAGTCCTGCTGGGTCTTACATCGCATGTTGGTCAGGGTCCCTCTCATGTGCGTCGGAAGAGTGCTGAGGAAGATATGTTGGAAGAGGAAGTTGTCGTTGTCTGCCTCCCTCAGCTGCAGCATGTCCTCCACGAGGGCCATCAGTCTGCGCCCCCCGTGGCCGTAAATCGCCAGCATCCTCCCGGCCCTTTCCTCGGCCGAGGGAACGAAACTCTCGATGAGGGTCGCCTTCAGTTCCTTATATTTGTCGTTGGCGGGCGGCTGCTGTATCATGCTCCGCGTGCATCGTGCTGTGGCGGCATCGAGTCTGGCGACAATGTGGTAAAATTTGGTTTCGTCAGCCGTCACCCCCGCGAGTGCAAACTGAGCCTCAGCCTGCTTGAACCACGAGTTTGGGTCATTCTGCAAGAACTCTGGGAGTTTGACGGTGACGGCGCTTGCTTGGGCCGCCTCCGACGAGTCTGCAGCGCGAGAACGCCTTTCCTCCGTTCTCACGACAGGTTTGGGGATGGCGCTTGCTCGGGCTGTCTCCGACGAGTCTGCTGCGGGGGAACGCCTTTCATCCGTTCCCATGTCAGGGTTGGCGACGGCGCTTGCTTGGGTCGCCTCTGACGAGCCTGTAGCGGGAGAACGTCTTTCGTCCATTCTCATGTCTGGTCACCAATGTAGGGAGCTTGAAATAAGGAAGCGAAGTGATTTTATAAATCAGGTTTATTGTCGGCTTCCCATCCCCAACATGTCTCATCTCAATGCAGAAGCAGAAAAGAGGCTGAACGCAGTCAGACCTTCATACTTATACACCACATAACAAAAGCAGACATCACATATCCTTGTTATCTCCTTCCATTGTCCTCTCATTCCTCCACCTGACCTTGGGGGGTCAGGAAGTCCCTTCAGGTCACCACCGCTGAGTCTCTGTCTCCTCGTTGATCTCTGCAGGTGGTCCAGACCTATTGTCCTGCTCTGAGACGTGAGATCATTCCACATATGCAATCTCTAAACATTCCTCTTGTGTCTATACATATGTAGGTATGGATATATGAACCATATACGCCACACTACCGTATTATCCTAACAGAACACTACGCTCCCAAAATGCAGGATTACTTGTAATACCTAGAATCTCCAAAAGTACAATGGGAGGCAGAGCCTTCAGTTATCAAGCTCCTCTCCTGTGGAATCAGCTGCCAATCTGGATTCGGGAGTCAGACTCGATCTCTGTTTTTAAGAATAGGGCTAAAACCTACCTTTTTGATATAGCCTACAATTAGGGAGGGATAATGTGTTTCTGAACCCTCCCTTAGTTATGCTGCTAATAGGTTTAGTCAGCCGGGGGACCTCCAGTAATGCACTGGGCCTCACTCCTTTCCCCACTCTCAATAAAATATTTTTTTTGCTGGTCATTAACATTTGTTTGTTCTCTCCCATAGATTGAGTCCCCATCGTGCTGCTCGCTCTCTACATGTCTGTTCTTTTCTTCTTCTCTATTCCCTCACCCCCCAGCCAGTCGCAGCAGATGACTGCCCCTCCCTGAGCCTGGTTCTGCTGGAGGTTTCTTCCTGTTAAAAGGGAGTTTTTCCTCTCCACCGTTGCCAAGTGCTTGCTCACAGGGGATCGTCTGATTGCTGGGGTCTTTTTGCAACTGTGGGGGTTCCCCCTACAGTTGATAGTGCTATGAGATGACTGTTGTTGTGAAATGGCGCTATATAAATAAAGTTGAATTGAATTGAATTATATATATCCTATCTAAGCATTGATTTTTATATATTACCTTGTGCAGGGTCAGGGTCTTCCCGGTCCTAATATCCAGTTTGTCCAGTTCCCCCTGTGGCCAGTCCATCCCCCCAAATCCCTGTGCGACAACTGGTACTACCAGCTAGTTTATCGCAGTGATCTTATTTTTAGGTGTTAAGTTTGATTTACAGATTTTCTTTTGACAATGTTGGTATTCTTTTTGATTATTTCCCCTCACTTTTTCTCACCTGTGTGAATTTTCACATGAGCTTTCAAACCACTATGATAGCTGAAACATTTTCCACACATTTTACAAGAAACAGGCTTCTCACCTGTGTGAGTTCTCATGTGAATTTTCAAATTACGATGATTAGCATAACTATTTCCACAGGTTTCACAAGAAAAGGGCTTCTCACCTGTGTGAGTTCTCATGTGAATTTTCAAATTATGATGATTAGTGAAACTATTTCCACATGTTTCACAAGAAAAGGGCTTCTCACCTGTGTGAGTTCTCATGTGAACTTTCAAACTACTATGTTGGCTGAAACATTTTCCACATGTTTCACAAGAAAAGGGCTTCTCACCTGTGTGAGTTCTCAGGTGAATTTTCAGACTACAATTACGGCTGAAACATTTTCCACATGTTTCACAAGAAACAAGCCTGTCACCTGTGTGAGTTCTCATGTGATATTTCAAACTGCCAGGATGGCTGAAACATTTACCACATGTTTCACAAGAAAGGAAATTCTCACCTGTGTGAGTTCGCAGGTGAAATTTCAGACTACGATGATTGCTAAAACATCTTCCACATGTTTTACAAGAATAAGGCTTCTCACCCGTGTGCGTTCTCATGTGAGCTTTCACAGCACTACGCTTACTAAAGCTATTTCCACATGTTTCACAAGAAAAGGGCTTCTCACCTGTGTGAGTTCTCATGTGATCTTTCAAACTATTGACCTGACTGAAACATTTCCCACATGTTTTACAAAAAAAAGGCTTCTCGCCTGTGTGAGTTCTCATGTGAATTTTCAAAGCACAATGCTGGCTGAAACATTTTCCACATGTTTCACAAGAAACAGGCTTCTCACCTGTGTGAATTCTCATGTGATATGTCAAACCACTACGGTGACTGAAACATTTTCCACATATTTTACAAGAAAAAGGCTTCTCACCTGTGTGAGTTCTCATGTGTGTGTTCAAATCACTATATTTCCTGAAGCTATTTCCACATGTTTCACAAGAAAAGGCCTTCTCACATGTGTGACTTCTCGAGTGTCTTGCAAGTTGTGATGCACATCTCATTTTTTTCCCACAGGTGTTGCAGTCAAGGGATTCCTCACCTATGTGATTTATTTCATGGGCCAATAAATGTCTCCTTCCACCAAATCTCCTCCCACAAGTGTTGCAGGGAAATGGCTTTACCACTGTGTTGTTTGTAGTAGATTTTGAGTTGACATGCCTGTTTCCTTCTTGATCAGTGTTCGTTGATAAAGGAATGGTGTAAGTGAAGAATGGATCATTGGTTGTTTCTGGCTCACTGTGGTCATGTCCCTTACATGTAGCCATCATCACAGAGGGATCAGTCTCCTGATTCAGGTGAACCTCCTCCCTTTGCCCACTGGTGCCATGTTCATCATCTTCCGCTTTAATCTGTGGTGGAGGTGGTTTCTTCTGGTCCAGACTGATGTTCCTCTTCTGGTTACAGAGCTGCAGCTCAGAAGAAATCTTCTCCTCACAGACATGCTGAAGAGAGATATCTGGATAGGTAAGAGAAAAAAAAGGATCTGATAAACACATAAACTATGACAAATAAATGATATACTGGAAGATACAGTTGAAACCAGAAGTTTACATACACTGCATAAAAAGTCACATAACCTTTTTATTCTCACTGTCTGACATTAAATAAGACTGAACCTTTCCTGTTTTAGGTCAGTCAGGATTACCAAAATTGTTTCCATTTGCTTTAACAATTTTTAGATTTGCTAGATTATCATTTGAGATTTTTTTTTTTTTAAATTCTTTCTTCAAAATCAAAAGTTCACATACATTTCTTTAGTACCGGAGTGGTGGCTCAGTTGGTAGAGCATCCGCCCCACGCCTGGGAGGCAGAGGTTCAAATCCCGGCTGGGTCATGCCGAAGACCATATAAAAGCGGAACTTGCTGCCGTCCAGCTTGGTGCTCAGCAATAATGGAATGGAGGAGGGAAATCTGTTGCGGCGCCTTGCATGGCAGCGGCCCTTCTGATTCTACACATGGGGTGTGTGTGATTAACACTGTAGATAGGATAAAATACAATTTCGTTCTACTGTACATGATTGGTTGTATGGTTGAATGACAAAGGGTGATTTAATTTATTTGGTAGTATTGCCTTTAAACTGTATGACTTGGGTCAAATGTTTTGGGTCTCCTTCCACAAGCTTCTCACCATAGTTTGCTGGAATTTTGGCCCATTCCTCCTGACACAGCTGGTGTAACTGACTCATGTTTGTAGGTAGCCTTGCTTGTGCATGTCTTTTCAGCTCTGCCCACAAATTTGGCCACTTTAAAATATTCACTGTGTTGTCCTGAAGTTTTTATTTATTTAGCGAATGCAAAGTCCTCAAGCCAAGCAGTTGCCTCCTGGTTTGCTGTATGGAGGGTGTGTAATCCTCCTTCCAGTCTTTGGAGCGGGCAAGCCTCTATGATGTGTTCCACTGTTTGCTCCTCTCCACATGCGCACAGTGGGCTAGGGCTCCCCATCTGTGAAGGCTGGCCAAGCAGGGGCCATGTCCAATCCTGAAGCGATTGAGTGTAGACCACTGTCTCCTTGGGAGGTTGGTGCCCGGGACCTGTTGGTTGGGGTTTGTCACCAGGTGTTTGTTTGGAACCTCCTTGGTCTCCCATTCCTCTTGCCAAGCTGTCTGGATGGTGAAGTCAGCTGGGGGAGGGTTTTTCCAAATCGGCCGTCTGGATGGAAGTCGGGCAGTGGGTGGGGTGTAGATATCTGCATAGATTGGTAAGTGAGGAGAGTCTTTGGCTTTTTGAAGCATCCTTTGAGTTAGTGCTGCTTGCCGGATGTGTGGGGGGGCTATGTTTGACAATACAGGGAGCCAGGGAAGTGGTGTTGAGCGGATTGTCCCAGTTATGGTTCTCATGGTTGTGTTGAGCTGGATGTCTACGTGGTGGGTGTAGGATGACCTGGACCAGACAGGGGCACAATATTCTGCTACAGAGTATGAAAGGGCCAGTGCTGAGGTGCGCAGGGTGGAGGATGCCACCCCCCACTTTGCACCAGCGACCTTGCAGAGCAGGTTGTTTCATGCCTTCACCTTAGCAGCCGTCCCCTTTAAATGTTCCTTGAAGGATAGGGTCCTGTCAAGGGTCACTCCAAGTTATGCTGGATTCGAGGCATGCTTAAGCTCGAGTCCGGATGTTTAGTTCTCTGGCAGCTTTTACATTGTTGCTTGCTTGCTTTTTTTCTTGCCTTGTGATTGTTGCTCTGAGTATTGCTATCCCTGTGCTGTTGCAATCCTGGAATTTCCCCGTTGTGGGACTAATAAAGGCTTATCTTATCTTATCTTATCTTGTGGAGATGGAATACACTGGAGACGATTTTTGCTGGGCTTGGTTTTAGGTGCCAGGTTTTGCAGAACTGGTCCAGTTTGGCAAGATCTTCCGTGAGCACCCGTTCCAGTGACTCAAAGTCTGGTGCTTGGAGTGCCAAACAGCTGTCGTCTGCATAGATGAATTTGCGGGATTTTGTAGTGGGCAGGTCGTTTATGTAGAGGTTGAACAGGGTTGGAGCTAGAACTGAGCCTTGTGGGAGTCCGTTTGGAGGGCAATGGATCAGGGTTCTCGTCGCGCCCTCCGCTAGTACCCAGGCTTGCCCGGGGAAGCTAATGATCCTACCAGCAGACTAAATTCGAAGAGACGACGCCTCAGTGCCAAGTTAAAGAAGAATCCTAGTCACAGTCCCAAAGCCAAAAGCAAACAGCCCCGAGAGCACCTTGCGATAGGACCTGCCCTTCGCATATTGTCCTGAAGTCACTTTCTAGCTAATATAACGATATGTCGAGGTTCATTGTCCACCTGGAAGACCCATCCATCCATCTTCTTCCGCTTCATCCTTTTTGGGTCGCGGGAGGACTGAAGCCTATCCCAGCATCTTTGGGTGAGAGGCAGGGTACACCCTGGACAGATCGCCAGACTGGCGATCTGTCCAGGGGCAACAGGGCACTGCTGCCCTGTTGAGGGCAGGGCCAACACAGAGAGACAGACAACCATTCACTCTCACATTCATACCTTTGCGCCCAAAGTTTAACTTTCTAGCTGATGTCTTGAGATGATGCTTCAATATTTCTATGTTCTTTCCTCATGATACCATCTATTTTGTGAAGTGCACCAAACCCCCCCCCCCCCCCACAACATGATGCTGCCAACCCCGTACTTTACAGTTGATATGGTGTTCTCAGGCTTGAAAGTTTCCCCCCTTTTTCCTCCAAATATAATTATGGCCAAATAGTTCAATTTTAGTTTCATCAGACCACAAGACATGTCTCCAAAAATTAAGGTCTTTGTTCCTGCATGCATTTGCAAAAATGTAATCTGGTTTTTTCACATTGCTTTTGGAGTAATGGCTTCTTCCTCGCTGAGTGGATTTTCAGCCCATGTCGGTACAGGACTCGTTTCACTCTAGATAATGATACTCTTACCAGCTTCAGCCAGCATCTTCATGTCTTTAGTTTTTGTTTTGGGGTTGATATGCACATTTCGTACCAAAACACGTTCATCTCTGGAACACAGAACTTGTCTCCTTCCTAAGCGATATGATGGCTGGAAATTTCCATGGTGTTTATACTTGTATCCAAGGATGAACCAGACTTGTTGAGGTCCAAAATTCTCTTCCTGATACTAGTGTATGTTGTGGAGGATGGAATCAGACGAGACAGCGAGCTGAACAACACACCTCAGTCACCTCAGTGACCTCAAGTCACCTCATGACTCATGACGCGTGGCGCGCGTGTCCAGCGCAGCTACCACATGACAGTATCTGGTGTTGTCCATGGAGATCCCACGGAGGGCGAATTGGACTTCCACATGCAAAAACCAAGCAGTCGGATTGTGGAGCCAAAAGTCCGGGGGCCTGATTGTGACAGCACATGCAGCGCCGGTGGACTCCCACTGGGGTGTGTCTGCGGAGTTGCTTGGCTTGGTCTTCATTTCACGTCTCTGGGTCACCACTATGGAGGATGGAATCAGACGAGACAGCGAGCTGAATGACAGAACTTTATTCACCTCCAACAAACAGAACAGAAAGCCCGAGGTCTCCAGGCGATCACTCTTTTACTTGTTTATTCCCGCCTTTGAGACCCAGGGTATGAGGCATTAAAGCGTACCTGTGGTGGTCGTGAAAAAAAAGATATTATATTGAGCCCCTGTCTCACGTTCTAGTTCAAGTTTAAGTTGAAATTCATGTTCAAAGCAATTTGATATAAATCCATTGCTGATGTGCTGGTTCAGCTATGTCAGCAAAACATGAGTGCAGCCATACTAGCAGCTACATGGCCTTCCAGGACGCTTCCTATGACGTAATTTCGTTGACACCGCGATCTGGATCAGTATTGGCTGAGCCTGCAGTGCCCGGATGAGCAGTGGCTTTCGGGATATTCAAATTCAAACGTTTATTTCAAACTCAGGGTTCATATTAAATGCAGAACTAAAACGATTAGAAAATAAATAAATGCTTAAATTCAGCGGGTCGTCTCGTCTGATCTGAGCTCGTAATGGCCGATGATTCTAAAACTATGCGATCTGGATCAATATTGGCTGAGCCTGGAGTACCCGGATGTGCAGTGGCTTACGGGATATTCAAATTCAAACGTTTATTTCAAACTCAGGGTTCATATTAAATGCAGAACTAAAACGATTAGAAAATAAATAAATGCTTAAATTCAGCGGGTCGTCTCGTCTGATCTGAGCTCGTAATGGCCGATGATTCTAAAACTATGCGATCTGGATCAATATTGGCTGAGCCTGGAGTACCCGGATGTGCAGTGGCTTACGGGATATTCAAATTCAAACGTTTATTTCAAACTCTGGGTTCATATTAAATGCAGAACTAAAACGAGTAGAAAATAAATAAATAAATAAATGCTTAAATTCAGCGGCTTGTCTCGTCTGATCTGAGCTCGTAACACCTGCGAGACGGGCTGGGCTCCTCCCTCGCCGCGGGAGCAGCAGAGCAGAGCAGCAGACACTCGGCGCTCTTGTAACAACAAAAACATACAATGCGATATGGATATCGCAACATGGCGGAATGTAAAGCCTTTGGATGTCTCAATAATAAGCGAAAAAACAAAGATAAACACTTCTTTTGTGTACCCAAACCCAGCTCACCTTGTCAGAAGATCGGAGCGGAAAAGTGATCTCGGAACGGGGCACAAACAAATCCTTTCAGACGAAATTGCGTTGTGTGTGAGGACCACTTCGTCACTTTAACCCTCAGAAGACCTTTCTGGCTCAAACCTGTAGCCATGTTGGACGAATTCTTCCCCAGAGTCCGACAATTCAGCCATAATAGAATAAAAACACTCACAAAAGCACCCTAGTCTCTCATACAGGTGGAGCATTGACTGTTGAGTATCAACGAAGTGACGTCACATCCGCATGTGTCATGGCTGCGCTCAGAGTTTTCATTGGCTGGCCATGCCTGCGGTCGTATTTGCATATTTCTCTGGTGGTATTTGGCTGGCAATAATTATTTAACCAAATAACGAATAATTTGCCTAATGTTTTCAAGTTGAATGCGTTTAGACGACCACCACAGGTACCCTTTAACATACAAGACACAAAGCCTGCACACACATCAACATCCAGTACACAAAGCATTATTTATTACCATACTATGGCACCCCGGCAAACTCCGGTGTGAATCCTGTCACAGCGGGGGCGACGGCACCGCTTTGTTTCATCTAAAACCTCCCAATGCTACGACGCCCTTCCTGTCTCCGCTCCCCTTTTCACCATTCATTTCTCACCCCCCCACACCACCACCAAACACACCTCAAGTCCTGAGTGGAGTGCTACTAACTAACTAACTAACTAACCTGCACTTATATAGCGCTTTTCTAGTCACAAAGACCACTCAAAGCGCTTTCATTAATACTAACCCTCTATTCTAAGGGCCTATAGGAAACAAATATCTAGGGACAATTTAGAACAGCCAATTAACCTAACATGCATGTTTTTGGCATGTGGGAGGAAACCGGAGAAATCCCGGAGTAAACCCACGCAACACGGGGAGAACATGCAAACTCCACACAGATCACTGTTGGTCGGGGGCTGGGATCGAACCCACGATCCCACGATCCCCACAATCCCCCGGCCAAGGGTAAACTGTGCTGCCGCAGTGCTAACCACTGCGCCACCGTGCAGCCCAGCTACCTGTTGTGTCACCACAATGTAAACTTTTGACTTTGAAGAAAGTACTAAAAAAATTCTCAAAAAATTATTTAGCAAATAGAAATATTTTTGGTAATCCTAACTGACCTAAAACAGGAAAAGTTTAGTCTGATTTAATGTCAGACACTCAGAACAAACAAGGTTATGCGTCTCTTTAAACAGTGTATGTAAACTCCTGGTTTCAACTGTACCTCCTTTTCTCATATACAGTATGTATACACTACACTACACACACACACGCATACTGGTCTGTCGTGGTGGAGAGGGAGCTGAGCTCTAAGGCAAAGCTGTCGATTTACTGGTCAATCTACATTCCTACCCTCACCCATGATCATGAGCTTTGGGTAATGACCGAAAGAATGACATCACGGATACAAGTGGCTGAAATGAGCTTCCTCCATAGGATTGCTGGACTCATCCTTAGAGATAGGGTGAGGAGCTCAGTCATCCGCAAAAGGCTCAGAGTAGAACCGCTGCTCCTCCACACTGACAGGAGCCAGTTGAGGTGATTTGGGCATCTGATCAGGATGCCTCCTCGATGCCTCCCACTTGAGGCGTTTCAGGCACGTCCCACTGAGAGGAGACCCCGGGACAGAACCAGGACTCGCCTTGGTATCCTCTCTGAAGAGCTGGAGCAGAATCAGAATCAGAATCAGAATCAGGTTTATTGCCATTGTTCATGTAGTACACAAACTAGGAATTTGTCTCGGTACAATGCTGCAACATTAAACATGATAAGATAAGAGAAATAAACTATACATGTAATAAAGTGTAGGATAAGATTAAGTGATACTGGTCAACAGTTAAAATATATATTAGCCAGCAGCAGATACTGTGGAGAACTATATAGTGCAGTCGGTAATGCAGGAAGAAAACAGTGATGATTGACATGAGTCTGGTTGAGCTGCTGTACATGGTGCACGAGAGTCACTTAGTGTTCAGCAGTCTAATGGCAGAGGGGAAGAAGCTGTTCATGTGACGGGAGGTTTTAGTCTGGATGGACCGAAGTCTTCTACCAGAGGGGAGGGGGGCAAACAGTACGTGACCAGGGTGTGAGGGATCGGCTATGATCCGGCCAGCACGCCTCCGGGTCCTGGAGATGTACAGATCCTGGAGAGATGGGAGCTTGCAGCCGATCACCTTCTCAGCAGTGCGCACGACGCGCTGCAGCCTTAGTCTGTCCCTGGCAGTGGCTCCTGCGTACCACACGGTTATGGAGGTGGTGAGGATGGACTCGATGATGGCTGTGTAGAACTGCACTAACATCTTGGTGGGTAGCTTGAGCTTCCTCAGCTGCCGCAGGAAGAACATCCTCTGCTGGGCTTTTTTGATGAGTGAGCTGATGGTCAGCTCCCATTTGAGGTCCCTGGTGATGGTAGTGCCTAGGAAGCGGAAGGAATCAGCAGTGGTGATGGGAGAGCCTGAGAGGGTGAGGGGGGGCAGAGGAGTAGTGACTTTCCTGAAGTCTACAATCATCTCCACTGTCTTCAGAGCGTTCAGCTGCAGGTTGTTATTGCTGCACCAAGACGCCAGCTGGGCCACCTCTCTCCTGTAGGCGGACTCGTCGCCGTTGGAGATGAGCCCGATGAGGGTGGTGTCGTCCGCAAACTTGATCAACTTGACAGACTGGTGGCTGGAGGTGCAGGAGTTGGTGTAAAGGGAGAAGAGTAGGGGGGGAAAGTACACAGCCCTGGGGTGATCCGGTGCTGATGCTAGTATAGTCTGAGACAGTCTTTCCCAGCCGCACATGCTGCCTCCGGTCCGTCAGGAAGTCGATGATCCACCTGCAGAGGGAGTCAGGCACGTTGAGCAGGGACAGCTTGTCCCGGAGCAGAGCGGGGCGGATGGTGTTGAATGCGGAGCTGAAGTCCACAAACAGGATCCTGGCGTAGGTTCCCGGGGAGTCCAGGTGCTGCAGGATGGAGTGGAGGGCCAGGTTGACTGCATCGTCTACAGACCTGTTGGCTCGGTAGGCAAACTGCAGCGGGTCCAGGAGAGGGGTGGTGATGGACTTGAGGTGGGACAGGACCAGGCGCTCAAAGGACTTCATGACTACAGAGGTGAGCGCTACAGGTCTGTAGTCATTAAGTCCAGTGATCCGTGGCTTCTTGGGGACAGGGATGATGGTGGAGGATTTGAGGCAGGACGGCACGTGGCATAACTTAAGGGAGGTGTTAAAAATGTCTGTGAATACAGGAGCCAGCTGTTTCGCACAGAGTCTCAGGGTGGAGGGAGACACGCCGTCTGGGCCGGGGGCCTTGCGCGGGTTCAGTCTGGAGAACTGTTTGAGCACATCCTGCTCACTGATGATAAGGGGAGGGGGGGAGGGGGAGGGGGGGAGGAGGGGGGGGTGCCTTAAATGAAGTAGGGAATGTGGAGGCTGTGGAGCTGGAGGGAGGGGGGGAGTTGGACACAGATGACGAGGTGTCAAAACGGGCATAGTGTTGGGACAGTCTCTGACAAAGGGCTTTGTCATCCTGACCTTTAGGAGCCTTAGGTCGATAGTTGGTGATTTGCCTCAGTCCTCTCCACACGGAAGCCGAATCATTAGCAGTGAACTGCTGCTGGAGTCTCTCTGAGTATAGAGATTTAGCCCTCTTCAGCTCTCTGTTAAACCGGTATTTAACCTCCCTGTAGCAGTCCCTGTCTCCACTTTTCAGCGCTGCTTCCTTCTCCTTCCTGATCTGTCTGAGCTTAGCTGTGAACCAGGGTTTGTCATTAGAGTAACTCACCCTGGTGCGTGATGGAAGAATGTTCTCTTCACAAAAGTGGATATATGAGTTCACAGTGTCCGTGTACTCATCCAGATCATGCGTGGCTCCTTTAAGCATGCCCCAGTCAGATATTTCCATGCACGTTTCCAGCTTCTCCTCAGCATCACTGGTCCGTATCTTCGTAGTGCTCACAACAGGTTTAGTGAGCTTCAATCTCTGTCTGTATGTGGGAATGAGGTGAACCATCACGTGATCAGATAATCCCAGCGCAGCTCGAGGGACAGCGCGATATGCGTCTTTCACTGTGGTGTAACAGTGATCCAGTGTGTTTAATCCTCTGGTGGGGCATTTAATAAACTGTTTGTAGCGGGGGAGATCGTGGCTCAGATTGCACTGATTAAAGTCGCCAGCCACAATAATCAGCGAGTCTGGAAAACTCCGCTCTGTGTGTTGAATGTGATCCGCGAGCACGCGCTGAGCTTCGCGCGTGTCCGCGTCGGGAGGGGCGTACACAGCGATCATTATGAAAGAAGCAAACTCCCGCGGGGAATAGAAGGGCTTGCAATTGATAACAAGAAATTCCAAGGCAGGAGAACAGTGTTTGGAAATTACCGTTACATCAGAGCACCAGATGCAGTTGATGTAGAAGCAGACTCCGCCTCCTGTGTTCTTGCCGGAAAGCTCTGTGTCACGATCAGCACGGAAGAGCTGGAAGCCGTCGAGGCGCAGTGCGCTGTCCGGTATGTTTTCCCGGAGCCAGGTCTCAGTAAAGCAGAGGACAGCTGAGGAGGCGAGGTCCTTAAAACGCATCAGCAGTCTCAGTTCATCCACCTTGTTAGAGAGAGAGTTGGTATTGGACAGAAATATGCCAGGGCAGCGCCGTTCGCGAGCCTCTCCTGCGAAGTCGCACGAGAGCGCCCGCTCGTCTTCCTCTCTTCCGCCGTCTCACTTTCCGAGCCAAACAATAAACCAGATCGGCGGCAGGGGCTAGAAAAACTGGGAGGAGGTCCGTGGGGGTGAAAGTCCTGATATTTAAAAGTTCTTCACGGGTATAAGTGCAAGCAGACACACAATTGACAAACAAAAACAAACAAAGAGCGCAGCGAAGCACCATGTCGACCGCTGTGGGCGCCATCTTGGATCGAAGATCCAAGATCCAAGAGGTGGCTGATCCAAGATCCAGCCCCCTCCCCAGCAGGTGGCTGGGGAGAGGGAAGTCTGGGCTTCTCAGCTTAAACTGCTGCCTTATTATCTAAATGTTGTCGCTTATGATTTTCTTGTCTATGTGCGGTAACATCCACCGACAAAACATTATTCAGGCCTGCGGCTGCACTCACACTAGGCAATCTGTACTGTGTCCAAGCACCTCTGACGTAAAGGCCTTTACATATTCCGCAAGAACAGAGAAATTTGTTCTCTCTCCTAGGGCTACAACAAAAAAAAAATGTCTTTTTTCCTTCCAGTCCTGGTTTGGGAGTTCTTGCAGCTTGTTCTTGACACATCATCACAGCAGAACTTTTTTCTTGTGTGGTGTCCGGCAATTATTGTGATTGGTCAGAAATCTGAATTTCCCACAAGTTCTGCACTTGAGTTTCTTGTGAAGTACGAAATGTCTCGGCCAAAAAGGACTTTGTTCTTGCCACCTAAAGAAAAAGAACAAATTTCTCTGTTCTTGCACAGGCCTTAACTCTTACATTCAATCAAACCTTTATAGTTTCACTTACCTGTTCGGTGCCATTCTGGTTCTGGTTTCATGTTGACATCCAGCAGTCTGTGCTGACAGTCGTTACCATCTTCATTATACCACACAATAACTTGTTTGACATCTTCAGATATTTCTTTGGATTCTGACTGAATCATGCTAACAGTATCAGAATCATGAGGGTGAAGTGTGTCATTATTTGGTTCTGATTTACGACTTTCCTCATTTCTAAGAGTGACCATAAAACCACCAGACTCCTGCTTCAGGAAAAGATGATCTTCCTCCTGGATGATGTAGTGTTCCTCCTCTTCCTCTTTAATCTGGTTAACCTGAAGAAGTTTAGGCTCCTCCTGTTCCTGTTTTATCTGCTGCAATTCTGGTTTCTCCAGTTTCTCTTTAATCTGAAGATTTTCTGGTTCTTCTTGTTCCTCCTTAATCTGTTTAATCCAAAATTTAGGTTCATCCTGTTCCTCTTTAATCTGGAGAGTATCTGGGTTCTCCTGCTTCAAGTTGGAGCTCCTGTCCTGGTTACAGAGCTGCTGATCAGCAGAAATCACGTTCTCACTGGCATTTTGCTCTAGGAGAGCTAGAGGGAGAAAGGAGTCAAGAAATGGTTGATTAATCCTCAAGTAACCAAGTTATTTTAGTCCAAAATGACCAAGTGTGGTCATTTATGACCCCATCATATTTCAAGCCAGAATACTTTCTCTTAATGGGTCTATCAAAGAGCCTCTATAGAGAACGGCACTCTGATGTCACTTCCTGTTGTGGCCGCCATGTTGGGAGAGTAGCACTGTAGTATGTTTGCGTTTCATTGGTGCAGTGAACATGTCAAAAGTGTTATGAATTATTTGTCTGCGTGTTTGTTCTCATAACAGATGTTAGCAAATCTAGCTGTAGTAATAACACTGCATTAAAAAAAAATCATTCCTAATTTTGGCCATAGAGCCAAGTCCATTTTTTTTTTTAGATTAAAATTTTCTGAGCTTCACTGGCAACCTCAACGGAACACCCAAGAGATACCAGGTTATATTTGTGATCTATCACTCTTTTTCAAACCTGGGCACAGTTACTATTATAGTAACCTGGCTATAATTATTATCCATATATTTAACTTTCATCAAGTGATGGCCATTTTTACATAAAGCTGTATAAGCTTTATGAAAAAAAGGCCATCACTTGATAAATGGCATATTTGAAAAAATATCTTGATAATTTGATATTTTGAAATTGATATGTAAACGCAATCTTTGTAGGACAAGCAAAAAAAATTACAGTATTACACTTTCCAGTCATAGAATAGAATATGCTTTACAGTCATTGTACAGCACAACGAAAATGTGGGTGCTCCACCAGGCTACTGAGCAATTAAGTATGAGAGAAGGATTAGATAAAACAGTTACAGAACACACAACTGAAATAAAAATAGCCCAAGATTATGGAAAATCTATAGTAAAAAAAATACAGGAATGTAAAATGACATGCATCAGTGTGTTTCACGCAACAATGTTATATTATATAACAAGACTCATGCTACAGTAGGGGTCACCAACTAAAACTGCAAAAGGTCCGATAAGTCGGTCCTCCTCCCCAGCCGAAGTCTGAACTAGGTGTGGGAATCTTTAAGCACCTCATGATTCGATTATGATTCAGAACTCCGACTTGATTCTAAAAACAATTCTCAATGCATCTGGATGCGTTTTTTTTTTTTTTCTATTCAAGATTTTTCCCTCTCACTGTGAGGCAACTTGGCCCTTTTAAAGCAAAGTATTTGCAATGACCCATGAAATTACTTCCGACATCTTTCATTAAAACAAATGGAAGAGAAATATGACACATGGTGGGCAGTGGTAGCCTAATGGTTAGGGATGTGAACTGATGAGCGGGGGGCCGCAGGTTCGATCCCTGGACGAGCAGGATTAGATCTGGGTGGGACAGATCTAATCTGATTGAAATCAGATTGAAATCTTTAAGATTTCAATCTTAAAATTTTATCTATTAGAGATGAAATCAGTCAGATTCTTCCTACCGTAAACTCAAGTACATTAACTACTACAACTCCCCCAATTGATATCTGCTTAGATAAGTTTACTCCAATCGACCTCTTAGAGTTGGATAAAATAATCTCCTCATCTAAGTCTTCATCTTGCCTTTTGGACCCTATTCCTTCCAGGTTATTTAAAATTATCTTCCTAATTATTGGTAGCCGTATTCTTCTTATAATTAACTCTTCTTTAACTCTGGGTTATGTACCACTGGCTTTTAAAACTGCTGTAATTAAACCCTTACTCAAAAAACCGACGCTCGATCCAGGAGTTTTGGCCAATTATCGACCAATCTCTAATTTGCCTTTCATTTCAAAAATCTTGGAAAGAGCTGTTGCTGCGCAATTATTTGACCATTTGCAGGGAGTTGGTTCGTCTGGGTTCAGAGCTCATCACAGCACTGAAGCTGCCTTGGTGAAGGTCACTAATGACCTCCTGATCGCATCTGATAATGGACTTGTCTCTGTTCTTGTTCTTTTAGATCTCAGTGAAACCTTTGACACTATCGATCATGCCATTCTACTTGATAGATTAGAACACTGTTGGACTAAATGGAACTCCGTTGCAGTGGTTTAGATCTTATTTGTCTGAGAGATTTCAGTTTGTTCACATCAATGATGAATTTTCTTCCAACTCTAAGCTCAGTCACAGAGTTCCACAGGGATCTGTGTTAGGCCCTACTCTTTTTAGTTTATATATGCTCCCGTTAGGCAATATCATCAGAAAGCACTGTATACATTTTCATTGTTATGCAGACGACACACAACTATACCCGTCAGTGAAGCCCGATGATTGTAATCAATTAGCCAAGTTAGATGCCTGTCTTAAGGACATTAAAGCTTGGATGACTTGTAATTTTCTAGTATTAAACTCAGGTAAGATTGAAGTCATTCTTGTTGGCCCAAAACATCTTAGAAATTCCTTCTCAAATTATGCTCTTAATTTAGATGCCGCCACTCTCACTCTGAATAGTTCTGTGAGGAACCTTGGAGTTATTTTTGATCAAGATTTGTCCTTTAATTCACATATTAAATTTGTTTCTAAGACAGCCTTCTATCATCTGCGCAATATTGCCAAGATCAGGAGCATCTTGTCTCTGAATGATGCTGAGAAACTGATTCATGCCTTTGTCAGCTCTTGATTAGATTAATGTAATTCGTCATTAATCTGGCTGTCCTAAAGTATCCTTAAAAAATCTTCAGCTGATTCAAAATGCTGCTGCTAGAGGTTCTAGAAAAAGAGATCATATCTCCCTGGTTCTGTCCTCCATTGGCTTCCCATAGAATTTAGAATCAAGTTTAAAATCCTTCTTCTTACTTTCAAAGCTCTTAGTAATCAGGCCCCCCATATATAAAAGATCTGATATTACCTTACCATACTAATAGAGCATTACGCTCCCAAAATGCTGGATTACTTGTGGTGCCCAGAATCTCCAAAAGTACAGTGGGAGGAAGAGCCTTCTGCTACCAAGCTCCTTCTCTCTGGAACCAGTTACCACTCTGGGTCCGGGAGTCAGACTCGGTCTCTGTTTTTAAGAACTGGGTAAAATCCTTCCTTTTTAATATAGCTTACGTTTAAGGAGGGATTTTGTGTCTCTTAACCCCACTTTTGTTCTGTTGTTATTTGATCCATACTGCTGGTTGACCTCCAATAATGTACTTGGCATCTTACTGTTATGTTCTTTATGTCTGTCTTCTCCATCCTCCCTATCCCCTCCCCCCCAGCCAGTCGCAGCAGATGACTGCCCCTCCCTGAGCCTGGTTCTGCTAGAGGTTTCTTCCTGCCAAATGGGAGTTTTTCCTCTCTACTGTCGCTAAGTGCTTGCTCAGAGGGGATCATCTGATTGCTGGGTTTTTCTGAGACTGTGGTTTTTTTTTTCCTGCACTGTGGCGCCACGAGACTGCTTCTGTTGTGATGTGGTGCAGTATAAATAAAGCTGAATTGAACTGAATTGAATTGACAAATAACATAGCAGTGTTTACACCACCCTCCTTAACCTCACTGTGGTGCCCTTGAACAAGGCCCTTAACCCCAACTGCTGCAGTGGAGCCGCTCAGTGGCCACAGGTCAGTCTGTGGTTGTACTGGGCAGCTTCCTCGTGTGAATGTGTAATTGTGTGAGTGTGAACAGGGCGTTCTTGAAAAAGAGAGGTTGCCTCTCAATGGAACTACTTGTGGCGGCATGAAATAATAAGCGGCGAACTGAGAGTTTAAAAGTGGGTTTATTGATCATTCATCCCGCCATCACAGAACTCACTCCAGCGCCGTGCAGGCGCGCCGAAGCGAGTTCTCAGGCTCTCAGGCAATGCGTGTAGTCAGAAGCTGTAGTCAGAGAGTGTGGAAGTTACAGAGCAATATGCAGTTTAAATACCCCACTACAGACAATACATGAAAGGCACATTTGCATCACAGAACAGGAAGCATGAACACCTGCATTTGAGTCACACATATCAACAGGATACTGGCAGGAAAGAGCTAGACAAAGAGAAGCTGCCTATTGATCTCAATACACACATCTCATTGTTCTGCTAATTGCTCCAGCTGAGCGCTCTGCTTGTCCGTAGGCTGTGGGGGTGACCCACACTACTCTGTATAAATAAGGTTAAATAAAAAAACATGGTAAATGGTGTTCACTAATATAGCGCTTTTCCTCATCTCTAGATGACCAAAGCGCTTTTCAGATCCTGCTATCCACACATTTACACACGGATGGCGGCGGAGTTGCCATGCACTGGCGCTAGCCTGAGCCACCAGGAGCAACTGGGGGTTCAGTGTCTTGCTCAAGGACCCTTGGACATGCAGACTGCAGACAGAGCGGGACTCGAACCCCTGACCCCCCGATCAGTAGTTGGCCACACTACACCTGCGGCACAGACACCCATGGACAAATTTATCTCCAAATGTGCTTTTAAGAACCGTTATCCTTTCATTGACATTCTTTTAAAAGACCACAGCTGTCTCCAGGGAGGCCAGTATCATTTCACTTGCTTTCACACATTATTTTATTAAGCTCACCTTTTAGCTGGTTTTAGCTCTGTATTAATTTAAAAAATATATATATATTAAAATGAATTCTTTGTTCAATTTCTAACAAAATGTAATACAGGAGAACACAAAATGTGTTTGTTAACTCCAAATAAATGTCTAAAATTCTAAAATCTACAACTAAAATCCTAATGTTTTACAGAACACAAACTAGATAGCATTGCATTTTAAAAGATTAATATCTAAAAAAAAAAAATTTCACAAATCCACCTCTATACAATATTTTCAGTGCAGAAAAAACTGAATGAATGAATGAATCTTTATTTCGGATAGATTAGATTAAAAGAAAGGAACAGAATAATATAACAAAGGGGAAAAAAATCCAACAAGGTCAAATTAAACAATAACTCCTCGGATTATACAATTCAACATAAGTTATCCGAAACGAGTGATGGCTGAAGCCACAGCGTATATTGCCCACCCATGTTCCATCTAAGAATTCAAAAGGAAAATAAAATAAAAGTGATTATAAATCAGATAAGATAAGATAAGATAAACTTTATTGTCCCTCAAGGGGAAATTTGTCTTGGGCTTGTCACCCGTGCTGCAACCACACAATCCACACATACACAATGGATGTAGTACATAATGAATGAAATAAAACCCAATAAATAATACAAGTACATACATACATAAATATATAACAGCAGTCATTAAGAACAGGAGTTATCAGTGTCCCTGACCTATTTATCTGAGTTTAAAAGTTTTACTGACGTCGGGATAAATGAGTTCTTGTATCTATTGAACCTGCACTTGGGGACTCTGTATCTCCTCCCTGAGGGCAGCCGCACATATTCATTGTTTAGTACATGGCTCATGTCACTGATTATTTTTTGAGCTTGTCTACAGGCTGCCTGGTCGTGTAAGATCTGCATGGGTAAATACTCTAACTCCAATAATTTTCGATGCTGTATGAATTAAACGCAACACTCTGTTCTTAAGTTTCACAGAGAGGTTGCCAAACCAAGCTGTAATGCTGTATCTAATACAGCTCTCCAACACAGCCTGGTAAAATATTAACATAATCCTTTTATCAACACCATGTATTCTTAATCTACGCAAGAAATGCAGCCGCTGTTGTAGTCTACTGCAGAAGTAATCAATATGTGTGCTCCAGGTTAATGAATTGTCAATAAATACTCCCAAATATTTATAGGAACTAGCCTGTGTTATAGTGTGGTTGTGGATGACCACAGGCCTGTGGTCACCAACTCCCCGAGGGTCAAACACCTTCTCCTTTGTTTTATCAGTATTCAAAATGAGATGACTGTCATCACACCAATTGGCAAACCTCTGAATTTCTATAAAATAGCTTGACAGATCATGAGTCTTTTGAAGTAGTGATAAAATAGCAGTGTCATCAGAAAATTTAAGAATTTGATTGCCTGGATAGACACTTCTGCACTCATCAATGTACAAGGTGAACAAAAATGGTGAACTAACACAGCCTTGGGGAGCTCCTGTGCTGAGGGTTCTGGATTTAGATAAAGTTCCATTTACACTAACTTGCTGTTTACGATAAGTTAAAAATGAGTGGTACCATTTAATAATGACAGGACGCACTTTAAAATCATTTAACCTCTTAATTAAAAGGTCAAATCAGAACAAAGCTAAGACAAAACGTGACAAAACTAAGCAACAGCACAGACTGGATATGATAATCCTCATGTGATTTTTTTTTTTTTTAAATTTAAGTTTTTGTAAAGGGTATACATGTCATTACAGCATTGCATTGTTTACATTTTCATCACTTTCCCTTTTTTTTGTTTTTTGACAACATTGGAAGAATAGTTATTACAACACCCTTTTTTTTAAGTGAAAGAAAAAGAGAATTAAAGAAAGAACAAAAAAACAAAAAACCAAAACAAGAAAAACAAAAAACAGAAACGAAACAAAAGAACCAAAAAAAATAAATAAATAAAAATAAAAGAGCATCTGAGTAGAGTTGGAACAAAGAGGTGCCATTATTGAAATGGTATTTGTCAAAGATTAGATCTGATGGAAGACACATATGCGATCCAGGGTTGCCAAAAGTTCAAGAACCCATCCATGTCCTGTCTCAGTGCGAATGTCAACTTTTCCATCGAGTAAATGTCTTGAATCACGTTAATCCAATCTTCAGGTGTAGGACAATCCTTCAACATCCATTTTTTAGTTAGAGCTTTTTTACTTGCCAATATTAAAACAGTGAATAAGTATTTTTCTCCTCATCTTTCCAGTGATTCCGGTAGTAAACCCAAATACAAAGTTACAAAAGAAAAGGGGGCTGTTATTTTGAATATTTTCCCCAATATTGTCTGTACATTGGTCCAATATTGGTGGATAACTGGGCATGACCAAAACACATGAAAATGATTTGCAGTCTCTTCACCACACAAGCGCCAACAATTCAACCCTTTATGAGTAAATTTGTTTTGTTCAGGTATTCTGAAAAATCTTGCCAAATTTTTCCATCCAAATTCTCTCCACTTCAGGGATGAGGTACTTTTCCATTGTTGTTTATTTAGCTTTTCCCATATTTCCAGTTGTAAAGTGAAATTCCCCTCTTTTTCCCATCTCTCTTTTATATATGATGTGTTGTCTCCTTTTAAGTCTTGAAGACCTTGGTATATTTTAGAAATGTATCTGATCCCTGGGATCCCTTTATATGCCATTAAGAAAACCTTCAGAACACCAGACTGGGCCCTTTCCAAATCCTCCTTTTTAAGTATTTTGTTTATGTGGTGTCTAAGCTGAAAGAACCTGTAAAGGTCTTGATTTACTAGGCCTTGTTTTTTCAAATCTTCAAAACTTCTTAAAATTTGCCCTTTAAAAAAATCGTAATATTTTATCAGTCCATTCTCTTTCCACTTTTTAAATCTAGTGTCTGTTTTATTAGGAGTAAAGTCTTGATCATAGGCAATCCATTGCAGTAATCAATAGGGTTCTTTAGTTTGATTCTCTCTGACTATCTTAAACCAAATTTTTAGCGGGGTCTCTATCCACAGGTTAGTGTTATTCAGAAGTTTAGGTAAGGCATTGTTCCCTATTATCGCCTGTAGGGGGATGTCACTTGTTATTTGGCATTCCATCTCCTTCCATTGTGCAGTGTAGACTGGGTTACATATCTCTACTAAAGTTTTAATTTGTGCGGCTTTAAAATAGTGCCTGATATTTGGCAGCGCGAGCCCACCTTTGTCTTTGTTTAGCTGTAGGGTTCTATATCTGATTCTAGGTCTCTTGCCCTGCCATATGAATCTTGAGATCCTTCTGTCCAGTTCTTGCCATGTTTTTTTGGGAGGTTCTACCGGTATTGTTTGGAAAAGGTATAGAAGATGTGGAAGTACATTCATTTTGACTGCTTCAATTCTTTGTGCGATACCCAAGAATGGTATCATTCCATCTTGCTAGATCAGATTTTATTTTTGCCATCAGTGGGTCATAGTTTAGTGTTATAATTTTATTGAGTTGTTTCGGGATATTGACCCCCAGATATTTCATAGATTCCATCTCCCAGTTAGTTTTGAGTTTGCTTAGTAAATATTGATTTGGGTCATAGTTGAATGTTAAAACTTGCGTTTTATGCATGTTTAATTCGTACCCCGATAAATCTCCATACTCTGAAAAAACAGATTAGTTCTGGAAAAGAGGTGTCCGGCTGCCCCAGGTATATTAAAATGTCATCAGCAAGAGTGCTATTTTATGTTCCTTCTGACCAAGTGTAATACCTCGAATTTTTTGATTCTGTCTTATCCATTGGCTCAGAGGTTCTATGAAGATTGCAAAGAGCAGTGGAGACAAGGGGCAGCCCTGACGACATCCTCTTTCCAGTTCAAAAGATGATAATTTACCGTTAATCCTTATTTTAGCTGTTGGTTTTTTTTATATAATGCCTGGATAGTTCTAATGAAGTTGTTATGAAAATTGAAACTGGATAAGATTCTATATAGGAAAGACCAGTCAACCGAATCAAATGCTTTTTCAGCATCTAATCCCAATATGGCTGCATTTAAGTTATTTTTTTTATATGATGAATTATGTGTAAAGTGCGTCTAATGTTGTCTTGTGTCCGTCTTTGTCTTATAAAACCTGTTTGGTCTAAATGAATTAGGTCTGTCAGTATATTTTCTAACCTTTTGGCAAGGATAGTGGTAAAAAGCTTATAGTCCTGATTTAACACACTGATTGGTCTGTAGTTGGAGCAGTCTAGTTTATCCTTTTCAGGTTTAGGTATGACTGCAATGACCCCTTCTCTCCAGGAAGGGGGGATTTCCCCTGTGTGGAGGACATAGTTAAATGTTTTCAGGAGGAGAGGAGATAGTTGCTGTTTAAAGGTTTTGTACCACTCAGCTGTATAGCCATCTGCTCCTGGGGATTTGTTAGCTTTAAAGTGTACCTGTGGTGGTCGTGCAAAAAAAGATATTATATTGAGCCCCTGGCTCACTTTCTAGTTCAATTTCAAGGTAAAATTCAAGTTTAAGGCAATTTGATATAAATCCATTGCTGATGTGCTTGTTCAGGTATGCCAGCAAAACATGTTCGCAGCCATATTTGCCTCTACATGGACTTCCAGGACGCTTCCTGTGACGTAATTTCGTGGCTACCGCGATCTGCATCAGTATTGGCTGAGCCTTGAGTACCCGGATGTGCAGCGGCTTTTGGGATATTCTAATTCAAATTCAAACGTTTATTTCAAACTCAGGGTTCATATTAAATGCAGAACTGAAACGAGTAGAAAATAAATAAATGCTTAAATTCGGCGGGTCGTCTCGTCTGATCTGAGGTCGTTAACAGCCGCAAAACGGCAGATTATTTCGGCTCTTCCGTCGGCGCTATAAAGAGCGGCAGACAGCGCGTTGCGTTGTATGAGGACCAAAATTCAAACGTTTATTTCAAACTCAGGGTTCATATTAAATGCTGAACTGAAACGAGTAGAAAATAAATAAATGCTTAAATTCAGCTGCTTGTCTCATTTGATCTCGTAACTGCGGCAACACGGAAGATGATTCTACAACTATATACAGAGCAGCAGTTTGTGTACCCAAACCCAGCTCACCTTGTCAGAAGATCGGAGCGGAAACAGGGCACAGGCGAATAATTTCAGACGAAATTGCGTTGTGTGTGAGGACCACTTTGTCACTTTAACCCTCAGAAGACCTTTCTGGCTCAAACCTGTAGCCATGTTGGACAAATTCTTCCTCAGAGTCCGACAATTCAGCCATAATAGAATAAAAACACTCACAACAGCACCCTAGTCTCTCATACAGGCGGAGCATTGACTGTTGAGTATCAACGAAGTGACGTCACATCCGCATGTGTCATGGCTGCGCCCACAGTTTTCATTGGCTGCCCATGGCCAAGGTCCTATTTGAATATATGTCTGGTGGTATATGGCTGGCAAAAATTATTTACCAAAATAAGAAATACTTTTTCATAATGTTTTCAAGTCAAATGCGTCTTCACGACCACCACAGGTACGCTTTAAGTTTCATAATTGCTTTTTCAAATTCTTTAGGTTGTATTTCTGACAGTAGTGTTTTATTTTGTGATTCAGTAAGTTGGGGAAGGTTTAATGTGTTTAGGAATGCTTCGGATGCGTTTTTATGTTTTTTGAGGGAGTACAAGTTCTTATAGTAGTTCTCGAAGCTTTTAAGAATATCCTGAATTCTAAGTTTTATTTCCTTTGATACTGGGTCTCTGATTTTGTAGATTGCTCTCTCCGTTTGTTGTTTCCTCAATTTATAGGCTAGCAATTTTGCCGATTTGCTGCCTGTTTCATAGTATTTTTGTTTCAGAAATGTAAGTTTCTTCTGGATTTCTATTGTGTAGATCTCATTTATTTGTTTTTTAATTTCCTTAATTTTGAGCGAGTCATTAGAATGAGTGTTATCTTTGTGCTCTTTTTCTAGGTTCTTAAGTTCTGACTCTAATGCGATTAGTTTTTCTTGTCTCAGTTTCTTTTGGATTGCCAGTTTTGCGATAATCTTTCCCCTTATTACAGCTTTGCATGCGTCCCACAGTATTAAAGGGGATACTTCTCCATTATCATTTTCTTCCAAATATCTGAGAATATCTGATTCCAATTCATCTTTCAGTGGTCCTTTCAGCACATTTGAATTTAACCTCCAAGAAAATGTGTTATTTGTGTATTTTTGGATACTTAAGTCCATATAAATCGGACTGTGGTCAGAGAGATCCATCAGTCCTATTTTACATGTTTTTACTCTTCCAATGTCTCTATTAAACATAAAAAAATAGTCAATCCTTGAGTATGATGAATGTGGTGCTGAGTAAAATGTATAATCTTTTACACTGGGGTTGAATTCCCTCCACACGTCACAGATTCCCATTTCATTCATTCCATTTTTCATCCTAGTTTTTCTACTTTGAGTGTTATTTTGATGTGGAGAATTACCTGATGCATCCCAGTATGGATTCAGTCTTAGATTGAAGTCTCCACCACATATCACTAAACCTTGGGCTTTAGTTATCATTAGGTCAAATACATTTTTATAAAATTTCCAGTTAGCCCCTGGAGGTGCATATACATTCAGCAGGGTGATATTTGCTCCCTCTAGCCGCCCATGTACCATACTGTATCTCCCTTCTTTATCTTTGTGTTCTGATTTTTTTTCAAATATAATTTTGGTTGAGATCAATGTCGCTACCCCCTCCTCCTCCCTGACTTATATGAAGATGAAGAGATCATTTTAAACCCTTGTCTATTGAGTTTAGTGTGCTTCACGTCTGTTAGGTGGGTTTTTTTTTTTTTTTTTTTTTTTTGTTACTTATTTGTACCCGTAGGTAGACTTGGTTTGCAGTCTGGTGACAAGCCACTGGCTGCTGGTCGCTGCGTGCGCGAGCGCCCTAAACCTACATGTTTTTGGTGTGCGGGAGGAAACCGGAGAAATCCCGGAGTAAACCCGCGCAACACGGGGAGAACATGCAAACTCCACACAGCTCACTGTTGGTCGGGGGCTGGGATCGAACCCACGATCTCATGATCCCCGCGATCCCCCGGCCGAGGGTAAAACTGTGCTGTCACAGTGCTAAACCACTGCGCCACCGTGGTTTCCTGTAAAAATATTATTCCTGCTTTGTCTTTTTTCATTTTGCCTATAATCTTGGATCTTTTAATTGGATTCAGGATCCCTTTTACATTATATGAGATTATTTTGGTTACACCCTGTTTCTCCATTGTGTTGTCTTATTTAGTATAACAGTGTGGTGGCCCTCTTTTATGCTACTCAGAAACTGAAAGAAAATTAAGAACATAAAAAACATTAAGAACATAGTATAAAAAACTTTAAAACAAAAAACTGAAAAGATCTTCCTGAGCTGAGGTCTTTTTAGTGACCTTAGAAGAGCCATGATGGTGTGTTGGCTCTGAGGGAAATTCCTCAGAATCTGTTACGTGTTGAGGGCCCTCTCTTACCCCTGTAAGTTGTCCCATGTTTCTAACGTGAATTTTAGATCCCAATCCGAACTTGTAATGATTTTTTTTTTTTTTTTATGCCTATACCCTATGAAATTGTGCGCAACCTCCCACCACCATCACAGCAAACAGTCACGTTAATACAGTATTTGTTGGTTCATTGTCACATTTCTATTTTAACAAGTTTTTTTTTTAAGACTTATTTGTTTCTAATATTATGTCTGTTCCATAAAATGCTTTACCACTTGCTAATTCTGCATCTCCTTTAATGTTTGTTACCTTGTAGGAGGAGGGCTGGATGTGCAGATTGACTAAAAATATCGTTATTCCCTCCTGTAAACGGCCAGTTTTTCCTTATAGCCCTGGCGCTGGGTTTCCCACTGCTGGCTCGTGGATTTTGAGGGTCTCTGTGTGGACCACGATTGAGCCTTGATTGTTTCGATCGGGTCTGCTGCGGGTTTATACACCGTTACTGGGAGTCCTCTTCTTGCCATATCCGTGGTTGCTTCTTCCACCGAGTTGTAGAGACACGTCTCATCCCCATAAAAAACCCGCAGCTTCGCCGGAAATGGAGTCTGAAAGCGCAGTTTCTTCTCTCGTAGTATCTTTTTAGTGTTGTATTCCCAACGCTTTTTAAGGACCTCCGGGGCGTAATTGTGTTCCACGAAAACTTTTCTCTCTTGGTGCATAAATCCTTTTTTCTGCCAAGCCAGTCTTACAACCTCTTCTTTTATTTTGGAGTTGGAGAACTTCACCACCATCGATCTTGGTGGCGCTTCCGCCGCCGGCCTAGGGGCTAATGTACGGTGCGCCCTTTCTATCTTCAAGTCGGTGGTTTGGGGAATATCCAACTTCTCTCTCAGTAAGGATTCCACGCATACCGCCATTGTGGTGAAATCGTCCTCGACTCCTTCTTTCAGACCAGGAATTCTTATGTTGTCTCTTCTTAGTCTTCCTTCTTGGTCGGTTAGCTTAGCCTCCAGTCTTGCCTGTCTTTTGTACAGATCCAGCACGGTATCTTCCAGCCCTTTTATTCTTTCTTCTGCTTCCATGATTCGGTCCTCGGCCTGGTCCACTCTGCTGTTTGTCCTTTTTATTTCGTCTTTAATTTCACGAAATTCGGCCCAACACTCTCGGTGAAATCGTCTTAATTCTTTAAGTACCATTTTTAAGCTAACCTTGTTGCTAGCTTCATTCAGCTCCTCGTCTTCTGAATGGTAATCATCCGGATCAGATTCTCCAGCCGATGCGTGTCCTGGCCTGGTAAATGTCGATTTCTTCTGTTTTCCTTTAGGCATGATGACTTTGTCTCTTGATTTTCACTCTTCCAAAAATCTGTTAAATCTGATTTTCAAGGTATTTTCCTGGATCGGGTCTGGAAGCTTCAGCGTTAAGCTGCTATCACCATGGTGTCCAGACCGGAAGTCATCCGCATGTGATTTTACATGTCGTTTTGTATGTTTGGAGTATTTCTTCCTTTAGTTTTTGTTTAAATTGTCCACGCGCTGTACATGATTTTTAATTTAAGAAAAAGTGGGTTTTGTTGATTTTCTGTAAGCAGCTTTGTTTATTATTCTAATAGCTCTCTTCTGAAGCATAAAGACTGGATATATGTTTGTTTTATATGTATTTGCTCATACTTCAGTACAATATGTCATATATGGGAGTATTAATGAATGATACAAAGTATATAGTGTGGGTTGATTCAGCAAATATTTCACTCTGGAAGAAGGATTAATGGATTTACGCGCGGCTTTGACCTACTTTCTGTGATCGCATGCTGACGCTCACCGGTCCGGCCACGTCCCCGCTATCATTATCACCAGCTGATTAAAAATCCTGCTGATCATCTTTCCCGGTCCTCACCCAGGTGCTTCTCATCACACCATCACCAGCAGTGCGTGTACTTAGTGGCCGTTTGCCAGTCATGCACTGCTGGTCCATAGTATTGTCACCTGTGCTGTTAGTCTGCCAGTATTTTCAGCACTTTCACGACATGTTAGTCACTCCATGTTCGCCACAGTTCTCATGCATCCTTGAAGCGATGTCGGCTCTGGGGCACACCTGTGGCTAACACGTCTCCTCTCATTCATTCTCTGGGCGATGCTGGCCCCCGAACGCCATCAGTAAGTGTGTTTGTGTTTTTTGTACGTCTTCACCTTTTTGGGAATTGTCTGTCTTTCTGTATTAAATGTGCTGTGGTGAACCCTACACGTAAACCCTCGTTATTTCATTCTCCCTCTCCGTGCCCTGCCTAAGAGCACATGGAGGGTCATGATGAATGGATTTCGCCCAAGATTCACCAGATAATACATAATACATAAATATATAAAGATAACACATAATAAACCCGATGCCTGAGCCACAGAATACACTGCTATGATTTTATTGAAAAATCGGGTTTAAATAAATTATATTAATGAACAAATAATTTGTTGCAATATCTGTAACAAAACCATAACACTCAGTATTCCCCTGCCGTGTGTTTGTCGCTGCTGCTGCGCCAGCCATGTGTGCCTCTCCACTGTCACTCTCTGAGTCTGACTCGCTTGGCACAATGCCCGCTTGGCACGGCTCAAACCTATACGGTCTGATGCCCCCGGATTCTTCATTGTCATCCCATTCTTCAGAACTATAATCGTCTGAAGATTGGACAACACAAACCAATTCCAGACTACATGTGCTGGAACCATTGTCAATGTTTTCTACTGCTTCCATCCTGTGTGTACAATGGGCAGCTAAGCGCCGTGTTCTGTCGATGACGTTACAACTTGGCTGGGGGGGTTTCCAGCCACTGACGCAATTGGTGATGTGGCGCTCATGAAAACGTTGGATATTCGTGTGAAAAAAAAAAAACCCTGTTTGACTTAGAACTGCACAGACCAACATATTTCATCATATTGTATTATGTGTTGAAAAATTAGATGAAGTCAAAAACGTGTCATCAGACCTTTAAGCTCATGTTACGTGACATTTTTTTCAGACGTGCTGTATGCTTTGATTAATGGATTAAACATGTTGAACAGTTATTTTGACGTGGTTGAAATAACTTGCTTTAAGATAAGATAGCCCACCCTGGAAGCATATAAATGTAGGCTGTGCATTACCTGAACTTTAATCATGGAAGACAACAACAACTGCTTGGCTTGTGCCAAGGAGGTACAGCCATGACAGGAAACCCTGCTGTGCGACAATGTCACCGATGGCAGCATCATGTATGTGGGACCGATAGGTAGAATATAGTAGGCAACCATATTCTGTTTGAGCTTGACTATAACTGACTTTAATTACAATTAGATCTGTAACTGAAAATAAAAAACCTCTCCTCCCTTGCGGACTCACTGACTCTAATTACAAGAGGCTGCAGCACATTTGGATCATTCTTGAAGAAAGTAATATGTTTAAAACAAAAAGTTAAGAAATTAAAAGCATGATTAAAATAGATGGATTGAAAATATATATTTTTTTAATTAAAACTAACTGAAAATTTTAAAAAACTGTCCTCTCTTGCACACTCGTTGACTCCAATTACAAGAGGCTGCAGCACATTTGGATCATTCTTGAAGAAAGTAATATGTTTAAAACAAAAAGTTAAGGAATTTAAAAACAGATGGATTGAAAATATGTTTTTATTAAAGCTGTAACACTGAAAATCATTAAAAAAAAACCTCTCCTCCCTTGCAGGTATATCACGTACAGAATATCGGGAGATGGTAAAACTAGAAGACGCAGGAGATTTTTGGTATTGCGTACCATGCCAGGAAGAAAAATACAGGAGAAATGAGGCTGCCGAGTTAGGCTCATTCACTGTCCTGCACCACTCCTTTGAAGACTCCTTGGAAGATTCCCAGCCAGACAGCCTCCTGTCAACAGAAACTGAGACCAGCATCATCTGTACAGTGGTTGAGGCATCATTACAGCGAGGGAAAACCAGTGTTGTCGACAGCTATGGATTCTCCTACAACCAAAAGCGAACTGTGTTGTGGCATCGACTGGCAGTGCAGCATCCATAACAAGACCATCAAGTGTAATGCTACAGTCAAGCAGCAAGGGGACAGTTTTGAACGTGGTCCACAGCATCATCTCTGCCAGTCACAACCTGGATCAGCAGTAGAGCATCGAGTCAAGGTAGCCGTCAAGGCAGCCGCCCAGAAAGATATCTTTGCATCTGCCAATGAGATGGCCACCAATGTCCTCCTTGAGAAAGTCAGTGATGCACCCATCACAGCCATCCCAACGCCTTTCAACCTCGCTCGAGCCGCCAATCACAAGCGTCAGAAAACTTGTCTACATCATCCAGCAACACTCGAATTTGACATCAGCGAGCGACACATCCCTGAAGGTTTCCTCAAAGCTGATGTGACGACTGGAGAACGAAGTCATCTTGTCTTCGCATCGGACAGCATGTTGGAGCTCCCTAAAAAGGCAAAGAACTGGTACATTGATTCCACATTCAAGGTGGTCCAGTCACCCTTCACACAGCTGATGTCAATTCATGACTTCTTGAGAAGTGCGGACTGCATGAAACAAGTTCCACTGTGCTTCATGTTGATGTCGGGGAAAAGAAAAAAAAAAATAGACTACAAGAAGGTCCTTAAGAAGGTGATGCAACTACTTCCTGATGACGTCAAGGTCAAAATCATCACAATAGACTTTGAGAGTGCAGTCTGGCGGGCAGTACAAGATGTCCTTCCAGGTATGAAGATCCTTGGGTGTGTGTTTCATTGGTGTCAGGCAGTGTGGAGAAAGGTACAAGAATTGGGACTGCAACGGGTGTATCTTGAGGACAACAACACACACAAGTACATCGGGAAAGTCATGGCGCTGCCTTTCCTACCAGCAAAGCATGTTCTCCCCATGTTTGAGAACATACAGTGGGGCAAAAAAGTATTTAGTCAGCCACCAGTTGTGCACGTTCTCCCACTTAAAAGATGAGAGAGGTCTCCAATTTTCATCATAGGTATACCTCAACTATGAGAGACAAAATGAGAAAAAAAAATCCAGAAAATCATATTGAAGGATTTTTAATGAATTAATTGGTAAATTCCTCGGTAAAATAAGTATTTGGTCACCTACAAACAAGCAAGATTTCTGGCACTCACAGACCTGTAACTTCTTCTTTAAGAGGCTCCTCTGTCCTCCACTCGTTACCTGTATTAATGGCACCTGTTTGAACTCATTATCAGTATAAAAGACACCTGTCCACAACCTCAAACAGTCAGACTCCAACCTCCACTATGGCCAAGACCAAAGAGCTGTCAAAGGACACCAGAAACAAAATTGTAGACCTGCACCAGGCTGGGAAGACTGAATCTGCAATAGGTAAGCAGCTTGGTGTGAAGAAATCAACTGTGGGAGCAATTATTAGAAAATGGAAGACATACAAGACCACTGATAATCTCCCTTGATCTGGGGCTCCACGCAAGATCTCACCCCATGGGGTCAAAATGATCACGAGAACGGTGAGCAAAAATCCCAGAACCACACGGGGGGACCTAGTGAATGACCTGCAGAGAGCTGGGACCAAAGTAACAAAGGCTACCATCAGTAACACACTACGCCGTCAGGAACTCAAATCCTGCAGTGCCAGACGTGTCCCCCTGCTTAAGCCAGTACATGTCCAGGCCCGTCTGAAGTTTGCTAGAGAGCATTTGGATGATCCAGAAGAGGATTGGGAGAATGTCATATGGTCAGATGAAACCAAAATAGAAGTTTTTGGTAAAAACGCAACTTGTCGTGTTTGGAGGAGAAAGAATGCTGAGTTGCATCCAAAGAACATCATACCTACTGTGAAGCATGGGGGTGGAGACATCATGCTTTGGGGCTGTTTTTCTGCAAAGGGACCAGGACGACTGATCCATGTAAAGGAAAGAATGAATGGGGCCATGTATTGTGAGATTTTGAGTGAAAACCTCCTTTGAGTGAAAACCTCCTTCCATCAGCAAGGGCATTGAAGATGAAACGTGGCTGGGTCTTTCAGCATGACAATGATCCCAAACACACTGCCCGGGTGACGAAGGAGTGGCTTCATAAGAAGCATTTCAAGGTCCTGGAGTGGCCTAGCAAGTCTCCAGATCTCAAGCCCATAGAAAATCTTTGGAGGGAGTTGAAAGTCCGTGTTGCTCAGCGACAGCCCCAAAACATCACTGCTCTAGAGGAGATCTGCATGGAGGAATGGGCCAAAATACCAGCAACAGTGTGTGAAAACCTTGTGAAGACTTACAGAAAACATTTGACCTCTGTTATATACCCTTTGTTGGCAATGACAAAGTACTGAGATGAACTTTTGTTATTGACCAAATACTTATTTTCAACAATAATTTGCAAATAAATTCTTTAAAAATCAGACAATGTGATTTTCTGGATTTTTTTTCTCATTTTGTCTCTCATAGTTGAGGTATACCTATGATGAAAATTGGAGACCTCTCTCATCTTTTAAGCAAGAGAACTTGCAGAATTGGTGGCTGACTAAATACTTTTTTGCCCCACTGTATCCAGCCAAGCCAGCACAGAGCCCCTGAAACAGCTTTGTAACTATATAAAGTCAACGTGGCTTTCCAGCTCTGTGTGGACAACAACATTGAGGTCGGTCTTCATGCGACGTGTGTGAACTAATAATGACGCAGAAGGTTGGCACAGAAGACTTAACCAGCACGCAAAGAAAGGAAATCTACATCTCTACCTCCTCATCGACCTCCTCTACAAAGAAGCAAAGACCACTATGCTTGAGGCTCGACTTGTCTCGGAGGGGAAGCTTCATTGGGAGCAGAAGCTGAAATATCGTCAACTGTCTGGCCAGATTTTTCGGCTGTGGGAGGCATTCGGCAGGGGTGAAAAGACCCCCAAGCAGCTTCTGAAAGCATGTGCCCATATATACGTATATGGACATGGAGTGGAATAAACTGTTTTTATTTTATGCTGTTAATATTTTATGATGTTTGTACATGGTTGCTGTGATATTGTTGCATATTAGATTAGATTAGATTAGATTCAACTTTATTGTCATTACACATGTATGAATACAAGGTAACGAAACACAGTTTAGCATCCAATCAGAAGTGCAAAGGACAGCAGTGCAGTATATACGGTAATTAACAGTATGTGCAATTTAAGCAAATATATGCAAATATATGCAGCAATGCAGAAAGTTAAAAGTACTGTTATGTGCAAATAATGTGCAATAAGTTAGATGTAGTTATGTAGTTATGCAGTTATGTACAGGTGAGGATGGTAAAAGATGATTGTAAGAGAGTCAGCGGGGAACTAAGTTCAATAACGTGACAGCTGTTGGAAAGAAACTGTTCCTAAACCTGCTGGTTCTAGTCCGAAGGCTTCTGAAACGTCTTCTGGAGGGGAGAAGCTGGAACAGTCCATGAGCAGGATGGTTGGAGTCCCTAAGAATGCTGCGTGCCCGGCGCAGACATCTTTTCCTGTAGACGTCCTCTATAGCTGGAAGTGGAGTCCCTGTGATGCGTTGGGCGGTTTTCACCACCCTCTGCAGCGCCTTGCGGTCAGCTACAGAGCAGCTCCCATACCAGAGTGTGATACAGTTGGTCAGGGTGCTCTCTATCACGCAGCGGTAGAAGTTGCCCAGGATGTCAGTTGACAGATGGTTCTTCTTCAATGTCCTCAAGAAGAAGAGGCGCTGATGGGCCCTCTTGATCAGGCTGGTGGTGTTAACTGACCAGGACAGGTCCTCCGAGATGTGGGTCCTCAGGAATTTGAAGCTGGGGACACGTTCAACAGCTATGCCATTGATATGGATGGGGTCATGTGTCTCTTCCCTCTCCTTCCTGTAGTCCATTATGAGCTCCTTGGTTTTGCTGGTGTTAAGGAGCAGGTTATTGTCAGCGCACCAAGTAGCCAAGTGCTCAACCTCTGACGGTTGAGCACCGTCATATGTCACCATATGACGGTGACATCTGACTGTTTTTTTTTTTCAATTTTTGTTATTTTTATATTGCAATGGTGCACACAGTTCTTCCATTGGTGTTGTAATGCTTGGATCCCTGCACTTGAAAAATAAACTACATTTGGTCAAATTTGACAACTATGAATTTTTCAACCTGTGAGTGGGAATAATCTGTTTTCATTTTATTTTTTAATTTTTGTTATTATTTGATATTTGTGCATGATTGTAAATTCGGCCGTGAGCTTCAATTAATGGAAATAAATGGCATCCTTGGTTATGTGGCTGTCCTACAACTGCTAAGCACACCATTGCCAACAGAGGGCGCTCTATACATTCATTCATTCATTCATCTTCTTCCGCTTAATCCTTTTCGGGTTGCGGGGGGGGCTGGAGCCTATCCCAGCATCTTTGGGTGAGAGGCAGGGACAATTTAGAATCCCCAGTTCGATGCCAATTAACCTAACCTGCATGTTTTTGGCATGTGGGAGGAAACCGGAGAAATCCCGGAGTAAACCCACGCAGACACGGGGAGAACATGCAAACTCCACACAGATCACTGTTGGTCGGGGGCTGGGATCGAACCCAGGATCCCCCGGCCAAGGGTGAGTTGCTGTGCTGCCGCAGTGCTAACCACTCCACCACCGCGCTGCCCAAAGATGCTGGGATAGGCTCCAGCCCCCCCGCGACCCGAAAAGGATTAAGCGCTCTATACAACTTAAAATTAAATACTGTCATGAGTATTGACGTGTCAATACTGTCATGAGGTGTAACGTCACCAGAACCAGTTCATACGTCATTTGTGTCATTTTGGTCGGACTAAAATGCTTAGTTTGCATAAATTTTATTTTTCATAGTTTGGGGAAATATTTATTTAATTTTATTTATTTACAAAAAATATCCAGTAACCTGAAAATTACAAACTGTGGCTTCACCAAAATCACCTCACATGCAATCCATCTTCTTCTAGTCAGACTACAACACATAGTTTGGATTAAAGAAATCCTTTCATAGCTTTTGGTAATAGTTATTAGGATTGCATTTCAGCATCATCAAGGTTAGTGCCACTAAATGCTGTCCAGCCAGTAGGGTCTCCTGTTAGTAACACTTGTTACTTCAAGATCTTGACGCGGTGGCAGCATATTTTTCGGGGGGGGGGGGGGGGGGGGGGGGGCGCGCACGTGACATGATTGCAACCACAATATGTTAATTTTACACTATTCATTCATTCATTTTCTTCCGCTTAATCCTTTTCGGGTCGTGGGGGGGCTGGAGCCTATCCCAGCATCTTTGGGCAAGAGGCAGGGTACACCCTGGACAGATCGCCAGTCCATCGCAGGGCCAACACAGAGAGACAGACAACCATTCACTCTCACAGTCATACCTAAGGACAATTTAGAATCCCCAGTTCGATGCCAATTAACCTAACCTGCATGTTTTTGGCATGTGGGAGGAAACCGGAGAAATCCCGGAGCAAACCCACGCAGACACGGGGAGAACATGCAAACTCCACACAGATCACTGTTGGTCGGGGGCTGGGATTGAACCCAGGATCCCCCGGCCAAGGGTGAGTTGCTGTGCTGCCGCAGTGCTAACCACTCCGCCACCGCGCTGCCCATAATTTTACTCTATTTATTTTTTAAATTTTGCACAGTAATATTGCATAATGGAACTTACAATTTGAAGTATTGTACAACCAAGGCTTGAATATTGGAATATTGGGCCAGTTGGGGTCCCACCCAGATGTCCTGTGTTTGGACTTTATACTGGTGTCATCCTTCTCTCCTTCCTCTACTCTTACCTCACCTGGACCCTCTGCCTGAACACTTTCCTCTCATCTTTCCCTCTCTGAGCCCCATCTAATTCAGGTTCTCTGTCTATGGTGGTATACAAACAGGTTGGAAAATACCAAGTGTCATGTTTTGTCCAGTAGGATTTTTTTTCATGGTTTACATAAATAACCAAAATATGTATTTTTTGTATTTTTATTCTTGTTTCTTTTTTTTCCCCATTGACAAAGAGTAGGAAAGGGAAGAGAAAAACATTCATAATAGTAATTTACTCATTCATACTTAAATTATATTATCAGAGGTGGGTATAGTAGCCACTAGCCAGAAATTCTACTCATGTAAAAGCAGTACTATGAAATTAGTAATTAAAAGCAGACAACTAAAAATTTCTAGTTAAGGGTACATAGAGCACCCACTTAAAAACTTGAGTAATGACTTCAGTCTTGAAGGTTTGAGGTTCTTCTTAAAGACCTCGGACGGTGACATTTTTTTATTGAACCAATAAACTGATTGTATGAAAATATTCCATTCTGGCCATTCCAGTGATTTAAAATGTGTCACCAGCCTCCATAAATGACTTTATTTGTTAATAGCCCATATTTCACTTAGTGATGCTGCAGTACCGCCATCTCCCGCTAGGGGCGTGCAGCAGTGACGTCAGGTCAGGGAGAAACAGGAAATGCCTGCAGGAAATGGATGATCACCTGCCTGCAGAAATTGCTGAACGACAGCAGAGTGATTCGGACAGCGATTATTTTATCGAGTATGACGACCGCAATATAAGTGATGATATTGAAACTGACGAATCTGATGATGAAGTAGTTTTGGGTGGTGCTGATGGGGTTATTCAGCCGTATTTGTTCGAGCTCGAGGGTGCGGCGTAAGACACGGACGAAACAGCGACCGGAGCAGAACGAGAGGACGAGAGGCAAGAACGAGAGGCTCGCCAATTTATATTGGTAAAATATGCTTTGAAATTTTTTTTTTTTTTAGGCGATATGCATGGTCACACACTTAATTATCAAAATAAAACTGCCAATTTTTCCCTCGCTGCCTTACTTGGCGACTTATAAACATTCTCTTTCTGCTCAAAATTTTTTTACATGTTTTAAATATTTTCTAATCAAACTTCATAGACCAATTTATATAGCACTCCCACGAGCCATTAGTTTATTATAAGCATCTGATTATACCATTTTTTTAACAGGTGCACTTGTGAGAAATGCAACATTATGCCAACATCAACTGAATCTCGGTGCTGCCAGGAGGTATTGAAGGTGAAGAAGTGAGGGTGATATTGCCTGCCTGTGCTGTGAGCCTCATCAGAGAAACATTCCCATCTGATCACTACAAGGGATTTTGCCTACCAAGATTAGATTTGTGATCAATGTTATTTAAATAAAGTTTTTTAA